>OU343218.1:51646364-51721939 GCA_910596185.1 Chrysanthemum makinoi
AAGGAATTTCTTTATCTTTTGCAACATATTTTCAATAATGCCTAACGGTGACTGCATGGATCGATCGGCCATTTCAATTTTCATCTTGGCTGGATTAAGGTCACCAATACCCATACGTAGGAACAGCGGACGAGGCATTATGCTTATGCTCGACTCCCGATCAAGCAAGGGAGAGTGAAACAACCTGGATCTTTTTCCTTATGTGGTAGCTCATTTCTCAAAACCGCTGAACATCTTTCGTTGAGTTGAATTGTCTCATCATTGCTTGATTCCTGCGGAATATCATCATGATTAGTTTTAATGAAATTAGTAATAGGGGATTTTACCGGTAAAGCTTGGTCCAGAAGTGATTGTCTCTCCATGTTGATTCGTCGCTTAACTTTTTCCGAAAAGGTCTTTGGTTCTTCAAGGATAGTTTCCACCGTGTTGACAAATTTCTCTTCCGGCGCTAGGTAATAATGAAACTACGAGCATGAGCTCACACTCTTTTCTAATCCCTTAATCGATCTTCATGAATTTTGAGAGAGAAGACGTATTTTCCACGAATGTCTTCACCATCTTTTCAATTCTCTCATCTCGTTCCCTCGATTCCTTGATGTGGTCAAGAATCTTTTTTTCAAGATTGATCCTGGTTTTGGTCCCAAATACACTCTTAACCTTCTCAATCCTACATGCTTCAACTTCTCTTTCTAGCCTTCGTTTTTTGAAAATTTCCCCATAATTGTGTTCTTGCTTTGTCAATGTCTTCATTACCTTATGATCAAAATTGTCTCTTGGTCGTACCATATTCATATGCCATTTGTAGCAATGTTAGAAATCCGTTGAATACATTCCAAGGCTTGTCGGGGTCTTGCTAGAAATAGGTCTCGGTCGAGTAGTTCGTGTTAGCGCATTAATTCCCGGTAGAAGCGTAGACAATCGATGTTTGTTCAAATCATGAGTGGGACATCAATAAAGTATCTCATTAAACCTTTCCGGTGGGCGGATAAAGTGTTTCTTCCCTCTTGTGAGCAATTGATAGATTTTACCAAGAAGTTTGGCCATGTTTTAAGGAGGGCAAAATTGCTGGACGAACTCTCTTCTTAATTTATCCCATTCTCCTTTACATTCGTTAGGGAGTTTATTGTACCATCTTTTCGCAGTTCCAGTAAGAGTCATGGGAAAAATTCTTGTGGTGACCGAATAGGTCGGGGTGCCTCGGACGTTGAAAAGAGAAGATAAATAGAGTACTTCTTCCACATGATTCTGAACGTCCGCATCTTCATCTCTAGAAAACTTAAGTTCATGTAACTCTCGAATAAATTTGTCTAGAATTGAGTATTTTTCAGTTCTAGAAACCTGTGTGAAGGTTCGTTGGCAGTTCTCATTTGGTGGTTAAATCTGCGCTCCATGGTTAAGTCATCGATATTATTTTCATCAATGACCTCCGGTTCTGCGTCGGTAGTGCGATTCGTAAAATGAAAAGATGTTGTGAATAGGAACCTTGAGTAAACTTTCCTTGTCCGAAATTGCTTCTCCGGATCATCGAATGGGGTGGCCAAAAGGCCTCGACGAGTTTTGTATCTTGACATTTAAGAGAAGAAAGAAAATTAAAAATAGACTTAATGAAAAATCCTAAAATAGCTCGTGGCCTTAGCTTGATGCAAGGTTTCTTGACCAGGTTTAATATTTATATTGTCTCGTCATACCTATGGTCTACCCTAATGCACTAGCAGGCGATGTAAACCCGATTAAGTGTGTGATGTAGTATCGGTAAACCGAGGTGATCCCAAGAGCTATGTGTATTGGATTATTACTAAGTCTAGGTGTGACAGATTTAAATATGATTTCGATAAGGAATTAATCAATTAACTACTAAAGTAGATAAAAGCAAAGGTTCAATCAATAGAGGAAAGTGGTGCTAACCTAGTTAATCATCCTAGCTAGTAATTTCTACGTCTAATTACTTCCAATTACTTCAGGTGGGGTCAAAGTCGAGAGGACAGCATTTGGTCAATTCTTTCTTGTTATTTGCGTGTTTTGGAAGCTGTTTGTGCATCAGAAATCGTTTGAATCACTTGGAAATTTCTACGCGTAAGTCAAAACCCTATTTTTACGCGTAAGAAAGTCAAAACCCTAGTTCTACGCGTAAGAAAAGTCAACACCCTATTTCTACGCATAAGTTTCTACATAAGAGTTTGTGTGCGGTTTCTTGAGCTATAACGGTGACTCGAGCTTCCCTCACTTGGATAAGTTTGTGGAACACTTGAATTTTGGATATCTTTTACCTTTGTGATAGTGTAAAGGATTTTTGGGCCAAACCATAGATTTACGCAAAGCTAAATCTTACGGTATAAATTCTTACGCATAAGTATTTTCTTACGCCTAAAGCTTACACATCGTAAATCCTACGCATAAGGATTCTACGTTTAAGTTTTTAGTCTACGCGCAACTATATTCTTACCGTAACTTGGTATTACAGTAAGTTCTCTCACCCTAAGCACAATCTCTCGCCCTAAGCATCCTACTCGTAACTTTTTGTGTCCGCCAAGCTCTTCAATTAAAAAAATTGGGGGAGACTAAGCGTTCAAATTTTCTATGAAATTCAAATTTTGGTTTAGCTATTATGAAAATTTTGGTCAAAAATTCAAATTTTGGACCCAAATTCAAATTTTTCGGTCAAATTTGGCGTCAAAATTGTCATAACTCAAAATTTTCATACGACTTTAGAATTGATTTTTATAGTGAATTTCAAATTTTGGGAAAATTTTTCTTTTGACGATTCACGAGTCACGACTTTCGAGAAAAACTTCAAGCGGCAATATCTTATTAAACACAACTCCTTTATCGTTGAATCGATCCTACATCAACTTTATCGTAACATACCTTCATCAATGGCAACTCAACAAGACATTCATGCGGTGGTGCGAAAACCGTCTCTCTATGTTGGAAAAAGGTGGTTATCTTCAATGGACAGTCGGTATGCTTCGTTACATAAAGACCAAACCTAATGGAAAATTGATGATTCAATCCATTAAGAATGGACCCTTCATACCTCGACAAGTCCAAGACCCTGGAAATGTTGATGCAACACCTCCCATCCCCATTTTTTCATCTTCAAAATCGAATACTCAGAAGAGGATCGAAAACAAGTCGAAGAAGATGACATGGCAATTCATATTGTCAAGCTGGTTTACCAAGAGACATCTTTCTTTGCTTGTGAGCGGTTGTGAAACTACTTTCGACATGTGGGAGCGTGTTAGGCGGCTTTGTCATGGGCTGAGGGTGAATCAACAAGATGCGGAGAACAAGTTGCTAACTGCATGGGAGAAGTTTACATCTACTCCGGGTGAATCCATTGAATCCTACTATGGAAGGTTACGCACTTTAATGAATGAGTGATAGAAACAAGTTGACACCAGAACTATCGTGAGCAACATCAAGTTCTGAACAATCTACCGGAAGAATGGGGGCGATATGTCACTGTGTCCAACAAAAGACTTACATCAAGTGAACTTTGATCAACTCAACGATTTTCAGAAACAAAACCAAAATGAAGTGAATGAAGTCAGGAAAGAAAGATTAGCAAAGAATCATGATCCATTGGCACTCATTGCAAAGACTCAAACTTCGGTGAATACACAACAACAAGCTTCATCATCTTCCATTAACAACAACTTGCAGCAATACATTTCTCAACCACAATCAACAAAACTATCCACAGAACAACAAGTCATTCAACAACAACGGTATCAACAATACGGGGAACAAGAATCGATCTGGAACGAACAAAAGCGGCTTTTCTCAGGTATCTCTTTATTGGTAAAGCAGCATTGAGAGCGCTATTCCACACTATAACAACAACCAAAAGGATTCATCAAACACTTCATAGCAGGCAAATTACAGACGGGTGAATATGGGTAATCAAGGTCAAATGGTTGGAGTTATTGGGAATCGACAAGGATATGCTCTAGGATTTGCGCATGGGTAATCGAGGCGGTTCCCGTATCGGGTATCGGTTGGGTCGAGAATGTTGGAAATAGATGGGACAGAATGTTGGGAATAAGCGATGGGTATCAGAATGAGAATGTTGCAGCTCCGGTCGTTAAAATTATGGAAATGTGAATCGGGTAATCGGGTTAAGTGTTATAAGCTGTCAAGGATTGGGTCACATGCAAGAATTGTCAATAAGCCGAAAAAGAAGGATCTTAGTATCTTGAAGCTATCATGTTGGTACAAAGAGAACAATCGGACTTCAATTGAGTCTTTGAGAACATGACTTCATGGCTATTATGGATGATTTGGAAGACCTCGAGGAACTCAATGCAAAATGCATCTTCATGGCAAATCTTGGGAGACTAAGAGCGACACGATTCGAGCGCCTCCACGTCTATGGCCTTGGCAAGCGATATCGAGGTACCAATCATTGATACATGCTATAACAATGTCGTATTTGATGTGTTTACTCATGACGAACAACGATGCAGTGACATTAGCACCTACTGATACATACTGGACAATCCGAGTTGTAGCAATACTAACTCTGAAACTCGGATGTGGATCCTAGTGGAGCGTGTGTGGCACAAAATCTTGAGGCGATGAGGAAACCGTGCTTATTTTGAATCATTAATCAATAGCTGGCATTGAAATTGAGAAAGTTAGAGCGGTGTCAGCGAAGTTAAGGCGCGAATGCCAAATTGACGTGAGCTTGAGAGTTACAAGGAGAACATAAAAGCCTTTGAATTTCGGAAAAACAAAGAATCAGAATTAGAAATTGGTTATCGAAATTTGGTTTCTAAAGAAAAGAATTACAAATCAAGTATAACACACTTGATGTGAATTTGAACTTGAAAATTAAATCTTTAAACAAGGAAATTTCGGATCTAAATGACCAACTTTCAAAACAAAATCATTGTTTTCGATCTTGAAAAGAAAAAGCGGTTGATTCTTGATTTTTCAAAACGAGAAGATTCTCTTCTTGATGAAATTCTTGATAAAAATGAAAAAATCAAATCCTTGGAAAATTTGCTTCTTACAACGGGTCATTCGGCTAAATCAAACAAGATGCTTTCTAATCAAGTAAATCAGCGTTTTCATACTTCATAAAGAATGGCACTTGGTAACGACCCTTCTTGTTCCTCAAAGCTCGAAAGAAAGCGGAATGTGTTGAACAATGGAAAACCTTTGCATGAACCCATAATTGTTAATGATTCTCTTGAAGCGTTAGAACTATCTATGGAAGCAGAAAAATGAAACAAAAGAATCAGGAAATCAAACCTATTGATTATAACAAATGGAACAAAATTAACGGAATTACTTTTGTCAATCAAAAAGAAAAGTCAAAGTTCTCCATCACACAAAATGTTTCAAACAAAGAGTCACACACGTTTCAAAACCAGGTCGTTGTCTCAAAATATCTTTCGAACATTGAACAAATGTCTTCAAACAATCCTTTTAACTCAAGTGATGCGAGAAGTATTTTGAACAATGTGAAAACTAGAATTGTAGATCTTCAAGACACTGTTAAAACTAAAACCACTATTACACCTAATAACTGGTTCTCTAGTTTTGATGAACAGAAAGTTTTTGAAACTCAAATTGCCCTCAATTTGAATGCCATCGGTGCAAGGGTAATTCATTTGAACAAGCATTTTTAAAAGCAATGACTTTGTCAAGGACCATAAATCCACAGTAAAACAAGCTAATGACTGTGTTGAACACATCAAAGTTTTGGAAAATTTAAATGACTCTCTCTTCGAAGATGTTCGACTCTTGATATTATGTCCATTATTTTGCAAACATATTATGTTGAAGATCATGAAAGACTCGATCGAGACCTCGAAATTGTTTCAAAATATAAAAAAGCTCTTGAAAAACTTGAAAAAGAAAATGTGTCATATTTTAAAACAACTTGATCGAGCGAGGAATGCAAATATAAAAAATTGTCGTATGAGCGTGCCTACAATGACATGAAAGCGAAAAATGATCTTTTGAGGGCTCGGTGGAAAGTCAAAATGAAAGCGGAGTGGATAATGTGATTACAAAACCATTGGTGAGGAGAGAAGCAAATGTTCCCAAACGGTTTCAAACCAAAATGTACATTTCTATGCCTCCTCCAAAGTCAATGAGAAAAATGTTTCATCAAAACCGGTCACTCCGCCTACCTAAACAAAATGTTGATAAAGGAAAAGCGGTTATCGAAAAACCAAAAGTTTTACACGGCCTTTTAAAGATGAGTACCACTAATGCGATGCCTCCATCTAAAACATATGGAACAAACGACATAAGTTTAGAAAAGCACTCTAAAGAGACTAGGAAAGCGAAACCACCTCCCCATAAAATGTGAATCTAATGCGTGTGCCTTACCTTCTACAGGACTAGAAAGCACCTCTGGTAGCGGCACTAAAGCCTAAGAGCAATACAAGGAACAATAGAGTCTCGCACGCCTCTAAGAGTAGTAGCTTGAATAAAGAGAAGAAAGTAGAAGAACACCCTAGGAATTTACGGCTTTTGAATAAGAAAGACATTTCATCTGAATGTATTGAACCTATGAAACTTGCTAAGTCTAATGAATGTGTTGAATCTCTTTGTTTAACTTGCAAGAAATCTTTAATAATGATCAAGATGATTGTGTTTCTAAGAATATGAATGATAAGCATGTTGAAGAGTTTCCAAAAGATCTTACGCTAAGCGAGTAGGAAGACTAGTTGCAAAACTTAGGCTTTACACTCTGAGGGAACTATAGTGTATACTTTAGGGATGATATTTGGAAACCCTCAGGTGGAACTTTCACACTCGAGAATGGTAAAATGAGTGATAAACCGAATTCCACTGAAAACCTCTTTGAGTGTCGAGGTTTTACCTCTAACCCAAAGAACCAAAATCAAAGCGGTTTCCACAATATTCTTTTTTTATTCTTGGCGGGTTATCGAAATTGTCTTTGGATCGTCGACTCGGGTTGCTCAAAGCATGACGGGAATCTGAAGGCTGTGATCAATTTCGTCGGAAATTCATGGGAACGTGCGTTTGGAAATGATCATCTAGAAGCTATCATGGGTTATGGAGATCTACCTTTTGGAAATTATTTGATCACTTTCGGGTTTACTATGTGAAGGGTTGGGACACAATTTGTTTTCGATCGAACTGATTCGTGATCGATTTAGAGGTTGCTTTTAGGAAAAATGCTTGCCGTTAGAAACTTGGATGGCACATGATCTCTAACGGGAATCGGGATACAAAATTGTATGCTATCGACATCAATCAAATGGCCTCTTCATCACCAATATGTCTTATGACACGAGCATCTGGAACACAGTCCTGGTTGTGCGCGCAAAGGTTATCCCATCTTAATTTTGACACCATCAACAAAATTGCCAAAGACAACATCGTCAATGGACTTCCAAAGTTCAAATACACCAAGGATCACTTATGTCCATCATGCGAACAAGGAAAAAGCAAAAGAGCATCATATAAACCCAAACCGTACCTAGTTCGGAAGCAAAGTTGCATATGTTGCACATGGACTTATGTGGCCCAATGAGAGTTAAAAGCATTAATGGGAAAAAGTATATTCTTGTTATCGTAGATGATTATTCGAGATATACATGGGTTAGGTTCGAGATCAAAAGGCGAAGCACCAGCATCATCATCACCTTTAAAGCGTATTCAAGTACTTCTTCAAACTCGGTAAGGGTTGTAAACGGAACAACGACCTTGAATTCACTAATCGGGAGTTAAGAGCTTATTTTGAAGATGTTGGAATCATACATCGACATCATTGTTAGAACTCCACGACAAAATGGGGTAGTTGAAAGAAGAAATAGTACTCTTGTGGATCTTTGCTCATATGCTAATCTATTCTAGTGCACGTTATTTCTATGGGTGATCTTTGTTGCTTGTTTCACTTTCGAACCGATCCCTTATCCATCCAGATTCAATAAAACCCCATATGAGCTTGTGAACAACGGATATCTCTTACTTTCACGTGTTTGGCTTTGTGTACATCCTACGAATAATGAGAGAAGATCTTGGAAAATTGAAAGCTAAAGGTGATATTGGAATCTTCATTGGATATTCGAGATAACTTCGAGGGCATTCAGGTGTATAACAGGAAGAACTAGGAGGATCATGGAGCGATGAATGTAAAATTTGATGAACTTTCACAAATGGCTACGAGACTTCGCTCTAGAACCCCACTAAACGTGAGACTTGGACACATCGGTTCGGACTTCATTACCTCAAAGCTCAATCAACCCTTGACAATCCTAAAGAACAAGAATGGGAGAATTTCCTTGAGTTAATGTTCGATGAATACTATGGTGGAACTTCGACAAATGCATCAAACCATCATTCCGTGCACCGCTCAAAATCATCCACCACCACCAGAGAAGATGCATCTACAGCGGTGAAACCAATGCACCAATTCCATCACACATCTACTACGGTTATTGCCCATTCTACGGCGGTTGATGAGCAAAACCAAAACCATAACGATGCAGCGTTAGATGAAGACTTATTTGAAAACCCGTTTGCTACGGAATCGGTGAATCATCTTCAAGCTACGAGAACCATCTAACTTCGCATCGTATAACCAATGGTATCCTATACTACGAAGTGGACAAAGACCACCCATTGAACAAGTTATTGGTGAACCTTCAAGGCGGTCGAATGAGGCGCCAACTTGCCACCGATTACGACTTATGCATTTACCTTTGCTCAATTAGCAATATAGAGCCAAAGAACATTAGCGAGGCAATGGCGAGATCCGCATGGATAGAAGCAATGCGGGAGGAACTTCTCCAATACCGTCTACATGAATCTTGGGAAATGGTTCCAAGACCCATTGACGTTAGAGTCATTGATCTTAAATGGTTATGGAAGAACAAAGCGGGATGAAGAAATGGCTGTCATTAGCAACAAAGCTCGTCTTGTGGCCAAAGGATCTGAAGAGGAAGGGATAGACTTTGAAGAGTCATTAGCGGGTAACTAGACTAGAAGCGGTCGGGATATTCTTAGCCTATCAGCTCACAAAAACATCACGGTTTATCGGATGGACATTAAGACCGTTCTTGAATGGAACTCACGAAAGAAGAATGCGTGAGTCGCCGAGAAGGCTTCATAGACATGGAACATCGGACTACTTTACAAACTCAAAAAGGCAATCTATGGATTGAAACAAGCTCGAGGCGTGGTATGACGGCGTCTCTTTCCTTATCTAAACAATTTCACCAAAGGAGCAGTTGATCCTACCTTGTTTACACAAAATGCAAAAGCGACATTTTGATTGTTCGTTATGTGGGCGACATCATCTTTGGGTCCACTAATCCGAATCTTTCAAAACATTTTGAAAATCTCATGAAAAGCAAATTTGAAATGTCCATGATGGGGAACTAAAATTCTTTCTTGGTTTACAAATACATCAATCCCCTGGTGGAATTTTTATAAATCAAGCTAAATACACATCTGAGATTTTGAAAAATCATGGTATGGATAATTGTGACTCTGTCCGAACACCAATGGTAACTTCACCAAAAATTGGAGCCGATTTGTTTGGGAAACCTATTGATCCGAAGAAATATCAGAACATGATTGGTTCTCTCATGTACCTCCTTGCTAGTCGACGGATATTCATTTTCTTTGTTTGCTTATTAGCACGCGGTTGAGCAAAGCCTACGAGCTGCACCTCAAAAGGTTAAACGGATCTTCGGTACTGAAGACATCCATTCACATGGGACTTTGGTATCAGAAGGAATCGTATTTGATCTAATTGCTTTTTGGATCACGGACCACGCAGGTGATCAAGTTCTGACAAAAGTACATGCGGAGAGCACAATTTTTGGGTGAAAAGTTAGTGTTTGGTCTTCAAAGAAACAAGATTGCCTTTGCACTTTCAACCGCATATTGCTGAGTATGTGTCTCTATCTGCGTGTTGTGCTCAAGTTCTATGGATGAGAACACAACTCACAGATTATGGCTTTACTTTCGATAAAATACCTATGTATTGTGACTCGAAAAGTGCCATAGCCATATCATGCAATCTGTTCATCACTCAAAGACTAAGCATATCGGTCCGTCACTACCACTTCATCAAAGAGTACGTCGAAAATGGTACTGTTGAATTATTCTTAGTGAAGACAGTTACCAACTTCGCCGATCTATTTACTAAAGCCCTTCAAAAGGTTTGACAATTTAGTTCGACAATTGGAATGCGAAGCCTAACCCCCGAGGAGTTAGAACGTCTTCTCGAATCTTCTTGAAAATGATTTTCCAAAAGCTTCGCTGTAAATATTTTTGAAAAACAAAATACAAAATTTGAAAAACCAACAAAAGCAAAATATAAAAATATAAAACTTTCAAAATTCAAAAACAATAGAAAATCAAAATCCAAAATATTCTTCTCACGACATGTCTCTCATATAATCGATATTCATGCGTTTCTAGAAATGTCTTTCAACAATGATACGGGTATGTACATATGCTTGAGCGAGAGTTCTTTAATGTTTTCCAAAACATGTCGTTTCTCAAAATTTCTTCAAAAATGGCTTTTCGTATACTTGATCGAAACCGGACTAAAATGATGACTTTTGATTATTTTTCAAATCAAAACTCGTGCTTTTATAGAAAAAATCAAGTTATGCCTTGATTGCACTACATTTAAAAAAAAATGGTGAGAAATCATCATCATCTTGAGCACCTTTTCAAGATTGTTCAAAAGATTTTCAAAATCTTTCAAAATATTTTGTGCTCAAGATAACTCCCTCTAAAACCCTTTAATTGATTATGCTTTATTAAAGGGGAGTATAAAACTAAAATGTTCCAAATTCATGCTTAAATCAAATCCGTTTGTCTCCCCAAAGATTATAAAATGTTGTTTAATCCGTTGATATCAAAAATATCACGAATATGCTATTTTTGAGGGGAGAAGACGTGATTAAAATGTGATCAAAAAAGTTTAATGATCGTTGTTTGAATCTCAAAATGAGCTCGACTTCAGATCGGAACCAATGAATTGACGAGGAATCAAAGTCGATAGTAAATGTACCATCTCAGAAACTTGTGATAGATATGCACCTTCATGGGTCTAACCTCCTTTTCAAGGAGTGTTTACAACTTCAAGTTAGTTATTAGAGCTAGTTGTCACCTAAAAGCTGACAATGGAACTCTTTAACTAGGCAACGTAACCGTGTCTCGTGGGGAATTGTCTATCATGAGCTGATCAATTCAAAAGTGCGAACTCTACCCTCTATGTAGCATTTACTTAAGTCAAAACATAAGCACATGTGAAGGGGAGTGTTTACGAAAATATAAAACTCTCGGAGTGTTTCAAACATGTTTTCCATCATAAACACTCTGAGAGATTTTCAAGAAAAATGGTTTTATGGCAACATGGGACAGTCATGGAGTTATAAGGTGACTAAGGATAGGAAATTCGTCTATGATCCGCTTGAGCGGAGGGATCTACCCATGGACATCACAAATAGTTAGTATTAGAAGTCCTTAGGAATGATTGAAAAAAGGAGGAATGTGAGAAAGGAGAAAGAAGGGGTTGAAGAATTAAAATGAAATGAAAAAGAGGGTGAAAAGAAATAGCCCTCCATATTCAACCTTAGAGGCAGAAACGGGTTCAATTCATGCTCACTAGTTGTCACTAGATGACATAGTATTGAAGACAAAGACGTCATGGACCCATGGCCTTGCTGCACTAAACCTTCCAGCCACTCAATTCCTCTTAAAAGGATTTGTTTCATTCTCACTAGGAACCCTACATAATCTATCGACTTTCTCTTAGAGATTGTTGATATTGAAGAAGGAGACCCTCTCCTAGTCTCCGCTTAGGAAAACCAAAATGCACTTATTGAGTCTAGAGCCACGAGATTCATCAAAAGATCTCATAGGAACACATGACATGACATAGCTTGTTGTTCATCAATAAGGACACAAGTGATATATTCTAGAGTCCTACCGGATCTTAGCAATCTGCGCGAACATTTATGAGAGGTTTCACATTGTGATCTTGATTGATTGAATGGAAACTCTGCCGGGGTCAACATCAAGCAGCCCTGGAGGTCTTCGGTAACTCCGTGTTATGGATTACGCTTAGTGTGTCTCAAGCGGTCTACGATGTGGGGTGATGCTTGGTGTACCTCGACTCATCTGACTGTAGGTGTACTTGATATATCGTGTTATCTCACTTGTGGGACTCCGTTGAGGAGCGGCCTTTGTGAGAATTAGAGGCGTGTTTTCACACTATCTTTGTTAACACCCTCGAAATTCAAACTTGTAAGTGCGGAATCCGCAATACTAACATGTTTTATGTTTTCTTCTTATGGAAGCTCAGGGCCGGATTGATCTGAGTTATTCTCCACATGCTCATGCCAACAACACATGAAAGTTCTCATCAAAATCAAAGGCTACACAAAGTTAAAGATGATTCTTCGTCAATGTCAAAGAATCTACAAAGTTTAAAGACTAGAACTTATCATTGGTATTCAAAGTCAAATAGAAGTGTGAGCATGGTGGAGAAAGGCGTGGAGATACCTAAACCAAGAAGTTGACAATGGCGGAACAACCACATTACTTGATCACAAAGCATGAAGGAACAAAGAATCAAGACTATTCTATATCTACACACAAAGTTCAAGCTCGAGAAAAGTAAAGACCTTATCAAGTGGAGCATCATTTGAATGACCACCCCTTAGGGGATTGTTAGTATAATAGTTTATATTAGAAGTGATGGTCAAGTTCACATTTAGGAGCACTCGTTTAGCGTGTAAGTTCGTCCCAGATATTGAAATCATTGTCATAGAATAGTTCAGTGTGTAGTCTCGTGGAAGGTTTGGACTATGTGATGCTCATAATGGCTAGGTGGTCCTATGATAAGCTTTGTTTGCAACATGCCTTGTATAAAAATGTTCCTAGTTCAAGTAATCACCCATATCCCATACTATCACTCAACAAGTCCATATCAACGGCCCATAGATCAGCATCACATTTTGAGGGCCCACCTTGATGTCTTGTACCATATTCATAGAATACCCCTCAAGCAGTGCCTCCAATTTTGGGATGTTGTGCTTTTGGCAGTGACTTTGTTGATGATTGGTGTGTGGTTGTGTTAGTCTTAGGAGCAAATAACTGATACATTATTGTGATTCCAATCTTGCAACTCTGCAGTGTACATCGGTTACGATATACGGCCGGATCGGTTTTATGACGGAACTCAAGCTCATACGCATTCTTTGCTTTCATCTTGATAGATACTTCATTGTGCAATCATTCATAGAATCTTGTGTTTGTGATACTGCGAGTTATCCGATTATCATGGCTACTAAAAACATGTTTGCGTGCTCTATCGCCTCGAGTAGGTTGAAAGATAGATGGTTCCAGTAACAATCATCCCAAAAGTCCTCAGTTAACCTAAAGAAATAGTTTAAAAATAAATAGAAATAACATTATTTAACACATCATAACCATTGTCTTTGAAACCATAATTCACGAATTATCACAATCTTTCGTCATCCTGCATTTCATAGCGTCTCCTTCTTCATCATCATACTCATCATCATCATCACTTCGGTTCGTTTCGTCCTATAATCTCCGCAGAACTCTCCTCTTATTCTTCTTTCCTCCAATCCACGATGTGATCCTCCATCATCGTAGCTTGCTCCACCAACCTCGGGTAATCGACCATATGAAGTCTTGGATCAGGAAATAGATGCGTACCGGGATATGGATACGGATAGGTTCCAGGATAAGAAGTGTATGGGAAAGGATATGGTGGAACATTGGGTGGATTGTAGGGTTGTAACTCATAATCCGGCGTCATGAGCCATGTGTTGAAAGATAGGCATGAATAATCATTGATGTAGTTGTTTCTTACATCATTGAGTCTCTCACACTACATTGAATCTCATTTAAATGTTGGTTCCACTCTCCCAACACTGAATCAAAACTCTTGGATGTACCCGTTTGCACGTTCTCCATTGTATACTCTCACGCTATTGTGGTGGTTGTTGTTGTTGTTGTTGTTGTTGTTGTTGTTGTTGTTGAGGCTCAATCCATAACCCCAAGGTTTTCAATCTCCTATTCAAAGCGTTCCCAAAACCTTGTGTGATCCACGTATCACTATACTTTGGCTCTTCACACTTAGCCAATTCCCATCAACATAATACGAATTCTTTGCTAACCTCGTCTAAATGTCCTCCACAAATGTTGCTATTGCTCTTGATTCAGGGGCCCTCCTAGACAAATACTCGACTATCGCCAAAGCGCATTACCGTCCTTGGTTTCTTCCAATATCATAGTCCATAAGTTCGGTTTGCGACATTTGTCCCTACTTCCAAACCTATTAGCGGCCGGTCACTATCAACTTGTGAGTATCCTCATTAATGGATTCTGATGGTGAGGCATTCCTCCTGCGCGCAGAAGGATCTCCCTTTCGATTCAATAAGCGGGAATACTAGGATAGTCTTTTTCAAACCTCCTAAGCCTCGAAAAATGAGCTTCAAACAACCGATGATTAACCTCATGTGGCTCATACAAACCAAGAGCAGCCAAAGCCGGCAAAGTGTAACCATGATCCCTTCCACAAAGCCTAAACCAAACACAAACTTCTTTCATCAAGTTCCGAACATTCACCTTTCTTTCAAAATACATGGTTGAAAAAGAACTCCATACACCATTCTCGATACCTCTTCATTGGCTAAATGCTCTCCCATGACAAATCATTGAGCGAATCACCATCCCTGAATACACATAAGATCCGCATCATTCCTCTCAACTCATCTTCACAATCACATTCATAAACAAATCAATCAATCACCCTCGGAACCAAACATGTCCTATTTTGAAATTTTGATAACCTTTCAGGAAAGCATGTTTCTCCTCATTGGTAAGATCTTTGAACTTTAAGTTGGCATTTGCTTCCGTCTTGGGCTACTTGACTTTCTTCTTCTCGTTCCTTTGACAAAACTTACGTAACAAGCGGGTTCATTGGAATCGCTCCCTCACTTGAGCTACCTACAACAATTCTCTGTAGAAATCATAAATATATGTTGGGTTTATTGATTCGATGATACAAAACAAGAAAGAATGAAATATCAAGGACTTAAAGTGAGAAAGAAGAAATCTACAAAAAGATGGAAGGACTTGCTTGCAAAAGAAGATTTATTATTTAGTCCCGTGGTATCTTGTAAACCCTAATCCTCTAGTATATAAAGAGGACCGCGGGGTGTAGGTTTTATATACATGTCTTCCATAATGTAGTCAACTAAAGGTGTGTGTGTAACCTAGAGTGTGTTTATTGTAGCGCTGGAGTTAGTTGTTTACCTCCAAGATTTAAGGTGTCTTAGATCCACTGTTGGGTTAGGTAACACGTATTATTCCGATCAAATAATATTTGGAGGAGATTGGGTGAAAGTAAAACCTTGTGTCAATAATAATGATGTTTTGATTTATTCCGCTGTGCATCTTATTGTTATCATTGTTATTGTTAAACCCTAGAGGCTCAAAACGATCTCATGGAGTCCTAACAAACTCCACAATTGGTATCAGAGCTTGGGGAGCTCGTTACCTAGGGATTCACAAGGTTTCTTGACGAATAAGAATGAAGAAAATCGAAGTTATACTAAATGCAACTTTGCAAACCTTGTTTTAAAAATGCGATAACTTTTAGTTAGCGTTGGATCGGACGAAATTTTTGGTGGAAGTTCTCTATATATTCATCTAACTTTTCTTTGGAGGGATTGTCGATGATTTCGGAAAAAGTTATACTATGTCGAAGTCTGCTGCTGAAGGGTTTTTCAGAAATTCGATTTTTAGGGTTTTTATGCATATTCTACTTTTGAATTTGTTTTACTTGTTCTAATTCTTGATGGAGGTTGTTTATACATCGTGTGGTGTTTATGATTCATGGTTAGAAGCAGCTTTGCTAGTGTTTTCTCGAAACCACTGCTAGTGTTTCTCGAAACCACAGCTAGTGTTTTCTCGAAACCACTGCTAGTGTTTTCTCGAAACCACTCCTAGTGTTTTCTCGAAACCACTCCTAGTGTTTTCTCGAAACCACTGCTAGTGTTTTCTCGAAACCACTCCTAGTGTTTTCTCGAAACCACTGCTAGTGTTTTCTCGCAACCACTGCTAGTGTTATCTCAATTCCACTGCTAGTGTTTCTTGGTTACCTTTGCTAGTTGTTTCTCTTGATGTCATATGTTCCCTCTGCTAGCGTTATTAGTTTACTGCGATGTGGTTTTGGAATTGAGGGAAGCGTACATGTTTTTTGATCTTGAGATTTTTGGCGACATACACGGAGATTGGTTCACACACACAAGGAGTTTGGTTTTGGAAGTTGTTCTTAAAAGATTTAAAAGCTTGTATTTGGTTTATTGGATTAGTTGATTCTGAAAGTTGATTATCACTAATTTGATGTTGTAGTTGAGTTTCCACGAGGTTTGTATTCTTATCATATCTCAAAGTGGGTGTTACACTTTGGAGATAACTGTTAGGTGCTTAAAGGATGTTGACGAAGACTTGCAAAATCTAGTTTTCATAGGTCAAGGGTGGATGGATGAAGACCTAGTTAACTATCACTTAAAGGAGTTACATTGTAGTGCTCAGTGTCTCATTGAAGATGAGGATTTTGTCAAGAGATTGCGGTCTACTTATATGGTGTTAGTATAAGTTCAACGTCACGTGGATAAACAAGACATAAGATACAAGTTTGGGATATTTTACTTCTTCATCAAATTCGTTATATTTAGTTTTCTTCCGTCATTACATAGAAACTTCTTGATTTGAAGAAACATTTTCATGCACCACTCAAGGGGAAGTTTCTACTGCTTATATTCTCTATTTGTTTCATTCATGGTGAGATTTAATTATCTCAACCCATTACCGTCTAGGAAGTTAGGTAAGAAACGTATTTATTTTGTCATCATCAAATAGGGGAAGATTGTTGGGTTTATTGATTCGATGATACAAAACAAGAAAGAATGAAACATCAAGGACTTAAAGTGACAAAGAAGAAATCTACAAAAGGATGGAAGGACTTGCTTGTAAAGAAGATTTATTATTTAGTCCTTCGTAGTATCTTGTAAATCCTAATCCTCTAGTATATAAAGAGGACATGGGGTGTAGGTTTTATATACATGTCTTCCATAATGTAGTCAACTAAAGGTGTGTGTGTAACCTAGGGCGTGTAGTTTATTGTAAACGCCTAGGTTAGTTGTTTACCTCCAAGATCTAAGGTGTCTTAGATCCCTATTCTGATTAGGTAACACATATTATTACGATCAAATAATATTTGGAGGAGATTGGGTGAAAGTAAAACCTTGTGTCAATAATAATGTTGTTTTGATTTATTCCGCTGTGCATCTTATTGTTATCATTGTTATTGTTAAACCCTAGAGGCTCAAAATGATCTCATGGAGTCCTAACAAACTCCACAATATAAGACCATATAAGAGTGTTAGAACAAACAAGAAGGTTCATGGAACCCTCTAAGATCCACTTCAAAATTTCAAAAATTTCCAACACGAAGCCGTAGCGGATTAGGTTGAGCAGCGAATCGGTTACTCTATTGACCAACTCCAACCGCTGGGGTTGCCTTCGCAACCGGATCGGTTATGCAATCTGCATAAGGCTTTTGCCTTTAAAACCCCTATTCACTCGAATTTCTAAGTCCAATCCACTCCTAGATCGCATTCTATCAACCTCAATGATTTCTACATCCTTGAATTACTCCTTAAAGCGCCAAACCTCAAGTCATCACACATTCATCATCTTAGAACTCTACTTGATAAACCTATATCCCTCAATCATTAGTTCTAATCAATAATGTGGCATCTATTATTCACGAAAACACATCATCTACCATTAGGAATCACGGTTGCATCTTAACTTGATTCACTTGCACAACCTAATCAAATCTAAAAATTCAATCATCTAATACTCATTCCATGGTGAATCAATCACTATAATTCTTTTTGCAATGCATTCCTATATCAATTACCCACTCAATCAAAAATATTATAACTTAATTAAATTATAACAAAACCCCCCAAATTAGTGACCTAATATGCAATTCGAATCAAATGCTCTAATTAAACCTTAATTGAGTTAATTGAATGTAGATGCTTACTTGTTTGGGTGCCATGATGTCTTCCTACAACTTAAACAATCTTCAATTAGCTTCTCTGGGCGAGTTTTTGCAAAACCCAGCTGGGAATTAGTGTGTGTGTGTGTTTTTTCTAGAAAAGTGAATTTTTGGTATTTATACTTGTATGCAACCGGTTGATCATGGACACAACTGTTTCGGTTTGCATTTTGCCAAATTTTGCATTTTTCTATGTTACTTAGGCATTTACCCTCCAAGCAACAACATTTTTTACTCAAAAATCTTGTTAAAGATTCACACAACATTCATCCACCATTTGGAAATTTCAACAATCATCCAATCTTAAAACTCAAATCATCATTCTCATGGACTAAACCAAAACTCAACTAAAACTCATAGTCATAATGCATTAACCAAATAACCTCAATCATAGAAATAAAAATGAAAGTAAAACTGAAATAAGAAATAAAAATCCTAAATGCATCAAATCGAAATAAATAGTTCATGAAATCCAAGCAAATAATTGCTTGTTTATTACGGTCCCTTGTCTTCTCCTTAGAATTCCTCAAAATACTCTTGTCTTAGGATGTCCTCGCTTTGAAATTTTCTGGTTAACTCATGGTAGGTTTCAAAAGTTTTGAACTTCCTCATGAATCTTCTTCGTAGGACAAAGTATATCGAACTTAACATGCCAATCTCCATCTCGGCTTGTCTCTTGTAAATACCCGCCTGGGTTTCCACTCCAAATTCTTAAGTTGCATCGGTAAAGAACCTAAAAAGTCGGTCAACTTCTTGTAGACTAGTATGTTTTTGAATGGGTTATAGAAGCTTCTACCACCATGCGTTCCATTTAGGTCCTCTATATATCAAAATAAAGGATCTAACGATCCAAACATTGGGTTTCCTTGGTTATCACGTCCCACTTCAAAACACGTCAAATCATAATTTGCTTCCATGAACTCCAAATCCTCCATAAATTCCAAAGTTGGGACTCTAGTGCCTCTTCCCATGTCTATAATTGCACCACAAGTTTGTAGAAATGGTCTCCCCAATAGTAGTGGTAAACTTTTGTCCACCAGAATATCTAGGACAAGAAAATCGTAAATCGGGTTGATAGCCAATTTCCACTCTCACATTCTTCACCTCGCCCATTGCTTTGGCTTGCGAATTATCCGCCATAGTAAGCTTAATGATTGGGTTCGCGGATTACTTGAACCTAAAGTCATAAACAATGGATAGGGCATCACATTAACACTTGACCCTGTATCGGCTAAAGCATAAACTGGTGTAGTCCCATTCACTTTTATTGGTAACACAAAATTTCCGGGATCCTTTTCCTTCCTTGGCATGCCTCTAAAAACAAATTCGATCTCCTCCTCTCCGTTAGATTCTTATCTTCCAATCTAGCCCCGCTGCTTACCACATATCCAATTTCTTACGGTGATTTTATAATCTTGGAGTACATCTATCATCGGTTTCTTTTCATTTAGCTCAAGAAACTTTTGTTCTAGGTTTTCTAAAATATCTTCTTTTTGTTTGTCGGTTAAAGGTTTGAAAGTGTTTGTAGTGGGAGGTGATGATGGTGTGTAATCATTTTTGGTGGTGGTTGTTGTTGGGGTTAGTTTGTTTGATGAAGTTTTCTTCTGGTTTGCTTTTCCCATTTTAACTACCTCCACATCTTTCTTCTCCATGTTGGCACATACTTCCACTAGCATCTCATTCACTTCTTTTCCTTCTTCCAAATCAGTTATATTAATCCTCATTTCTCTGATGCATAATCAGCTTACACTTGGTAGTTACAAGAAAATCCCTACAAAAACACACATTGGGTTCATCCGAATTCCCTTCTTAACATAACAAAATGTTTCAAAATGTGACCATGAATATTGACTTTGAGATTTTTAACCATCCTTCTTCCATATGCTTCATAGTCCAAACGTACATGACCAATTTCGTCAAGAACCTTCTCCAAAATGTAATTCTCTCCATAAGCCATATTAAGTTCGCGTCCCAGCACTTACTCCTTCTACGCTGCCGCGGCGTACCAAACCTCATGAATGGCGAATCATGCCGTCAAAGGTGCTAATGTGAACACTACGACCCTTTCCTTCTTGGGAATTTGAACTTTGTTTTCACCCGTTTCCTCCATATTGACCTTATCAATCCCCAATTCTTTCTTACTTTCTTCCAATATACCTCCAATCTTTTCAGCGAACTTCGGTATCCTTGAACATTTTGTCCAAGTTACGAAGGTATTCCGAGATTCCACTCAAACTATCCATACTAACTAGACAAACTAAAACAAAACAAAACAAAATCCGAACTATTAGCGTTAGAGTTAGTAAAAACAAGAACAAACTATAGAAACATATACTAAACAAGTTAAGATACTCAACAAAACTAAAAACATAGGTTAAAACTCAAAATCTAAAAATGATAAAAATCAACACAGAAACTCCAACCGGAATCGGTTGGTTGAAATAACTAGACCAGAAAATTCAACGAGGATCCGTTGCGGGTTGCACACCGATCGGTTGGATCGACACCAAAATATATATATATATATATATATATATATATATATATATATATATATATATATATATTAAAAACTCTTCATAAACCAATAATTAAGTAACTTAATAATAAAACCATTAAACTAAAACTAAATTAAGCACCAATTAAAATCTATCATTAAAATAATTAAACCATCATGAAAGGTTACTAGAAAAATTAATCTAAAACTTAATAACTAATAAACATCAAATGTAAAGAAAATATAAATAAATATAAGAAATCATTAAACTATAAGACATAATCTGCAAATAAAATCTAAAATTACAAGAATTACTCTAGGAACTATAACACAAATAACTAAGTAAACTAGAACCATGAAATCGAAACTAAAAATTACACAGAGAAAGTCTAACAGGATTCGGTTGGATCACTGACCGAATCGGTTAGCTAAAAACCTTTTTTTCAACAAATTCAATTCCAATACTACCAATTTTAAAGAAAATCAAAGAAAAATCGTGGTATGAAAACTTGATGTGCTGGGTGTGGTGCAGAGTTTAAAATTTATAAACAGATTTAACTTAACTAACCTACTACACATACGAGCAAGTATACTCGTCGTTATAGCAAAGTTTGGTAAGTCGAGAGATGTCCCAAAGGGATTTTGATTGAAATTGTTTGATGAAAAAAGATTCCAACAAGAAAACTTGTCAAGGCTTCCTCAAATAGTTATGTTATAGCGAAATTCAATAATAAGAAATATATATACTTGTGTGTAGTCTATAATCAATCACAAATAATGTTCATGAAGGTTTGGTGTATACTCTTGATCTGATGCACAAATCATAAGCAAATGATCTCCAACCATGGTATATGTTTGTAAAAATCATTCTAAGAACAAAACCATTTAGGTAATCCTTTCGGTCCTTATCCTAATGATTATTCTTTAGAAAATCCATTTGTTTGCAACATGTTCTTATTAAATTTGTTCTTACGAATCTTTCGACCCTTTGTGATGAAAATGTTCCTAGTCTTGTTTTAATAAGCAAACATGGTGGTTGTCAATCACCATATCCCAATACTAGTTTGTCACTCAGCGTTTTGGAATAAAACACAAGAGAAATCCTTTCGGTCCTTTTTCTTAAAACATATTTTATCAACAAATCATACCAAGACTAGTATTTTTCCAACAAACTCATTTAAACAAGATCATATATACATGCATCACATTTTGAGAACACTAATATGATTAACTACATCCAAACACACAAGTATATCCCAAAACTACTCCATGATAATAATAATAATAACTAAACCTGAAATCATAACAAAGTAACTCAAATAACTTCAAGAGAATAGAAATCCATAAAAAAGTTCATAGAATACCTAAACTTTTGTGATTACAAGAATTAGAATTAGTGGATTGTAGCAACCACGTGCCTCCAATCACCTAGATTCACCGTATAACTCCAAACTACCAAAACTATGGATGAAATTGTTCCTCCTTGCTTGGCGTTTACAGTGGTACTAGACTTTTGGGATTGATAAAAATGATTGGTATTAGTTTTGAAGTAAACTAATAAACTTTTGGTTGTGTCACACCTAGTAAACTAGGACTAGGTTCATTATATAGCCTCCAATGCTTGCTCAACTGACAAAAAACGTTCTCCACAAGTTAATTGCAAGAAATGATCGGACTCCAATGATTATGGGGAGTTAAGGCAACAATAAATGCAACTTTGTGTAAGCTAGATGTATGCAACGGATCGATTCACGATGGCAACCGAATCGGTTGCGTTTGACAAATGCCGGCGGATCGAGTTCACAGTTCTGACCGGCAATTTGGATAATGATGTTTTGACTTTTGTTGACTTTCTGCTCATACGCTTCATTCTTTGCTTTCGTTGATGATTTCCAAGGCAAAACTTGATCTTCCCTTGCTGTAGATACTTAGAAATCATTATGCTTCCCAATCATTGAGTCCAAAAGCTTCCTTGCTCGACTTACTTCTTCAGAATCTTCCAAATGTGCATAAAACCTTCATTTCTTCATCATTCGTGATACACGGCTACAAATACATACACAATCGCAGCATCTTTTGCACTTTGGCAACAGTTATGAGTAAATATAGCCGATTATCATGCACAAAACCAACAATAACGCTACTAAAAACATGTTCATTTTAGGCGTTATCAATGGTTTTGTAAACTTAGTGTTCACACTTTTCCTTACAGTTTTCCTAAGCTCATTTTTTAAGGCAACAATAGCGAAACTCTTTTCCTGAAGTTGAGCTTTAAGTTCATCAATTTTTTCTATCAAAGAGTTTGTTTGTTCCATTGATGTAGTTCTAGCTTCTTTGACAGAGTCACTTAGTTCTATGTGATGCTTTCTTAAAGACTTATTTTCCTTTAGTAATTTGGCCACAAAGCTAGCTAATTCATCATTCTCATTTGAATACCATCAATAGCATTAACATTAGAATTACTTGTAACCAAATTACTTTTCACATGCATACCAGAAATATGTTTCTTCAAAATGTTGATAATTGAGTCTTTGTCTTGAAGCTGAGCTTTCAAAGTGTTCATTTCAAAAAGTTAGCGGATTCGGGAAGTTCGGATTTTTACATGGTTTGTTAATTTGGAAACTTTCTTCTTTACTTTGTATAGCAATTTCAAGTGAAATGCAATGTTTTTCAAGATTTGAGAATTTGTTTGAAAGTTCATCAAAGCCTTTTATCAACCATATTGTTTGTGTTGAAACACTTAATCTCGATTCGACCTCGATTCACAGGACATTTATCGAGTAGCGTTCGGATCATGATCGGTTTGTTTAAGTACTTTAGCAGATGCACTATATTGAACGATTAAAGGGTACCTCATTACATGACTCTGTTCAATTTACGGTGCGATATCTGCATCCACATCATGTGTAACAAGAGTCATTGAACCGTGGGCGTGTCAAGCTTATCAATTTCTAAGCCTCGTATTGAGTTTCAACTGATCCATCATCCGATGCCTTACTGGTCTCAACACTACGATTTATTGATTGTACCCAACATTCATTCACCTTTACGATCACAACATCCACTTCTTGTGTGTCGAGGATTCTTGGCATTTGGTTACATCATTCTTTGTTGTCTCGATATTACGCATTCAGCAACACACGATTCTTCCGATACATTGACTCATCACAACTTTCTCTCCAAGCGCACCGGACTCTCATCCTTTTTTCATCTTTACGGTAACTTCCTCAATATACTTCTCCACATTATCCATGAGATGGATAAGAGTCTCTGTGAACATGCTAATTTCCATTCAGTGTGTCTCTGAAAGAAGATTTCGATCAAGTCTTGATTATAATCGATGTGAATTCCTTCAATGAATGGTGAAATTGTTTGTAGATCACTTGAAGTCAGCAACTGGAACTATCCTTATGAACCTTCTCTTTGTCAAGTTGTAGCTCCAATTGCTCTAGGTTTAACTTGACAAAGTTCCTTTAATGTGGATAAGTCCGATGGAAGAGAGCAATACATGTTCGTTCCATTGTTATGGGTAGAAGTAACATGAGGTGAGAGTGAAGTTGTTGATAAGATTCAATGCTACTTTCTTTATGCATGGTATTTTGTAGCATTAGCAGGTGCAATTCATTCTCATTGTACTTTCGAGAACATGAAGATCTGCATCATTGATTAATTCAAACATCTTTAATCGTTCGATTGTAGCATTCATTATCATTGTTGTTCCGCGGCATCATACAATTTAAAGCACTTCACGAAATCACTTTGAATTAGGTGTGTAGACATGATGTTGTAGATTACACGGGATTTTACAAGTCTATGATTTAAGCGAAATAGATTCTTTTCGGGATTTTACAAAATCAAGAAGAAACCAGTGATATAGTGACCAATAGAGCGTGTTAAGATAATGATGGATGGACACGATGATAGACAATTGTGTGTTAGGTCTTATGATTGTTTGTAGGATTAGCAGAGATGTTGTTTGGTTAAGATTTGGATTGGTTTATGCCCGTTTTTACGGAGAAATTTAGGTCAGAAAACATAAAAACCTCAATAACTTCTCTTTGGAGCGGATTTAGGCCTCAAAGGTTGTGGCGTGCCATTCTCCTCGTTCTCACGGTCGTTTTGATGGATAGAACGCTGAAAACGGAGTTACGGTTCAAAAGTTATGGCCGTTTGAAGTTTTGTCGGGAAAAGTCAACAATTAAGCTAGTAAGACAAGTCGTTAGAGTCACCAAGTAAGTAACAACTTCGCGGCTAAAGGCTCAATCGGCTGTGATCAAGTCATGAACACAAATTAAGCTATGAACCAAGTCGCTAAAACACAAATTAGCTAAAGCGACAAATGCTGACAAGTCGCTAAGAACAACTCGCTAAGTAAACAAATTAAGCTAAGGAACAACTTCGCTATCTCAGGCAGTCACGGACACTACTTTTGTACTATATGTCGCTTTGTCTCAATGACAAGTCGCTAGTGCTCAAGTTAAACCACTTCAACTACAAATGCTGCCAAATACTTGAAGCAAGTAAACTCACAGAGAATATCTTTGCGAGACTCAAGTCGCTAGGTAGAAAAACTTAAATACAACCCTTTTCAATCCAAAAGCTCAACCAGGCGTTGATTCAAGCTTTCCAAATCAAAACCAAGCACTTACAATGATTCTAAACACAAAAGTACACTCAAAATTCAAACTTTAACACAAGAAATGATCCAAATGATGCAAAACCACTAAACTTTTGAACCCAAAACCATATAAAACCACTAGAAATCAAGGATATGTAAGAGATGATCAAACCATGGCTCACATACCATTTGTAACATATTGGATTTCATAAACACATACCTAAATAATCTGTGGGGGCATATAGTTTAGAGGTTTTAGAGAGAAAGAAATAGAATGGGAGCCTTTCAGAGAAATAAAACAAAAGAAGGAAGGTTAGATTGAGTGAAAGGTCCACCCCCTACCTTGGGAGGTGAGGGTATTTATAGTTACATACTACAATCCCTCCTGGATGTGGATCGGGGCATCTGATGGGTAAAGACGTCGGAGTCCTCCGCGGTGTTGCACTAAACTAAATAACTAACTAAATAACTAGTAAATAGCGTAATATGTCTGAGCTAACATATGCTAGACTATAATTGGGGTGACCGTCACTTTAACATGGAATTTCAATGAAGAGAATTGTTTACACTGAGTCAACAAAAAGTACGCTACATCACTAACCTTCAATATACCAGCTGCAATCTTCTCTACCAATGTTGCCATTGAGGAAGAGGCCACCAAAGCTGACCGTTGACAAAGTGGTGGACTATGATCTTGACTTCTAAGTATGGGATTCATCATTGACCACCAGGAGAAGTTTGTATTCTGGTGCCAAGTTTAAAGGTCGAACAAGAGGAGGTTTATAAGAAGATCGTTGCTATCATGAATGTCACATTAGCTGACGAAATGAGATTATTCATTCTTGAAAATCAAGGTCAAGCGCGGGATGAAAAGAATATGATTTCTTGAGCGATTTCGGTTCGAGATTGTCGCTCAACAACATAAGATATGTATCTTACTAAGTTAAAGGGCCGGATGAGACAATTCTCCACAAATGTTAAATACGTACATCCCGATCTTCATTGAAGCAAAGTGATTCAAAACGTGTTGAAGATCTCGGCTTGATGAATCATACGAGGAAGGCGATAAGGTTTTAAAATGTACCATTTTGAGGGGTCGTTTAAGCCATTATTTGATCACTTTTGTATCCGTTATTACTACTCGTTCCTTTTCACTTTTTAGGTCTCTTGAAGGCAAATTGCTAAAATGACACTTATTCGGATGAAAAGCGAGAATATACAAAGAAAATGGCCAAAGTCAATCGAGACACTCGGGTTCTAGGCCGAAGGGCGGCGTCGGAGTTCTACAAGAGACGGCCGTCGGGGTTCTACTAAAAGCGTCGTCCGGACAATTTTGTGATGACTTCGGTAGCCAAATTTCTTATTTACAAGTGGCGGCTTTAGGTATTAAAAGAGTAGGGCGTCATGACTCAGGCGCCCTAGATTTGATCACGTCAGAAGATGATAGCGGCGTCACAACCATAAGGTATTGCCGTCACAAATTGCATCTTGGCCAAGTAAACGTCTTGTTTTGGCCATAACTTTTGCATCTGAACTTCGGATTTAGGTGATTCAAAGCCAGCGCGGCCAGGAGCGAAAATCTACGGTTTGGTGAAAAAAGTCTTTGTGACTCTGTCACTCTATAAGTGTGACGCCATCACCCTTTGTCGACAGAAAATCTGCCTATAAATAGAACATTATAACTTCACTTTTTGTAGGCCCTAAGTCCAATTCTAGGGTTTAGGTAGGTGTTTTTTCCGACAACAAAGGGTTTCAAACATTCTAGAAACATCGTGTAATGGTTTGTTTGTTAATCCAATCCTATGGTATGTCTTCAATTATCATAATTGTTGCTTGCTCTCATTAATTATGCTTGCTAATTAACCTAGTGTTTGCTTATGATTGTATGAAACTTGTATATAATTAATTAGATTTTATTGGTTTCTTAATGATGCTTGTGTCTATCTTCATCATTAGGGGTGTGACAATTTCAATGAGTCTAATTGGTTTAGTTTATAATTCTTGCACCCTACTGTCTCTTGTTTGATTGATTGTCTCTTATCTTAATTGTAATTGGCTTAGGAGTGCGACTAGGCTATCGTTGTATTTAATACTTGATAAATCTCTGATAGTTTATGAATGACTTAGTGGATTTCGTTTACTAAACCCAAAGATAACCTTAAAGTTAGTTTATGAATGACTTTGTGGATTTCGTTTACTACATTTAAAGGTGACTTCAAAGAGTTAGGGAATGCACACCTTACGACTTTAGAAAACACAACGCGTTAAGAATAAGGACGTGACAATTCAACCATCAATAGGATGTGACAATTGATGGAGGTAGAATTGGATAGCTAGTAAGGAGTAATACATCATAAGTAGATACGCTTCACGTTCTGGTAGACCCATAATTTAGTTAGTATCTTTTGGGATAGTTGACTAGCAACTAATTCCACCCTCCCTTCCAAAACCAAGATATTTTAATTCATAAAATATAAAAATACAAAAATAATCATCCGCACTTTTAGACTTAAATCGACATACACTTCCTTCTTGACGCACTATTCCCCTAGAGAGCGATATCAATACCAGCGGCTTACCCTAATACTACACTACAACGATTAGGTTCATTTACTAGGTGTTATAAAACTTGCTCGACGAAAAGGAAGTTCCTTTGACCACAGCGTTAAGTAAGCGTATCAAGTTTTGGCTTGCTTGTGAATAGTTATTGTTTGACTTGATTTATATCTCGGAAGGTCTACTCATAAATTCCTATCAAGTGAGATTTTTTCTTTTTATTAGCTTCCTTGTAGTCTATCTCCCTTCTTTGTGCCTTTGTTCGTAAAACTTGTCCATTGACTCTTCCGTTCACCATTATGGAGAACGCGAATCTACTAAATCCGTGATTAGGTTATTTCATGAAAAAATATGATATTACAGAAGCGGATTATTCAAGATGGTGTGGAGAAGTAAGGAGAACGGGATCTTATATAAGTCCCATTGAGTACCTTGGGAAAATTAACCAAGTCATTAAACCTTTTGAGGGTTTCACCATTCCATCAAGCCCACAAAATACCTCATCTAGTGAAACCTATGCTTCGTTTGAGCCTTCACCTAGGATAGACTTTCTTGAACAACCTCCGTGTTTAGAAACTATTTTTAGTGAGGCCCTTAGGAGAACTGACCAAATTTGTGAAAATATTATGGTATGCAACCAAGCATTAAACCATAAGTTGGATCAATTACTAGATTTGGTTTCATCACGACCTAAGGAAATAATACATGACGAGCATATAGATGATGTAGATGTGATTGAGGATAAGGTGAGAAGTCTAGACCCACAAGGTATCCCACAAGTCCCACCATCATTTAAGGCATACACACCGCACGTGACTTACCCAAAAGTAGTAGAAGAGACTTTGGAATCCGATGGAGGGGTAGAACATTTGAACCAAAAGCAACTAGAGAATATAGGTTTGAATACTTGTAATCTCAGTCTTACTCTTAGTTCTAGGGAATTTCCTAGTGTTGATGAACCAGAACCTCAATCTTTATTTCCATCCTTAGATATACATCTAGGAGACAAAATAGAACCGGGACCCACCCATCAACCAATTTAGTCAGGGTAGTTTTAGGATGAAGGAAGCCATTCACACACCCCCTTCACCTCACGTGGCAAATTGCTACCTAAGGGTGGTATGATCTACTATCACTCGCACTTAAACTTAAGTGTAGGGAAAACCTCCCATTTATCCGTTAAATAAGGGTAGAGTCAAGCTCGTGACTCAAACAAAAACAAGCGCTTCTTGGGAGGCAACCCATGTGTATTTTTTTTCATTTTTATTTGTGTGTCGTATATCTTTTAATGATTGTTTATTCTCATGTTTGAATTTGTAAAAATGTTGTATTTTGTCTTTAACCTCGTCTTAATTACATATAAAGGTATTTTACATAAGGGATAAGTGTAGGGAGGATTACACACGTTTTCAAAAGAAACGTGAACATGAGAATTAAGATTATTAAAAAGATATACATGTGTGTTTCTTCGAGTCAAATGCTTGTATCAAGTCATAATGGATGTTGGCAGAAATTTTCAAGATTCTAAAGATAAAAATGTTCCAGAATTTTTCCGAGAAAATGCAGGGACCGTTTCTGCAGGATAACTGACGGCGTTAGGAGGACGAAACAACTTTTCTTACTTTCTCTCGTTTCTGGCTACTTATAAATTTTGAAATTTTCCGGTCTTAATTTTTTAGAAAATCTGCAAACATCCATTCCACAAGCATTATATCTTATTTAAGTCTGGAATTACATCTTGTTGTGATTTTCTTTGTTCGGTTTGATGCTTTGGGTTGTCTGTTTTCTTCAAATGTGCAGGTTTATTATCAAGAAGAAGAAGATACAAAAGATTGGAAGAAGCTTTTCACGCATAACATTATTCTTGAAGAAAGATTTAACCACTACTTCACACGGATCCTACCGAGCTAATCAGGGGAGTATTAGTTTCTTTCGTTTTTAATTACATTCCATTATCATAACTTTGATACTTTCAGGGAACATTGGAGACAATGTTCAGTTTAAGTGTAGGGAGGGAAAATAAAACGGGAACTTTGAAACTATGCTTATCCTGATTATTTGCTTTGTCCAATTTCATTTGTGTAATAAACCATGAGAAATATCGGTTAGGGTAATTTTGGCACAAATTTAAAATTTTTCATGACATATAGGAGTGGGCCATTAGTCTTAATAAAGCGTCTCATGGATAGGAAATTATATGACTAGCACAAAAAGCCTTTACCACTTAAATTCCACCCAAATGTAAGGATCGCCTTAGATTAGTAGGAATTAAAACATTCATCTTTGATGCTTAGAGTGTGAACCGGTAGTATAATAGATTCTAGAACTTGTTTTGTGATGCATCCGAGATCGCTAGTAAGACTACACTTGTGTAGTTAGGAATAACTAAATGATAAGAGGCATTAGGATAACCCTTGTTTTGATACCCGTATTATAATTACTTCTTCCACATCGGTTGAGTAATTCCCCACACCTTTGCGTTGTACTCATCTTTAGTACACGATACCCCTAGTTAACCCCTCAGAGCCTATCCTTTTCGCGGTTCTCGTGATGTTTCGGTTTTTCGGAATATCAATGAAGAGCATTGTTTACAATCCACCCCCAAATGTACACCCAAATCGCCTTAGCCTTCCTTGTATGCACTCACTTTTAGTGCATTATTGTTATCACACTAAACCCTTAGTTCAATTATCTAGTTGCTTGCATAAGTTGCTAAGTCGAGTCATATCCTTTGTACACAGTTTTGGGACGATTGGGACTCATGGGAAAAGTTAAATTTTATGAAATGACGGGAAGGGAACGTCAAATTCAAATTCCCTTTATTTGCATAATAATGAACTCCAAGTGTTTTGATCTTTTCAATTCGGGTCAAATTAGTTTTAGAGTAATAAAAAACTCAAGTGTAGGGATATGCCTATAAATCCCTATCATGTTGATGTTATCATAGAGGATGGTAGAGTAAAAGTATATGAAAAAAAAATAGAAACAAAAAATAGAAAAAAGAGAAAAAGAAAAAAAAAATAGTGTGAAAAAAAAAGAAAAAAAAGAGAAAAACATACTGACTACCATCCTACATCTATCTTTAAATTTATGTTTGTTTGTTTCAGTTATCTAGAGTTTAGAGTGTCGAGTCTTGGTTTAGCAACGCCATTCTTCGCATGCTTATAACATAAAGATTTTTGACTTGCCACCACTAAATCGCCTATCCCACCAAACCCTTTGTTTTCCTACCGTAAGCCTTACATTACAACCCTTTAAAAGACCTCTTGAATAGTCTTTGCTAGGTGCTTACGCCAAAGCGATGGAGGTTTGATCTAGTCTCAAGCCTATGGTAATCTATGTACTAGGACCAGTTAATGAGTGTTTATCTTTCATTTCCAACTTGTTATATTTCATATACACCCGAGAGATGTGAGTATCCAAACACCCCATGTGAGGTGCTAGTATGTAATTTCCGTGCTTGTTATGACTTTTGCGGGGCTTATATGTGTTGTGAATCGTTCTAAACTAATGCTTCGTGACCTCTAACTTATAAATTAATTGGCTAAAAGCACATTTGCTTGAGGACAAGCAAATACCAAGTGTAGGGATACTTGATAAGGTTTTAAAATGTACCTTTTTGAGGGGTCGTTTAAGCCCTTATTTGATCACTTTTGTATCCGTTATTACTTAATATCGTTCCTCTTCACTTTTTAGGTCTCTTAAAGGCAAATTGATGGAATGACACTTATTCGGATGAAAAGGCGCGAATATACGAAGAAAATGGCCAAAGTCAAGAATCGAGACACTCAGGCTGCTGGAACTAAAGGGGACGGCGTCAGATTCTACAAGTGACAGCGTCAGGTTCTGCTAGAGACGCCGTCGGACAAATTTTGTGACGACTCAGTAGCAAAATTTCTTATTTACAAGTGACGGCTTCAGGTTTTAAAAGAGTAGGGCGTCGCAACTCAGACGGCCTATATTTGATCCCGACGGCGTCAGAAGATGAAGCCGACGGCGTCACAACCATAAGGTGACGCCGTCACAAGCTGCAACATGCGCGCGAAGTAGCTGATACTGTTTTGGCCATAACTTTTGCATACGAACTCGGATTTAGGTGATTCAAAAGCCCACGCGACCGGAACGAGAAAATCTACAGTTTGGTGAAAAAGTATTTATGACATTGTCACTCTATAAGTGTGACGCCGTCACCCTTTGTCGACAGAAAATCTGCCTATAAATAGAACATTATAACTTCACTTTTTGTAGGCCCTAAACCCTAAGTCCGATTCTAGGGTTTAGGTAGGTGTTTTTCCAGCAACTTAAAGGGTTTCAAACACTCTATAAACATCGTGTAATGGTTTGTTTGTTAATCCAATCCTATGGTATGTCTGTCTTCATCATATTGTTGCTTGCTCTTCATTAATTATGCTTGGCTAATTCACCTAGTGTTGCTTATGATTGTATGAAACTTGTATATAATTAATTAGATTTTATTGGTTTCTTAATGATGCTTGTGTCTATCTTCATCATTAGGGGTGTGACAATTTCAATGAGTCTAATTGGTTTAGTTTATAATTCTTGCACCCTACTGTCTCTTGTTTGATTGGTTGTCTCTTATCTTAATTGTAATTGGCTTAGGAGTGCGACTAGGCTATCGTTGTGTTTAATACTTGATAAATCTCTGATAGTTTATGAATGACTTAGTGGATTTCGTTTACTAAACCCAAAGATAACCTTAAAGTTAGTTTATTAATGACTTTGTGGATTTCTTTTACTACATTTAAAGGTGACTTCAAAAGAGTTAGGAATGCACACCTACGACTTTAGAAAACACAACGCGTTAAGAATAAAGACGTGGCAATTCAACCATCAATAGGACGTGACAATTCAAGAGGTAGAATTGGATAGCTAGGAGTAATACATCATAAGTAGATACGCTTCACGTTCCTGGTAGACCCATAATTTAGTTAGTATCTTTTGGGATAGTTGACTAGCAACTAATTCCACCCTCCCCTCCAAAACCGAGATATTTTAATTCATAAAATATAAAAATACAAAAATAATCATCCCTTACCTTTAGACTTAAATCGACATACACTTCAGCCTAACGACATTATTCCCCTAGAGAACGATATCAATACCCGTGGCTTACCCTAATACTACACTACAACGATTAGGTTCACTGCCTAGGGTGTTATAAAACTTGCTCGACGAAAAGGAAGTTCCTTTGACCCTGAACGCGCTGCGTAAGCGTATCAGAAGCAGATCAACCTTACACAACCGCTGTTACACTTTCCCAACATCAACCAACTATATCAGTACACCATAGTGAACAAACCAAAGTTTGGGGTCATTTATCGCAGTGAACTTCACCATAGTTGCTTCATGGCGTACGACGAGATTCATAAGTTCTGCGATCACACGTTGAAAATGGTTCGTGATGGGTTACCGCACCGTTAAAGGACATTCGGAAGGTATTGGGTCAAAGAAGAGGTGGAACTCGAAGGAACAGAAGGAAGCTAAAAGGATAATCAAGAGGCTGGATGAAATGATGTTTCATCGGGATCAGATGAGGAGATTAGAGAGTTATGTGGGCGAAAGACAGAGTTTCTCGATTACAACGTTTCAATGTGAAGAGAGAACTCCGGGTCTACTTGTCTAATTGTTGGGTACTCCGTAAACTCTTTTGATTGATATTCTTGATGTTTGATTTATTATTCATAATGGCTTGTGCACACATAACAGTGTACAACCCGTACTTGTAATGAAAGGACCCTGTGGTACACTTCAGTGCCATAATCCTTATAAAAGGAGCGAAAGCTTCTTACTTTTGAGTAAAACTTATCAAAACTTTCATCATTTTCAAAGTTTTGCTCAAAAGAACAAGTACTTCCCCTTATGTTTTCAAAGCCTCAAAAGTTAGTATTACTTGTTGAGGGGGAGTATTTGCAAAATATCTTTGTTCACAAAATGTTCTTCATGGAAATCTTCCCACCAAACTCAAAATGGACATATTCGATAACAAATTTCATCAAAAATAACATTTATATGCCATTTTTGAAGGGGAGAAAAATTGTGTGATACAAATATGTTTGATTGTGATTGAATCTTTGTGTGATTAGACTTAACCTATGAATTGACGAGATCTGAAATGTCATAAATCGAAAAGATGTATCCGAGTAGATCGTACCTATTCGAGAAGCTCTTGATAGACATGAACTTTGACGGGTTTGACAACCTTTTCAAGGTTTGTCCACACCTTCAAGGCAGTTATTAGAGCTAGTTGTCACCTAAAAGCTGACAATGCATCTCTTTAACTATGCAACGTAACCGTGTCTCGCGGGGAATTGTCTATCTTGAGTCAATCAATTCAAAAGTGCGAATTCTACCCTCACTGTGCAAATTTCTGTCAAAACACTTAAGCACATGTGGAGGGGGAGTATTTCTGAAAATGCTAAACTCTCGAAGTGTTACAAACATGTTTTCATTCATAAACACTTTGAGAGATTTTTGAGAAAATGGTTTTTATAGCAACATAGGATAGTCATGGAGTTATAAGGTGACTAAGTTTAGGGATAAACGTCCTATGATTCGCCAGAGCCGGAGGGATCTACCCAAGGACAACACCAATAGTTAGTATTTAGAAGTCCTTAGGTTTGATTATAAAAAGGAGAAAATGAGAATCGGAGAAAGAAGGAGTTGAAGAATTAAAAAGAAAAGTAAAGAAAAAGGTGAAAAGAAATAGCCCTCCAAATTATTCAACTTAGGGCAGACACCGGGTTCAATTCATATGCTACCTGGCTGTCACTATATGACACCGGTATTGAAGATTAAAGTCGTCATGGACCCAGTGACGTACTGCACTAAACCTTCTTAGCCACTCAAGTTTCTCTCAACAGAAGCTTGTTTCATTCTCACAGGGAACCCTACGTAAACTATCGACTTTCTCTTAGAGATTGTTGGTATTGAAGAAGGAGACCATCTCCCTAGTCTCCGCTCAGGAAAACCAAAGCGCACTAATTGAGCCTAGAGCCACGAGATTCATCAAAAGATCTCTTAGGAACACTTGAAATTTCATCACTTGTCGTTCAACATTATGGACGCAAGTGATACATTCTAGAGTCCTTCGCAGATCCTAGCAATCTGCCGAGAACATTTATGAGGGGATTCACAATCGTGATCCTCAGTGATTGAATGGAAACTCCTACCAGGGTCAACATCAAACAGCCCTGACAGCAGGTCACTTTAGTAACTCCTTGTGGGTTACGCTTAGTGTTGTTCTGCAATGGTTCTGTCGTGAGGTGATGCTTCGATGTACCTCACGACTCACTGAACTGTAGATGTACTTTAGTACATCGTGTTATCCTACTTGAGGGACTCCAGTTTAGGAACAGCCTTTGCTAGAATTATATATGTGTTTTCACACTATGTTGTTAACACCCTCGAAGTTCGAACTTGTAAGTGCTGGAAATCCCGCTAAGGAGATTCCTTTCAAGAATCGAGTCCTGAAGATGTGGGTCATTACTTGAACTTGTTCAATGTAATGCCAATTGTCCCTCCACGGGATTCGGACGGCTGATTCGCCCGACAAAGGTGAATGGAATCAAGACATTCATCAGTAAAACAATCGTAATGGTCAATTCTTTTAGAAAAGACCAGTGTCATCGATTGGTGTTTTACTAACCCATTTTATGTTTTTTTCTCGATGGATGCTCCGGAGGAAAGCGTCGACTCTCCTCATGCTCATACCAACATCAACACTAATGAAGTTCTCTTGAAAGGCAACTCAAAAGTCAAAACGATTCTTCATCAACCAAAGAATCTACAAAGTATTAAAGACTAGAGAACTACATCATATCTGAAATCCAACGTCAAAGGGCGTGTGAGCATGTTGGAGAGAGACGTGGAGACACCTGAGCAACGTAGCTGACCGGAGGCAGACAATCACATACTATCACTACATCCACACCATAACAAAGAACAAAGAACAGTAAGACGTCAAAGCTGCAAACTTCAAAAGAAACAAGATCCTTATTATGGGGAGATTGTTGGAATCAAAGCGCTTCTTCTCACAAGAAATAAGATTGCTAGAAGACGTCAAGCAACCGCTATTACATCATCACCAACAACTTATTCAAGATTGTTGGAGTCATCACTAACACTTAGGGGGAGATTCTTGGAATCACTCCTAACTTATATTTCAAGTGTTAGTCATTAATATGTAATAGGTTGCTTAAATAGGCTTTTATGTTAGTAATTAAGGCTAGGCTCATGTAGAAAGCCCACAAGCCTATGCAAAAGCCCAATAAGGAAAGGAAGAGACTAGATGTGTTGCCCTAGCTCCCTTCCCCTATAAATAGTCTTGTAAACCCTCATTTGAGGGTTGGTTGTTCATCTTAATACATTCCTACGCATAAACCTTTCTCTATCATATCGTGTGTGTGTTTTGCTTGTTCAACCAATCACTTTCATCTCTATTTCTTACATATTGATCCTTGTGTTTACTTATGGTGACCTAACAAGACTCTAGAACCGTAGAGGGGGTGAATATGGTCTTTTCGACTTCTTCGAAGTTTATTAACTACAAGTTTTAAAGATCAACAAATGATTATGCAACAATACTTACAACCACGATCACAACCACAATATATAAAGCGAGTAAATAGACACCATGATATATACTGGTTCAGGATGGGGGGCTTATACCATCCGTACGTCCAGTTGCGAATCCACGCACGATACTGTTCACCAAATATAATCATTTCGGTGGACTACAAACCGTTACAACTTCACTCCACCGATATGCACAAAGATCAGTGCTCATTAATAAGAGCTACTCCCAACGGTATTCCGCTCTCGGAAACCACCCAAAAAAATCTCGCGATTCGACTTTCCACAAAGAACACAAAGACTTCCCTCCGGAAGTATCAAACCCCAACTAGATCTCCAACGATCTAGGCTTGGTCACCAAGACACAATCCCTTACAACCAAATTGAATGAATAAGTTTGATTGTTCAAATCAAGCCCTAACCTAACCTAGAGCCTCAATTTTAATAGAAAGGTATAGAGAAGAAGACCCTCGACACAATTCACAAGAGTGGAGTAGGTTCTTGTGATTCTTCCCTTGCAAAGAATGTGTTCTTTCAATGAGATGATAAGAGAGAGAGATTAAGAACACAAGATGATAGAATTAGAGGGTAGATAGAAAAGAAATTAGAGAGAAAGAATGAATGGCAAGGTGTGAGGAATACAATAGCCAAGGATGAGTATTTATAGGCCAAAATCCTAAAATGGGAAAAAAAATGCTAACGAACCCCGCACGCTCGTCTGGATGCCGCAGCCAAGCGCCAAGTCTGTAACATTGTTTTGGGGATTTTGGTCTTTTAAATACCCGACCTTGCTAAATCCCCAATTGCACTTCACACTTTTGATATTTTCATTATTCATCCTCAAGACCAACCAACTCAAATAACCATTTGACAAAAATCATTTGTGAAGTGTTTAAGAGAATGTTTGAGGTGTAAACCAATTATCAAATAAGTAAAGAGATAAGGGATAATTGAATAGAGGTATATTGGGTATTCCTTACATAGCATAGGTAGAGAGAGAATAGAATATAACATAGAATATTCCTTTTTTAGAAAGGAAGTGTGGATGTTGTGTTAGAGAGAGATGGAAGAATTTGAATTTGAAATTCAAATTGTAAGAGAGGGACGTGTATGAGAGAAGTTAGGTTACAAAGAAACCAATGGTTAGGTTAAGTAAGTTGAGACGAGATGGGATGAGTTGGAATGAGTTTGCTTGATGTCATGGGGAGGAGCCTTTGGTTTGGAATTCAAATTTGAATTTGAAATGTGAGAGGATAGAATAAGTAGGGAAGGTTGTAAGTGAGGAAGGCTAGTTGTATGGATGGGAGAGTGATGTGATGAGGAGCCTTTGGCTTGGATTCAAATTGCCCGTGATGAAATAGAAGGGTGAGTTGTATGGATGTGAGAGTAATGTGATGTGGAACCTAAGAGGCTCGGGTACAATGGTTGTTGGCTTGAGCCATAGCCTTCAGCACGAGCCTTTGACGCGACAACCCTCACCAGGGCTGGGCTGGTAGGGCCTGGCGCCATTGTCACCAGCTCACGCCGAGCAATAATTTTTTTGTTTGTTTTTTTTGGTGGGTTTCTTTCTTCTTTGTTTGTGTTGTGATGTTTTGTGTTTGTGATGTTGTTTGTGTTTGTGTGATGCTATGATTTTTTTTTCTTTTTTGGTGTGTATATGTGTTTTTCAGAGGTACAAGGAAGAAGACGAACAGGAATCTTTGAATTAGCATTGTGACAAGCAAAAAGTAGTTTTGATATATGTGGTGAATTAAAGGCAACGTACCAATTTTTTAATTAAGGTTTGTTGGCCTTAAATTATATAGGGAATATTTGTTTGGGCTACATAATATATAATAAGATTTTTCAATTTACGTTTTTATTTTTACGTCTTTATTTGTTTGGGCTACACATATAATTAGACGTAAAAATAAATATGTATGATATGGTTCAAGATTCAATATTTGAGATCCACATATAATAAGATTTTGCAATTTACGTCTTTATTTTTATGTGGTTTTTCATTTAATGTGCTTTTTTCTATTTATGTAATGTGTTTTTTTATTAATGAAATTAAACTTTAGTTATATATATTTTTTATTTAAAAAGAAAAGAAAAAAAGAATTCAACGGCACCACAAAAACTGGTGTTATGTTAGGGAGAGGGGTTTTGGTGCCATAACCAAAAGTGGTGCCATGAAAAAAAAAGTGTTAAGTTGGCACTAGGGGTGAAAACGAGCCGAGCCACACATTTTGAGCTCGAGCTCGGCTCGTGAAATTTTTCACAAGCTCGAGCTCGGCTCGTTAACACGAAGCTCGGCTCGTTAACACAAGGCTTGAGCTCGTTAACATGGTTACATGTATATAAAATATATATACGTATATATTTCTAGGGCTCGTTTAGGCTTGCGAGCCTAAACGAGCCTTTTGTATAAAGCTCGGGCTCGAGCTCGAGCTCGATTATTAAATGAGCCCAAACTTAGGCTCGAGCTCGAGCTCGTTTAGGCTCGGCTCATTCGAGCTTTTTACCGATCCGATCCCGAGCTTTTTAGCGCTCACCGTTTCCACCCCTAGTTGGCACCACTTTTTTCCTTGGCACCACCTACGGCACCAAACGATACCTAATGCTCTAAGGCTTGGAATCAAATTCAAAATCTGAATGTTGGAAGAGACTGTGAGTTGGCAAAATGAGTGAGGGAAGGAAGGTTGTGTGTGTGTGTGTGTGAGATATTTGAATATGAATTAGAGAGAGAAAGAGTGTGAGTAAGAATGAGGTATGTGAGAGAAGCTTTGAGAGAGAGTGTGTATGTGTAGTTCAAATTCAAATATTGAGGATGAAGAGAATGTGGTGATGTGTTTGAATTGAAGTGGTTTATGGATAATGTGGTGAAAAATATGGAGAATGTGGAGAATGTGTGAATGTTGAGGGACAAGAAGTACAACCAATTACAATGGGTGTAAGAGAATATTAAGAGAATGTTGGGGATAAGGTTTTGAGGGATTTTGAAATGGTTTGAAGGTTTATTTGGTGTAGGTGTTAATCAAATGATTGATTAAGGTTTAATCACATTGTCATTAAAAAATAAAAGATTAGACAATGATGATTATGTGTTGTGTTTTTTATATGAAAATCAAAGGTTACTCATAAGTTCAAATACCTCAACGTCAAGTATTCACAATATCATAATTCGTGACTTTTCACCGCTTGACGTAATCAATAATCATCTTGATGCAAACAAGCTAAATGTTTTGCATCATAGTAAAGCATATCTCATAACGGGAAAGGATGCGTTTACGCAAAGGGACCTTTGACTTTGTTTGACCAATAAGAGAGTAAACCCGTTACGTGATTAGAGAAAACGTAAATACGGATTATAGTCATATGAATACTTTCACTTGATGTTACGTGAAAGATATGAATCTCCTGAGTTTAGAAAAGCCTTGGCTAGAGGCGTTTAATAAATACTTGAGTTGATGTTTTGTCGAAAACGTGAGGTTGTGATTTTGAGTCCCTCTAAGTCTAAAACCTGTTTTGAGTGTTCCTAATGAAGCACTTAAAATGTTCATACCTGAAATGAAAGATCCACATTTGTTAGGTAAGGGGAAAGCCAACTTTCAATGAGATGCCCAAAACTCATCGTCGCACTGCCACGCTACCGGAGCGCCAAGAAGACGCCGCACCCAAGCTCTTGGGTCATTTTGGTTTTTATCTAACACTTGTGATTTTATGTGTTGCTAAGGTTTATTTGTCATTATTAAAAAAATAAGAAGACCTAATCAATGTTGTCCCAACAATCTCCTCTTTTTTATGATGAAAAATAAATTCCGAAAGCAAATAAAATTACAAAACGTAGCTAAGATTAAGACCGCCATTGTTGTAGCTTGCGTCTTGACCTTGCCTTGTAATTTGTTGGGGTATCACAGTTTATTTTTAGCAAAATTTTTAAAATACAAAGCTACAAATCTTTGTTTTTGAAAAGGTAAAAAATTTACAAAAAAAGTCGTGTTTGTGTTTTTCTTTTATAGTATAACTAAGGTCTTTGCTCTAGAACAATCCTTGTGAGGTTAAGCAACATAATCTTTATCGTTTCTAAAATACAATCAAGATTTTCATCTTATGTTAGTAACGTCGTACATTGACAATTTAACATGGACCACTTTACAATTGGTTGGGGTGTTATACCTAATCGGACGATCGATATGGTTGATCGATTGTCAGTCGATCCCTTTGTTGTAGGGAATCGATCGTGGACATTTTTTTGTGCATCTTGGTCGCTGGAGCGATCGAGATTTTCTTTGTTAATTTTGTGTGCATTTAATATTTAAACATTTATTTTCTTGTTGCCCTTACTAGAGCACTCAATCGTCTAAAGGTCACTGAAGAGAGAAAGCTGACGTGACAGAAAAAATGGGAGGGATTGGGATCTCTTACTGGGGCAGCCTAAACTAATTGTGATTCTTTATAAGCAAACACACACATGATCGTGGCCATCATCCTAATTATTTGACATCTAATAATGTTTCAATTTGGCAGGTTGCATGCGACAGCTTTGTCACATCGATCTATTGTACATAATGTTTGCTCATATAAGTATCAAAATGTTAAACTATGCAAGCGCGAATGGGTACAAACAGCATCAGGATCAAAGCTTGTATAACTCGAGCAAAATGTTGACTAATTCGATGGTTGACGAGAGTTGGTGTTTTTTTCTGAAGAAGAAGAATCAATTTACCGCGAGCAGTTTTTAGACAAAGGAATAAAAAGGTTCGGAATAAAAAATTGCCTGTGTTGTCAAAATGGTGCAGCAATACTAAGAATAATAGCTTGTTCACAAAAAAATAGAAAAATACTAAGCATAATAGCAACAATATGCATTTGGTTTGGATAAGTCTAGTAGAACTATCGGAGATTCAGACATGACAATTTGTCTAAGAGTTTGGGATGATACTCATGCTTTACACGGATGTAAGGCTGGATACAATGGGAGGTCGTGGGGTCGGTTGAAGGGAAGGTTGTGATCGGTTGAGCCATTGTGGGGAGGAGGGTGATGGTCAGTTGAGGGGAGAGAAGTGCCAAACTCAGTTGAGGAGACAACCTACTCACAAGCCAAAATCCAAAAAAAATTAAAAAAAACTTTACCACTTTTACAACATTATAAATACTAACCTCAAACACATTTTTAAACACACAATTTCAAATACAATTCAACTTCAAAATTCACACTTTACGCAAGATTATTATGCTTGCCGCCTCCCCGCATTCCGCTAAAGATATGCAAACGTACGTTCAAAATCAATGCAATAACGACGATGAGTCTCGAAAAGACGATATTATACGCGTCATCCAATTGTTTGAGCAGGGGAGGACGGAGAAGCTGCAGATGAGAGAAAACTACAAGAGTTGCAACGACATCAACGATGAACGAAAAGGTGTGATCGATAAATTTCTGAAGGAGGAAGCCCACCGAGATGAAGAAATTATTGACAAATTGTGGCGGTGTGTTCAAAGGGTAACGAACAACATCAACACCAAAGTCAATTGGAGCTATCGGGTGAACAAAGATGATGATGCAGTAATCTCCGGTAGACGAAGAAGCTTTGTCTCGCCTCGAGGATTATATACCTCCCTCGTATGATTCTGCGAACGAGGAGTATTCAGATTAGCATTTAAAATTTAAGATTTATGTATTATGTATTTCATATCGTTTTTATTTTTAATATATCGTAATGTTTTTATTTATTTTTAATGAATTTTACATTTGTTGTTAAAAAAATTTGAAATTAAATATATATATATATATATATATATATATATATATATATATATATATACCACTGGTAACTAGGTCATCGCCAGGTCGTTGGAGAGAAAAAGCTGATATGACACAAATGAACTAGGTTGCCGCTGTGTTCAGCCTAAGATTCATGCCCGATATGCCATATGTCGTCATAACGTAATGACATGCCAACATGAGATTCATCGTGTGATGTCATACCAACATGTGATTGCTCGCAGGTGGTGTCAAAAATATGAAACCGCTAACAAACTCCAAGCCTAACTCTTAACCACTAAAAATTAAGATAATAAGCTCCAATTATAAAGTGACATGTGTCATTTCTCAACTAAAAATTCATCTTTATTTTCAAATTAAAATATCTTTTTATCTACTCATTTTTTTTACTAGTTGGATATCCATACACAAGTATAAGTATAGTTATATGTGTTTGCTTACCCGTTTAGTGAATTCGTTTCACAACACCTCCGATGTATATGTGTTAGTTGTATGTGTTTGTTTGGTTACCAAATTTCCCGTGACATCATTATTCCCGCATATAGAAATATCCTCGCTATCTCTTACCCGTCAAACACTCTCCCAAAAAATATATGATTTTGACGAATTAAGATTGTATTGATTGAAATAAATGTTAAAGTTGTAAAATTTTGAATTAAAATAAAATAAACTCACTAAAAATGTAAAAACTAAAAACTCATAAAAATATATCAAAATGGATGTTAAATTAAAGAGCACAAAATTTTAGAAAATATGGTTAAATTAGATTATAAAATAAATAAATAAATAAAAATATATTTTAATTTGAAAATAAATATGAATTTTTAGTTGAGAAATGACGCATGTCACTTTATAATTGGAGCTCCTTATCTTAATTTTAAGTAGTTAGGAGTTAGGTTTGGAGTTTATTAAGAAATGAAACATGTCACCTCATAATTGAAGCTCCTTATCTTAATTTTTGGTTAGAAGTTAGGCTTGGGATTATGATTGGCTTATACATGCATTATAATATAGTATAGATATAGATATAGAGAGATTAGTTCAATAAATATCAAAGAAAAACTAAATATCAAATGGATCATTATCAACCATTCATTTTTTCATCAAAACAATAAAATAAACTTTTACCTTCATTTTTAAAAACTAAATATCTCACAAACCATTGATCGTTAGACGAAACTAATCATATCATCACGACAAGCATAAAATTGCTTTAATTTGATATCCCACATCATATACTTTCGACTTTTTCCGACTTTTTTGTGGGTTTAGTGTTTACGGTTAGGGTTTAGGTGTTTAGAGTTTAGGGGTTTGACTTTTTTTGGTTTAAGCTTTTTAGGGGTCAAGGGTTTAGGTTTCTTACGGTTTAGCGGATAGGGTTTAGGTTTTTTTGTTTTAGCGGTTAGAGTTTTAGGGTTTTTAGGGGTTTAGGGTTTTTAGGGTTTAGTGGTTAGGGTTTTTTAGGGTTTAGGGTTTTTTAGGGTTTAGGTTTTAGGGTTTGTAGTTTAGTGGTTGTTTTAACACAAAAGAGTATTTTTAAAATCTTCATTTATAGTGTAATATATCGAAACCCGCAAAAAACTATAAAATATAAATTCGTCGAAAGTATATAATATTGGATCTTTATAGAAAGATAATTTTATTCTTGTCGTAATGGTATAATTAGTTTTATCTAACTATTAACGGTTTGTGAGATATTTAATTTTTAAATATAAGGGTGAAAATGAATTTAATTAATTTGATAAAAATGGATGATTAAGATTGATCCATTTGATTTTAGCTTTTATGTGATCTTTATTGATCACACCCACTAGATATAGATAAACTAATTTCATCATATTTTCTAAAATTTTATGTTTTTTCATTCAACATCTATTTTGATATATTTTTATAAGTTTTTAGTTTTATATTTTTAGTGGATTTATTTTATTTTAATTCAAAATTTTACAACTTTAACATTTATTTCAATTAATATAATTTTGATTCGTCAAAATCATATACTTTTGGGGGAGTGTTTGACGGGTAAAAGATTGCGATGGTATTTCTATATGCGGGAATAATGATGTCACGGGAAAGCTACGGGTAACCCAAACAAACACATACAACTAACACATATACATTCGAAGTGTTGTGAAATGAATTCACTAAACGGGTAAGCAAACTCATATAACTATACTTATCGCCGCCGCTGTGCGCGGGTATCCGACTAGTCGAATTAAATAAATAAAAAACTGAGGTGATCAAGCGTTATTGAAAGTTCTGGAGACTGGTACATGTTTGGATTCCGTCAACAAGGAACAAGTTTGTTTGGTCTCTAAAATGTTACTTCAGTGTAATCTAAACCTTTTCAATTGGTTGTAGAATAAGCCATGGTCTTTAGCTATGTTACGTCTCTCTCTCCCTTATTGTTTAGACACATTGAACACTTGATCTTTGGTAAAAAAATAAAAAATAAATAAAAGAACACTTTGGTCTTTCCTGGCACCCAATATTGATAATAGAGTAACGTATAGATTAGTTGACATTGGATCCTTGACTACTGGTTCAAGTTTATGTATATTCCATGGTCAGCATATAAAAGTCTCTTTTAGTTCATAATCGTAACATTAGGATGAAACTGAATCTTAGTATATATCTTAGTGATCTAGCTAGCTGAATTCAGTTCCTGTTAGAAGGATTTAAGGTAAACATGCCTTATTGTTCCTTCTATCTTAACTACCCTGATAGCCCTTTTTACATAAACCAAACTCCCATCTTTATTTCTACATGTACGAGATCAAGTGTCTTACCTAAAAGGCATGTAATGACACTTAACTCTTAAATTAACAAAACCCTTAAAAATTAACACTTTTGCGCTTGATTGCAGCCAACAGAATTTGGACTCAGATTGCAAATTATAATTCCACTCTTTTAAACTGAATTTTTGGACGATATTTGTAAGCATATCCTCAAGAACAAAATCTGAAATTCACTCAGTGGATACCATTTTGAGGTATCACAATAGTTTAATACTGTAACAAAAAAGAAAGTACGTTGACGGCAGAAAACCTTGACCAATATTACAATTTCAATTTTTGAAAACCAGGACAGTCAATGAGAACAAGAGATAATCAGCTGAAAACTATGAAACAAACTGTAGAAGTTATTTATCTTAATCCTAAACCATGTTTCACTCGTAATTAATATATTGAGTAGTTGGAAAAACCAACAAATTCTTCCCTAACAATAATCAAAAAATAAAAAAAACACACTCGACAAGTTTATTGCCATAAAACCTATACCATTCACCAAGAAACGAACCAAACTTTAAAGTCCCCTTCATAGAGCTAGTTTTGCTTGAGAACCCCTCAAGATCGCCTAACTGTAACTTCCCTCTTTTGAAAATCATAAATGGACTGATAACCATTTATTTTCAAATTTGAAGAAGGAAAAGTACCCTTCAACAATCATGCCTATAGAAATGTCTATACTTCAAATATACATGAAAAACGTCAAATTCGGTCAATTGAATTAAGGTAACAAATTACCCTAAAAAGTACTTACTTGATTATGCTGTGCATATGACTATTTTTGGTAACATTCTGTCCTAAAGCACGAGTCCATGACCTTCTCAACACAACTAGCATTTGTTTTTCTAGGGCCAAATCATTAAGGGGTCATTGGTGTAATACCTGTAATCACTCTGATACTTTAACTTTCTTCCAGTTAAAACCCAATTCCTATAATGGCTTTCCACGAGCAAATGATTCTGTCAATATGTCTTTGTAACTTATAACTCGAAAGATAAAGACTGTACTGAGAATAGAACACATCAGGAATCAATAATTTCATGATAGTAAGCAAGAATCTTATTCTATTTTAAGAAATTGAAAAACGTGTATGGCGCCGGTCACATTGTACAAAGTAACGGCTAATGTTTTTCTAACTACATACAACAAAATATCTAACATATCATACCGTTTAAGATGCTTTGTTCCTCACATGATACATTTTAGCAAAATCCAAGCATAATTGATGGTCTCTTTTATCTCCCCAACCTCCCCACCCTCTAAATCCAGCTTGATACCCTTCTTGATTTCTAAACACATGTACTCCCCACTCGGGTTTAATGTTGGCAACCTTATCAATCTCTTCAGTGTCAATATTCACCACACCATTATCAACACAAGCAGCGTTTTCACCTTGACCTTGATGCAACCCACATTTCCCAAAATGAACCGCACTAGCCCTAGGCCCTCGCATAGAGTAAACTGAACCACCGAAAGATGGATACACTGTCGACCACATTGTTATATCCCAATTATAATCATCAAAGAAACAAAACTCTTTAGCTTTTCTATGTATTTTCCTCCATACCGTTCTATTAAAAGTATACCCAATGTTACCCATTCTTTTTTCGGTATAAACTATTCCAACCTTCACCTCTAGATTTCACGTTACTTGGTGCAAGATTCACAGCATAACAATCTGGACATTTGGTAGGTTTCAACTCCGTTAATATCTTCAAATTTTGATACGCGTTTGGGAAAATGAAGTGATCTTCTTCTATAAAAAGAACATCACCCGAATGACCTATTGTTTCCTTGAGCCCATCCCATACCGTGTTCATCATCCACCACCAATGATGCTTCAACGACACAATCTTCGGTGACCGATGATTCCCATACTGATCAGTACTCCCTTCACATTTTTTCTCAATCGGGTCATCTTTTTCTTTACAATCATTAGGCGACACACCAGGGAATCCATTCGGAAATATATGCGGCGAAAAAGGCGCAAATACTTGCTTCACTTGACAAAACCTAATACCTTCCACAATCTTATTCATTGCGTCAAAGTATCCGTCATGACTTACAATCAACAAAGTCTCATTAATTCCCGACACACGTGATAAACTATCCACAACTAATTTAAGATACTGCGGTCGATTGTGCACATAAAGAACAATAACTATCCTATCCTTCGCCAAACTTGGATACAAATCCATGTTCCTTGGTGCCAACTGATTCTTACCCTCCAACATTTTCGACAAATAATTATGCTTAGGCAACTTAACACTACCAACCAAACCCGATACATTAAAATTAACTTCAGTAATACTATCAATCTCAACCTCATTCTCTTGCATTAACTCACTACTACTCGAATTCATCCCAACTAGAAACACAACAACAAAACACCCCAGCTAAAGTTAACGAAACTACGAAAAGAAACCTACGAACCGCGCCATCTCGTATCCGTGGTTTCTTATAATAAGTAGCCATAGCTCTATCAATATAACTTCTGTTAGACATTTTCACAAAACTTAGTATGCAGTATAACAAAGATCTAACAAAAACCTACTAAAACATTAATTTAAACCGTAAAATTCACCAAGATTACTAAATGGCCAAAAGGGTATCTGAAAATAACCTCAAAACATGATCTTGATGAGTGTAGGGTTTATGGGTAAATTAGTGTGTATTGGGATTGAGATAATGAAGATAAGGTGTTTGGTGAGATATATGAATATATGAGAGATTGATTGATTAAATGAGTTGAAAGAGTAGATGGTAATCAATCAAATGTTCGGAAACTTCAAGATTCAGACTTAATTGTGCTCTAGTTGAATGGTAAACATAACAAGTCAAAGGTCAATGCTTCTACAATGGAGACTTTATATTTTTTATATTTATATATATATTTTTTTTTCATATATTTTAAGTTAAAAACACCACTTAAAATAAATAAATAAATAAATAAATTGTAAGAATTAAAAAAAAAAAAAAAAAAAAAAAAAAAAAAAAAAATGTAGATTGGCGGGAACACCCTGACCCGGGTGCCTTTTAAAAACCAATAAATTAACAAATTTTAAGAATAATCGTAATAAGAAGATGCATTTTAAAAAACCAATAAATTAACAAATTTTACACTACGCAGGTCAATTTATAATGGTTCACGGGTACTATTGGTATAGAAATCTAACCACACGTGAAGGGCTAGTCGTAGTGTGCGTCATGCTTGAGGGTGATGTCCAGCAAGCAACAACTGAGTGAATCATAGATTACGGTGACCCTAAAAAACTTTTAAGTGTGTAATAAGCTTGATGAGATGTTAACAGCATACCATGTCGTAGCTATGTAAACACTGCATGGTTCTTCTATCTTGTGTGTTGCTCATCATGTGTTATGTAGATCATTATACATTTAGATTCGGATTTGTGTTTTTCGTTTTTCTCCTTTTGAGCTACTCATGCTTTGTACGTCATTACTTATCATTCATACTTTATTTTTCTTGCATAACTCTTTGATCGCGTCTTTATTATAAGATTATAAACAATAAAGATTTATACTTGTTAAAAACATTTAATTGCCATGCACAACCTAACCAACCCTCATGGAGTCATGGTTTTATATTTACTTAAAGAATCTTTGTTTTCAGTCCCAATAGATGTCCTGATCGATCACAAGTAGGCATCATGTGTTATATCTTTAATCAAGACTTTAACTACAAAAGGATACAGTAGATTCTTATTAAGAGAGAATCTAGAGTTTCGAGAGACGGACATGCCAAAGGTATACATGTGTATATTTCAAAAAACATTTGTAGCGTAATTTATATATAATAGTTTAATATTAAATGCATACTATTTTCAAAAAGGAAAAACTTAAAGTAAATAAGATATGATTAATTTATGCGCCCGCCACTAATAGAGTTTTAGTCTGATTGTATTCTCTTATACATATAAAACAGAACGTCGGTTACTTAAAAAAAACTATTATTTTCGTTAGTGGCAAGCGGGGTATTGTGGGCTTTGGGCCAGGACGTACGTTGTTGCTTATGGCCCGTGTTCCTACAGTTTTGGGCCTTTTTAGGACGCTATATGTATGACTATTTGTTTACTTTAGAAGAAGGTTTTCTCATTGTTTCTCTCTTTGCGTTATTTGAGTAGGTGAGACGGATTTCTTCGTGCATGTTATCTTCTTTTGGTTGTGATTAGTTGTTGCATGATCATTCTAGGTTGTTTGTTATCGGTTTTTTATTGCGAAGGTATCTAATGTTGTGTGGGATTGTTTGTCGTTTGTTGTTTTTTTATGTTTTTATCTCTTTGTGTTATTTGAGTAGGTGAGACAGATTTCTTCATGCACGTTATCTTCTTTTGGTTGTGATTAGTTGCTGCATGCTGATTTTAGGTTGTTTGTTATGGGTTTTTTGTTGTTAAGGTATCTAATGTTGTGTAGGATTGTTTGTCGTTTGTTGTTTTTGTATAGTAGTTTATAGTGCGTGGGTGATTTTAGGTTAGACTGTTGTGTTGTGCTTAGAGTTGTAGGTATGAGGACTAAAGGTGTTGCATGTAAGCGAGTTGGTGGTATTGATGGTTGTCCTTAAAATTTAGAAGTGAGTGTTCCAGATAGAAATTTAGGTGGTGGCTCCTCTGAGTCGTTTAGTTTGGTTGGTGTACATGGTTCTTTTAGTGATGTGGGTAGATCGTCATTAGATGGTAACCGTTTGGGGGACGCTCCACTGCCATGTTTGTATAAGAGGAGTTGTTTGGATGTTGTGCGTGTTGCGGCTGGGGTGGAGGAGGGTTTGAAAAGGAAGGTTGGTCGTTTGGTAGTTGGCGGTCCAGAAGAATGTGACCTTCCTAACAAAAGGGTTTGTACTTCGACTGTTGGTGCGCATGCGTTGGAAAGTGTTGGCCACCTTTGTGGACGTTTGTCAGGTGTGTATTTCTTTTTCCAATTTTTACTTTTTTTTTGTTTAGATTGTTGGGTTGAGATGGTTACAAATGTAGCGTTTTCGTGTTTCTTATTCTAGGTGGCTCGACTGTAGGAGTAGATGCAGAAAATGTGTTAGTCACTCCAAACTTAGAGGATCGTTCGCAGGTGTGACGGGACGTTGTCACGAGGGCCATCAGAACCCCGGCGTGTTGTTTGATGCGCGGCATACCTTGGGACAGGGAACGTCGGGTGGTACGTTTAAAAACAGGAGGTTGCTGGTAGATGGTGGACATGTTAGCGATGGTGCATCTTCTCGTGGTGAGGGTGTGAAACAGTTTTCTAACATGGTTGAGAATGTGGGGCAAACGGATTTGGATGTGGGAGGTCCTACCGGTGGCTACTTTCCACAGCAACCAGCTGCGCATCAGGATAGTGAAATATTACCAGATTATTTCTCGGGTATGATTGTTAACAGTTTAGATTTGAAGTTACAAGTGCTGAAGCCTGCGTTTTAAAGTTTTACTGATGCATTTTTTTCCCATGTTTGCACTGTAGATGTGCAGCGTTTTCCTTTGGATTTGGACTTTTGTACTGGTCGCGTATCCATTGCTGGCACAAGTGGTGTACCAAATGCTGCGGCTTTGAACTTGCAGTCGGGTGGTAGCTTTTGTGGTGATGAAAACTCTTCATGCCATGCAGACATGGAACCTGAAATGACCAGGAGTGTCCGCAGCATGAAACGTCATCGTCTAATGCCAAACGTCCCTGATGTGCAGCAGCCTCATATGCAATCCGGGTCGGGTCCTTCAGTCGCGTCAGGTACATGATGGTGGTATTGATTGTTTACATTATGTACACTTTTAGTATGTGATGACACTGTGTTAGCTAATGATGCTTTTGTGGTTGATCAGGTGCACCGAGTGATTACATGAGGTTTGGTCCCTGTAATCGTGTTTGCCGCTACTGTAGTGCAATGTTTTGGGATGAGGAGAAACTAAGTGCTTCAACTGTATCTAGAGGACCGATGTATAATCGGTTTTGTTTGGAGGGCAGGGTTCGGTTGGTAACTGTGAGAGAGTACCCACCAATTGTGAATGATCTTTATTCAAGTGAACATTTCATGGAAAACATAAGAGCTTACAACCAAATGTTTGCTATGTCTTCTTTAGGCGCTAATATAGATCAGTTGGTGAACGTTGGTAGAGGCCCTTATGTTTTCAAAGTCTCTGGCCAAATATATCATAGGATAGGCAGGCTATGCCCGGTTACTGGTTCATCTCCAAGATTCTTGCAGCTGTATATATACGATATGGACAATGAAGTTCATAACAGGTTGGACCATTTTGTAGAAGGTTCGAGGAACGTTTTAAGACCAGATATTGTGCAGTCGTTGATAACATTACTTGATCAAAATAATGCTTTAGTTCAGCTTTTTAGGACGGCTAGTGATAAGTTGCAGCAGCATGACGTGCCATCATTTAAAGTTAGGCTGTTCAGTGCGGGAAAGGCACCACAATATGAACTACCTACTGCTAATTCTGTTGGAGCTATTGTTTTCGATGATATGGAAGAGACGGAGAGCGACTTTGATATAATATTGGAAGCACATTCTGGGGAGCCACAACGAGTTAATAAATTGAATTCACTGTATATTCCGGCCCAATTCCCGTTGTTATTCATATTTGGCGTACAGGGCTATCATTTAGATTTTCATTATCTCAACGTGTCAACGACTTCAACTCGCAGGGGTAAGCGTATGTCGATGAAGGCATTTATTGCTATCAATTACACGATAGGCATGGTTTTTATAACCTTTTGAGCCGTGGTGGGAAACTATTTCAGCAATATGTAGTTACCGCATATTGCAGTATAGAGCAAGAAATGATGGACTTCATAAGGTCTAACCAGTCAAACATTAGAGGCGATTATTTGACGGGGTTGTGTGATGCGATTTCACGTGGTGATGTTGATGGTTCAGACGTCGGTTCAAGAATTATCTTGCCATCCTCATTTACAGGAGGGCCTCACTATATGTATAGCCTACTTGGATTTAATTTGTAGGGTGCATGGCAACCCAGCCTTTTTCGTAACATTTATGTGAAAACGTAAAGGGGGGGTGAATACGTTTCCGTTTCAAACTTAAAACTTTTGTATCAAATATAGTATAAACCATTGCATTTGCTAATCTCGACGCGAGGATGCAATTAATGCATTACGGCATGTAAGGCCAACCCCTTAATATCACATAAGATTCCGCAAGATTAATGGTTCATTATAAATCAAGTTTCACCATTATTAGTCTGGTTGTTTTTTCTTGATCAAGCGTGTCATAATATGTAAAGTGTTAAATATAGTTTATGACTATATGAAAGACTAAGTATGCATGTCAAACATAGACATCAACCACATAGAAAATAAACAATGTAATGCAAGAATAAAAGTAAAGCGATAAGTAAAAGGATAGACAAACCAACACGAGAATTTATAGTGGCGCTACAAGGACACCTTCCGCCCTACTCCACTCGAGTCACCTACTCGAGAGTTGCTTCACTATATCAACAAACTCCATTCTCGGCGGAGAAAACCTTACACAACGTCGCTATACTTTTCCGGTACTAAGCTAAACACCGAGTTCTTCCACGAGGTAGAACCAAACCTATCACAACGTCACCTACACATTATCCGGTACAAGGCTAGATACCGGGTTCCATTACAAAGGTGGAACCATTTCCTGACCAACACAAATCCTATCCCTAAGGAGATCCACTCCTTATGACAACATCAACAAGGATATAAATATCCTTTGACCCAATACTAATCTATCTTGTAAATCGAATAACACCATATCGAGTACACACCTTAGGCACCTTTCACTAATGCCTTTGAATCGATCTTCAAGGCACCCTTCACTAATGCCTTGTGACTTGACTTCTAGGCACCCTTCACTAATGCCTTTAGCCTTGACTTCTAAGAACCCTTCACTAGTGCTTTCATTAGCGGGACATTCGACACCTTCACCAGTTATGTCTTCTTTGCGCTCCAACATAACAAACCTTATGTTTTATGGCACAAACACATAAACCATCTAGTCTAGTCATAGATATACCACATCTATGAGACACTCTATGTTTTGTGGCCCAACATAACAAACCTTGTGTTTTATGGCACAAACACATAAACCATCTACTCTAGTCATAGATACAAGAATATGATACTAGACAATATCCAAGACAATGTGTCTAATGGATATGAAATCCTAAGCTAAACATCAAGAACACAAAGCATGATGTAGTTAGTCTTCCATGAATGAAGATGACAATTTTCCAAAGTTTGTTGTAGAAGATCTTCATGTGCTTGTATGCTTGTGATCACCAAGAGGTAAGGATGCAAGATCTCTAAGCTTGCTTTAGAGGATCACTTCGGGAGTATGCTTACAACAAATGAAGGTTAGAAGCATTATGATCATATGAGATGAAGGTGGTTTACATGTTTCCTAATGATCTAAATATCCTAGAAATGGTGGAGAGAAACTATGTGTAAATGTGTAAAGAAATGGTAAGAAGTGGTTTGCTATTTATAGGCAAATAGGCCAAACCATGTTTCTGCCCCAAGGATCCCTCCTGGAGGGATCCGGCCCTTGTAATTCCAAGGGATCCGTGATCCTCTTTACCCATAGTTTATGGGTTAAAACCATGGGCTATGGGTTATGGTTTTGAGTGCCCACCAAGGTACAATGTATCTAAAAATTGGGTATGGGTCTTAGGTCATGGGTCATGGGTTTTACCCAACACATTTACTTATGTTTATGTATTTTATAAAATGTAAGTAACTAAAATTACTTAAGTGTTTTATAAAATATTTAACTAAACATGTTTAATGGTTTGCTAGGGGTTTGATCATTACGCAACATAACAAACATGTACGAACCTGTGTTGTAGCATACAAGGACTTGAGTCGTCGAGAGGTGTTGAGAGTATGTTGAGACAAAATATAATTACAAGTAACTTATAAATTTTACGTTATGTATTACAAGTTACATGTTTGTCATCAACAAAACAAATGAGAATGTATAGATTAAATATCGTAATATTTGCACTAACAATTTACATGCAACACTAGGTGGCCCGAGATACAAGAATACATGGCTGCCTTTCCCAACCTTTCAGCGTCCGATAGGTCCGATGTTATCGACCGTGTGTTTGAACGGAAGATCCACTCTCTGATTAAGTATATTCGAGACTTTCGTCCTTTTGGTCCAATAAAAGCAGGTATGTTACCCTACGTTCGTTTATTTTTAACATGGCATAGTCGCTTGCATTTATGACACTCTTTTTTATTACCTGTTTCCCTTTTGTTTTCAGTACTGTATACGGTGGAGTTTCAGAAACGGGGACTGCCACATTGCCACATATTGTTGTGGACATCGCGAAGATCTTAAACTATGAATCCCGATGATGTCGACAGATATATTAGCACGGAGTTGCCACATCAGGAAGATGACCCAGAAGGGTATAGAGTGGTAATGGAGTTTATGATGCATGGTCCATGCCGCCCGAACGCGTGTGTATGCCGATAGGACCACGTGCAAAAAAATGTTCCCTAAGGAATATTGTGATGCAACATTCTTCGACACGTCAGACTATGCACATTACAGGCGTAGAGATACTCATATACAAAAGCAGCGCCATGGTGTTAGACTGGACAATGCATATGTGGTTCCGTACAGTAGGCAACTCTGTATGAGATTCTACGCTCATATAAATGTAGAATATTGTGGTTGGACCATGCTTATCAAATATTTATTCAAATACATCTCAAAGGGTATAGACAGAATAATCACAAGGGTGTCTAGAGAAATAGGAGCCGCATCAGCTGACCCTGCTACCGCTTCTACTTCATCTAGCACCCCTAGGCCGCGTATAGATGAAATAAAGAATTTTGTGAACGCGCGTTATATTGGACCGCATGAGGCTTGCTGGCGCATCTTCGGATTTGATATTCATAGCAGAGAACCCGCTGTTCAAATTTTAGCTGTCCACTTAGAGAACATGCAGCATATTTCTTTCACGGCATCTCAAATTGTTCAGTCCATACTCAACAATCCAAGTGCCAGAAGGACGACATTAACTGAATGGTTAGCATTTAACGAAACGTATACCATTGGTAGGCATCTAACGTATCTACAGTTTCCTGCTGAGTTCGTGTGGTCTAAAGCAGATAAAGAGTGGTCTCCTAGGCGCAAAAATAAGCCTGCGATAGGACGGTTGGCGTATGTGCACCCAACTGCGGGTGACCTTTTTTTATCAACGCATGTTGCTTTGCCATCAAAAAGGCTGTAGGTCCTTTGCGGCAATTAGGACTATTGACGGTTATATGCATAACACGAACAGAGAGGCCTATGAGGCTTTGGAATTATTACAGGATGATCAGGAATGGATAACCGCGATGCAGGAGAGTTGTGCAACGGCTACTTCAGCTCAATTACATGCACTCTTTGCTCAAATATTCTTATTCACAGACGTTACAAGTCCGATTACCCTTTGGCGAATGTTTTGGAGGCAGATGTCTGACGACGTTCCACACATACTATCAGAAGCATTAAATTTACGTCCCATATTCGTTAATGACCCGAAGTTGGAAGGTGGTGTTTTGTATGAACTACAAGCACTGCTTAGCATCCATGGAAAGTCACTAAGGGATTATTGGCTACAAAACCCTCCACCAGGCCTTTTAGGCCTATTCAGAAATCGCACCGTTATGGAGGAAACATGTTACAACAGGGAAGAAATGGAAGCGGAAAGCAGAGGCCTCATCCCGCAAGTAAACAAAAAGCAGCGGCAAGGTTTTGACACAATTGTCACCGCAGTTCACAACAGTCGACAAAAACTGATGTTTTTCTATGGACATGGCGGTACAGGTAATACTTTTTTGTGGAAGACTGTGATCACAACACTTAGATCAGAGGGAAGGATCGTGTTGGCGGTTGGCTCATCAGGCGTAGCTTCACTATTATTACCATCTGGAATAACTGCGCACTCGCGATTTAAAATACCGCTGGCACTCACCGACGAGTCGGTGTGCACGATTAAAAAAAATACGCAACTAAGCAAACTGTTATGCAAAACCTAATTGATCATATGGGACGAAGCGCCTATGAATGAAAAAAGGTGTTTTGAAGCTCTAGATAGAACGCTACGCGACCTTTTAGGCAAGCGCCATCTGCTTTTTGGGGGAATGTCAGTAATGTTGGGCGGTGATTTCCGACAAACGGTTAAGAAGGGGGCTTCTAGAGAGGCAATCATTGTTGCATCAATAGCTGAATCAAGGTTATGGCAGAATTTTGAGGTGTTTTTTTTGTTGGAAAAGATGCGTTTGCAAAGGCCTGGCATGACAGCTGAAGACAAGCTAGAATGCTAAAACTTTTCGGAATGGTTGCTAAATATTTCGATGGCATTGCTAACACCGAAGATATTGAGGACCCTGAGAATACCTCATGGGTTAGGATTCCAGACATTCATTTTTTTGAAACCGGGGATCAAACACTAAATGATCTGATAGAATTTATATACAATAACGAGTCATTACAGACACCAACAGTCAAGACATTTAAAGACAAAGCAATTGTTTACCCCAAAAATGAGACTGCTGATGTCATTAACGCGCAAATATTGCAGCAGGTGACCGGAACATCAGAGTTTTATTTAAACGCCGACAATGCAATACCGATAGGAAGTGATGGTGCTGCAACATAATTGTTGTACCCAGAGGACTACTTACATTCTATGAAGTTTGCCAGGATCCCCCCACTCTTTAGAGGTCAGGATAGGCGTACCAGTAATGCTAATGCGTAATCTGAATCTAACAGGAGGGTTGTGCAATGGGACGCGAATGATTGTTACTCAGTTACTAACAAGAGTGATAGAATCTAAAATCATAACCGGCACTAGGATAGGAGAAAAAGTTTTCATACCACGGATTTTGTTAATAGTCAAGGATGACAAGATGCCGTTTGTCTTCAAGCGTAAACAATTTCCTATTAAGTTGTGCTACGCCATGACGATAAATAAAAGTCATGGTCAGTCGCTTTCAAAGATAGGGATCTATTTGCCGGATCCCATATTCGGGCATGGTCAGTTGTACGTGGCGCTCTCGAGAGCCACCTCACCGAAGGGTTTGAAAATAGTTATCGAACCTCATCCAAACCAACCTTCGAACACAACCAAAAACATAGTATACAAAGACTTTCTAAAAAAGATAAGAACGCGACAGGTCTAGCAATATTTTTTTTGCCACTATGTAAAAAAGATAAGAACGCGAAGGGTTTGAGATATGCAGGTAATGCTTCAGCAACAGTTCCCTTTTTTTATATCAGGATTTTCAATAGTATTAGCCTTTTAGTTGCGTTATCCATAATTGTGCATCATGCATGCTTCAGTGGTTGCATACGCTAATCGTTAATTAGTTACATAGGAATTGAATCTAAATGCTACCCTTAGTCACATTGGCTCTACTAACTTTTTGGCCAAACAGAAACAGGCATGGCTGATAAAGGAAAAGGAGAGCTAATAGAGACAAGTACAAAAGAGAAAGATGTACCACATGCTACAAACGCTACACACATGTTTGAATTTATATACTATTAACATCCGATGGCAAAATTACATCTATTAGCCTACGCTTTCTCAGCATTGCAATTTGACTATGCATTCTCTTGCAGTCTTGTGGGTGATGAAGGAAAAGAAGAGTTAGCTCAAGCAAGCCCAGCTGAAAGTTCTACTACAGAGGCTACCCCAATGATAGATGTGAAAGAAAAAGGTCTGCTCATTACAAAAAAGCTGGATGTTGTTGATATTACAGATATCAAAGCACAAGACTTGCAAAAAGAGCTGCATGTAAGAGTATATCGCAAATGGGCATCTAGAAACGTGCCCGACCCCAACCCAACTGGACTGTGCCTGATGTTGCTAGACAAGCATGTAAGTACTCTAAACGCAGTAAAAGAAACATACATAAGCAACACGAGACAAAACATTTGCTAATATACTATGCATACAGGGAAACGCTATCCAGGCAAATGTTGATATACGGGACATCAAGCAGTTTGACTTGCTACTGCAAATAGGCGGATGCTATAAGATTCGCAGGTTTAGTGCCAAAAATACAGATAGTTGGCAGCGTACACTACCTAACAACACAACGCTGCTAATTGGCAAATACACTGAAGTTGCACCTTTAGAAGATAATGATTTTCCACTTCACCACTTTAATTTCACAGCCTACAATGAGCTTGCAACTAGAGTGGATGTCAGGGATGTGATCCTAACAGGTAATATACTTAAGCTATACCTAACAATAACTAGGATGCCATAAAACTGTTGCCACATCTCTGCAGACTACATTGGGATCATCCGCAGTGTTGGACCAATAAAGGTTTTTGGAAGTCCTACTGGAAATAGAGTATTGCGGAAGAATATTGCTATCCAAAATCTGAAGTATGTATTTATTTATAACAAACCAACATATACATATTTCCATTTTGATAAACTGTTACAACTTACTTTACATTACAGTGGAAATAACATCACCTTAAGCTTGTGAAACGAAATGGCGACAAGATTTGAAACAGAAGTTGGCCTCCAGGTTAAACATCCAATAGTCCTTGCTGTAAGCTCTTGCCTGGTCAAAAGCTTTGCGGGTAATATTCAGCTGTCCGCTACCCCAGCGACAAGCTATTATTTCAACCCTGAAATACCACAGGCAGCTGAAATACGCGGCGCGTAAGTACTACTTCTAAAACATATAACAGTTGGCTTATTTATGCACATGCAATGCTATTATTTAATACATACCATGTTTATAGGTATACCCAGATGTTAGCAACAGGAACACCACTCATGCTACCCCCGGTAGCCCAACAACAGCCAGAAACAGCCATATCCAGTGAACCAGTTCAGGTTGCAACATTGCTTACTATAAGTCAAGATACTCTAACGGTAACAGATTTAACAACTCTTTGCTCAAAAAAAATTTAGCACATGCCACTGACTCCTATGTTTAACAGCAAAACCAGAAGTTTACCATTGAAGCTGTCATTACAAAAATCAAGGACGGGACAATCTGGTACACAAACAGATGCAAGAGGTGTAACAAGAACATTGAGCCGGATAGGCCCCACTGGCATTGCCAGCAACTAGGAATGCCAGTCATCCCAAACTATAGGTATAATTCAAAAAATTCATATTAGAACTACAATCCACTAAATTGCATACAAAAACTAACAACAAATGTGCCGCAAAACAATTGCAGCTATTGTTTCAAAACAATCGTGGCTGATGTTACTGGCGAAGCATCGCTCACATGGTATAGCCCAGAGGCACATTTCTTGCTTCCTGCATGCTCAGAAGTTCTCAGTTACGTTTCCGACCCTGATCCATACAAAATTCCACCTATCATCAAGGACTTGCAAAATACAAAGCACAAATTTGAAGTCAACTTTGGTTAAAGCAGCAAAAAAGGAAACCTACTGCTACTCCTTGACGACGTTGCAGATGCATCTGTTCCTGCATTACCAGCACCTGAAGTTGCTGAACCTTCTATGTCGTTGACTGACGGAGCGGAATCGCCACCTGTTGTTGAACTCGGTGTAGATATACTAACACCACCTCCGCTTGAGGAACTAGTTGAAAAGGAATCAGCAATGAAGTATCAGGAAGCTTCAAGTGCGCGCAAACAGCTGTTCAGCACCACACAAGAACATCCAGAGGTGGCAGTCCCTAAGAAGGCAAAAACTGACCCTGCCGCAACAGCTGATACTTAACAACGGTGGGCAATGAATTACTGACTTTTGTAGTATGGCAATGACATTGCTGTACAAACTGTTATTTAGCAACTTAGGTCCTACTACCGGTAAAAATGGCTACCTTAGAGCCTAGAACCAGTAAGAACTATGTTCCTGTGAATGGTTGTAGTAAAACACAACGTGCACGATGCAGTGGTGAACGACTTTTGAACGTCACTAGCACTATAGCTGGAATAAAATCGTAGCATTCCTGTACAGGATGTATCTAGCCAATGTTCACACGTAACCAAAATCAAGTATCTGTACCTTACTACATACGGACTTGCAGCAAAAAGGCCAGGCCACATACCAAATCGGTTATACTGGCATACAAACAATAGCTAATAAAAGCACAAGAAACATTGGCAAGGACATATACACATGCTAATAACTCTATTCGCATGCAGTAACAATAACGACATAAAAAATAACTAGCACACAACGATTAAGGAGTGCTGGCTGTTAACAGGATTGGAATAACAACACAAAGGGAAAAAAAAGGGAACAGAAAAAAAAAAATTATCATAAACATTCGACCATTTTTTACCATTAATAATTTTATAATTACAATATCCATAAAGCAACAGGGTGAGGTTGCTTAAGATTCCAAAACTGTAACCCCCTAGAGGTTACACGCACCCTTTGAAACTACGTACATACATATGAGAACCTAAACTACTAGACCAGCTGCACAACTACCACAAGCTACTACCATCACAAAGAACTTCCCCAAAAGATTCACAAAATATGCACCCAACCAAGCTAATCATCCGACAACTGCTCATTCACCTCCATAAACCCAACCTGTTCTTCCTTGGTTGCTATCCCATGACGCAACGCTTCAATAAGAGTATCAAGTCCAAGCAACGACTCCCTGTCAACTCGCTGAAGCTCCACAAGCCCTTGCAAACCATCCACTACATCATCATCAAAAGGCCCAAACCAATGAGTCTCCATAGTTGTCCTTTCACGCTTATCAATTTTGGCAACAAGCTGTTGGCGTTCAGACTCCATACGCATGACAAATGCACGATCTTCGGTCACTTCGCTACTGAAAAGAAACTTAAACGCACTGGATAAATTGTTAGACCCACTCGCCGCCTTGATCTCCTCAATATTTGGCATAGCAGTCATTGTAAGGTTTTTGAAATCGGTAGGTGAATGGAGATGCAAAAGTGAGTAATTAGTTAGAGCGTAATTTATAAGATTGAGAAGGTTAGGTTAAAAAAGTAAGCCAATATAAATGCAATATTATAACATCTAAAAAAGTATGACTGCCAAAAAAAATTACTTATAACTTTTGGCATCAAAATTGAAAAAAAAAAAAAAAATTAAGAGCGGAACGAAAAACAGATCAATCCTATAGTACGTTAAAATTCAATTCAAAACCTCGCCGCAACGCGGAGGTCGGGGGGGTTGGTTTCACCTCGTTTTGAATATACATGACCCAAAGTTCTAACTACTTGTATTTATTCCTTTCTAGAAAGATAAGTATTCACATGCATATATAGAAACTAAAAACATCTTCAACGAAAAATTAATAGAAAAAGTGACAATGACTTGAGGTTTATATATTGCATATCAGAGGTTTATAGAAAAGAGGAAAATCAAGTTCATGGGTATAACTTCTTACTTCTTAGTAACAGATGAAAATTATAAGAGGGCCGATACCATGGCATGCCAAAGCTATTTTTTAGTGTCAAATCAACATCATTTCAGTATATCATTTTTAATACGCACACATCAAAATAACCCCTCTTTCATAATATGTCATTTCACATGTCATTTGGGCCTCACTCACAATTTTATTTTCCTTTTTATTTTTTCAACTAAATTTCATTCATTCATCAAACTAAAATACACGTACTAGGTCAACATATGTCACCGGTGAAATATCGTACCATCCTTAAGTATCGCCTTATGATTTCTTTATTTCCGGTTGATGAGATATATCCAGTTTGTCGCAAGGCGTGTTTGAATTCCTTTGGGGAACATGCGGTTCATTGTAAAGAGCTTCTGGGCTTCAAGTACCGGCATGATGTGGTTAGGGATGTCTTTTTTGATGTTTGTAGGTGTGTTGGGATCTCCGCCAAGAAAGAAGCACATGTGAACTTTTTGACTGACCTGTTCGATAGAAGATCCACACTCAAACCGGCAGTCGTTTTGGTGTTTGGATGGGTTGGAGGGAAACATGTGTGTGTGGATCTAATCGGGGTTTCTCCTCTCGTGGGTTTTAGTAGCCGGGGTTTTACAATAGGTCATGTTGCTTTGAAAGCTGCCTCGTACAAAGTGGCAAAATACGAGAAAGCGTGCATTGAAAATCAACATGTTTTTATTCCTTTCGCATTTGATACTTTTGGTTTCCTCGTACCTGAGGCAGTGGAGTTCCTCTGCATAGTCCAATGAGTTATGCATGGTAATGTTATGACACATGTGTCGATAAATACAAATTACAATACGAAAAAATATACGACATTTAAAAAACAATACAAAAATTTTTAAAAATACGAATTATAAAAAACATGTGAAATTAAAAACATTACACGAAAAGAAAAACACAAATCGTCCTATTTGTTTTTTACATGCATCCAAACAATTTTAGCACCGATTTGATTTTGTATTTCTCCTGCAAGTTTAAACAAATCCGAATGAATAATGTAATCTTTCCAAGATTCTTCTTTTAGAAAAGTCTCAATCAAAGCACGTTTGTCTTGTGAAATGCTTTTGCATTCCTTGTATACTTTAATCATATCATCTTTAGTTGTGTTAACTTCGTCAAATTGCACAACTTAGTCAATAATCGCTTGCATACGAATGTTATCCATATCAACTTGTTTCATTACTGCAACTTTGATTCCTCGATGGTATGTGGGAGAGAACAATCTAAAAAATATTTGTTAGAGAGAAGTTGTTTTTTGGCAGAGAGTATGTGTTTTTGGTAAAGAAAGTTGTATGAAAATTGGTTAAAATGTGCTACTCCCTCCGTCCCTTAACAAGTGTCCAGTTTGACTTTTCAAAGTCAAATTGGTTCAACTTTGACCGTACATATTTTTTTTGTGTTATATAATACTTGATAAAAAATATACCAATGAAAAATACACTTAAAACCCAATCAATTCATATATTTTGCATCAAGTATTATATAACACTCGCAAAAATATATAAGGTCAAAGTTGATCCAGTTTGACTTTGAAAAATCAAATGGACACTTGTTGGGGACGGAGGGAGTATTATTTACAATGTGTAAAAAGGGAATATTGGACTAAAAAAGTTTTGAAAAATAGCCATTTTCAAACTTTTTTTTTTTGTCTTCTTCCACAACTAACCAATAAATTGGTTCAAAGGGAGGTTCTGGCTTGAGGGTGGCGCCATCACATGGTGTGTCATGTCGGATTTGGCGAGCTTGTACGCCATGATGCATCCTTCTCTAAAGGAAGTGTTTGACAAGAGGCTTATACAGGCTTGAGCTTTAAATAAGTTTTGTTTGTCACACAAGCTTATGAAAGATTTTATAAGTTATATGCCTTTATAAGACCAAACCAAATGAAACAAGCTTTTCAAAATGAGTAAGGCTTATAATTAGTCAAATTACCTAAATACTCTTTAAAGCATAATAAGTTATCACACAAAAGTTTGAAAAATATATGAATTAATTTGTGATTTACAACAATAATAAGTTTAGCTCTAAGTAATTCGCACAACAACTTTCAGCTTTTAATATAAGCTTCAGCTCCTGTCCTAACTGTAGCTTATTGCGCCAAAAAAACCCAAATAGTGAGACCTTTTAGTTTCTTCTTTTTTCTATATTTTAAAAGATTTTTTCACGAATAAAAATATAAGTCTATAAATTGTAAAGAGTTTATAAAAAGGTAATATGACTGGACTGTTATCAACTTGAGAAAGTCCAATAAATTCAGCCATGGACACGTCCAATTCGTTTTGCAAACGCTACACACCAACTGACCAACATGCACCTTTTGCTAATTTGGTCAAGAGTAAATTGTAAAAGTCGTTCTTGTTGTTTGGTCAAATTGTAGATTTAATCCTTATGGTTTCGAAATTACATGCAGCCTCTCTATGAGAAAAGTTTGAGTTCATTTTCGTCTTTTGCCAAAAGTAAAATGACTAAAATGACTTTGCCCAAAGCGAAACAAGGTAAAATGAAATGAGAAATGCTAGACCCACTCATAAAATTCACACAAAAAATTCACTCGCTGACGTGTCAGCGAGTAATTAATGCATTTTCTGACAGTTCATCTCTCCTCTATCTTATTAAACCAATCACCCGCTGACACGTCAGCGAGTGGATTTATTGTGTGGATTTTGTGAGTGGTTTTAGCATTTCTCAAATAAATAACTAAAATGCCTTTGGCCAAAGTGAAACAAAGTAAAAAAAAGACAAGAGCATTTTAGTCATTTCATTTTGAGCAAGAAACGAACATAAACCCAAACTTTCCTCACAAGAAGGACCGTATGCAATTACAAAACCATAAAGATGAAATCTATAATTTGGCCAAACCACGAGGACGAGTTTTGCAATTTACTAGATAAGGTTTGACAGATTTCATTCTGCAATTATTATCCACGAGGTCGGCTGCTGTCTGCCGCGTTGCGGCGGGGCGCCGGTTATGCGTTTTGAACGGGTCACAATCTTAATTAGATATCTTCACAACAACATATTTTTCTACTACAACAGACACTTTCAAAGTTTAGTATAAACATATCAACAGCAAGTCAGCAAAGCCTACTAACCATAGCTATAGTTCTATCAATAATCCAATAAAAAAAGATACTTGGCGTACCTATCAGAGTAAAAGTGTCAAACCGCACACATGAAATCTTTTTTTGCTATCAATGTATCATAGTACAATCTGATTAAATAAAATTACTTAGGTAAGTAACAAATCACTGAAACATGCTTTTTTCAAAAAGCATAATCTGTTTTACAAACTTTTATTGAAACAACCCTTATCTCTTAATTTTAACACTTATTCATAACATATACAAATATATCGAGATTACCTTCTATAGCTTATGTTTATATACATGAGGAGCTAATTATCAGAAACAACTTATTTCACCAAGGGGTAAAACAACATCTACATATCTTCACCCAAATAATATTAACTTCTTTAGAACAACAAAAAAGATAACCCAAACAACTCTTTAATTATAACCCAATACGCATATAAACAACCCGGTAAGTAATCCCAAACACAAACACCCCAAAATTCCATAAAAATCTACCACATAACTCAACTAACGTTAATCTTACCTTGTATTTAACTACGAAAATCCGAAACTTACAACACGACTTTACTTTACATCACGATGCCTCAATACTGCAAAAGACGAGGTTGAAGATGAGACTTATCACCGCCACAACCCTAACCACCAAAAGCAATGCCTTTACCATTCCTACCGCCTCTTAAAATTAAGTTTTGATAAGAAAAGGCAGTAGCAGGTGATGTGTGTGGGTCCACGCCACCACATCAGCAGGGCAGCCGATTATCAGTCCATAAAAATTGGCGGAGGGTTCTGGAAGTGATTATAGTGTGAAGGGTTAAAGAGATGTTTATGGTGTGGAGGATTCTGGAAGTGTCACGATGGCTGCTTATCTTTTTTTGTGTTGTGTTACCGCTGGCAGACCACAAAGACCAGGCCAAAGAGCCCAAAAAAATTGGCGGGAAAAGCCCAGACAGAAACGGCGTCGTATGTGCCGTTAAATTATATATATAGTAATTTATCCCCGGTCTTGTTTTGGGTTACGTGAGCCGAGTGCAAACATAGATTCGTGTCAACCCACCAGGCCCAAGTCACTTACATTTCATCAAGAAAAAAAATTATAGTTACAAAATGAAAAAAATGGCAACAAGCTACAAGGCTTCACTGCCACTACTTTCATATCCAAAACACAATAGATATACCAAGAAAACACACAAAAATGCAACAAACAATGGCTGCTAAAATCACCATTTCATCAACTTCTTCATTTGCTACCAAGTTTCAAATCCCACCAAAACCTTTATCATATCAAACCTTATGTCCTCCTAGAACAACCCCTAATCATCGATTTAAACTTCAAGCTAAGCTAGGTTTGTATTATCTTTCATCAATGTTGTTTATCTTCTTATTGTTTTTTTCCTTAAAAATATTAGCATTGTTGCATCTTATTTCAGTCCAAATTATATTTGAGTTAAAAACTCGCGCTCTCATCTGTTTAACCGTTTAGTTTCTTGAAACTGCTTATAAGCGATATAAAAACGCAGATAAGCAGTTTCAATAACCAATATACAACATATATATTATTCAAATACCATGTTCTTTTGTGAAATTAAAATTTTGTTTTGTAAATGAGTTTTGGTGTTTTTGCAGGAGGGGAAGATGGAGAAGTCACTAAAGATGGGAAAAAGAAATTCATTACTAAAGAACAAGAACCTGAACAGTAGGCATTAGGCAATTCTTATATTTACATATAGTACGTGACCAATGATTTAGATGCAAATAATGTTGTTTTGGTAATGCGTAGGTATTGGCAAACGGCTGGAGAAAGGGAAGGGGAGAATCCAATGAGTACGCCTCTTCCGTACATTATCCTAGGCGGCATGTCTACACCGTTTATCATCTTAGCCATTGCTTATTTCAACGGTTGGATCAAGGTGCCCATCCGTTGATCCAACCGTTGAGTGTATTTATTAATTTGAGAACTGATACCTTTCTCGATCTTTAGGCTAAGATCGTGCATAGTATTTGTCTTTACGAGCTTCACGACACAACTGTGTTTGTATCGACTTTATATACTTATTACATATGAGAAAAAGACTGGCAGAGTGTACATGATTGATTGTTCAAATGATTGCGATGTGCCTATAAACAATTAGATGTTACACACTTCTTTGTATTGTATAAATCAGTTTAAACTTGTTTACATGATTGATACATGCTAGTTGACTATAGTGTATAGTATATTCCTATATTATTTGTGAAACAAGAATGTGTTAATAAATAAATAGCAAAAGATTCATTTTGTTTGATGCATGAATCATGATATCCTGAATTGTGTCCTTTACAGTGACTGCATAACTGAACGTTTTCAAATTCCAAATATCGTTACTGTATAGGTTAACTTTCTGCTTTATGCGTTAGCGTCGACATGTAGTTACTGCAAGGCATCTGGTTAGAGTTAGACAAACTATTGAACCATACTCTTAAAAGAACTTGAAGAAACCTAGTACTATGGCTGCAAATGGAGATATATTTCATAAATAAATAGCGCAATGATAGGGTGGCAAATAAACGACATACATAACAGGAGTTCAGATGAACCTCCAGAAAGACGAGGCACTGTTTGATCTTTTAAACTACAAGTGTAGAGGTAACAAACTAGACAGATTGTGTAATCAATTGGGTCCGATAGGATTGACCCCCCAACACCATTTTGAGCTCTAAAACAATTTCAAAAGCAAAAGTCTCTTATATGAGCATCATAGTCCTTCGTTAAAAACAAGGTTACTTGTTGCTAACCTTCAGTATTTTTCTATATTCGGAATAAGGTTTCAACTCCTCAATGATGACCAGCTTCATTTTTCTCTTAGCATTTCCGTTTGATAGCTTATTGTGCAAATGCTGATATTGTGAATACAAGGATGTATACGATGACTAAAACATAATGACTATCTAAAACTTTAGATAAACGGCAGTACAAACCAACCTGACCAACCCGGATGTCCGCGCTAAAGATAATATGTGTAAAGCTGTTCAACTGCTGCCTTTTACACATAGCATCCTCCCACGAGAGCATCAACAGTAGTCATTGCGACCATTGACCGTTGTTGCCACTTTAGCGCCATGTTGTATCATCTCTCGTTATTTAATGAGTAGTGACCAAATTTATCTCACAAAAATCACTACCAAAACAAAACAAAAACTTGTATTATTCCTATTAGCTAACAACATTTTATTATTAGCTAACATAAACAAAACAAAAACAAAGCCACCACCCGACCACTATAAAAGAGCCATCCTTGGTGTAGATGGGCGACCGCTTCACGCCTCTTAAATTTTAAAGGCTTTAAAATTTGTCTCGTTAACACTATACATACATGTGTACACATACTTTTTATATATTGAAGATTTAAATGACCATTTTGCCTTTTATCTTATAAAACGGATACAACTTTTATATAACAATAACTTTTGAAGGTCTTATTATGGATTTTCGTCCAGGGCCCCCAAAATCTCGAGGACCACCTAGGCTATAAAGCAACTTTTGTTCGGCTTCACCAAGAGATGCAATATTGACCATTTATGACCACTTGTCACATCACCACCACCATGATTGAGGTTATAACCACTTACTTATACAAACTAAGTTACACGTTCCAATATCGACTTTAGGGTTGTATAATTTGTAAAAGGGAATCATTATTGGTGTGGGAATGGTTATTGGTTTACAAACCCACAATCGTTGGTTGGTATGAGATATGCATATTTTTATTGATTTTATTCTCAATTTTAAAAATTAACACATCAACCTAACAATTATACAAGAATAAAAACCATTCCTTCAATCCAGTACCCTCATACCAAACACCCCTTTAACGTTTCAACATATGATGATTACTTTGCATCTATATCAAACAATCTCAAATTCTTAACTACCCCTAGGGTTTCAAAATATACACAGGACCAAAAGTATAATAAATTCCCAAATGCACATTTTTTAAAAGGACGGTAAAAGGGCGGGTTTGGGGCGGCCGGCCATTCCCATCCCCAAACTCAATTATTAAAGTTCTTTCTAATCGGGTGCGATGCTCCCCAAACTCGCTCTACTTACAATCGGTGTCTTTGGGTGTAATTTTGGACCAAAACCGCACCATTTCACATTTATTATTATTTTTAGACCGTTGCAATAACTTAAAGAATTAGGAACCTATTAATAATTAATTAGAAACAAAGCCTTATTAAGTTTACAACGATAGTATTATACATAAACAATAATAAATTACACCCTAAAAATTACAACTTAAAAATATGACCTTAAACAAGTTTCTATAATCACAATTTTGTAACAAATCCTCACCATCCATCTAGTTTGATTTAATAGTGGAGATTAACCTAAGATTTAAAAGTTAAACATAAGTCCATGTTTTTTTCTTGTATTTTTGTTCTTATTCACATTTTTTTTAATTCACGTTTTTTTTAATTCGCGTTTTTTTCTTCGCTTTCATACGTTTTCGTCTGTTTTCGTTCATTTTCGTCCGTTTTCGCCCGTTTTCATCAGTTTTCTTTCATTTTCGTCCATTTTCATACGTTTCGCCCGTTTTCAGACATGTTTTTACGCATTCATACGTTTTCGTTCGTTTTCATACGTATTTGTCCGTTTTCATAGGTATTTCTCCGTTTTCGTCTGTTTTCATGCGTTTCTGACTATCACAAGTGATATTATGTGATATTTAGAATATCACTTGTGATTTTCTGAATATCACTTTGTGTTATTCAGAATATCACTTGTGATTTTATGAATGTCACTTTGTGATATTCTGAATGTCACTTTGTGATATTCTGAAAATTACTTTGTGATATTCTGAATATCACTTGTGATTTTCATATTACAAAACATTAGTTGAAAATCACTTGTGATATTCAGAAAATCAACTGTGATATTCAGAATATCATTTTTGATATTCAGAATATCACTTGTGTTATTCTGAATATCACATGATATCACTTGTGATATTCAGAAATAGGGATGAGCACGATACTAGAATGGTACCGAATTAGTGGTACCCATTTTTTTCCGAGCATAAAAGTGGTTACCGGTACCGTACCGGACGGGATCCGGTACCGGTACTCGGTACCGGGAAATCGGTACCTATACGGTTCTTCCCGATTTTTGTTACATCAAAAAGAATTTCAAGATGCATTTTCAAGTTATTTCAAACCACGACGTCTACAATCAACACTTAAATAAATACATCACCAAGATATTCGTAACATACAAACGTTCCAAAACTTATATAATAGGTTCATGTTTAATTTTTGTGAGCGGTTATGAAGGATCTATAGTTGCCAAAATAAGTTTTTCGAACGTTTTGTTTCTTTTCATATGTTTTACATTACTATTATTTGACATGGAACGGGCCAAATGAGTGTCTGGATAAGTTATTTAATTCAAAAATACTTACTACTCATCTTCGGATTTTTTCGTACTTTTGGTCTCACGATACATTAATTTAATTTTTGCTCAATTCATGGTACCGCAACCGCATCGCGGTATCGAGAGTCGGTACCATTTCGGTACAGTTCCAGTTCGGTACCGGGATTCGGGTCCAAATGCTCATCCCTATTCAGAAACGTATGAAAACGCCTAAACGGCCGAAAATATTTAAAAACGGACAAAAACGTAAGAAAACGGATGAATATGTATGAAAACGGTCGATAACGTATGAAAACGGACGAAAATGGACGAAAACGTATGAATAATGGACGAAAACGTATGAAAACATATGAAAACGTATGAAGTCGTATGAAAACAGACGAAAACGTATGAAAGCGAAGAAAAAATCGCGAATTTAAAAATAAATAAATAAAAAACAAAAAAATGTGAATAAAAAAGAATGACAAAAAGACAAGAAAATAGCATGGACATATGTTTATCTATTAAAACATTAGATCAAACTAAATGGATGGTGAAGATTTGGCCCTTGGTAAACATCAAAATAGGAGTAAACATTTGAACTTTTCTCTAACATACTAACAATATTAGAGAACTACATTTTTATTACGTAAATACTAACAAATACTATATACATATAGATATATTTGTATATAAGTATATATTATTTGGGCGGAGCGTGAATGTTATTCCCTGCTCCCTGGCTTAAACCTGAGTAAAATCCCATTTAAGCCTCAAACCTGCTTCGTAACCTAATAAGCATGCCCTACCCCACTCTAATTATTTCGAGTTTTTGTTTTTTACGTCATTTTTTCCCTCAATCCTAGACATTTTAAATTTCAAATGTGCTTTGTAGTGCCATCGAATGAATCTATGGATTTCATTCCGATTAATGGTGTTTGTTTAGTGGGTCTGGGAATGAAATGGGTATATAATAGTAATAGATTCATTACACACCAATTTGGTGTCTATGAAATTCATTCTCCCGGGTCTTTCTCTTTTCCACTACAAAATTCAAATATAAACAATCATAATGATACACTTTTTCATATCCATTATCATTTTACGCTATACCAAATCTGATATTGATAATGATTCTAAAGAGGTATGGGCAATACCAATAACACGTTATTGTATGTCACATCAGCGCCACATCATACACCTCCCAATAACACATCACTAACTAAAACACCATCCCTCATAACACACCACTAACATGTTATTGGGTCCCACAAAATACCCCACTAAAATATTCACTCACTACATTAAAAAAAAAAAAAAAAAAAAAACACGAATGTAAATAGCCGGCATTGGCTCAAAACGTTTGCTCACGAATGGCACGATGCTCCGTTAGTTACACTAATGACATGCATTTGGCACACCAATGACACCCCATACGTTGTGCTCTAAACAACAAACAACCAAACAAGCCCCAAATTATTCAAGGGACTAGTTACAGAAATTATAACCCCCCAAGTCAAAAAAGTAAGATTCTCGTGCCATTTCAAACCAACAAAGAGCCACCACCACCATCCAACCATCCAATCCCCTTTACCCTCCACCCCACACCCCAATCCAACGCCTCACAACCCTCCACGTCACCTCCTCCTTATCAACAAATAAACCACCTCACACCCTCCACGTGTCACCACCCACCCATCCTTAAATATTTAATTAGCATGTCAATATTACACAATTTATTATGCGTATTTATATAACTGTAATATACGTAATACAGTGTTGCACAATGCGCTTTATAACTTATACAAATATTTTATAAAAATAGTACATAAACATTTTAATTATTCAGTCACTAAAAAACACACTCTCTTTCTATTATCTGGGTTGACCGATGGCAGATTCAGACAACGAGGCAGGCGGAGAGTTATCTGCAAGGGAACAAGACAGGTTCCTGCCGATAGCTAACGTGAGCAGGATCATGAAAAAAGCGTTACCAGCAAATGCCAAGATATCCAAAGATGCCAAAGAGACAGTGCAGGAATGTGTGTCGGAGTTTATTAGTTTTATTACAGGTGAAGCTTCGGATAAGTGTCAGAGGGAGAAAAGGAAGACCATTAATGGTGATGATTTGCTTTGGGCTATGACTACGTTAGGGTTTGAGGAGTATGTTGACCCTTTGAAGGTGGTGGTTCTTGTTTATTTTTTACTAGACAAGTTGCACCTGTTTAGATAACAAGTAAATAAGATTTACTTCGAATTTTGAGATTTTATGGATGTGTTTAGTTCGAAGTTTTTATAGAAAATGCGTTTTAGTTCATGTTTGTATTTTTTATTTTGAAGAAAGGGATGGAGGGTTGTGGGTTACAAAGGAAAATAAGAAAAACAACTTAATTTTGTTTTGTAATTTTCTTTGTTAAGTTAAGAAATAGGGGATTTTGTGTTTTGCACAACATTTTGTTTGGAAAACGCTTATTTGAATGCAATCTCTGTTTTTCTTGTTTTCCAAAAAAAAACAAGGGTGTTTTTCCCAACTAAAAGCACATTATGTGTTTTGTTTCTCGATAGTATCCCATTTTTGGAGATTATGCTAACTTGGGTTACTAAACTTATAGGAATCATACTCTTGTATAATTTCAGGGTTAATGGGAGTAACTTGGTCGTATATTTTTGGATAAATTAAGTAACATAAATGTCATGTTTTTACAAACTCAATATATTTTTATAAGTTTAGTGACCTTAAAATGTGATGTTTCATAAGTTTCAGTAACTTGATTCAACAAAATGAAAGTTCGGTACATTAGGCGCAGTTTTTTTTATAATAGGAAAAAACAAACCGGATCTTAAACATGAGGTTTTATCTCCAAGGCTGCTAAAATTTAGAAGAGTTTGTATAAGTGTGGCTTTATGTTTGTTGGTAGATTGATTTTGTGAGTAGATTTTGTTTATTTCTATCTAGAAAGATGTAGACTTGCATAGTTTCATTATTTTTCTTTAACTGTTTCGTACTTTCGTATTCCCTTCCTAGTAAAACATGTATGTTTGATATGAGCATTTGGTACAAACTCAAATGAGTAGAAAATTGTAGATATGAAAGAAACCTTAAGGTCCGAAACTAAGCTTTCATTTGCTCAACAGGTGTATTTAGCAAAATACAGAGAAATGGAAGGCTTAAAAGACTATCGGACGACAAGGCGAGAATGATGGGTCATCTGGAGGCGGTGGTGGTGCGAATCCTGGTGGGTATAATGATGGTGGAGGGATGTATGGAGGGATGCAGAATAGTATGGTGATGGGTAGGACGCAACACCAAATGTATAACTCGAATCCGGGTTCGTATCAGCAAATGAGCTTGGGTAGTCCGAAAGGCGGTTTGGGCAGATCCGGCAGCTTTGGTGGCAGCTCTGGTGGAAGTTCTACTATGAAGCCTAGGTAGGTGGTTGTTAGATATTACATTTTATATAAAAAAACATCCACTATTTTTTGTCTAGTGGTTTCTAATATATTGTTAATTAACAGCCAATTAACATGTGGAGCTTTTAATTATAGTTTGAACAATCATCCATGTTTTTCAGCTGTAAAGTAATCATTGTATACTTACAAGTGCTAATAGATCATGATTATTTGCATATATGAAAGTTTTTAGTTTGAAAGAAATCACTGGTGTAAATGTTACGCATTGTAACTCTCTAATCCGTGATTGTGGATGAACAGTTTTTAAAGTATGTGTTAAGAAAGGAACCTCATTTCACAATAAGGATTATTTCACTGTATTAAGTAGTTCACTCGAGACGATCATATTAGAATGTACAGGAATTCGATCTATCCCCAGTTTGAGCATCTCCCTAGCCTACCTACTTTCGAAGCTGTAAAAACTATGTTGAAATTGAAGAAATTGAGCATTAGTGTGATAGTGTCCATAGCTATGTTGAAATGTTTGACAGACTTTAGGAAGTTATTTCATCTTAGTAGCATTGTACAATATTGTTTAGTGTAAAATAATCATCTACCTAGACTATTGATAATTTATTGAACAAGATAACAGCAGAAAGCAAGTACATGGTACATAAGTGTAAGAATTATACAGTTTGAAAATAACAACTTCCTATAGGTTTTGAGAAAGTTGGTACATCATCTATAACTATTTTGTACTCCTCTATATATAAAGCCTCCATTAGGAAATACTAGCACCTGGAATAAAAGTGCCCAGTAATTAGTATCATGACAATAGTAGATACAAAGAACAATTGGGTCATTGTGAATTTTATGGTGATACATTGAATAAGTTATGCAGATGTTTTGTATTTTTTTTCATGATGCCTCGGTGACAATGACTGTTGAAGAAATCAAATATGATAACCAAATTTTTAAAGATTAAACAGCAACTACCCAATTGTTTAAGATAAAAAATGATGGCAAACTAGCATCGGTTTTGTAAAAGGTGGCAAAATAGGTGGGCGAGACAAGTTCGATAATAAGTCAAAATGAATTCGAGTCAAAATATGTATTTTTAGGTGCAAATCAAAGTGGGTCGGGTTCTCGAGTATTGAGTTGCCCCTCCAACACTATTTTGTCTGCTAGTATTAGTTTTGTTGTTATGTCAATGGGCATCACCAAATTTGTTTCTCACAGTGCACAACTAAGATCAAATAACACACATACTAGAACAGAACACAAGACACCAACAAACGTGTTCTAGTGTGAAAATTAATTTAACTTAGATAAACTATAGTCAAATTCTATAGATAACCCATTTTTAACTGATTGGAAGTGTCATTTCTAAGGTTCTGCATAAATAAATGAAAAAAAAAAAAAGATAAAAACTAGGGATGATACACGTACCTGCACACCACAGGAACTTCCAAAGTATCATCAAATCCCAAAAACAAAGATAACGACAACCGGTACCAACATCATAACAACAAAACATGGGGTACTCGAAAATCCATAACTTTCTGTATAGTTCCCATAAGTATTAGGATAACCATAAGGCATGGGAGGCGTTGGAGGTGCGTTTTGGCAGCACATAACCGAGCCACTGGCGACAAGGAGGTGGTGGTGCAGCATATATACTACTTCCACCACGCGGTGGCGGTGGTTGTTGAGGCTGCTGAGGTGTGCATGAGTATTGACATGCAGCTGGTGGTGTTACTGATGTTACACCATCACCATACCCATCTTGAGGCTTCTTAGAAACCGAACTAGAATTAGTAACAAATGAACAAAAGATACAAACAAACAGGACCACAATATATCTTGACAGCATCATATTTGGTTTTTTTCTCCTCGCAACACCTGAAAACGCTGAAAAGAAATAAGTGGGAGTAAATAATAGATGGAGATACAGCCATGTTGTGTATTTATTACTATGTCTCCTGCATGGAATTACTACATGCCAGCATGCCTTATGACCGCAGCATTTTGCCACCTAGCAAAATGTGGCAGCACAATTGCAGATATACAAGCATGATCATCAACTCAAGACAAAAACATATACATCAGCATATTGCAACAAGTAGGTTGACCGACAATTTTATAGATAGACGCTCGGGAGGTCATTAAATTCCATAAACATATGGAACAAATGCAAATAGTATTACAAAATAAACAATGGTACATATCATATTCCAAAGCAAGTATTGCTAAAGGTGTTTGATTGCTTTATAATATAAATGCTTAGTAAGCAGTTATATGACTTATATCCAAGCACTCACAAGTACTTATGTTAGATACTTAAGCATTAAA
>OU343218.1:51722039-51806908 GCA_910596185.1 Chrysanthemum makinoi
TTTTCAAAATAACACTTTAATATGCCATTTTTGGAGGGGAGAAAATATTGTGATAAGAAATATGTTGTGTAAAATGCAAATGAATTGCGGTGTTTCAGACTTAACCAACGAATTGACGATGCTTAATCAAGTAGTAACTCCTAAAAGACTTGTCCCGACGCGTAATAATTTCAAGCTGTTCGCTAGTGATGTAAACGAAAGTTCAAGAAAGGACTTGTCCGAGTAGAATGTACCATTCGAGAAACTTTGATAAACATGAACTCGATGGGTTTGACGACCTTTCTAGGATTGCCTACACCTTCAAGGTAGTTATTAGAGCTAGTTGTCACCTGTTTTAATAAATGTTCCTTTTAACTATGCAACGTAACCGTGTCTCGCGGGGGATTGTCTATCTTGAGTGAATCAATTCAAAAATGTGCGCGCTTTTCCTCACAGGCATTTTAACCAAGAAAACTATTAAGCACATGTGGAGGGGAGTAATGCAAAATCTTATCTCAACAAAGGGTACTAAAATGTTTTTCATTCATAAACACTGAGAGATTTTTTCACATCGCGGGTTTTATGGGGAACATAGGTTAGTCATGGAGTTATAAGGTGACTAAGGTTAGAATTAACCGTCCTATGATCCGCCAGAGTCGAGGGATCTACCCCTGGACACCACAAATAGTTAGTATTTAGAAGTCCTTAGGTATGATTGTAAAAGGAGAAAATGAGAATCGGAGAAAGAAGGAGTTGAAGAATTAAAAAGAAATGCAAAAGAAAAGGGCGAAAAGAAATAGCCCTCCGTGATTATTCAACTTAGGCGCATAATCGGGTTCAATTCATATGCTACTGGTTGTAACTTAGTGACGCCGGTATTGAAGATTAAAAGTCGCCATGGACCCTGACGATGCACTAAACCTTCTTATCCACTAAAGTTTCTCTTAATAGAAGCTTGTTTCATTCTCACAGGGAACCCTTGAAATCATCGGCTTTCTAGAGGCCGTATTGAAGGGAGACCCTCTCCCTAGTCTCCGCCAGAAAACCAAACGCATGTTGAGTCTAGAGCCACCGAGATTCATCAAAGATCTCTTAGTACACTTGACATTTAATCACTTGATGATCTATAATAAGGTTATCGGTTCATATCGAGTCCTTCACAGATCTTAGCAATCTGTCGAGAACATTTATGAGAGGTACACATTTGTGATCCTCCTGAATGAATGGAAACTCCGCCAGGTCAACATTAAACGCCCCCGACAGCATGTCGCTTCGCAAATCCCCCGGATTGGCGCTTAGTGGTCTCAAACGGTCCATACCGTGAGGTGATGCTTCGTGTACCTCATGCGACTCATCTCAATCGTAGGTGTACTTCAGACATCGTTATCTCACTTGTGGACTATCCGTGGAACGCCTTTGTAAGAATTAGAGTTGTGTTTTCACACTATGCCTTAACACTCTCGGTTCAAACTTGTAAGTGCTGAATCCGCTTATTACTAACCGCTTAAATGTTCTTCTTATGGAAGCTCGATGAATGATCGCGTATTCTTCTCATACTCACGCCAACATCATCACTAATGGAAGTTCTATCCTAAAGCAACACAACAGTCAAAATGATTCTTCGTCAATACAGAGAATCTACAAAGTTAAAGACTTAAAGAACTCCATCAAGATCAATCCAACGTCAAAGAGCGCGTGTGAGCATGTTGAAGAACGACGGGAGACACCAGAGCAAAGCGCACTGAAGCGCACTTGATGCTGACAACAACAACATACTATCACTTTCACCACAAAGAACAATGATCAAAGAACAAAGTTATTGATGACGTCAAAGCATAACCTTTCAAAGTAAACTATCTCTTAATCGGGATTTGTCAAATCAAGGCAATTCTTCTCACAAGAAAGAAGAATGTCAGAAGATGTCAAAGCTACTATTACATCAACGCCTTCACTGTTTTCATCACCAACGCTTGAGTGTTGGTTACTCATATGTAATAACACTTGAGGGGGAGATTGTTGGAATCACTCCTAAACCTTATTCAAGTGTTAGTTACTCATATGTAATAGTTAGCTTATTATGGCCTTTATGTTTGTTATTAGCCTTAGGCTTATGTAGAAGGCCCATAAGCCTAGGCCTAGCCCAATAAGGAAAGGAAGGGAACTAGGAGTGTTGCCCTAGCTTCCCTCCTATAAATACCTCATGTAAACCTTCATTTAGAGGTTGGTTGTTCGTTTTCTTTTCACCTTCACTCTCTACGACAAACCGTATACTCTATATCGTGGTGTGTGTGTGTTTTGATACGTCAATCGCCTCTATCTTTCTTATAAGCAGGTTGTAAAACTTGTGACCTAACAAAGATTGATGCATGATCCTAAGTCGGCTAGAGCATCGAGAGGGTTTGAAGTTCCAAGCCTACACGGAAGAGTAAATAGCCCCGGATCGCCTAACTTAGGTGGTAGATTATTTCATTTCAAAGGCGACCCATGTTTTCCAAGTTTAAGTTCTAACTCATATTTTTCTTTTAAAGCATTATAATAAGGTGCATGAGCTAAGACTTCAAGAATCGGTTTTTCTTGATGGATGTTGGAATCACTCCTAAACCTTATTCAAGTGTTAGTTACTCATATGTAATAGTTAGCTTATTATGGCCTTTATGTTTGTTATTAGCCTTAAGCTTATGTAGAAGGCCCATGAGCTTAGGCCCAAGCCCATAGGAGAAAGGGAAGGAGTAGGAGTGTTGCCCTAGCTCCTTGCCTATAAATACTTTGTAATAACCTTCATTTGAAGGTTGGTTGTTCAAGTTTTTCTTTCACTACACTCTACGCCTAAACCGTCTTTACTCATACGTGTGTGTGTGTGTGTATAACTTGTTCAATCGCCTCTCTATCTTTCTTATAAGCTTGTGTGGTAAACCTTGTGACCTAACAATGGTATCAATCGCCAAATAGTTGGGTGAAACGTTTTGTTTTTGAAGATTTTTGTTCTTGGTCTTACACGTAAAAGTGGGTGATACTTTGGTTCGCTTAAAAACGTCTTTTTTACACTTTTTAATCCAAGATTCTTGTACTTTCAACGTTTTAAGGTGTTAAAATACTTGTTTTTGGCAAAAAGTTTCAAACTTTACTCGTGGATCTAAGTTTTAAGCTAGTTTTTATTCGTAGGTATAGTTCTACGCGTAACTGTTTTAGAGGTTTGGTTCATCAAGTTTCACACTTTTGTGTTATTTGGTGTTATTGAAGCTATTTCATCACACAAAAACTGGTTTAGAAACATCTTTGGGCAAAATCAAATTTACGAGTAATCTACGCCGTAGTAAAACCCTAAAACTACGCGTAAGTATCTCCTTGGTTTGATCTTCATTTTCGTGGTTTATTCCGTGTTTTCTTACTTGGATAAGTCCGAAAATACGTCGACTTTGGATATCTTTTGCACTGTGAAGTGTAAAAGATCATTTGGGATAAAACCCTAAAATTACGCATAAGCATAAGCTTACGCGTAGAAATCCTACGCATAAGATTTTTCTTACGCCTAAGCCTAGTCTTACGCATAAGATAATCCTACGCCTAACTTTCTATGCCTAACTTTTGTCTACGCATAACTTTAGTGTTTTTCCTACTTACGCGTAAGCTAAATCTCTACGTAACCTCTAATTGTTACGCGTAACTTTGGTGTTTTTACGCATAAGTGCTACTTGTCTATTGTGATTTCTACGCCTAAGGATACTTCATCAACAAAGGTTCATTCGACTACAAAGATCCATTTTTACCAACACAAGTTTATCAACATGTCACAACCACCATACTCTAACTATTTCCCTTACACTTATCCTCATCCTCAACGTCAACAACAACTAACTCCACAACATCAACAATGGAATCAACAACAAGCAATTTATCAACAACAATTTAATCAACAACATACTCCACAACTTGCTGCAAATCCACAACCTCAAATGGTTCAACCACCACCAAGTCTTCAAGTTCAACCGTACACAAATGACTTCAATCAACATCCATCAAGGAACACTATGAAGGAACCCACTTGGTTTGCAAAGATGTTTGAAGCTTTAAGCAGCCAACAATCAATTCATGAAGCTGGATCACTTGATAGACCTCCAATGCTCCCTCCAGGAAACTACGATCAATGGGTGATAAGGTTCTTTAGGTTTTGTGATCTAAAGAAGCCACATGGAAAGTTCTTAAAGAAGGTTATCTTGGAAGGTCCATTTGAGATGCCTACTGTCATTGTACCCTGAGATCCAAATGCCATTCCACCAAGAGATGAACAAACGAACATTGCTACTGTTGCACACTTGAATCCTCAAGAACTTCTACACTATGAAGCAGATGAGCTTGCAATGGAATATATCCTCTTAGGATTACCAAACCCAATTCTTCGTAGTGTTGATGCTCAAAAGACTGCAAAGAAAATGTGGGATCATATTCGTTTTCTTATGGAAGGATCTCAGACTCAATCGGGAAGATTTGGAATCCAAAATTTACTTGGCTTATGAACACTTCATGATTGAACCTGTAGAGACACTAGAGTCCTATCATCACCGATTTTCCGACATCATCAATGATTTGGATAAACACAACATCATCATGCCAAGAATTGCGGTGAATACTAAGTTCCTGAGTAGTCTTGGTTCTGAATGGGAGAAGTATGTCATTTTTCTCCGTCAAGCGAAAAACATGCATCAATCTACATATGGATTGTTGTACGATTACTTGAAGCCTCATGAAAAGGAATTTGATAGGGAAAGGATTCTCCGTGCTCAAATTGCTCCACCGACACATCCGGAAAATCAACAACTTGCCTTATATGCTCAAAACAGTTATTCTCCTCAACCAGGAACTCAACCAACTGCTACAATCACACCACATGATCCTTCACAACCTCCATCTCAAACTCAATTGGTTCCATACAACAACAACAATGCTCAAGCTGAAGCTAATGAGGAATCTCGATCCGCTCAAGCATTGCAACAAGGATTTGCTATGATTGCTAATGCCTTTAGCCGTTATACCAACAAATCCAACAACCGTATTCGCTCCTCATCTAATACAAGGAATCAAGCTGTTGTGAACAATGGACGAGTTGAAGTTCTGAATCGTGGTTATGGTCGTCAGATGGGCGGTGGTCAAGGGTTTAATGCGTGGGTAGGAATAACAATCGAGCTCTGGTGGAACAGGAAATGCTCGAATGGGTTGAATGGTCTTCGATGCTACAACCGCAATGAGAAGGGACACCTGGCTAATGCATGCCCAAAGCCAAGGACTAGGGGAAGTGCTTATTTCAAAGAGGCTCTTCTTTTGGCTCTTAAGGATGAAGTTGGTGGAACTCTCACGACAAAGAACGAGCTTTATGGCAAATGCCGACTCGGATGATGATATGGAGGACTTGCGTGCCAATGCAATGTTATGTTGATGGCTAATATGCATGAGTTACACATGAGTGACACGTGCCCAGTGTATGACACTGATGGCTTGTCTCAGGTACCCGAACAAACCATATTTATCTCGATCTCATATCTCGCCAACATCCTGAATCCGGCAAGGCTCGAATGTTCAAAATGAGCCATCCACATCTCATTCCGACGATTTTCAACTAGACCCGTAGTTATATTTGACGATCAAGATGACCAAACGGTTTCCTTGATAATCAAATTGACTCCGTGGTTATACTTGAGGATCTCAGTAATGATCATGTTGAGACTCACGTTGAACACGCCTTAACTTTTGCCTCATCCGCATTTTGCTCGTTAATACAAGACCAACAGACCATAGTGGAAAAATGTCATGCCATTAATCAAGACTTGAAATGCAAAAATGCACTGTTAACCAAGGATTTTGAATGTTTACAAAAGCAACTCAACTTTTTCAAAACTCAAGAAAAACGTGAAAACGGTTTTGAAGCCGCCTTTGCCAAATCTTATCAAAACGAAAAATATTTAGAAAGACAGATGCGTGATCTAGCCGCTTAGAAGAATGCTTTGTTGTCTGAAATAGAACAACTGAAACATGAACATAAAAAGCAAATTAACGCTCTCACCTTGGAAAATCAAAAAGCTAAGGCTGAGTTGTTAACTTGTCAAAAACAGTTCTCTGCATACAAAAAGCATTCAACGAAACGAATAGATGATCATCTTGAAGAAATCATCGGCTTGCAAAACAAACTTAAAGAGTTTAAAACTGTTGTTTACAAACATGGCGAGTCGGTCACAACCATTGAAAAGTTTACTTTAAAACCCAATCCAAATGGATATGGACCGAATCTTGCTGATTACAAACCTAAGCTTTCAACCAAAGCATTCAAACTAAATCCTGAAGTTTCCAAAGGCAAATATAAAGTTGATAATTCTGTTATGAGTGTTGTTGAATATCATCGTCAAGAGGAATTAGATGCCGAAGACGAGAGTCGATCAAAATTAGAAAAAGTTGTTTACAACAAACCTTTTAACTATTCAAAAGCGGTCACTTTCGTCACACCAACGGATTCTTCTAACACACCAATGGTAATCATAAAAACAACCGAGTCTTCTAATGTTAATCCCCAACCAGATTATGCACAAACTTATGGTCCTTTACCTTCCATCTGTGAAGTAAACTCAAAACCTGAAAATCGCAAAAATTCTTCGATATTTTGACATTTTCATGGCTGACCTCAAAACTTTACAACATGAGATAGAATATCATTCTCAAATCAAAGTTCAACATTTTCAATCGCCTCTAGCGCGAGAACAAAGAGACATTTTTCCGAAAAATCTTTTACCAAATGTTAAAAATTTGAAAAGTTGTGCATTGTCTTGGGAAAAGGACTTTCATAAGGAACTTTGATTAATGAAGGTCGTTGAGAAAACGTAAACATCTATTTCTAACACTAAACGTAAAAAGAAACTGTTGAGAAAAGATGTTGATCGACACTTGGAAGATGTCATCCGTGTGATGTCCATAATGTTGTGTTATTGAATTCTTTGTCATATGCATTTGATTATATCTCTGCGATCATGTTGATTCGTGGTAAATGTTGAGAACACTGATAATGTGCTTCGGATCGAGTCCTTAACAGTTGAAAACAAACGATTGTCAAACGAACTTTCAAATGCATTACGTCGTCTTAATTGGTGTCAAAAAGATATTCACGATCAACAACTTGCTTTTCCAAACAAAATCGCCCAATTCGTGCAAAATCTTCGATCCTAAAATTGAGCAACGGATGATCAAAAGCGTGTCTTTTAAGTGTCAAATCTCAAAATATGAACAAGAACTTGTAAAAGTTAAAAGGAATATGGTGTCATATTTGATTTACTCAAAAGACTCGTGATGAAGCATCAAATGAACTTGATCATTATCTTGCACACACTAAAGAAGTTATGCATTATGCTGGAAATGTTCGGCCCGAAAATCAAGATCCGATTCACACTATCTTCAAGTTAAGAGAAATGTTAGGAAAGTATGAACAACTTCCGCCAACCATCATTAAGAGATTAGCCCCAGTAACACTTAGTACTCATGAACCTAGAATCCCTACTGCCAAATCACAAGTTGCTAACGTGCCTCCTTCTACTGAAACAGAATAGTTGCATCTTTTCCAAATGTCCGCACTTCACGGCCTAGGAGCACTACATCGAAGAATAGGAAGTTGCGACCTAAGAAAAGATCAATCAAGAATGCTAAAGTAGAAGAACACCCTAGGACTATGAATAAGACTCACGTTGCCTCCACTATAGATATTGCGTCTCGCAAATGTAATAGAAATAGTGATGTAACGAATGCTAAACCGTTAAGTACTTTTGATATTCAGTCCGATGCACCTTGTGTTATTTGTCGTAAAAGTATGAATTCCGATTGTCATGATAAATGTGTTGCTAAAGCTATCATCTCTCGTTTAAGGAATCCTAAGAACCGGAATACCTCTAGGCCCACTAATCTTTCTAAGTCTGTGCTTGGTAGACCGCCTCTTTAGATTCTAAGAAACGCATTGTTGTCCCTGTAGCTCCAGTTTCACCTCCTAGGAATGTAGTACCACCTAGTGCATTCACTAAGACTAAAGCAAATACTAGTTGGAGATGGCAAAATGGATATATAACACACTAGGATTTAAGTGGATACCTAAAGCTATTGATGTGTGTATATCTACTATAACCGCTACGGAACCCTCTAACATTTCGGGTTCCACATCTACTTCTATTCCATCTGTGTCGCCTGTGTGTAATGCAGGTGATACTGATCATTCTCTGGATTGTTGATAGCGGATGTTCCCGACACATGACAGGCAATCTTAAACTGTTATCAAACTTTATTGCCAAGTTCATTGGCATTGTCGGGTTAGGAATGATCACTTCGCAGCTATCATGGGCTACGGAGACTATGTCAATGGGAACATCGAAATTAGCGGGGTTTATTATGTGGAAGGCCTCGGTCACAATCTGTTTTCAGTAGGTCATTTTGTGATGGAGATTTGGAGGTTGCTTTTCGGGAGAAAACTTGTTTCATTCGTGATCTACAAGGAAATGACCTTATGTCTGGCTCGCGTAATTCTAGTCTTTACACTATCTCTATGCAAGACATGGTTGCTTCATCTCCCATCTGCTTACTTTCAAAGGCAACATCAACAAAATCCCGGCTATGGCACCGTCGTCTCTCACATCTAAACTTTCAAACCATCACCAACCTTGCTCGACACAAACTAGTTGAAGGACTCCCACGGTTTGTATTCTAAAGATCACCTTTGCTCAGCTTGTGAACAAGGCAAAAGCACTCGTGCTCATTTTCCTTCAAAGTTGGAACACGGCTCTCAAAGATGTGCTTCATCTTCTTCACATGGATTTGTGTGGCCCGATCTTGGCGTGCAACGATCAATGGCAAACGCTACATCTTAGTAATTGTTGATGACTATTCACACTGGACTTGGGTCTACTTTCTTTGAAGCAAAGATCAAGCTCCACAAATGATCATCACCTTTCTCACGAAAATACAAGTTCATCTACGAAACACCGTTCGACTAATCAGAACAGATAGAGGCACCTGAATTTGTTAATCAAACTCTTCGTGAATTCTATGAGAAAGTGGGAATTGACAAAGATCGACATCTATTGCACGTACACCGAACAAAACGGAGTTGTCGAAAGATCGAAACCGAGCGTTAGTGGAAGCCGCAAGAACAATGTTAATCAATGCTAAACTTCAGATTACTTATGGGCGTAAGTATCTACCGCATGCTATACTCAAAACCGTTCTATGATTACAAAACGCCACAACAAAACACCTTTTGAGCTTGTCCACAACACAAAACCGAATCTCAAACACTTTCATGTATTTGGATCTCTTTGCTATCCGAATAATGATCGTGATGACTTTGGAAAGCTCAAAGCCAAAGCTGACATTGGAGTCTTTATCGGATACTGTGATAATTCAAAGGTTTCCGAATCTGGAATCGTCGTACAAAGCAGGTGATGGAAACGATTCATGCTCATTTTGATGAACTTACGGAAATGGCTTCTGAGTATACCAACTTGGAACCCGGACACAACCGCTTAAACTTCCCCCAAACCCCATCATCACCAACAAAGCCCTCGCCTTACTCGTCAACAAATGGAAAGGTTATTTGCTCACTGCTGGACGATATTGATGAAGCGTGCTCGTGTGTATCCGCTTGTTTCATTTGCTCAACCCGATAATACTCTTATACCCGATACACTGCTACAACAACTATCGGAAGATGCACCTACACAGTTGACTCCACCACAACAGTTGAACAAACCGCTTCCAACAATGATGAAGCTCCGATGATGTTCTCAATGAAGTACCCCCACCTACAGATTTTGATCCAAATGCGTTCTTTAACCCGTTTGCTAATGAGATCTGCTGCACGGATGTCGCGAATCTTCAACAAACCATTTGAATCCTCGATCGCACAATGTATACCAACATCAACCCTCCACACATAGATGGACAAAAGACCATCCTCTGGAAAATATTATTGGCAACCCGAATCAACCGGTCGTTACAAGACAACGTCTTCACTCAGATGGTGAACATTGCATTTATGCACTCACTGTCTGCCAATCTGAACCTAAAACATCAAAGACGCAATGACAAAAGACAACCGGATTGAATCCATGCAAGAAGAACTCAACCAATTCAAACGTCTTGAAGTATGGGAACTGGTTGAAAGACCAACAAGGGTCTACGCCATTGGTCTCAAATGGATTTGGAAAAACAAATTGGATGCTGAAGGAAATGTTATCCGAAATAAGTCACGCCTGGTGGCTAAGGGTTATCGTCCGGAAGAGGGTATTGACTTTGAAGAATCTTTTGCTCCGGTTGCTCGTCTTGAGGTCGTTCGATATTTCTAGCGTTCGCGGCTCATATGAATATGACGGTCTATCCGATGGATGTCAAAACTGCGTTTCTCAATGGACAACTTAAAGAAACGGTTTATGTCAGCCAACAAAATGGATTCGTTGATCCCGAGTTTCGAATCACGTCTACAAACCGAACAAAGCTCAGATGGTCTCAAACAAGCTCCTCGGGCATGGTACGATAAGCTATCATCCTTCCTCATTGCTAATAATTTCACCAAAGGTTCGGTTGACCCAACTTTTTTTATACAATATCACGGGGCACATATCTTAATTGTTCAAATTTACGTGGATGACATCATTTTTGGGTCTACACATAAAAAGTTTTCAATCGCTTTTGCAAAACTAATGAAGAAAAATTTTGAAATGTCCATGATGGGTGAACTTACGTTCTTTCTCGGACTGCAAGTTCATCAATCACCCCGTGGTATTTTCTTGAGTCAGTCCAAATATGCCCTTGAATTGTTAAACAAATTTGGAATGAAAACCTGTGACACCTATGCCACACCAATGGCTCATACCAAGAAGCTAGGCGCTGATTTACATGGGAAATTGGTGGACCCTACAAAATACCGTAGTATTATTGGGTCTCTCATGTATCTAACAGCTAGCAGACTGATATTGTCTTTGCCGTATATCTTTGCTCTCGTTATCAGTCGCGACCAACTGAAACCCACCTCTCCGAGGCTAAAAGAATCCTCCGATACATAAAGGGAACCATTAACTTGGGGATCGGTATCCGGGATTCTCGGTTTTGAACTAATCGCTTTTCAGACGCTGACCACGCAGGATGCTTAGACTCACGGAAAAGTACTTCAGAGCTTTACAATTTCTTGGTGATAAACTGGTGTCATGGCAATCGAAGAAGCAGGATTGTACATCGTTGTCCTCAACGAAGCAGAATATGTAGCCATGTCGGCGTGTTGTGCTCAAGTCATTTGGATGAGAACACAACTCAAAGACTTGGTTACGTATTTGACGTAATCCCGATGTGCTGCGACAATCGGAGTGCCATTGCAATCTCGATGCAACATATCATTTCATCAAGGATCACGTGGAACAGGTACACGTTGAATTATATTTTGTGGAGTAAGAATACCAATTGGCGATCTTCTCACCAAAGCCTTGCCTCCCGCTAGGTTTAATGAGTTGGTCCACCGGATTGGTATGAGGTGTTTGACTCAAGAGGAATTGGATGACCTCCTAAAACAGTCTTAAAACCTGTCAAACACCAAAATCTCTTTTGTAAATATTTTTCAAAAACAAAATACAAAAATATAAAATCAAAAAATCTCAAAAACATTCTTCTATCTAATTCTTTCAAACAAGTACAAATCTTCATCAACACTTTGTTCTATCAAATCTTTCACTATTTTTCCGAACAAGTGTTGAGGGGGAGAAAGTAAATATTTTTTGGTTTCATAAAACCTTGTACTTCCATGTTTTCAAAATTATGTTGTTTCTTCTAAAATGGTGGATAAGTTTCTTGTCATATACTCTCCTCGGACTCAAATGTTTTAACCATTTCATTATTTCAAAAGTCGAGGGGAGTATCGTGAAGTTTCTTGCCTTACAAATGTTTTGTCTTACCTAAACGGAAGTTAAAGGATCTTGGTTGGAACCTCTTTAAGGTTGAGGGACTGAATGTGTCAACTTGGCAAATTAATTCATTTACTCCTAAACCACCAAGATCAAACGCCCCAAATCAAATCTTCTAAATCCATTCAAGTTTTTCATAATCTATAAGTTCTAAAATGTTTTTAACCAAGATGATAAACAAGGATTTCTAAAATTCTTTCAAATCCAACGGTTAAAACTCTTTAAACTGATTTTGGAAAATTGTTCACTCGAACGAATTGGGTGTTTATGCATAAAAGTGTTTGGATTGAAATGAGTTGTGTTTAAACCTTTCTTAGTGTCTATTAAACTTGTTTCAATCATCCAAAACCATCCTGAATCTTAAATTTCATTAATTTGAATTCTAGGGTTCTTGCACTCATCTAGGGTTTTCTTTTCGTGATATGTTATTAGGTAGTCAAGAAAGTGTTAGAATAAGTTTATATGCATGTTTTTGAACCTTTCAATTAGCCCAGAAACATCTAAACTGTATGAACTTAAGTTTTAGGTTTTTTAGGGTTCATCTCCCATAAATCTTTTGATTCTGTGGTGGAAATGTGTTAAATCTTGTTCCATTGCACTCATATGACATCTAGGACACTCCAGAAACATTCTTGTTTGATCTGTGTAGCTATATCCCTTACACGTAGATTAAGGGTTTAGGGTTTAAGTAATTTTACTCCTAAGTCTTTCTGTGTGTATCTTATATGTTCTTATGCTTTTTTGTGATCTAAAAGATGTTTGGAGTTAACTGCAATCAAGTTTTCATGTTTATATTTAACAGGGTAATTATTCGTAATGTCAGAATCTTTAGGTGTTCAAACCGTTACGCTTAAGGAATACTTTATGCGTAAAGGTCACGCCTAAGAGTAATCTTACGCGTAGCTCTTACGCATAAGGGGTATACAAAGGATTACGTGTATCTTGGAAAGATATTCGTAAACAAGGCTTGTTACGCATAAGCTTTACTCTTACAAGTAAACATGACGCGTAACATCTAGCTTTTCCCTACGCGTAGCTTAAAGCCTTTGAACTTGTCTTACGCCGTAAGAAACTCTTACGCTAAGCTTGGTCTTACGCTTTAGCTTACTCCCACGATAAGCTCCTTTCTTACGCATAAGGATCCTTGTTACTCATAACCCATTGTTCACTACTTTTTGGCCCGTTACGCATATGTTACTTGTTAAATGTTACGCATAGGTCACAAATATCTGATGTTTCATATAATCTTACAAAAGTTAATATGTTGTGTGTTAAGTGAATTATTGCTCTTTGAAATTTCAAAATTAACATGTTCACGTAACTTATCACATCAACTTCATACATTTGGACTAATGTGACTTAGGACTTGTAACTAACATAAACATGTTACCATCATACAAGTAATTAGATAATAAATCAGACTAATACAAACACATTGTGTTTCCATATGTCTGTCTCTTTGTCTAATGACTTTCAGATCATGAAATGGCTGCAAATCAAGAAAACATCAATGCCCCAGCTGAGCTCTCGATGGCAAACACATTCCAAGCTGGATACGACAAAACAATTGGCAAGAACTATCTCCGTGTCATCTTCAACTACTTCATATGCTCATAATCATCTTGCAAATTTGCTGTGGACATCCTTCTGCTACATCCATTCAAATTCATGTTCACAAAGTCATCCCGATGATGAGTATGATTCAATAGATGAGGTAATACAATTTCGTAAGACATTAAAGAAGAAATGGATGGAATTCCATGCTTCAACCTTTCCGGTTAATCAACCCGGTGGGCAGGAGGGTCAAGCAGTAGTCCTCCACTTATGGAAGATCCATTGTAAACATTTCTTACCCCATCCGATCCGGATAATCAACCCGGTAAGGATCGGTGTCATCTGTCTCTACAACTGTTGAAATGAAGCAACCACAACAACAACTTATACAACCGCAAGAAGAAAAGCATGGTGAAGATGTGGAAATATATGACGAAGGAGATTACGATCATGATAAGGATGATAGATTCACTGATGATAATTTGGTGGGTGAAGAGGAAATGATTCGAAAAGAGGCAAAAGAAGCTGCTAGAGCTGAGGAGGAAAAGTTAAAGAAGGAATCAGACAACTACATAGTTGACAATCCTATACACAAACCTCAATAGTATAGTAACACCTCTTGACACTTCCACCAAACCCAAATCATCATCTCAATCATCACCTCCATCAACATAAGAAACACCTATGTCAACAACAAAATCAGTTAAGAAGGCAACTCCATCCAATGATTCGATAAATGGTTAAGCAGGTTATCACCACTACACAACAAGCTACACACCACCACCATCTGATCAACCAAGGGATTCAGAAACCACACCACCAATGGAGAAAACCGTTGATCACTTTACATACACTGGTGGTGTGGATCACGACATACCGAGCCCTAACAGAACCTCAACCGAAATTTAAATCAAGTGCATTATGCACTCCTTGTTTTCATACGCTTCAAATCAAAGAGCATATTGAAGTTCTTCACCTCTGGGTCGAATCTTACCTAAATTCTACACTTCATCGGAATCAATCAAGAACCTCAGTACAAAATCGTTCATAAACACAAGTTTTGGTTTGTCTACCAAAGTGAATATCATCATACTTGCTTCATGGCTTTCGATGAAATTCACTAAGTTCTAAGATTCCACCACGGAGATGGTTCGATATGGATTGTCATATCGAGAAGGACATTGAGTTGGGTATAATTGCACGAAGAGATGGAATTCAAAGGATTGCAAGGATGTTCGTTGATTAATCACTAGGATTGATGAATGTTTGATTCATCGGGATCCGATGCAACGGTTGGAGAGCTATGTGGGAGGATGACCAAACTTTCCGATTCTGACTTTCCAACGCCCTCAGAAAGTAGCTGATCGTCTGTAATCATTGGGTATTCTCTTGATTGTGATTTTGCTTGTTTGATTATCTGTCAATGGCTTGTGCACACATAACAGTGTACAACCCGTACTTGTAAATAAAGGACCCTGCGGTACGCTTCAGTGCCACAATCCTTATAAAAGGAGCGAAAGCTTCTTACTTTTGAGTAAAACCTATCAAACCTTTCACTTTTCAAGGTTTTGCTCAAAAGAACAAGTACTTTCCCTTATGATTTTCAAAACCTCAACCGTTTATATCACTCGTTGAGGGGAAGTACTTGAATTAAAACTTTGTTCAAAAATTGTTCACAGTGGTCATTCTTCCCGCAACACTCGAAATGGTCATATTTATTCTCAACTTTTCAAAAATAACATTCTATATGCCATTTTTGAGGGGGAGAAAATACGTGATAAGAAATATGTTGTGTAAATGCAAATGAATCATTGTGCTATAGACTTAACCCATGAATTGACGAGATCTTAACTGTTAGTAACTCGAAAAGACTTGTCCGGGACGGGTAATAATTTCAAGCTAGTTCGCTAGTGATGTAAACGTGTCTCGCAAAGGACTTGTCCGAGTAGAATGTACCATTCGAGAAACTCTTGGTAGACATGAAATCTGACGGGTTTGACAACCTTCGAGGATTGTCTACACCTTCAAGGTAGTTATTAGAGCTAGTTGTCACCTAAAACTGACAATGCAACTCTTTAACTATGCCACGTAACCGTGTCTCGCGGGGAATGTCTATCTTGAGTGAATCAATTCAAAATGTGCGCGCTCTTTCCTCACTGTGCATTTTAACCGTTAAAACTCTTAAGCACATGTGGAGGGGAGTATTTATGCAAAATCTTATCTCAACAGTGGTACTAAAATGTTTTTCATTCACAAACACTGTGAGAGATTTTTCACAACAGTGGTTTTATGGCAACATAGGTTAGTCATGGAGTTATAAGGTGACTAAGGTTAGGAATAACCGTCCTATGATCCGCCAGAGCCGGAGGGATCTACCCAAGGACACCACAAATAGTTAGTATTTAGAAGTCCTTAGGTATGATTGTAAAAAGGAGAAAATGAGAATCGGAGAAAGAAGGAGTTGAAGAATTAAAAAGAAATGCAAAGAAAAGGGTGAAAAGAAATAGCCCTCCAGATTATTCAACTTAGGGCAGATATCGGGTTCAATTCATATGCTCTTGGTTGTCACTTAGTGACGCCGGTATTGAAGATTAAAAGTCGTCATGGACCCAGTGACGCATGCACTAAACCTTCTTATCCACTCAAGTTTCTCTTAACATAAGCTTGTTTCATTCTCACAGGGAACCCTAAGTAAACTATCGGCTTTCTCTTAGAGATTGCTGGTATTGAAGAAGGAGACCCTCTCCCTAGTCTCCGCTCAGGAAAACCAAAACGCACTATTGAGTCTAGAGCCACGAGATTCATCAAAAGATCTCTTAGGTACACTTGACATTTCATCACTTGATATTCAACAATAAGAATTTCAGTGGTACATTATCGAGTCCTTCACAGATCTTAGCAATCAGTCGAGAACATTTATGAGAGGTTCACATTTGTGATCCTCAGTGATTGAATGGAAACTCCTGCCAGGGTCAACATCAAACAGCCCTGACAGCAGGTCGCTTCGGCAACTTCCCGTGGATTGCGCTTAGTGGTCTCAAACGGTCTACAGTCGTGAGGTGATGCTTCGGTGTACCTCAGTGACTCATCTGAATCGTAGGTGTACTTCGGTACATCGTGTTATCTCACTTGTGGGACTCCGATTCAGGAACGGCCTTTGTAAGAATTAGAGTTGTGTTTTCACACTATGCTGTTAACACTCTCGAAGTTCAAACTTGTAAGTGCCGGAATCCGCTTATTACTAACCGTTTAAATGTTTTCTTCTTATGGAAGCTTCGGAGCGGAATGATCGTGCAGATTCTTCTCATGCTCACGCCAACATCATCACTAATGGAAGTTCTATCCAAAAGCAACACAACAGTCAGAATGATTCTTCGTCAATACAGAGAATCTACAAAGTTAAAGACTTAAAGAACTTCATCAGGACTGAATTCCAACGTCAAAAGAGCATGTGAGCATGTTGAAGAATGACGTGGAGACACCTTGTAGCAGCAAGCGGCACTGAGGCAGATTTGATGCAGAGAACAACAACATACTATCACTTTCATCACAAAGAACAATGATCAAAGAACAAAGTTAAAGATGACGTCAAAGCATAACTGTTCAAAGTAAACTATCTCTCTACACTGGGAGATTGTTCAAATCAAGGCAATTCTTCTCACCAGAAAGAAGAATGTCGAAGACGCGTCAAAGCTACTATTACATCAACGCCTTCACCGTTTTTCATCACCAACACTTGAGTGTTTGTTACTCATATGTAATAACACTTGAGGGGGAGATTGTTGGAATCACTCCTAAACCTTATTCAAGTGTTAGTTACTCATATGTAATAGTTAGCTTATTATGGCCTTTATGTTTGTTATTAGCCTTAAGCTTATGTAGAAGGCCCATGAGCTTAGGCCCAAGCCCATAGGAGAAAGGGAAGGAGTAGGAGTGTTGCCCTAGCTCCTTGCCTATAAATACTTTGTAATAACCTTCATTTGAAGGTTGGTTGTTCAAGTTTTTCTTTCACTACACTCTACGCCTAAACCGTCTTTACTCATATGTGTGTGTGTGTGTATAACTTGTTCAATCGCCTCTCTATCTCTCATATAAGCTTGTGTGGTAAACCTTGTGACCTAACAATGGAGTTCCTTGTACTCCTCCTCTAGATTAGGTTTGGGTTCTTGGTTGTGAGGGTTTCTTAAGAGTAGGTTCTACCAATGGTGCAGGGCCTTGGTACCTCATTTTAGATTGCTTGGAACCCTTGTTGATAGCATTTACCGAGTGAACCGTTGGGTGTGAGGGACATGGATGTGCACTCTCCCATGGTGAACAAGAACATGAAGTTGACGAAATCGAATTCACTTTTGGGTTCTTTATAGTATCACTTGGGAGTGCTCCAATTTCCCGTTCATTAAAGGCTTTTAAGAGGGCATCAAGCTTGTTTGTCATCTCGCTTTGTCTTCGCTTAAAATCGGCTTCAAGCTTAGTAAATCGAGTCTCTTGAGATGACATGAATCTAGATGCAATTGCCTCAAGATTAGTGGGGTTCCCGGTGTTTAGAGACATGAACCTATTAGGTGAACTAGATGAGCTTTGGGGTGTGCTTGAGTTTTGGTTCCACTTAAGGTTAGGGTGATTTCTCCATGAGGGGTTGTAAGAGTTTCCAAAGTTGTTTTGTTCGGGCTTGAAAGTGTACCACTTCTCTCCCGCTCCGTCGGTACGCGTGGAGGCATAGTCCGCAAAAGCTTGTTCGGGGAGTCTTGTGCAACCACGAGTATCATGGGGACCACTACATAACTCACAAGGTAAAGTGATTTTATTCACTTGATGTGAAGACTTAGGATTTTCGTAGGAACTCATTAGGAATTTAACTTGATCTTCAAGTTCGAGCATCCTACTGTCGGAAGGTTGTGAGTCAATGGGAGGCAAGGAGATTGCCTTAACGGTTTTGGGCAACTCACGGGGGTCATTCCAACTTTCGTTGTCATAGAGAGCAAGGTCCTCTATTATACCCCATGATTCTTCCGCGGTGAGATCACTAAGTTTTCCACCGGCCGCTTGGTCAATGGATCGCTTGGTGGGGAAGTTGACATGATCATAGAAGATTTGAACTTGGAGCCAAAGATCAATGCCATGATGAGGGACTTTATGGAGTAAGTCCTTGAATCGGGTCCATGCTTCGAGAGAGATTCACCTTGACGTTGTTGGAACATCAAGATGTCATTCCTAAGCTTAGTGGTTCTTCCCGGTGGGAAAAATTGAGCAAAGAAGCGAGAGGTGAGATCATCCCAACTTGAGATGGAGCCGGCGGGAAGTCGCTCAAGCCAATTAATAGCTTGGTCCCGTAGAGAGAATTGGAAGAGACGCAGACACGTGGTCTCCCGAGTAGTAGCATCAAGGTCGATAGAATTGACAATTTTAAGGAAATCCTTAAGATGCTGATTAGGATCTTCGGAACGAATTCCATGGAATGCACATCCGTTTTGCACCAACCGGATGGTGTCAGATCGCAGGGCCGTAGTTTGGGCTTGATCGAGAAGCTCAATGGTGTTCCTATAGCCTAGGTGGCTTGGTCTCGAGTATTCACCAAGAGTACGGGCTCTTGGCGGGTCATTTGTTGGTAGGTTGATGAATGGTGCTTGGTTACCACCTTTCATGATGAAAAGTGATGGGATTACGAACAAAGGTCACGAAGAAGGGGGATAGACTATGAGGAAGCTAAAAAATGAGAAAAAAAAATTTTACTTGATAGGAATCAAGCAAAGAAACCTAAACGAGGTGGACTACTAACTAGCTATTCTATTCCCCGGCAGCGGCGCTAAAAACTTGATAACGCTACACGCGTCGTTCGGGGTCAAAGGAACTTCCTTTTCTTCGAGTAAGTTTTATAACACCCTAGGCAGTGAACCTAATCGTTATAGTGTAGTATTAGGGTAAGCCGCGGGTATTGATATCGTTCTCTAGGGGAATAGGAATTCTAGTGAGAAGTTACTACGCTAAGGTTGGGGTTGAAGAAGATTATTTTTTATCTTTTTATATTTTTTTTTGGAATTAGAAAGGTACGAATCTTGGGGTTTGGATTTGGGGGTTGGTATTTCTAACGATTACTCTACTTATCTAATTATCTAATCTAAGGTGTATGTAGTCTATGTCTAATTATTGTGTGCTCGTATGATGGTTTAAAGATTTGTTTACTTAGGTTTTATTACTCCTTAATTATCTCCTATTGATGGTAGAATTGTCACGTCCTTATTCTTAATCGCGTTGTGTGTCTAAAGTCGTAGGGTATGCGTTTGTCCCTAACTCTTTGAAACTACCAAAGGGTCTCGTCTACAAAATCACTAGGAATTATAAACTCTAACTCTAAGGTGCTCTTTGGATGGTTTAGCCTACAACTACTCTAGGTGTTATAGTCTAAGGTTCACAAAGATTAATCAAGCATTAACTACACAACAAATGACCTATCGCATTACTAGATCATTAACAATTAAGATAAGAGACAACCAATCAATATTCAATAGTTAAGTTTCATATTCCCTAAGCAAACACACAAATAAATTAGCCGGACATGGAGAACATGCAAGCATACACACAAGTAATTGAAGACATAATTGAATTAATGAAGTAAAACACTTATCTTGATGTAAGATAGGGTTTGGAACCCTAAAATACTGTACAAGACAGCCTTGGTTCGGTTTAGGTTTTTACTCCAAAAGACTACACACTAAAACTGAAAATTCGGATTCTATATATAAGATTACAATCGCGACGGCGTCACCTTATGATTTGTGACGCCGTCGGGTCGCCGTCATTAGGGTTTCGGCTTGGCCACGTTAGTCTTGCGACGGCGTCACCTTATGCTTGTGACGCCGTCCCCTTCAGTCTCTGACGTCGTCTGGATCAAATCTAGGCCGTCTGAGTTGCGACGACCTACTCTTTTAAAGCCTGACACCGTCACTTGAAAATAAGCAATTTGGCTACTGAGCCGTCACAAAAGTGATGCGACGGCGTCACAGATAACACATGACGCCGTCCCCTTGTATTTCAGCAACTTGAGTGTCTCGATTCTTGACTTTGGCCATTTTCTTCGTATATCCGCGCTTTTTCGTCCAAATAAGTGCCATTCCAGCAATTTGCCTTCGAGAGACCTAAAAAGTAAAAAGGAACGATATTAAGTAATAACGGATACAAAAGTAATCAAATAAGGGCTTAAACGACCCCTCAAAAAGGTACATTTTAAAACCTTATCAAGCACCCTGTGTTATTCACTGACACAGAGTGTCTCATTGTTTCACCTGAATTCAAGCTTGATGATGATAACTTGGTGATACTGAAAGTACCAAGAACCAATGATGTGTATAGTTTGGATATGAAGAGTCTTCACTCTTCTGAAAGAGCTACATGTTTAGTAGCAAAGGCATCACTTGAAGAACCACATCTGTGGCATAGAAGATTGGCCATGTAAATTTCAAGAATATCAACAAATTGGTCAAAGGAAATTTAGTTAGAGCTTTACCTTCAAAGACTTACAAGAATGATCACTCATTTCAAGCATGCAAGAAGGGTAAACAACACAAAGCTTCATGCAAGAAGCTTGAGGAAAGAACTGTTAGAGAACCTCTGGAATTGCTGCATATGGATTTGTTTGGACCTGTTTCTGTTGCTAGTCTAAACAAGAATAAGTACTGTCTGGTAGTGACAGATGATTGTAGTAGATTTAGTTGGGTATTTTTCTTGGCATTTAAAGATGACACCTTTGATGCTATTCATGATCTAATAATAGCTCTTGAAAACCAATTGAGACCCAAGGTAAGAGGTATTAGATGTGATAATGGGACTGAATTCAAGAACAAGCTTATGGATGAGTTTTGTGCTAAGAAAGGAATCAAAAGGGAGTTTAGTATTGCTAGAACTCCACAACAGAATGGTGTTGCAGAGCGAAAGAACATGACTTTGATTGAAGCAGCTAGAACAATGCTTTCAGATTCACAATTACCTATTCAATTCTGGGCTGAAGCTGTAAGTACTGCTTGCTATGTGCTTAACAGAGTATCAGTCACCAAACCTCAGATGAAGACACCTTATGAGTTGCTGATGGGAAACAAACCCAACATTCGATTTATGAAGCCTTTTGGATGCCCTCTAACTATTCTCAACACAATTGATAATTTGGGAAAATTTGATGGCAAGTCAGAAGAAGGATACTTATTGGGGTACTGCACCAACAGCAAAGGATTTAGAGTATACAACAGAGTCACCAAGAAAGTTCAAGATTGTCTTCATGTTGAATTTATAGAAGATCAAGAAAATCAGAAGGGTAAAGGTCCTGATTGGATGTTTGATCTTGAAGTTTTGACTCCTTCTATGAATTATGTACCTGTAAGAGAAGAAAATCAACATGTCCACAAAGAAGATGATTTACAGTACATTGTTCATGGAGTCCATATTAGATCTGATGTTGATTATGAACCCATACCTGTTGAACCAAAGAAAAGTACTGATGAACTAAAATCCTCATTGTCTGCTGAGGATCAAGCTATTCAAGAGGAACTTAATTAGATACTTTTTCAAGATGTAGTAGCACATTCTTATAATGATGATCAAAGAAGAGCTTATGAAGAGGCAAAGAAAAAGAACAAGACTGCAGAGTTCCCTCACAGTACTTTGGATGACAGTACTTTAGAACAAAGTATTGCTGCACCTATTGACAGCACTTTGGATGATTAGGATGATCCTACCATGCCTGGTTTAAAAGATACTGATGATGAGTTTGAATATGAAGGTATTTCCTCAGATTCCAATGAAGATGTTGATTTCTCAAATTTAGGTCATAATCTGGACGTTCCACAGACTCCTACATTAAAAGTTCATAAAGATCATCCTACTGGTCAAATCATTGGACCTTCTACTCATGGAGTGCTCACAAGAACCAAAGCTAAGGGTTTCACTACACCTCATAATGCTTTACTTAGCTTTGTCTATAAACAGAACAGGCTGAATCATAAGGATCATCAAACATGCCTGTTTACTTGTTTTATCTCTCAAGAAGAACCCAAGAATATTGCTCAAGCATTAACTAAAGAGAGTTGGGTTGAAGCTATGCAAGAAGAACTTCTTCAATTCAAACTTCAAGAAGTTTGGGTGATGTGTGATCTACCAGATGGAAAGAAAGTCATTGGTACAAGATGGGTTTTCAGAGTTAAGAGAGATAAAAGAGGGAATGTCATCAAGAACAAGGCAAGGTTAGTTGCACAAGGATATAGACAAGAAGAAGGAGTAGATTATGATGAAGTATTTGCTCATGTAGCAAGTATTGAAGCAATTCGAATCTTCCTTGCTTTTGCATCATATATGGGATTTCAGGTTTATCAAATGGATGTCAAGAGTGATTTTTTATATGGCAAGATTACAAAGGAAGTATATGTTAAACAACCTCCTGGTTTTGAAGATCCTGCACATCCAAACAAAGTCTATAAAGTGGTTAAGGCTCTTTATGGCTTACATCAAGCACCTAGAGCTTGGTATGAAAGGCTCTCTACTTTTTTATTGCAACATGGTTACAGAAGAAGAGCTATTGATAAGACTTTGTTCATCAAGAGAGATAAGAAGGATATCATGCTGGTACAAGTTTATGTAGATGATATCATCTTTGGAGCTACAAAACAATCTATGGTCAAGGAGCTTGAGAAACTCATGCAGAATGAATTTCAAATGAGTTCTATGGGTGAGTTAACTTTCTTTTTGGGACTTTAAGTTAAACAGTCAAAGGAGGGAATTTTTATAAGTCAAGATAAGTATGTATCTGACATACTTAAGAAGTTCAATTTTGATGTTATGAAGCCAGTTACAACACCTATCAAATCTATCAACTCATTGGGCAAGGATGAAGATGGACAACCTGTTGAAGTCAAGTTGTACAGATCAATGATTGTTTGTCTTATGTATCTCACTACATCTAGGCCTGATATCATGTTTGCTGTTTGTTTATGTGCAAGATATCAAGTCTCACCTAAGGTCTCCCATATGAATGCAGTAAAAAGAATTTTTAGTTATTTGAAATAACAACCTAAGTTGGGGTTGTGGTATCCAAAGGATTCACCTTTTCACTTGGAAGCTTTTTCAGATAGTGATTATGCAGGTGATAACTATGATAGAAGATCAACCACTGGAGGATGCCAATATCTTGGAAGAAGATTAGTCACATGGCAATGTAAGAAACAGACAATTGCAGCAACATCATCCACTGAAGCATAATATGTGGATGATGCAAGCTGTTGTGGACAAGTTTTGTGGATGCAGAATCAACTCTTGGATTATGGGTTCAACTTCAAGAATACTCCTATCAACATTGATAACGAGAATACAATTTTCATTGTGAAGAATCCAGTTTATCACTCCAAGACCAAGCACATTCATATTAGGCATCACTTCATTAGAGATTGTTATGAACGCAGGCTCATTAATGTTCTCAAGGTTCACACGGATGATAATGTAGTTGATTTACTCACCAAAGGATTTGATGTTTTTAGATTCAATCATTTGGTGGTAAGCATTGGAATGATTAATTACTGAGCTACATTTGAGGGGAGTACTGATTAGTATGTTAGACAGTCATGTGCATTGCTTGAGGGGAGGCATATCAATGCTTATTTAAAGTTATTTGTCATTGTAAAGAGGAGAATGGAAAAGTACTGCTTTTTGGTTATATGAAAGTACTGCTTTGAAAGTACTGCTTTGGAAAGTACTACACACGTGGAAAGAACTGTTTGTCTTATCAAAGTACTGTTCCAACGGTAATATTGAGGGGTAAAATACAATAACGGTAACTTTGTTATTATGGGCTGTGATTTTTCAAATCTCACCTATAAATATCTACCTTCTTATTTTCCCTCTCATCTTTATTCATATCAATCTTTTCCATATCTCTCTCTCTCTCATATTTACTATTCACTTAATCACTTTCTTTGTAAACAATTCATCAATGGCAAATCGTAATACAGTTTCGAAACACAACATGGTGGCGAATTTGGATAAAACTGAAGCTAATGTCATCTTCCATGACATCATTGATTTTCTCACTGGATCTCCGATTAGTTATGCACTTTTAGTGGAACCAGATATTATTGAGCCATGGATTCAACAGTTTTGGGCAACTGCTAGGGATCACATGGAGAATGATGAATCGTATATTCAAGCTAAAGTAGCTGGGAGGATAGTGAAGGTTTCTGAAGCTTCAATTCATGAAGATTTATTGTTTGATGATGAAGAAGGGGCTGTTCGTTTTGATAAGCAGTTGATTTGGGATACATTCAGAGACATTGGGTATGAAGGGTCCTTACCTGAACAAACTTTCAAGAAACCTTTATTTAGTCCACACTGGAAGTATTTGATTCATGTATTGCTTCATTGTATTAGTGCTAAAAGTACATCATGGGAGCAATTTGGTTCTAACATAGCATCTGCTATAGTAGGATTGGCTACAAATCGAATTTTCAATTTTTCAAGGCTAATTCTAGATGGAATGTTATCTCATATTTCTCATGGATCACGCTGGTTGATGTATCCAAGATTTATTCAAGTGTTCTTGAATAAACAACTTCAAGATGTACCAAAGCCTACAAGTCTTTTACCTGTCGTGGTACAACCTGCCAAGATCTTCACCTTCATGGCTAGGAAGAGTGATTTGTTCACTGGAAGGAACAGTCCATTGACTACTTCAATGATGGAGATTGTTCAAGTTATTAGAGATGAGGCTGCAGCTAGTGATGAAAGAGAAGGTACTGCTTCAACTCAAGGTACTGCTTCTCAACATACTGCATCACAAGGTACTGCTTCACAAGGTGCTGATGTTCAAGAAGATACTGCAGTTTCACCTCTACTATCTCCACAAGTCTCTACTCATGCTGATTCAGAACCAAAGGAACACCCGCCACCCTCTTCCAATGATTATACTTCAACAGATGGGCTTCAAACATCTGGAGGAGATGAGGAAGATGTGATAACTGAGGGTACAGTTCTGAACAATTATGCTTTATCAAGAGAATTGACCAGACTGAAGAAATCTTTTGAAGAACAGGCTACAGAGATTAAGCAGTTGAAGCTTAAGTTTACTAGATTAAAGAAGTTTGTATGGCCATTAGTTCAACATCATCGAATATGGGTCAAGTCTTAAAAGAAGCAAGGAAGGCCAATAAGGGAATTTCCGAAGTCTTCCAAAAGTAAGAAGGTTAAACAGTCATCTTCTATCAATTTGGGGAGGAATCTAAAGAAAGATAATTTGAAAGAAGATGTTGAGACTCATACAGATAAAGAAGATGAACCTCAAACTACAGAAGCACAAGTAACTCTTCAAAGTACTGAACCTGAAGGAACTGGTGTTCAAAGTACTGATGATCAAGGTGTTGCTGATCAAAGTACTGCTCTTCAAGGAACTTATAGGCAAGAGTTAATTACACCAAGGGTGTTAAATTTTGAAGAAGAAGCTGGTCCTTCAACAGTCATACCAGAAAAGGAAGCTGATACACCCAAACCAATACACACTGCAAGTGATGACGAAACTATTGCTGAGATATTGCATGATTTATCAAAACCAAGGGGTGTGAGTATTTTAGGAGTTGCTGAAGAACAACCTCAAGTTTCTCAATCTCAACCAGTGTTAGATCCTAAAGATAAAGGGAAAGGTAAAATGATTGAAACAAAGAAGAAAAAGAAACTCACTTTAGCACAACTAAGGGCTGCGGAAGTTGCTAGGAATGAGGAAGCAGCTAGAAAGGTACAAGCTGAATTGGATGCTGAAGTTGCTATTGAAGAAGCTAAGAATAAAGAAGCATCTAAGAAATTACAAGAAGAATTGAATGCTGAAGCCGCTGTACCAATAGAGACACCTATTCCTGTTTCTGCTCTACCAAGAAGACCAAATCGTGCTAAGGAAAGAAATGCAATGATGGCTTATTTAAAAGGTCAAGGATATATTGGATTGCAGAAGTTGAATTATGATGAGATGAAACAGATGTATGAAGCTGTTAGAGAAGCTTATCAGAAGCATGTTGATAGTATCAAAGACTTTAAAGATGATGATGCTCAGAAAGAAGATGATAGAAAAGGAAGCTTAAAAAGAAAAAGAACAACTGAAGTTGAAGATAAACAGCCATCAAAGAAGATTGAGTTAAGATCTGATACAGATGATGAACTAAGGAATTACTTAAGAGTTGTAGAATTTGAGTATTCTAAAGATGATGCAGAAAAGAAGAAGAAAAAGTCAACAATAACTACTTTTGAAGTTGTAGAATCAAAGGATGGAAATTATCTGATGTTTCATAGAGAAGATGAAAGCTTCAGAGTGTTTAATATGCTATGGGATCTATTGCACATAATAGATAGAGAGGATTTATTTCATTTATATCATTTGGTGCAAGAATATTTTGAACACATTCCATCAGAAGGTGTTGGTTTAATCTTGCTTGGAGATCTCACAACTGTTTGGGAAACTGAAGAATCAAGCACTGATGAGATTTGGAAAAATCAAGAAGATTGGGAGATTATCAGCTGGAGATTTTTTGAAGAATATGGAGTACATGTTTTAGAGTTAGAAGATGGAACTATGATTCATATGTTAGCAGACAGAAGATATCCGCTTACATCTGATCTTATGAGGAGAATGCTAGAGCATGGTATGGAAGTTGAAGAAGATAATGAAACTGCTCTTATGGTCATCAAATTGTTTATCAGATGGACAACTATGGCTGATGATGATGAATAACTGGTATGAATCTTTATTGAATAAATTATTTTTGAAATATCAGTACTTTATTTAAAGTACTGCTAATCAAACAGTACTTTCATCAAAGTACTGCTTGCAGCATTAAACCAGTTAACGATTTTGAAAAGAAAACTTTTGTTAAGTGATAAATATTTTGAAACAAAGGTTAAAAGAAATAAATGGTTTTGAGATGGTAACAACAATAGGTTATCAATCCACCATGGTTTCAAAAGGATTAGCTAATCCATGAGCAAACGGCTCTGGTAAAGATATCTCAAATCCGTTTTATAGTTGACAACTTGCTAATAAGTTGTATGGTAATCAACTCACCATATCAGTAAATGTGAAGAGTTGGCTAGCCCACAAAAAAATGGCTTGTGGTAAAGGCTGTGGAAAAACCATTGGTATGGTAATTAGTTCACCATGGATGAAAGAACTAACTAGTCCAAAAGGGTACAACTTTTGGTAAAGACAAATCAAATTTGTTGATAGCTGATGATTTGCTAAAAATCATATGGTTATCAATGCACCATGGTCTTACACACCTAAGCATTTGGCTACTCCAGAGTTAATGGCTTTGGTAAAGAGACATCAAAATCCATTAAATTTCAATGATTCACCTCTCACAGGAGTTTACACACCTGGAAGTGATGAGAATAGACTGAAACTTAAAAGAATTAATGTACAAATTGTCATATGTTGTTGAGTTGCTGAAAAGATGGAGCTTGCTGAATGTTGCTAAAAAGAGAATTACTGATTAAGGTTGCTGTAAAGAATATTATTGAAAAAATATTGGTTACTTTGATAATGACAATCCAAGCACAGTGAATACAAAGACAAATCTGAAGATAAAGAAAATTGATAAAGACACAATCTTTCCAAGAAGCTAACAGAAGTTAATGATAATGATACAAAGGAAACTTGAAATCAAGCTAGTAGAATTCAAGTTAGGAGAGGATTGTTGGGATATGAAAGTCAAAGTACTGAAGAAGTGAAAGTGCTGGAGATTCAAAGTACTGCTAAGTGAAAGTCAAAGTACTGCCGTCGAAGTCAAAGTACTGCAAAGCTAAAGAACTGCTATATTCGTTTATGGAAAGCTTTGTTATTCTAGAATATTCTTTGTTTAGATTACTTGTCGTACAAGGTTACAAATTGTAAACCGACTAGGGTTATCCTTAAGCCTATAAAAGGACCCCTAGATTGGCATTAAACGTATGCGTATTATTAGAGTTTTAGAGAGTTCGATATTAGTGTTTTAGAGTTGTTTAAGAATCTATATAACAAGCAGATTCAGAGTTATTAATAAAATCGTTGAAAGTTAAAGTTAATTCTTCTTAGCTTTGTTAAGTAAATTCCGCATACTTAATAGAGTTTGCTCAGTGTTTCATTGTTAATAACTTAGAATTTATCCGAGGTTATTAAACCCTTAACAAGCTATATAAGTTAGTTTGGTTAGAGTACATCGATCCAACAACAACAGTCAACAAAAGCTGATGTTTGTCTATGGACATGGCGGTACAGGTAAAACTTTTTTGTGGAAGACTGTGATCACAACACTTAGAGAAGAGGGAAGGAACGTGTTAGCGGTTGGCTCATCAGGCGTAGCTTCGCTATTATTACCATATGGAAGAACTGCCCACTCGCGATGTAAAATACCGCTGGCACTCACTGACGAGTCGGTGTACGCGATAAAAAAAATACGCAACTAAGCGAACTGTTATGCAAAACCGAATTGATCATATGGGACGAAGCGCCTATGAACGAAAAAAGGTGTTTTGAAGCTCTAGATAGAACGCTACACGACCTTTTAGGCAAGTGCCATCTGCTTTTTAGAGGGATGTCAGTAATGTTGGGCGGTGATTTTTGACAAACGTTGCCGGTTAAGAGGGGGTTCTAGAGAGGCAATCATTGGTGCATCTATAGCTGAATCAAGGTTATGGCAGAATTTTGAGGTGTTTTTTTTGTTGGAAAATATGTGTTTGCGAAGGCCTGGCATGACAGCTGAAGACAAGCTAGAATGACAAAACTTTTCAGAATGGTTGCTAAATATTGGCGATGCTATTGCCGGTACTGATGATCTTGAGGACCCTGAGAATACCTCATGGGTTAGGATTCCAGATATTCATTGTTTTGAAACCGGAGATCAAGCGCTAAATGATTTGATAGAATTTATATACGATAACGAGTCATTACAGACACCAACAGTCAAGACATTTCAAGACAAAGCAATTGTTTGCCCCAAAAATGAGACTGCTGATGTCATTAACGCAAAAATATTGCAGCAGGTGACATGGGCCATCAGAGTTTTATTTAAGCGCCTGATAACGCTCAAATTGTACATGTTTTTAGTAGCGTTATATGTGCTTTTATGTGTGTTATTTGGCTAAAATCATATGCTTTTGATGCTTAATCATATAAAAGTGTGTTTTCAAGTTCATTTGTAGCCAAGTACAGGAAAGTGGAGAAAAAGACGGAAAAAGAAGTTTAATACAAAGATTTCTCCATATATGAAGGATTCCTGACAAAAGCAAGACTTGTGGAGTATATTCGAGGAGATAAAGTCATCAAGTTAGTGGTCCAAAGACTCAAGAATAAAGTTCAAGAAGGAAAACGAGAAAGAAATGAAGAAAAGAAGCTAAAACGAAGAAATATTGGAAGACTCGTTGTTCTCGACACACCTTCACCATTTTGGCCATAACTTTTGCATACGGACTCCGTTTGACCCCCGGTTCACGGCCACGAAAAGCTAAGAGAAAGATCTACAACTTTTGTATTTATGATTTTTTGTCAACTTGCTCCAACCTTTCGGTAGTGCCCCGCAACCGGAATGGTTGGAGAGCAGTCAAGTAGACCAACCGAAACAGTTGGAGCCCAACCGATTCGGTTGGGAAGCCCTGGACAACCATTTCTACATCACTAAGACTCCAAACTTGTTCCAAACAATTCTAGGTCCTTCCCACTCAGTTTCTAGTCCCTTCCAAGCTCCTTGGTGACCAAGAAATGCATTTATAACCCCAAGGGCTTGAGAGTAGTATAAATAGACCTCATTTGTGTATGTTTTCATCTTCCCTTATCCATCCCTCTCATCCCTTTCATCCACCACTCCTCTCTAGGTGTGAAATTCAAGCCTCCACCCTTAAGGATGAATTTCCACCTAGAGAGCAAACCCCAACTTAAGAGAACACGCCCACTCTCAATCTCTTCACCTGAAAAGGTGTGAAATTCAATCCTCCACCCTTAAGGACGAATTTCCCCAACTTATCTACCCCAAAAGACCTCATAAACCTCTGCCATTTCCAGAAGTAGTGCTCAAGTGCTAAAGAAGGCGTTTGGACATCATTTTCTAGCTTGGTAGAACTATTGTAGTTGATTGGAGGCTTGAAGGTTGTTATAATCCTTCATCTTTGCCTATTGTAATTCATACTTTGGGTAAACCTTGTTACTTTTATATTTCCATATGTTTGTTATTGATATGATTGTTGAGATATTGTGTTTGATTGAAATAACCATGAATATGAATGTCTTGATACTTGTTTGGCTCTTATGATAACTTGTGATCACTTGTCTAAACATGTATGTTCTTTGTGTGCTTGTTCTTATTGCTTTTTGATGAGTGTCTAAATACTGATCATTTTTGTACCATCTAGACTGCAAAAACATCTGAAAACACTCAGAAATGCATTAAAATGATGAAAATATCACAAATAAGTGTTTTATGTGTTTTAAATGCAAAAATTCCAAAATCAGATGAAAAACGTATCAAGTTTGCATAATTGGTAGTTTTAGTCCCCCAAGTTTCAAAAGTTGTCAAATCTAGTCCCTGGTAAATCAAAATAAAGAAAAATATCATAAAAGGTCCTTGGGATTCACAAGTTGTAAGAAATTGTCCTTCAAAATTTAAAATTGCAAAATTACAACTTTAGTCCATAAAGTTTGAAAAATGTCAAAAATAGTCCTTGGTGAATTTAAAAAGTGAAAATAATCAACAATAAACCTTGTACTATTCATACTTGGCAATATAGGTCCTTTTGATAAGTTTGGAAAAGTGGCAGGTTCAGCCCCTATACTTTGCAGAAATTACATGAATGGTCCTTGTATATAAGCTTAAACCAAATGGCCCCTTTGTGTATTTTTACCTCAACCAAAACAAAAGACCCCCTGTCATTATCCACTTGACCCCCCATTTTTGAACCCCCACTTATTAATATCTCGGTCAAAATAAGTCAAACCCCGCCAAACCAGAAACATTGTTCACCTTCTTCTCCCAAACCTGTTAAACCAAAACCAGTGGTTTTCCCCACCTCTCCACCTCACCACCACCTGTCTACCACCTCTCCCAGCTGTCTACCTACTCCCCTTTCCACCTATACACTTGCCCACAATGTAGTTAATGCATCCCCACCATGAACCTTTCACTGTTACACTCAAAACTTCTGGTTTTGCTGCCAAATCACTCCTAGCTCCATACCTACTATCTAAATTGTCCCCCTCCACCTCCACAACACACCAAGGTTCTTTAATTGCTCTAAAACTGTCTCAAGCAACCGTGTACACTTTTAAGCAAAAGTGAATTTAAAACTAGGATGAGTTTGACTGCATCAATGGCCAAGATTTAAAGTGGGAAAGATTCAGAGACATGTGGGGAGTCTAAAAGATCAATATAAAGAAAGGTGAAGCAGAGGAGAGAGATATCTAGAGTAATTTTTAATTTCTTAAGTCGTTTTTATTATTTCAAACTTTCCAGTGTAATTTTAAGCTTCCAAGTACTTTGTTTAAGTAATTTTAAGTGTATGTGAACCTTTTAGGTTTCAATTTAGGTGTTAATCTTCATTTTCAAGTTTATGCATTTTCAAGTTCTAATTCTCAAATATGATCAAAGGTTGTTATTAATGGTTATCTTGGACTCATAAGCCAACATAAGCTCCTAGAAAGCTTATTTAAGCTTTTAGAAACTCTAAAAGTCAGGTTTAAAGTTAAAACCAAAATACCAAAAAATTCACATAAAATAGATAAAAATTCAAAAATCATTGACTATGGTGAAGGCTGAAGCGGGGTAATCTATGGATTGCCTTTGGGTTAGAAGCTTTGTGGAAAGCTGTTAGGAGTGGTCCTTTGATCTTGGTTCTTTATTTTCACTTTGAGTAACAAATTTGTAAGCTTATTCTCAAAAATTTGCATTCTCTTGTAGACCTAGTTTATGCTATTGTCTTTGTGTTTATATGTATGCGTGGTATGTTTAAATAATAATAATGCTTAAAATTTCAGGTTTGTTAATTAAAATTCAAAGTTGCTTAAATTTCTCATTTTCACTTTATTACAATAATATAGGACTGAATATTGGTTGTTTGTTGTTATCCTTGATACTTTTGTGTCCAAACCAGTTTATATAATCATAATAAGTCTTAATGAATCAATTGTATGGTCTAATTCAGTATTGGAGTATGAAAATCACTTAATCACTATTTTTAAAAAGTGTTTGGATCTGCTGAATTAGTGGAGTTGAGTGTTGTTTTAGTTGTTGTTATTGCTTGATACATGCTACCTTAGCTCCTATTATCTCAATTCTTGCATAAAACCGGTAGTCATAGTATAAAAGTCATAATAATCTTAAAATCACTATTGCTTAAAATCTGTTAATGTGCAGTTGGTAAAATGGCTTAGGATAGGATTAGAAATAGTTGATTTAGCTTATTTAGGTCTTATCACATCTCATTTCATCAAAATCAGTCCTAGAATTACATTTGAATCTCACAAAAGTCAACTTAGCTCATTCTCTTTAAAAGTCAAATTTTCCTAGTAGCAGTTTTTGAATAAACTTTGTAATTTTATTGTGATCTTACCATTAGGATTTAGGATTTAAGCTTTTGGGATATTAAAGTTTAGCTGCTCATCTTAATTAGAAAAATATTAGCTTATAACTACTTAGCTTATAAACTGCTTATTTTCAATCTTGTTTTAGACCCTTTTTCAAAAACATGCTCACGGTGCGATTAAGCTACCCTATTTCACAAGCTCACACAGAGCTCATCCACGAGATCTAGCTTGTATACTTGAGCTTTTTGAGAAGCTCACCTAGCCATCTCAAAGTTCCAAGTTTAGTTTTTCCATTCTTAGCTTATTTAATAAGCCTGCTAAGTGCTTTTTGTTTTGTCCAATTTAACTAGTACAAAGATTACTAAGTGTTTTAAAAATTTTCATAAGCTCATTAAAAGCTCATCAATGAACTCCACAAATTGAAAGCTTTAGCTTTTGGAAAGCTTAGTTGGTTAACTTGTTAGTTCCAGTGTTCTTTTTCATTTCCAAGATTATTTTAGTGCTTAAAAATAAGCTAAAAAGTACCTAGAAATCTAATAGGTACATGTTTTAAACAGTCAAGCTTGTGCTTATTGTTCGGCTTATTTCTAAGTATTTGTGCTTTTAGGTTTCATTTTAGCTTATTAACATTTGCTTAGCTTATTTCAGTTTACATTTGCTTATTTATTAGCTTAAATAGCCATTTGGCTAGTACTTGTGCTTTTTTCCATTTCTTGTTCAACTGTTAAGTAATCTTAAGCTTATTCAGAGCTTATTAGTAGTTTTTATAAAAAGTTGTAGTTATAAAATTTGCTTATCTTAATTAGCTTAATCAGTTTGTAAAAGAAAAAATCCAAAAAGAAAATAAAAATAAAAAGTCCATTGTTTGGGATTGAACCACAGCCACCACTACACACACACACACTACCATCTGCCTTTGGGACTTTGAATGGTTATACCTTGCACTATTTAATACTTAACCCTTGTTATCCATTTAGCTTATTCTTACTCTTTAGCTTATTTACAGCTTATTACAATAAGTTGTCACATCCTTTTTATTTTTCTTAGCTTTGTATTGTTATAAAGTATTTTATAAAAAAAGTTTCAGAATTTTCTCAATAGTTTTAGTATTTTTAATTATTTAATTAGTTTAAAATATAATTTAATTCATAATAAAAAATATAAAAGTCAAAAAAATATAATTCTTTTTTCTAAAATTTTCTTTTGTCATTTAGTAAGTAATAAAATTGTTTTTACACTCGTAGAACTTTTATTCCACAAATTTTACGTTTTTACTTGCACTCGTGTAATTTTTACATATAGCATACGTTTTCATTCTAGGTAACGTTTTTAGGTAATTTAGGTTTACACTTCAATTAAAATAGTTTATTTAAGTTATTTTATTTTATAAATCAAGAAAAATCAACTTTAAAAATAGTGATAGCGTTTATTTAATATATTTTAGCTTTTTATTTTTCTTTAATTTGCATTTAAGCCCCTGTAATTTACAAACTTTCTCTTTAGGTGTAATTATCATTCACAATCCTTACCGATCACTATCCTTAGTGATTATTCGACATCTGAAAGTGTTAAACACCATTAATCCTCCGTGGGACTTAACGACCTGTGGAAACACTATACTCTCCGGATCTTAATTGCATTGGTTTTAGACAGTTTGAATTTTATTACGGTTGACCATTCACAAGTGGTTAGCTTGTGTGATAAACTTGACTGTTTGGAGCGAATCACTTTTCTTAGTGGTTTGATCCATGACAATCATAACCACGACCTTGTTACTTGCTTAAACAAACAAACGACACTTGTAGTGCAACCAAGTCTCTTGGGACGACCTTGATTTACCATATACTATACTACAACTCGACTAGGGTATACTTGCCCGAATGTGTTCCTAGTTAACCGGTAATTCTTGATTACAAATTTAAAACCCCGATGGAACCCATCAGCGCCGACAATGTAATACCAATAGGAAGTGATGGTGCTGCAACAGAATTGTTGTACCCAGAGGACTACTTACATTCTATGAAGTTTGCCGGGATCCCCCCCCCCCCACTCTTTAGAGGTTAGGATAGGCGTACCAGTAATGCTAATGCATAATCTAAAACTAACAGGGTGGTTGTGCAATGGGACACGAATGATTGTTACTAAGTTACTAACAAGAGTGCTAGAAGCTAAAATCATAACCGGCACTACGATAGGAGAAAAAGTTTTCATACCACGGATTTTGTTAACAATCAAGGATGACAAGATGCCGTTTGTCTTCAAGCGTAAACAATTTCCTATTAAGCTGTGCTACGCTATGACGATAAATAAAAGTAAGGGTCAGTCGCTTTCAAAGATAGGGATCTATTTGTCGAATCCTATATTCGGGCATGGTCAGTTGTACGTGGCACTCTCGAGAGCCACCTCACCGAAGGGTTTGAAAATAGTTATCGAGCCTCATCCAAACCAACCTTCGAACACAACCAAAAACATAGTATACAAAGACTTTCTAAAAAAGATAAGAACGCAACAGGTCTAGCAATATTTTTTTTGCCACTATGTAAATATATGAGATATGCAGGTAACGCTTCAGTAACACTTCACTTTTTTTTATATCAGGTTTTTCAATAGCGTTAGCCTTTTAGTTGTGTTATCCATAATTGTGCATCATGCATGCTTCAGTGGTTGCATACGCTAACCGTTAATTAGTTACATAGGAATTGAATCTAAATGCTACCCTTTGTCACATTGGCTCTACTAACTTTTTGGCCAAACAGATATAGGCATGGCTGATAAAGGAAAAGGAGAGCTAATAAAGACAAGTACAGAAGATAAAGATGTACCACATGCTACAAACACTACACACAGGTTTGAACTTATATACTATTAACATCTGATAACATCAAATAGTCCTGAATATTAAGTATCAATTTCCCCCGATAATGCTTGTAATTTATATCATTTATATGGATTTACGCTTGTTTTCCACTTTCAGGTAAATTACGAGCATTGGAGCTAAAGAGACGCAGACTTGGAGAAATATCAAAGATTTATCATAGTATGCTGACTTTGAAGAAGTTACGGCGTAACTCATCTCTCACATTACGCCGTAACTAAAGCGTGACTCAGAAAGTCAACTCATTAGAAGATTACGACGTAACTCCTCCTAAAGACTACGACGTAACTTATTAGGTCAAATGAGGTTCCACGCCGCTGATAACTATGCCGTAACTATTTCATCAACTACGGCGTAACCAAGTAATATTGAAGATACGGTGTAACCACTTATAAGGTTACGCCGTAACCAGCAGATCTAGTGCAAATTACGAAGAAATTGAAGATTACTGCGTAACTATTATATTAGTTACGCCGTAACCCAGATCTTGCCTATAAATACCCCACGATTTCTAGCATTTCAAATCATCCCATTCTACACACCACAACCAAAGAACATGGGAAAAAGCCAAAGGCAGGTCTAGAGGAGCATACAATTTGTCTCCGAGGAGAAATCACTCCCCTACGATAAGCATTAGCATTTTATCTTTTCTTTACTTTCGATTCATGTATTTGGTAACGTTGAATATTGAATTGATTTGTATGGTTAATATGAGCGGCTAAGCACCTCTTGGTGTTGGCCTAGTTATGATTCCTAAATTGTTTTGTTTATGCGTTTACATTACTTCCGTATAATTATTTCTAAGTGTATGCATGCATAGTTTATTGGTAGCTACCTTTGTTTCGGTAGTTTTGAATGGCAGTAGAGGCTAGTTGCTTAGGAGATATGACCAACTGACCCTAAGTGAGTAGACTGAGACGGGAAGGGTAAGATATGACCAACTGACCACCTTTTCTACTTGTGCGATTTGACCAACTAATCACCTACCGTTTGGATGAACTTAAGAATTAGGGGGTGAGTGTTTAAGTTGCTATCGCCCGGGCACTCACTATTATAAATCTAACATGTAGCGGTACTTAATGAATTGGCTTAGGGAACCAGGAACAACTGGACTTATGATGGGACACCTGACTTCTCTAGTGGTGGCATCTTTCTTTGATAGATTAGAGGCAGGGGTAATTGACCAAATGATGTCCTCTCGAATTTGACCCCACCTGCAGTAATTGGAAGTAAGTAGACGTAGACATTACTAGCTAGGAGGAATAACTAGGTTAGCACCACTCTCCTCTATTGATTAAACCTTTGCCTTTTATCTACTTTAGTAGTTAATTAATTAATTCCTTATCGAAATCATATTAAAAACTATGACACCTAGACTTAGTAATAATCCAACACACATAACTCTTAGGACGACCACGGTTTTACCGAATACTACACTACACACGACCGGGTACACTGCCCGTTAGTGCATTAGGGTAGACCATAGGTATAACGAGACAATATAAATATTAAAACCTGGTCAGTAAAACCTGCATCAACATCCGATGGCAAAATTACATCTATTAGCCTACGCTTTCTCAGCATTGCAATTTAACTATGCATTCTATTGCAGTCCTGTGGGTGACGAAGGGAAAGAAGAGTTAGCTCAAGCAAGCCCAGCTGAAAGTTCTACTACAAAGGCTACCCCAATGCTAGATATGAAAGAAAAAGGTCTGCTCATTACAAAAAAGCCGGATGTTGTTGATATTACGAATATCAAGGCACAAGACTTCATAAAAAGAAGCGTAAGAGTATATCGCAAATGGGCATCTAGAAACGTGCCCGACCCCAATCCAACTGGACCGTGCCTGATTTTGCTAGACAAGCACGTAAGTACTCTAAACGCAGTAAAAGAAACATACATAAGCAACACCGGACAAAACATTTACTAATATAGTATGCATACAGGGAAACGTCATCCAGGCAAATGTTGATATACGGACATCAAGCAGTTTGACTTGCTACTGTAAATAGGCGGATGCTATAAGATTCGCAGGTTTAGTGCCAAAAATACAGATAGTTGGCAACGTACACTACCTAACAACACAACGCTGCTAATTAACAAATACACTGAAGTTGCACCTTTAGAAGATAACGATTTTCCACTTCACCACTTCAATTTCACAGCCTACAACGAGCTTGCAACTAGAGTGGATGCCAGGGATGTGATCCTAACAGGTAATATACTTAAGCTATACCAAACAATAACTAGGATGCCATAAAACTGTTGCCACATCTCTGCAGACTACATTGGGATCATCCGCAGTGTTGGACCAATAAAGGTTTTTGGAAGTCCTACTGGAAATAGAGTATTGCGGAAGAATATTAATATCCAAAATCTGAAGTATGTATTTATTTATAACAAAGTAGCATATACAGATTTCCATTTTGATAAACTGTTACAACTTACTTGACATTGCAGTGGAATTAGCATCACCTTAAGCTTGTGGAACGAAATGGCCACAAGATTTGAAGCAGAAGTTGGCCTCCAGGTTAAACATCCAATAGTCCTTGCTGTAAGCTCTTGCCTGGTCAAAAGCTATGCGGGTAATATTCAGCTATCCGCTACCCCAGCGACAAGCTATTATTTCAACCCTGAAATACCCCAGGCAGCTAAAATACGCGGCGCATAAGTACTACTTCTAAAACATATAACAGTTGGCTTATTTATGCACACGCAATGCTATTACTTAATACATACCATGTTTACAGGTATACTCAGATGTTAGTAACAGGAACGCCACTCATGCTACCCCCGCTAGCCCAACAACAGCCAGAAGCGGCCATATCCAGTGAACCAGTTCGGCTTGCAACATTGCTTACTATAAGTGCAGATACTCTAACGGTAACAAATTAAACAACTCTTTGCTCAAAAAAAATTTAGCACATGCCACTGACTCCTATTTTTAATAGTAAAACCAGAAGTTTACCATTGAAGCTGTCATTACAAAAATCGAGGACAGGATAACCTGGTACACAAACAGATGCAAGAGGTGTAACAAGAACATTGAGCCGGATAGGCCCCACGGCATTGCCCGAGAATGCCGGTCATCCCAAACTATAGGTATAATTCAAAAAATTCATATTAGAACTGCAATCCACTAAATTGCATACAAAAACTAACAACAAATGTGTGCCGCATAACAATTACAGCTATTGTTTCAAAACAATCGTGGCTGATGTTACTGGCGACGCATCGCTCACATGGTATAGCCCAGAGGCACATTCCTTGCTTCCTGCATGCTCAGAAGTTCTCAGTTACGTTTCCGACCCTGATCCATAAAAAATTCCACCTATCATAAAGGACTTGCAAAATACAAAGAACAAATTTGAAGTGCACTTTGGTTACGGCAGCAAAAAAGGAAACCCACGGCTACTCCTTGACGACGTTGCGGATGCATCTGTTCCTGCATTACCAGCGAAGTTCTTGAACCTTCGTCGTTGGTACCGGAGGCGGAATCGCCACCTGTTGTTGAACTCAGTGCAGATATACTAACACCACCTCCGCTTTCTGCTGAACCAGTTGAAAAGGAATCGAAACAGCAACATCGGGAAGCTTCAAGTGCGGCATAAGCTGTTCGACAACACAAGAAGATCCAGAGGTGCCAGTCCCTAAGAAGGCAAAAGCGACCTGGCGCAGCGGTGATACTTAACAACTGTGGGCAATGAATTACTGACTTTTGTAGTATAGCAATGACATTGCTGTACAAACTGTTATTTAACAACTTAGGTCCTACTACCTGTAAAAATGGCTGCCTTAGAGCCTAGAATCCGTAAGAACTATGTTCCTGTGAATGGTTGTAGCAAAACACAATGTGCACGATGCAGTGGTGCACGACTTTTGAACGTCACTACCACTATAGCTTGAATAAAATCGTAGGATTCCTATACATGATGTATCTAGCCAATGTTCACACGTAACCAAAATCAAGTATCTGTACCTTACTACACATGGACTTGCAGCAAAAAGGCCAGGCCACATACCAAATCGGCTATACTGGCACACAAACAATTGCTAATAAAAGCACAAGAAACATTGGCAAGGACATATACACATGCTAATAACTATATTCGCATGCAGTAACAATAACGGCAACAAAAAAAACATAGCACACAACGATTAAGGAGTGCTTCTGTTACACCAAAATTTAACAATACGCTGCAACCGCAAACCAATTCCAATAGGATTGAAATAACAACACAAAGGGAAAAAAATGGAACAGAAAAAAGAATTATCATAAACATTCGACCATTTTTTACCATTAATAATTTGATAATTACAATATCCATGAAGCAACAGGGTAAGGTTGCTTAAGATTTCAAAACTGTAATCCCCTATAGGTTACACACACCCTTTGAAACTACGTACATACAGATGAGAACCTAAACTACTAGACCAACTGCACAACTACCACAAGCTACTACCATCACAAACAACTTCCCCAAAAGATTCACAAAACTTGCATTAACCAAGCTAATCATCCGACAACTGCTCATTCACCTCCATAAACCCAACTTGTTCTTCCTTGGTTGCTATCCCATGACGTAACGCTTCAATAAGAGTATCAAGTCCAAGCAACGACTCCCTGTCAACTCGCTGAAGCTCCGCAAGCCCTTGCAAAGCATCCACCGCATCAGCATCAAAAGGCCCAAACCAATGAGTCTCCATAATTGTCCTTTCACGCTTATCAATTTTGGCAACCAGCTGTTGCCGTTCAGACTCCATACGCATGACAAATGCACAATCTGCAGTCACTTCACTACTGAAAAGAAACTTAAACGCACTGGATAAATTGTTAGACCCACTCGCCGCCTTGATCTCCTCAATATTTGACATAGCAGTCATTGTAAGGTTTTTGAAATCGTTAGGTGAATGGAAATGCAAAAGTGACTAATTAGTTAGAGCGCAATTTATAAGATTGAGGAGGTTAGGTTAAAAAATAAAGTCAACATAAAGCAATATTATAACATCTAAAAAGGTATGACCCCCAAAAAAAATTACTTCTAACTTTTGGCATCAAAATTGAAAAAAAAAATTAAGAGCGGAACGAAAAAACAGATCAATCCTAGAGTACGTTAAAATTTGATTCAAAACCCCGCCGCAACGCGGCGGGGGCTTTCACCTCGTTCTAACTAAAAACCATGCGTCTGTTTTTTTTGTAAGAGGAAAATTATATTAAAAATCTAGAAAGAAGTTAAAAGAAAAGATTACAAAATAGCAAGTTTAGGATCTTTCAACCAAATTATCCAATAAAACTTGGATTTATACCGACTAGAGCACCAATTATAAGATTATGAGAAAATGTCATAAAAAATAGTCGCCCTTCTAAGATTACTTGGACTAAAAAAGATTTGATTTCGAAAGCTCCAAATCTTCCACTACTGACCACACCACGTAAAAGGTTCCCTCTAGCATGTTCTTCACTTTCCCATATAACTGAAGATTCTGAAGCCAAAACAACCACTCATCATGCAATTAAAACCAGGAAATGAGACATCCCACCATCTTCTAACCTTTGCAAGAACATCACGGGCCAAGGAATAAGTAAAAAGAAGATGTGACATTGATTCAATACCTACTTCACAATTAGGACACAAAATAGATTAGATATCTATACCTCGCCAAGACAGATTCAACTACGTAGGCAATCTATCCTTTTGAACTCTTCAAGCAAAGACGTGAATGGAATCTCCTTCACCCATCGTTAGAACTTAACAAAAAGTCGTCCAATAGGTTGCGATTCAATTTAACAGAAAATTCGCCATCACCTGTTAGAGACCAAGTCCATCTATCCTACATCTGAGCCAAATGAATAATATCTAAACGATTTCCCAACTCTTCATATTTCTCTGATTCTAGCCCTCCCCATGGCGCAAAAGGAAGCAACTGAATCATACCTTAATTTCTTGCGATAGAAATGTGTTTGTACGTTTCTAACGTGTACAACCTCGGATATTGACACTTTAAAGATAAATCCATTTAAGCATCTTCCTAGAATAACGTGTCTACACTATTTCCCACTTTCTTAATACAAAAACTCATAAGATCTATACCTTTGGATTTAAGAATATTGAATTCGTTAATAATATCCATCCAAAGAGATTTTCGAGATATATTCCTCCTAGAGCAATCCGGAGACCCCCGAATACCATGAAAAGCTTGGACACATCTCGACCACAAAGAAGAATCTTTAGATAGGAAACGTCATACCCATTTGAACAAAAGAGCCGGGTTTAATGCAAAGTAACTAAAAACCCCAAGCCCACCATTCTGCTTCGAAACCAACACTTTATCCCAAGATGTCCGTGAGAGTACAAGTTTTTATATAATCTATATGTCATAAAAAAAATCTTTCACTTTCAAATTGCATAAAGTTTCAAGAAATTTCACTAGCTATATTATCAACCAATCAAATATCATCCACGCCCACTAAAATTTATTTTAACCGATTGAAACAAAAAGTGTACATTTATTTTTGAGACATCTCAAAATAAAAGTGGTTGAACTATTCTTACCCCCTACTCCATTAACCCCCATTTTAGCCACTTTATTGACAAAACAAGACAGTTTTTGATTATTTTTTCTTCTGCATTTTTTTACTTTACTAGTTTTAACTTGTTAAACTTTGTATTTTTAGTAAGCATTTTTTTGACAGTTTTACCTATTTTATTAACAAAACAATACGATTTTTTATGCGTTTCTTCTCCCTATTTTTTTTTGATTACTAATTTTGACTTGTCAAACTTTATATTTTCGATTCCTTATTCTTTGTTACACAATTTTATAATATAAATTATAAATAAAAAAAATAAAAATAAATAAAACCTAGTAGGGTATTACTTGTAATTTAGGGGGTAACAATATCTTATCCCAATAAAAATATAAACATTTATTTTAGGACGGAAGGACTAACTATATTATAATGGGAGTTGCTAGAACTCAAAGTGTTATATCTCAAGCCATGACACTTTTTGGGTGTCACGTCAAATCACGTCACATTTTCCTTTTCTCACATCCCTTTTTGAGACAAAGGGTATGTTTGGCGCAATGGGCTGGGGCTTAGGCTTGGGTTGGGGATGGGGCTTTTATTATAAGGCGAAGTTGAAATTTGTATTTTTGTAAACTTGTTTGGCAAACGGGCTTAAGCTTAAACTTATTATTGCAAAATTACTAAAAATGACATAATTAAATGAGTTTTTGTATATGTTAGATATTTTTGTGGGTAAATAAGTAATTATTGTTCAAAAGCCCCTGGCTAAAGTTTTTAGCCCCTTTTATGGGGCTAAAGTTTTAAGCCCTTTTAGGGGCTTATGATTTCATAAGCTCACATGACAAACGAGACTTATTTTATAAGCCGGCTTATTTTAAAACCCAAGCTCCATAAGCCCCCCAAGCCCCTCGCCAAAGCCTAAGTGTAATAAGGACCTCTAGGAGACTGACATTTCCACTATCACATCAACATTCTTTCTCCTAAACTACTTCATGACCAACTTGGTTTAATAAGGAGACCGAAGACACCACAAAAAAATAACAAAAAAATCATTTAATTAAACACCCACACACACAAACCTTTTTCCCAACTCAGTCACTTTTGCGACCGATCAAAATGTTATCCTTGCAATAAAATTTGAACCCTTTTATGTGTAGCATATAAAATTTGAGTGTCATTAAAGTCGTTTCCTTAAAAACTCAGGCATGGCACGCAAATTTGCATTCTCGAATGATTCTTAGCATTCTCGAAAACTCATGAACCCTTTTATGTGTAGCATATAAAATTTGAGTGACATTAAAGTCGTTTCCTTAAAAACTCAGGCATGTACAAATCAACAATGCACATAATAAAATTAAATTAAACAATTGCATTCATAAAGTTGACCAATTTTTAAATATTCAACAAATGCATTAGGTGTTAAGTCGTATGCCAATCGGCGTATGACGGAAATGCATTTCATAACAGGACTAATACTCATTTGACATGTTGCATTGCGACGGCTCTATAGAATTGAAAATGCTCGAAAAGAGTATCAAAAGTTTAAGTAGATATACCTTATGACTATTCTAAAAATATTTTTTTGCTCATACGATATCAACGCCTAAAATAGTAACCCAAATATTTTGGATTTAAAATAGTCTGTCAACAAACGTTCTTATGTAACAACACGTTCATGGTTTATTGGAATACGCGAGTGTGAACTTTGAGCTTGTTTTTGTTTAACGATTGTTTATACTCATAAGCTTTCATCAAAAGCAAATATTCACCTTCATCATCGGATTCGTATACACCACTATGTTGAAAGTTTACAATATTTGAAATTTTCTTAGTATTTGGTAGAAAGGATAAAAATATTATATGAAATGTGGTGTAAATGAGGTATGGTATAAATGAAGCAGGAATAAGAAAAATATTCAAAAAGTGACTATTACCTTCAAGCGTACAAAAAAAATCCAAATGCAACCACTTGCGCATACCACTGATTTAGCTCAAGCCATGGCGCTTGTTACCCCCGATACCATGGCCGCTCCATGGCACCAGGCCACATCGGATGGCGCCTCCCCGAAGACAGGACACCCAAAGATCTTGTGCATACCAATTCAAACCCACTTTTTACCCTTTATGGCACACCTTTTACTCATTTAGTAACAACATAAGGAAATTTTTATCAGTTTATGTTCCGTATTTTTTTCGATTTTTGTTTCGTATTTTTCTTGTCAAAATTTATATCTTTGTTCCGTACTTTTCTTTTGTGGTTTATAATAAAACAATAATTATAAAAATTAAATAATAATAATAATAGTAATAAAAAGTTAGGGCAGGTATTAGCATCATTTTAGGGGGTTTGTATATCCAAACCTTACCCAGTTTGCATTGGCTCGTGCACAGATTTACGTTCAATAATCCCAGGGGCTTTAACTTTGACACGTCTTCGCTCGTGTTCGCTTGGAGCCCCTCTTCCATCAATAGGTACTTCCAAGGCATCGACTACACGCCCTAGCATAGCCTTTCATGAAAGGACATCCATACTAGAGCCGATGCGCTTGACAAGATCTCCTTCCTTAATAGCAATATCACTACCAAAGACAACAATCCCTACATTCTCATTCTCAAGATTCAAGGCTATTCCTTTCACACCGCTGGCAAATTCAACCATTTCCCTAGCTTGAATCTCGTTCAACCCATAAACACGTGCAATCCCATCTCCAACTCGTGTAAAAGTTGCTAATTCTTCCTACCAATCGGCCAATCACGCTATCCTTACCTTTCAACCAAGCCTTTTGATTCCTAAAAAAAACGATTGGGTGTTATGGTCACTAAACCCATCACATCCACGTCACATCATCATTCAACACACTACCAAACCCACCACCAAGCAGGTGTTATGGTAAAAATAAAAATAAACAAATAAACTTTATACTAAAATATCCCACAAGAAAAAAAAGGGAAATTGTTCGATGGCCTGCTGTTGGTCCATGAAAATTGAGCAAATCTTGAAAAAATAAATAAGAACTTCATTAATATATAATGAACAATAGTTACAAGATTTATCAATACCAACTAGACTAACTAATAACATCCTCAACTTTTACGGGGATAATTTCGGTATATTATCCCCATTGAATGACAAACAAACTCTCATTGATCCAAGCTATGCTTGTGATTCAATGAGATGATGATCTTATAAACTAATACTAAGTATTATGTGTTTGTTTAGGATGCATACATATATCTATTACAATACAAACATATATATAAGTAAAATACAAAGACAACATGTGGTGGTTGGTGAGATGTCATCCATCATGTGGTCCATCTTCATCTTTCTTTTTTGAAAAAGCACCAACCAATCTTTCAAAGCAGCATAACATTATTCCCAAACTTCTATGGTAATGTCTTGTACTTTGTCTTGACTTCTTATTTTGGATATTCCGACCCATATTTTTCAGTATGTTTGTAGAGATAGCTTCTTGGGTGCTTGACCTGGCATTTGTCAAAGCTCTGACATTGTTGTTTATAGCTCAATATCATCTTTCTTCAGCATCGATAAAGTAAAGAGCAATAAACAACACTTAGTGATTTATTTATCAATGAGTCACTCACTATTTATTTAGTGAGTTAGGCTATTTTATTTTCAAATCCTTGTTAAAGGTGATTGGATCAATTTTTGACCCAACACCTGCACCACCAAACCATTGCAAAATTAGGCCTTTGGCGCGCTTTGGCGCGCGGTTGGTGATGGCTTCGATAGAGATGGCGTGTGGGAGTTGAAAATGATGGTGATCCTTCTTCCCTCAAGAGTGACCATCCTTACAATAATGACACTCAATTTGTTGTAACTTTTTAGTATCATTAAAGTGAAAATAAGCTCAAACTAACTGACTCTACTGAATATGTCTTTTTAGCGGCGATGACAATCTCAAACACCAACAATAGTGCATTAATAAATAATTACACATGTGTTCCACACTTGACACTTGTCTTTAGTAAATATTCGAAAACATTATCATTTATGGCACATACTTTTACATGAACACCGCTTGAAAGAAGTTCAATAATTTGTTGTTAGGTTATAATTTCTATTTATATATTGATTAGCAATCGTCAATCTAAACAAGGTGATATGCACACCACAATAAGTGATGTGCATACCACAAACATGCATATATGATGTTGTATTTTATGCGCATTACATGTGTAATTTTGTGATGTGCACATCACTTATTGTGGTATGCATATCACTTCCCATTAATTTTGTTTTAACAGTGTCCTAATAGTAAGCCTTGAACCCACTGGTTGATTATATACTCAAATAACGTTTAACACAAACGTTCATTATAACTATTGATACCATCAAATAATATCATCTTTTTGTCATAGTTATTCCACGTTTATTGCTTTGTTTTATATTATTTTGATGATAGTTGGTACTTATTTACTTTGTATTTGCATTATAGTACAAAATGGAACAATAAAACAAGAAGACGAGGAAAAGGACCAAGAATGAAGGAATATGAAAAAATCAAGATTTGATGATAAATCGAAGAGAAAAGGGCATTAAGAATTCAAGTCCTTCGGAGGATATTTAAGGAGAATTGGTCAAGGATTGATAAACTTCTGATTAGAATTTTATTGCGGAAGGATTGTGAAAGAATCAAGTTAAGAAACGAAGTCGAAAGTTGAAATTAAGTTTAAGTGATGTCTCTAAAACGGTGTTGTAGTATTTTGACCATAGCTTTTTTATATGTATCATTTTTAGGTGATTCAAGTTGCTATGAAAAGAGAAAAGAGATTTCTACAACTTTCCGAGCTAAGCTTGAAAATAAACAGAAAAAATGAAAAAAAATCACGTTAGCTACGGCGTAGAGGGATCTTTCCTCAACGACGTGGAGAAGATACATCATGTCGTTTTTTGTTAAAACCCTATAAAAATAAACTCAAACTCGACCTAAAAGGGATTTTACTTTCCTAAATGATTTCCAAAGATTCCTTAGGAATTGTCTACTACTTTTGAAGGTGGAATCATCAAGAGAAGAATATTAAGAACATCATCATCATTAGTTTAATTCGGTTTGAATATCATACATTAAGATTTTGATTATCTTTAGAGCTATTATTATTTTTGCTATTTCAAACATGATTTTAGGCTAAGCTATTTATGTGTTAGCCTCGTTATGAACTTATAATGCATATGACATGATTTTCTAGTTTAATGATTGACTTTGTTGGATAAATTATATCGTGTGTTCCCAATCATTGCGTTTTGGTAGTTGTGAAGATTGATTAGCTGATAATAATTTAGTAATTAGGTCATACGATGAACACTAGGTTGTTAGATTGACTAATGGACAACAACTCCTGCTTAATTGCCAGAGTTATTACAATTAACCTTAGCTTAAACTTAAAAAGTGCAAGATAACGAATGTTTATCGAAGTTATGTGTTGAGAATTCAACACCAGCATATCACATAACTTAGTTAGTGTAATTAATGACTGAAATCTTGATAACTTATTTACTAGAACTTGGGGTTAGTTATCTAGAGATCATAGGTATAAATCACAAGGAACAATGTTGGATTTATATGAATTTGGAGCATATATGAATCATACATTACACACGAAGATCATGTCGTTAGGATTATAAAGAATTGATGTGGTTGACACAATTTTCTCCTTCTGATTTAAACCTTTTTATTTTCAAGTATTTGTGTTTTAATTATTTTCAAGTATTTACGTGGATCTAAAGCACAATTTGAGATTTTAATTACTTTATTGATTGTATATCTTAATTTCATTTTATTTGCTAAATTTATCTGCTTTTTAGGGTTCGACATTCACTTTACCAACGACAGACTACAAACGATCGATACATTACTCGTGTGTGTTAGTAAATATAAATTTTAAACCGGATTTCAAACATCAACTGCGAATGACGTCATATGAACATACAAGAGTAACGTCGTAGAATTATGCTTCAACATAACTAGTTGCAATTTTTATTTCTGTATAGTTAATATTTTTGTAAATGTATCATAAGAGGATGTTTTATAAATTTTGGTTGACTCCTTTGACCGTAAAGTATATGGTAGTTGCATCTTGTTTTACCCTATTTGCATGACAGTCTTTTGGACACTCAAAAAAAGTTTTTGGATACAAGCGGTATTCATGTGAAATGTTTTTGTCAAAATACGTAGGAGGATAGTGACGTGGCGTCTTCGTCAGCAGGATACACCTAGGGAAGAGCGTATGTATACCTTTGCAGAAATGGGAGGCCACGTGTCAAGGACCTACACCACGTTAATGGCGGGAAAAAGGGAGACGGCTAGGTGGGGAGTGACACGTAGGGCAACTATGGCGGGAAAAATAAGCGATGGGTTCTATTGGCTACTTTGTCCACTAATCACTACTTGCGTAACACATTTATCCTCCTTCATTCATCAAATAACATGATATATTTGTGCCATCCATAATGTAATTTCCATCTTTGGGACCCAAATGGTTGAAATTTAACATAAACATAATCAATGAAAATTAGTCAAATTGATAGTTTTCGGCTTGAATATACGTCTGTTTTAGAAAATGAACAATTAATGACATAGTAATAACACGAGGAATAACCTGAAAAGTAAAATTTACCGTAATATCTCTTTAGCCCGCTTACATCTAAATATAAAACTTGACTCGTCTTTTTTCGAATAACCTGAACATGAAAAAATTGCACTGTTATCATTTTATCGATTTATACTAGTACTTAAAATAAGAACTAACAATATATTTTAATTGAGAAATGCTATGATCACAAAAATTTTACAAAAGAATTTCCACACAATGACATGGAATGGATATTTGTGGATGAAAATTAGAGAGATAATTTAAAAGTAAGAGAGAGAATGTCACTAGTTAAATGACAAGTCATCATGTGGATAATTTTTTGTAAAATTTTTGTGGTTCTAGCATTTCTCATTTTAATTTGGCCACTTGTTATCGTCATAGAAACAAGAGTTAACTACATTTTTGGTCCTTGTGGTTGTACCTGGATTCCACTTTTGGTACATTTGTTCAAAAGTTGCGATTTTAGTCCAAAATGCATAGTTTGGTTCCACTTTTGGTCCATTTTCTACGAGTTAGTTCATTAGTTAAAGTCGTTTGCAACGTTAGTCCTTTATAACGGTCGTTTGCAACGTAAGTCCTTTATACCAAAGATCTTTTGCAACATTTGCAACGTTAGTCCTTTCGGTTAGTTAGTCCTTTAAAAAATTCTAAAAAAAAATTGGAAAAATTTAGAAAAATTATAATTTTTTCTAAAATAAAATTCGAAAAAATTTGAAAATATATTCTAAAAAGAAAACTTCTTTTTTTTCGAAAAAATTCTAAAAGAAACTTTTTAAAAATAACTTTTTTTTCGAAATTTTTTTTCGAAAAAAAATTTCGAAATATATTCTAAAAAAACTTTTTTCCGAATAAAATTCTAAAAATATAATCTAAAAAACTTTTTTTCGAAAAAATTTCAAAATATATTATATTTTTTTTAAATATATATACATTGAAAAAGCGTTTTTTTAAAATGTATGTACATTGAAAAAATTCGAGAATATATTCTAAAAAAACTTTTCGAAAAAATTCTAAAAAGCTTTTTAAAAAACTTTTCGAAAAATTTCGAAATATATTCTAAAAAACTTTTCGAAAAAATTCAAATATATTCTAAAAAACTTTTTAAAATGTATATACATTGAAAAAACGTTTTTAAAGGTATATATATACTGATTGAAAAATTTGAAGGAAATATATTCTAGAAAAATGTATATACATTTAAAAAACGCGTTTTTCAATATATATACATTTTAAAAACGTTTTTTTCATATATATACATTTTTTAAAAAATTAGAATATATTTTGAAATTTTTTTCGGAAGGTTTTAGAATATATATTTAGAATTTTTAAAAAAGTTTTTTTTAGAATATATTTGAAATTTTTCGAAAAAAATTTTTTGGGAAAAAAAGCTATTTTGAAAAGTTTCTTTTTAGAATTTTTAGGAAAAAGTTTTATTTAAGAATATATTTAAATTTTTATCGAATTTTATTTTAAAAAAAATTATAATTTTTTTTTTTTTTTTAAATTTTTGAATTTTTTTTTTTTTTTAGAATTTTTTTAAATGACTAACTGAAAGAACTGTCTATGTTGTTGACTAAGGATAATATACTGCATCAGTATAAGAAAGACTAACGTTAACAATTAACGAACACGTTCAAACTAACTAACTTATTAACTTAAATGGACTAAAGGCAACCAAATTATCGTTAAATAAACTGGCACAAAGTTACAAACATCGCAGCAACAAATGGACCCAAAAGGATCCTGAAGTACAACAAAAAAGTTAACTCTAGAAACAATGAACATGACGAGCTTATGGATTCTTGTGGATGTGACGGGAGAGTAGATTGAGCTGATAGAAGGCATCTTGTTGAATAGGACGGAAAATGAGCGGATTCATTATACAAGAACGTAGATTATTTTCCATTCACTCTTTCAACATCCGTTAGAAAATCAATGCCACAGATTATCCAACAAATAAGTTTGACATTGTTTGAGGACTCTGAAGCCATTAACTAACAATTGAACATTATTCACATATATTATAAATATTTCGCCACATCTTAGTTTTACCATACATGTAACTGATGGTTTAACCATACGGGCTCAACAAATATCACTGCTGATTTTTATATATCAACACTAGTTTTATAAATTATTTCATTGAATTGATTATCCGTTACATTTTTTTCTCAAAAATGATAAAGTGGTGTGAATTTGTAAAAAGGTCTTATATAAGAGCATCCATAATGATTTAACATAAAAAGACTTTTTGCATTTATTACAATCAATTTTTCAATATCTTCTATCTTTTAAAAAGTCATTCACAAACTTTCTCCATGTACAAAAGTCTTTCAAAAGCTTTTCCCAACTAAGTTATATTTAATGAGAGGGTGTGAAATGAAAATTCAACAAACTATCATTTGATGCCGAGACTGATGCTTTGACTATCTCCCATATCATTATAATAAAAATCCGCTACTTGCTTTTTCGAAGCTAAACTCAGTACCTCGCTTCCTTCCTAGTACACTTACTAGACCCATACTCATTACGAATGTGTTCACTAATCACTTGTTTCATTTTCTTTCAAACTGTTAGTTATATAGCAAGTTCTTTTCTTAAAAGCTTTTAGTAAACTTTTTGTCACAATGGGCTAAGTCTTTTATATAACTTATCAAAATAATGAAAAGTCTGTAGTAAAAACTACTATTATAGTTGCTCTAAGTGTACAACAATGTTTTTCTTTTTCTTTCGGCCGGAGACAAATAGTATACTGTATTATAAAAGGGATTGCATTTTTAAATTTTATTGAGACACTTTATTTTGTGTATCAAACAATTGTAAATAATTTATAATATAATTTAACTATTTGTAGTGGAGTGTGCAAATTAAAAATAAATATGTCAAAATCATCACTCATTAAAAAATGGTATCTTAGTCATTTGAGATATTTTGGTGGGAACAAGTTATACAAAAACCCTCCATTTTTTACAAAGAGCACCTCCGCTCCATTTATTTATTATTATTTTTTTTTTTTTTTAATAATTTTGTTTATATCAAAAAATTATAAACATGAAAGTACGGAACATAAATATAAAGTTGAATAAGTTAAACGCTTAAAACTATTAAAAATACGGAACATAAACTGACAAAAAACTGTGTTGTACAGGAATTAAATAAGATACAAAAAGGGACGTGATATAGATACCCTCCCTATGTTGTCACATCATAGGGTTTTGGTTAAACCAGTGTATACCATGCATCGCACGTCATTGGATACCTTTTTTATAGGAGGGTGATATGAAAAAAGAGGTGTGCCTAAAATCGACCAAAAATATATTAGCTGTCATCTACGTTGCCGATTCGCAGCATTGCCAATATAATTCCAAAAAGCGCCACCCTTCTTTCTCACATGCGCGTGACATACACTTGCCAAAAGTAGTTAGCAATATTGGATCATCTACCAATAACACCTTAATATTTTGATGAACAAAAGTTGCATACAAATTAACGAGCGGGATAGCCCGCGCGTTGCTGCGGGTGTGTTTCGTTAGATTTTTTTTTTGTGCAATCGGGTTGTCATGACGGTTTTATGTTAACTTTTTTAAGTAATCAATTTTTTTTTTAAAGATTTTTTTTTTGTAAAGCATTGTTGGTATAAATGAAAATACATGTATGGTAGTATGTGCAATAATAGGAATTTTACATAAATGGCTAATTAAACGTTAAACTATTGCCATAGTACCAGAATATATTTAGCAAAATAAAGGTTTTTCTATGACTTACGATATGTTTAGGTAGTACATCCAGTGCAGCTGCAATTAATTAATTTTAGCATTGTGACAGCGCGAAAATTAGTTGTCTTTTATGTGAAATTATTGAAGTTTTTGCAAAAGCCCATTGTATAAGTCCATGTCATATTAATAAGACCTCTTTGGTTCTTCAGTCACTACCGAAGCAACTCAATTAAATACTACATGAATAATGTTTGCAAGTATCTGTGATAGAAGCAGCATTGATACTTACATGGAGACAAAAGTTTTCTATTTTGTGATTTATGAAACAATATAACCATAGATAAAGAAACGTAAAATTAACAATGGTACAATATTCTGGAGTTGCCAAGGCCTCAAATAAAGGGTATATAAGAGTACACCAAGTTAAAGGTTGTCTGGCCTGAATACCCAAAGCTAAAGATCGCAAGGTTTATACTCCAAAAGGTACATTTTATAATGTTTTCGGTCTTCGGTTTTTCGGTTCGGTTCGGTCGGGTCGGTTTTGGACCGCCAGCTCAATATATAAGATAGTATCATCTGATCCTCAATCAATAGACCAAACTCGATTTCAACTATCTCGGTTAATGGACTACTGCTCACACGCCAAAAGCCTGCAAACCACATATTATATCAGAAATTGATTAAAACATTCTCACGGAAATCAAGGGAATCAACTGATGACGGAATACCAACCTGCTATGTGAGTGTAGGGATACGTTAACAGAATACTTTGAAATGTAGGCACAATAATCCAATAATGTGCTATGTACCCGTTTCCTCAACAACCTATATCCCATAAAACAATTTAAATAAGTCCATACGCATAAACTTCTTCAGTCAAGTTCTCAAATTCATTAATTTCAGGGAAAAAAAAGTTGGTTCTGCATAACTTTCTCAAAAACTTTTCCTACAACCTGCGTTTTAAACAGGCATTTTGAAACAGCTCCTAAAGCTATCCTTTTAGGCGTCGTCTAGTTCTTTAAATAAGATCGCATTATATTGGAAACAATGATCTTATTATAAGCTACATTTCAGGCCCAAAACACACCCATTTTGGTCCTATTTCATCGCATTCAAACCCACTCATTTCAGCACCCAAAGCGCATGCACACTTTAGCCCCATATCAGCACCCAAATGCATCCATCTCAACCGAGCCCCCAGACTGACTCATTTTAACCCGCAAATGCAACCATGTCAGTCCCTATTTCATCACCCAAACCACAAGTAATCAATCGTCTTTGAGAAGCATAATTATGGTGCACGTGGTTCTATCAATAATTTTCACTCATCCAAATAAACCAACAAAATGCAGTTACACTAATTAAAATAGTAAATAGTTAGTCCAAATAAGTAGCGTTAAAGAAAAGGAAATCGTACTAAAAATGAACCGTTTCAACCAAAATTTATATTAATCAGGTAATGGAGCTGTACACGCACATACAAATCAGACTTTCCTGACATGTTAAGATACTTTATATTAATCTAATGTTTGTGTTACGGTCGTTTGCCTCAACTATTTCATAACACATCTTCAGGTCCTTTGATCCACTGATCGTGAATTTTGCCTAGTGATCGTGAATAAAGTATATTCTCGTGGCAAATGCTGTCAACACAAGCGTAGTGGCAATTAAGACGGCAGTGAGTTAATGATGGCAATTAAGACGACAATTCCCAACCATATACATAGACGGTGGATTTTTTTTATAAAAGGAAATGACAGTACTTAAGAGTCACTATGTGACTGTGATGATACCTATGACCATGGATGTAGGGAAATTGTTGTTGTTGAAGCATGTAACTATTGTAGTAATGTGCTTCCTGGTCTTAGATATAATACGCAACAACAATATGCTAATCATTCATAACTGTATTAAAAGTAACAAAAGTTATAACGTCGGAAAAGTTAAATTGATAATTTACCTGAATCATGCCAGGATGCTCTAGCGGGTTATTTCCTGGCCATGGTGTTTCATCCTGCATGCTATGCTCCATTCCTCTGCTGCTATTTTCTGAACTTTTGCAACCAAAACATTGTCTTTCTACAAAGTAAAATCCCTGCCAATAAGTAAGAAAACAAATAGAAATTAGCACACATTATCTTACAATCATTTATTGTTTACAGTGCAGTGAGCGAAAAAAAATGGTACCTCATGTTCCTCTTCCCAGCCGATTAACACGAACAGGACATAATTCCTGTTTTTTTTTAAGCATACACTGAAGTTGTTTCAGAAACTCTGTCAGTATAGTACGTTGCTGAAAACTTCTTTGTCTCTTCCACATGGTTGAAGCTCTCAAATGCATAACAACGATACCAATGCCATCTGTAAAAAACACATAATGATCAAACATACCACTCTTCATCATGTGATCCAAAACAAACTATTCAATAAAAAGGAATCAACACATTTATAAAAGGTAAGAAATTTATACCAGTGGAAGATTTCTTATAAGCATTGTTGACCTCAATATGAATGCACCCCCTTCTTTAACCCCATAACTTGATAAAAATCATTTCTTTGATCACCTGATGCCACCATTTTTCAAACCCGACATTAAAAAATCGGAAAAAAAAAACTATAAAATTCACTTATTTGTGTTGAAGAATCCGACAATATGTAGGTACACTAAAAAAAAAAAACAATAGATAGAACAAAAAAAAAGATGTAACCGTTTTTGGTGTCATCCTCATCCTCTCCTTCAGCTTCCAAATCAATATCCGCCTGAAGCCTTTACGCTCCACACCCCAGCGTATAACTATTAAGTAAATCTACCAAAATAAAAAAATAACAAAATATAATAAATTATCTTAAAACTCCAAACACTCTAGGATTGTTTTAATTGCTTATTTTACATGATCGCTCCACTTTTGTTTACAATATAAAAGCGCAAACATAAAGCAATTCCAAACAGCTGCTAAAATTGTTATATATGAAGTTCTTATGTTACTTCATTACATTTTGTTATTTACCATTGTTGTGCATTTACATAAATGTTGACTAAACTTGCAGAATACACTGATATATATACCAATGTTATATGACTTAGCTTGTTACTACAGACAACTTAAGATGTGATTTTTAATGCTAAAAGAAAACTTTTCGAAAGTTTGATTCAGCTACAAATTCTTAGGTTCCATTTAGATGGAAGAAGACTACTTTTAAAATCTCATATGCCATTATGTCACTGTTAACATCTATAAGAACACATCGTATTAAAGGGTATGTGGCACTTTATCGGCTTTAATCATATCTTTAAAGAGTTGTTCGTCTTTCAGTTTATCTTGAGGCAGCCCGCTGTAGAACATCGAAGTATACCGTCAACTTTAAAAATTAGAATATCCAGATTAGCAACTATTTTTTATTGTGTGAAGTCGTTCTGTAAACTGACCTAAACGAAGGCCTTTGTGCTTTCACAACAGCTCTGGGAAACTTAGCTCAGTTTGTTGGTGCAACCACTTTCGACCATCATGTTCCAATAACTGCAACAAAAAATGATTCAGAATTACATACAGTGCATCAGTTTGCTTCAAATACTTTAATATCATATCGTAAAAAATTAAAAAAAAAAAAAAGAAACCAATCAACTTAGTTATCACATTTGATAACCCAACATTTGAAAATGGGCTAAGCCTTACCTTTTCAATTCAATTTCATTGTGATATAAAAAAAAAAAAAAAATAGAAATGAGAAATGAAACACACTTATACACGCGTGGCCATAAAAGCTAATAACATGGTAAGAGACAAAAGATTCGATTCATGAGCGTGGTACAAAAAAGCTTCAAAGTGCGAAACTCTTAGGCTCAGAATTGCAAGTGCGGAACAATATAGATGGGTATCTAATCTGCCATGGCTGCAAACACGAAAGTCGTGCTGCCCGCCAAGATACAGATCAGTTTCACCCACGACGGTTCACCAGCTTATTGTAGCTGAAATATTATATACGCACAAAAGCAATAGCATCATCATCGCCAGTACTGACTGCCATGGCTGCAACCTCACCAAGTTTGCCCTGCCATCTGTAAGTTCAGAAACCGTACCCTGCAATTGCAGATGTATCCGACCAGTCATGGCTGCAAACTTGGTAAGCCTGCCCTGCCACGACACTAATAATCACAATCTGTTTTCCAGATATGTGCAACAAAACCGCAAAGGCACAAACAGTCAAATTTAGTCTGTTTTAAGGATATGTCCACCATGGCTGCAAGCTTGGTAAGCCTGCCTCGCCACGACACAAATAATCTCATCCCCTTGCATCACGCAAGCCATAAACAATCAAATTCATTCTGTTTTAAGGATATGTCCACCATGGCTGAAAAAGCCACCCTTAGCATATCCAGCGTCGGTTTGCATGATTTATTAGTCCCTGTCCTAAACAGCAACAAAAAGAGAATATCAAAAACAATAAATACCCAAAGTTTGTACCAAATTCTCACCTAATAACATACCAAATCCTCAAGTAATAGCATAAAAATAAATAATTATATATTACCAAAATCCGAATGATTTTAGAGCTACTAACAGTAATGGTTAACCTATATTTAAACAAAAAGAGATGAACATCTCACAGTCACAGTAATGGTTAACCTATATTTTCTTTTGTGCATTAAACTAACCTATATTAGCATGTTGAAAAAAGGACAGTCATCTTGACGCATATGATCACATCACAGAAGTCAACACATAAGCACAATCAGTTTATCAACATGACTGGTAAGCAATATCGATCAAGAGGAAACTTACCACTTGCCATTGCTATTCTCTTTGAAAGAAGATCTTTTATAGCTATCAGTTACACATCTTTATGCAACCCATTCTTCTCGAACTGATCCAAAACCCATGTGGCCTTTTCATACGCACACACAAACTAACAAAATTAAAAACCCACATCACAAATCACAATTTAGAATAAATTTAAAAAAAGATAATAATAATTAGTAACATCAAACACAAATCAAACACAAAACTTACTGAAATTAGAACAATTATCTATATCAAATACACACATGTATTATCTTTGTTATGAAATCAGGAAGTTCGACACAAATATGAAACCCACAAAACTATTAAAAATTTATGTTAATATCACAAATGATTGAATCTTCGTAAAAAAATCAAACCTTGACATAAGACACGATTAACAGTGACCCCAGTGGAATCCCTCCTGTGCCGCCGCCGCCAACTCTGCAAACTCTGATTCCCATCAAACAAAAGGGGCTTTGTTTATTTGTGTTGAAGAGCACACTATTAGATTTGGTTTCATAACAAAGTGGTGGAAGTATGGATGAATCTGGAACAAACTTTTCCGTAACTCTTGCACCATAATGCTTACTTTTTCTAAGCAATTAGGGTTAACAAATTCAAACTTAATCTACCTTTAAAAAGAATAAAAAGATTTAGGTAGAATAAGTTAGCTGTAATTGAAGATATTCAAGATGATTTTGATCTTGGATTAATGAGGGTTTTGCATAATATCATGTTTTGTGGATGCATATATATGATCTTCCATGGAGATGGAAGTGTGTTTTTAGGTCGGTGGAGGTCGGTGGTGTGTGTTTTGGGTTTTTAGATAAGGGAGATGGAAGGTTCAGGAAATCGTAGATCGTGTGCAACTATAAGGAAAAAATGGAGCACTGTTAAGTCTACAGTTGGATGAACAGTGCCCTCAACGAATATGGTCCGTTAAAATCACAGATCGTGTGCATCTCTACCGTCCAAGACACCACCGACACACTGTTCATGACCAAAGAGCTTCCTGCCTTTTAAATATATAGGATAATGTGTTATCGGTTTTAATCAAGCTGCTTGTTGATTATATGTTAAAAGTTTTTTTTTTTTTTTTTTTTTTATAATTTTTGCATAAAAGTAATTAAATAAATTCTAAACATAAACCAAATACAACGGAAACTTTTTAATGTACTACTAATAGTTCACTTAAACCTTATTTATGTTTTAATTAAACTAGGCGAAGTACTCGCGTACTCGCGCCTGATGGCAGCAGTTTCTAGCGGTAGACAATTAACGATATGCAATATTATGTGAGGTGTTTGCGTTGGAATTCAAAATATAATGTGAAAGATTAAATGTAATTACAAGCGGTTAATTCACATTAGATAATTATTTATAACAAAAAATTCTTAACGTGTTGTCAGAAACGTATAAAAATATTTAGTGAGAGTGAAAAAGAAAACATTACATCGATTATGAAATATTAACTAACAACGCGTTATTCGTCGCGTAAAAAAACTTGATCTGGCGACATTTGAGGTATAAATTCTGTTTGTGAATTCTTTTGACTGGTTTAGATCTGGTTTGTTTGTTCTGAAGATATCCCTCTAAACAATCTCTTCACGTATAAAGGCGTGGATAAAAATGAGAATACGAAAATAAGGCATTTGAATTGTTTTGCACGAGCTTTATTAATAGTGTCACAAAGCTAAGGCAGTAGGATTGTGTTCTCTTTAGTTTAGAAAGGAGCGTCGTCTTGGATGGAGCAAAGGAATTCTATGACTGGCTAACTCCGGTATGCTATCCCATCAATCTCACATTGATGACATTGGGATCAAAGCGTTTGCTCAATATCGTCTTAATTACATAATCCATTTTCAGGTCGAGATTCCTTAAAAAAATATCCGGCATTCAATTTTCAAACACAAATAATGATGAGGCAATCCAGCTTACGTTGAAGCGCAGTTTAAAATTCAAAGGATAGAAGTTATGGGTGTCGTCTTACCTTCTTTAAAACTATAGTAAACATTCTCTCGAGTAAATCCATCAACATATCATTAATGTTGTCAACATGTTCAATTTAGTAGATAAAATTGCTCTTGAAACTATATCAGTAGGTGAATGAGCTATGGTGTCGAAGGAAGGATACACTTCATCGATCAATGTCATCAGGTATGCGTACATAGTATTCATCGATGACCTCTTTAACTCCGTCATCAACTCGTAATAGGAAGTTTGAAAACCATGGGTCTGTCCGTGCCCTCATATTTATGGTTAACCGTGTTTTTTGAATTCTAGACCAAAGAGGTGACAACCGCAGCCCCTGACGAAGCAGTTCTTCCCCCACGACATAGTTTATAAACAATGTAAAACAAGATGTTTTAACAAAAACCAAAAGCATAAATTTTATTCTTCATCTCTGACTTTGATCTACCGGCAATAGCTGGTTTTGACCAAGATTGATAGGTTGACTCGTTTCTTCTTCTTATTCTTGGTCATCACTTGATATGATGGCGATACGTCAAATTCCATTAATCAGTTAGGATTGAAAAGGAATAAGAATGTGGAGGAGGGATGAAGCGGTAAAACAGTTGTGTTAATTTACATTACAAGCGGTTAATACAAATATCATTCATTAAGCGTTATTTATATTTTTTTTATACCTTACAGTTTATTACGACAAAAGTAAATTTAATTTGTATATAAGCTTAAAGCTTGTCAAGTTTAATAGATATTAAAACAAGCTTTTTCAAACAATATATTCATCACTCTTGCATTTACATTGTGATTAATCATATCTTAAATGTGACTCTAACCATAATGTATGATAGTAGTTTTTAGAATGTTTTAGTTTCTTAAAAACTAAACATTACTTATGTATTTGCATATTTCTAAAAATAGAAAAACAACACATGACATCATGTTATGCATCATGGAAATCATTAGAAGATTTCATTAGATATTTTGTGTAGATTTATTCTTCATATCTACATGATCTTGCATAGATATGGTTGACTTTGGCAAGATCTTGACCTCTTGTCGGACCTCGACGACACAAAAACCATAGCAGGCGGAACCCTTTTAAGGGGGCAGGTCAGAAATGCTTGAGTGGTTTAATTTGCTATATAGAATGGCAAAGCCAAACCAGTAGTTTCAATCCCTTTCTATCATAATCTCATACATATCTTCTCTCTAACCTTTCTAACTCGGTTTCATATCATTCGACTGGCAAAGAAGATCAAGTCACATTCAAGCTTAGCGAGGAGTTGGAAGTCTTGTTTGTTTAGTGTTGTATGATCTTGTGTTGATTCATACTTCATTGTTGTATCAAACCATCATAATCTTGAGTGTGAGTGGTTAGTATTTTAGTCCTCAAAATACATTGTGTGTGGGAGTGGTTGTACCCTTGGAAAGAACGCGACATTTAGCTTAGTGTGGAAATAGTAGTAGTGGTAAAAGGTTTCTCCATCGGTGAAAGAGCTTGTTGACTAGTGAAGTTACACTGCCGGTGTGAGTTCAGAGTGGATTAGGGCAGGAAAAGTCCTTGTAGGCCGAACCACTATAAACAACTTGTTGTGGTTTGATCATTTCTTTCCTTATTTATTGCTTACATATTGCTTACATATTTCATTAACATATCAAAGATAAATATCAATTGATCTTTGAATAAGATTAAACAAAGTTTTTAATTGGTAAACTATTCAACCCCCCCTTCTAGTTTTCTACAATTGGTACCAGAGCCTCGTTGTTCAAGAATTTCTAAAATAATTTGTATTTTATAAACTTCAAATGATCCATGGATTCTGAAAACTTTAAAGAAGGGCAATCTATGCAAAGACCACTCTTTTTGAAAAATGGATTTATTATTGGAAAAGCTGTTTTGAAACATATGTAAAATCAAAAGATATAGTCTTTGGTTTATTGTTAAAAGGATTTTAGTTCTACAATGAAAGGATATTCTGTTGATGAACAAAAGAAATTAATTACTAAATAATAAAGCTAAAATGATGTTTTATAATGCTTTGCTATAAGAAAAGACAGAAAATTTTATGTGTGAAACCGCCAAAGATATTTGGGAATCTTTGATTGTTACACATCAAGGTAATTCACAAGTCAAGGATAACAAAATTGATCTTCTTGTTCAACATTATGAACAATTTGTTATCGAAGATATAAAACTTGATTGTGGCTTTGCTACGCTTTAATACTATTATTACATCACAAAGCACTTGAATCTTTTCGTAGTAAGAACTTTGTCGGAATTTCTTAGAGCACTCCATCCAGAATGGAGCTAAAGTGACCTATTGAAGAATCAAAAGATCTCTAAAATGTCACTAGGAAGCTAATGGTAACCTCAAAGTACATGAAATGGTGATGGAGAAAATTAGGAGATCATCAAAGGAAGAAGGGAAGAACAAATCGTTGCTCTAAAGCAAAGGCGAAATCAAGTGATGGCGAATCTTGCTCCGTGTGTGAAGATGAGGTATGCCATGGCGTTAGAGACTTTAAAGTTCTTTGAAGAAGAGGAAAGTTTGTAAGACAACCTCGAGAAAAAAAGCCATTCAGAAAAGATCGGGGATGACAAAAGGGTAAAGGTGAAAAGTGTTTTAGATGTGGTGATGCAGTCATCTCATAGGAGAATGTCCCAAACCCACCTAAAAGCAAAAACTCAAGAGCTTTTGTAAGTGGTGCTTGGGTGATAGTGAAGATGATGAAGAGTCAAGCAAGGAAGAGATGCTTCTAATGGTGAAGCAGGTACTAGAGGTACTTCTGATTCTTTTTTTTGATGATGACACTTTGCAAAACAATACAATCAATTGTGTGAGTTAAGTCTAAAATCATAACTAAAATAATTTTTAAAACTAAAGGAATTTTTGAAAAATGAAGTCTATGAGTTAAAGAAAACAAAACGACTAGAAAAGGAAAAGCCAATAACGATGGTTGTAAATCATGTCAAAGAGCTTAATCTTGATAGAAAAACTAAAGCTGCACACGATGTTCTAATGAACATAATTCTAAATTTAAAAGGTTAAACAAAAAACATTGGCTCTTGCCGAGAAATAATTAAAATTCATACATCGAGGGGAATGGGCTAGGATTTAATGAGGTATTAATTCCAAAAGTCAAAACAGCGGCCGAAAAGGACGAACAATCTTTCAAAGCTAGCGGACTGACCTGTGACAGACGGATAAAATAGTTCCATCCGTTGAACAAAATGGTGTCGTGAAGGTACCGTGAGGATATATTTGTGATCTGGTGGTAAATAAATTTTCAAAGTAACAAAGAAAACCAAAGATAGTGTTAAACTAACACTACAAAAAAATGGGCATTTATACAAAAAGTGCACAATAGTCTAGATAAGTGTCACTAAAGCCGGTTAGACATTGGTGGCGAATAAAAAATTCACTCACGCAGCCACAAAGGGTAAAAATTGATTCGTAGGAAAGAGATCAATAAGAGGAGTGTGTAGTATGCAGGGGTAACTCAAGCGTATTAGGTTTGGCAGAGAATCGTTCCAGCGAGGTTGAATGGAATTTCAGTCCGCGTCATTCGCATGGGATATGAATGTGTTAAAAGGATTTTGAGGATTTCTAAAACTACAGACATTAATAATAATAAGCATATAAATCTACTAATCAGGTGCAAAAATAATCTCAATTAAATACATAAATAAAACTAAGGCGAAAATTTTATTATAAAAACATTCTAAAATGCAAATTAATCTTTTTAATAAAGTGATATAATATTTCTCTACAACTAAAAGATCTAAAATTATCTAAAATTTATTTTTTTTTGGTTTTTATTTTTGATTTTTTGAAAATAGCAAAATATATATATATTTTTTGACTTTTAATTTTTTTGGAGATTTTTAAAAACTAAGTTAACTAATTAAAGTTTAAACTAAAATTTAAGATGACAATTAGTGACGATGAATATTAGCTAAGAGAATCTTACAAAGAACACAAGCATATACTAAAAATTAAACGTTTGTGTAGAATCTAAAAAAAGTAAAGAATAGTAGAATGATGGCAGAGAAGTAAAACCAGATCAAATAAGCACACACTAAAGTTTACAACTTTATTAATCTTATCAACTAATTAGTAAGTAAAGTTTAAAACTTTATTCACTAACAAGCTTAAAAATTACTAAAGTTTCAAACTTTATGTTTTAAAAATGCTTAATGACCCTTAAGCTCCGGCCTTAGCGTGATTGGGATACACACAAACAAAATCAAAACTTTAAGGGTTAGCACAATATATAAATATAAGATTTTATAATAAAAAGCTAAAATAATAGGTAAACTAATCTTAATAAATCAAATCTTAACCACCAAACTCTCTCAAAGAGATATGTTTCCACAAAAACTAATTTGGTTCTTAAGGTTAAGATTTAAAAAGATAAGATTTTTTTTTTTTTTTAATAAAGGAAAGGAAATAAATCAATGAAAAATATCAAATGAACTCCGAAAATTACAAATATTTTTTAGAAACATGAAAAGATAGAAGCTAAGAGAAAAGTTTGAGAATTTCAGAATTAAATAAGTATTTTTTTTTTGATTTTTATGTTTAAAATAGCAAATAAATCAAAATAAATAGTAAACTAGTTCAAAAATAAAAAAATTCACACTATCTTAGAAAACTATGAAAAGCTACCAGGAAAATAAAATATTTTTTTTGTTTTCTATTTTTAAAATAAAAATCTAAAGCAGTTTTTAAAAGAAAAATAAACAGTTTTGATTTTTTAAAAATACTAAAACTTCAGAAGAAAAAGAAAGAATTTTATGACAAAATAAAATATATTTTTGATTTTTTGTAAAAAGACAAGATTTTAGAGACTTTTACTATTTTTAAGCAAATAAAACAATAGCGTGAGCTTTAATAAAAAACAAAAAAACTAAACTTTTATAAAAATATAAATATGATATGTTGGTGTCACTTGGAGTATAATCACTCAACAAATCTTACTATCTCAACTCTTCTGGTTAGCATATATTTTATAAAAGTTTTATAAAAATAAAATGAAATAAAGGATTAGAGATGAGAAGTATAGAGATGCAAATAAATAAAACTTTTATAAAACTAAAGCAAAAAATAAAATCAATTTGATTAAAAATACAAATAAAGATTATTAAATGGAGAAGGAGGTGGGTTTTTATAGCCATGGTTATTTTGTAATAATTTTTCATAAATTCTACTTTAGATCTTGGCATTAATGAACTCAAAACTTGGTGCAGTTGAATTTTCTCTACTTTTATTTTTCTTTTTCTTCTTTTAAATTCTTAACAATTTAATTACTGGTAATTTTCTCTTGTCTCCGTCTTCAAATAAAATTATCGTTGGTCCCGTATACATTGCTCCTTCCCTTCTGGTATGCTTTTTTGTCCACAGTCTTCTTTTGTCCATTTTGATATCAGTTCACTTACCGTAAACACAAAACACAAATATTTATGGCTTTAGGGGTTAGTTTTTGGTCTTTTTGGTCCGGTTTGGATAACGAAAAGGTATATGTTTTTAAATACCATACAGAACGAGAGATTGATGTGTCATGTATGATGTAATCAACTCAGCCAAAACAAAGATTTCAATCTCTTTCTACTAAATATGAAAAGTACAGCAGATTCTAAAAAGAGAGAAACCCTTATTTCTAAAAAGCCCCATTTACCTTTTAATTCACATATAGATATTGGTTAAGCACATTCCGATTATGAGTGGCGGTTTTTGAACTTTTCGTATGATTTCTTCCAGCGGCACCTTAGGATCGGAATAGGAAACACAACAGTGGCGTCTGGATGATACATAGATCCGATTTTAAGTTCCCAAACCTAAGTAAAATCGAAATCATTGTTAATATGGTTCTAGAACACTACCATGGAAGTTACTTGTAGTAATTACCTTTTGCTCCATTTTCCTATCTATTTATTTTATTTTGTGAGAATTTCTTCAAGTTTCTCGTTTATAGGTTTTAGATAAAGATATAAGCTACGATAATAGTTATCCATCTTCAGCGGGCTGAGTCCATCAAGGTCATTTCCGCGATTTAGGAGAATATCCTCTTTTGTGGATATTAGTCAGGCTGAGAGGCTTTATGAACATCTCCGTTCAAAGTTTGGCTTAACACTTATTTCAGCACATTTGCATTTTGCAACTTAGGCCCTTGGTAACATTACTAACTCACGGATTAGTTTTTATCAAGTCTTATTATGACTTTAGATTTTCCTCAATTTTAGAAGTTGTAGCCAACGGGGGTACCGTCGGACATAGAAAACTTTTATGGCTTTTGGATTTTTACTTTGGCTTTTATTTCATGTTAATTTTGTTGCCAAACTCCGAATCCTACGGCTTTTATAACAATAGAAACAATAGCGACAAACTCGGGGAATTAGTTGTATTACACATAACAGCTGTGGTACCAGTGTACCCAACTCTCATGAGGATTCTCTAAGAAGAAAATAACTAACTAGTGAATCAACATCTCTAATTATTTATTCACATATATGGATTGAAACAATTTTGTAGGAACAAAAAAGCCTAATGATGGGCTCTAGAACCATCTACTCCAGCAATCTAAACTCATAAGTAACTCTATCATTTCTCGATCTCCGCATTTTTAAAATCCCAAATAATGAGATCATGGATGCTTAGAAATTAAATTATCTATGGTTAAGGGAACAAGCTGAACTCAACAGTGGTCGAATTCTATTCCTACCCTCACCAACGGAAAGTCAACAAGGTGTCAAAACATATATTAATTTAGCAAATGCTTCGTCAAAATTAAGTCATAAAAGTAACTTAGGGAAACTTGCAAAATCTTGGCCTTGTGAGCTAAATTAGCATTTTATATACTTTTGTCTAAGAGACTAGCAAACTTTTCAATCAAAAGACTTACCAAAAGCTTCAAAATTTTAAATTTTTCACAATTTTGCACAATTTTTTCAATTTCTAAGGAAAGCGGGTTGAGAGTAAAAAACAAGTCAGTCAAATCAAATCGAAGATTACCCAGACTAAAATCAAACATTGTCCTCAATGTTTTAAGGTAAGGTTCTCAACGTAAATCTAAAGCCATTGGTTAGTTATGCTAATAGATAAACGATAATCGATAAAGATTTGGATATCGGTTCCATAAAATCGATCAATCATGAAACTCGAGCGGAGAAAAGACAAAGCTTCGAGCAGAGAGTCTTCATGTCGAGGAGAAACCTGGACATAAACACAACAACACGAAACCGAGAAATGGAAGAGGCTAACCTCCTCCGCCATTAAGAAAACATAAATAAGATAAAAGATAAGCATGGGGTGCCTCCTAAGCGCTACTATTTTTGTTCACAGTCGCTAGCACTTCGTCCCAGTCATTTGTCCTTGGGAAACAGCGAAGGATACCCGGATCAAAGATGGTATCACTGGGAGGAAAGAATGGGTGGGTTGGGAGAAAAATAAAATGTCGGACTCCGGCCATAGGATAACTCCTCCCAAACTCACATAAGGTATATCAAGAAAGAATGATCCATCATCCGATGGTTTTTTGCGGTGTAGACGGCGGGATGCCGGATCAAAGAAATGACTCCATAGAAGAAGTCCATGGTACAGAGAAATGTAGTTTGAAGGTTTAAATAAGAGGCATCAAGAGAGGATCCTTTTTCCGTTAACTTTTGTTTTATGAATGTCTGATGAGTATCCCAGGGTTAAAAATCTTGTCCTGAAAGGCAAAGTGCGTATCTTACGAAAATCCTCACGAGAAGAGGATCTCGGATAAAAAATAGTGTGGGATCCATCGCTCAAATGGCTCATCGTCGAAATCTTCACTTTCTTATCTTTGGGTAGAATGGATCATCATATTCATTTCTTCATTCTCGGAAAGAAAGTCGGTGGAGCAAGTTCATCGGTGAACTTCGAAGTAAATCGGCGGATCTTGATATAACAAATATGCAATTTCGCGTAAGTCGGCTCTAAATCAGACGTCATCCTCACTTCGGTGGAAGAGGATCCATGCGAGCGAGTTATTAGGTGAACTCCTCGTAAATCAATGGAAGAATCCTTGAGCTCGGGCTAGAAGGATTAGTAGACGGCTTGACTTTTTAATTTCATTTTTTTGGAGAGAGTGAAGAGCATTTCTTTAATTAGCGAATATCTCCCTCGATGATGTCGGCATTATCAATTTCCGGTGAATCACTTTTTAAATAAGTCTCGATTTCTTCCATGATAGAATCATCCTCCTCAAATTTAGTGAGGAAGAGGAAGGAAATGATTTGTTTAGAAGAAAGTTCTATATTTTCAGAAGAAGGAGTGGGATTACCACTCAAAGAAACTCGGCGTTCTTAAGTTCAACACAACAAATAGAAAGCGGTGGTGGGACAAGTGGTGTGCTCTTAGAGCTAGCATTTTCCACCACAACTGTTGTAGTCTCCTTTTCTAATTTCTTCCTTTGCTTTCGGCCATGCTCGTTGATAAACTCTTGTAAAGCGTGAAAGGCTGGATCAATTCTTGATGGTTTAGGCCCAACTTTTTGAACCAGGAGGTTGGACGTTTGGTACTTCCGTTATTAGTAGGAATTCCCGGTCCTTTGTCACCTCGGTGTCATTAATTTTGGCCACATCATATTGGTAGGTTAAATTTAGAGAAGTGTGGTTAACGTTAAATGTGCGGCTTCTTTTCCAACTCTTAAAGTGATATCTCCTTATATACATCAATCAGCGCTGGCCCGTCCTTAATCTTCCGAGAATAAAGGGCACACGAGTCGGCATCAAAATCGCGACAACAAAATCAGCGATGAAATCGAACTTCCCTTTTTCAAAATTCTCTATACCGATTGGTTTTGTCGTGAAATGCGGTCGGCTAGCTCGAGGGTCATAGCGTTGGGGTAAGTGGGGGCAATGAGCTTTTCATAGATTGATTTGGCATCAAATTAATACTAGATCCGGCCAAAGGCGAACCTTGAATAATTCCTTGAAAATCGCACGGAATGAGAAACTGGGGGGGTCACCTAACTTTTCGGGAAGTTTCTTGAGAATAACCGCCGAACAATTCTCATTCAAAGACGTTTTGCCAAATCCACAATTTTCTCTTTGTTACTTAATAATCCCTTTAGTGTCGAAACAAAATTAGGCATGAGAAGAGAGCATCCATGAAGCTAATTTAAGTTAAGATCTTGAAATATTTGAAAGAATTTTTCCATTTGAAGATTTGCTTGTTCGTGTTTCTTTTGATCATTCATCCTTGATGGATACGGAAGTGTTGTTTTAGGTTAGTTTTTGACACTAGCAGGGCATCCTTGGCTCAGAATCTTGGACAACCGTGGGTTGGACATTCTCGATCTCCCTTATTAGTGAAACACCGGGTCCTGTGGTCTCGGTGCCACCGAGGACGGAGAAGAAGAAAAGTGGTAGGAGCCGTGGGTCCATGAAGCAACACCACTTGGGTAGTGATAGCTTTCATGTCACCTCTCGGGTTAGTCATTACCTGGAAGAGTACTAGAACAGAGGTTGAGAATAAGAGAGAAGCTTGATTGGCTTGAAAGAAACTAGCCATCATATTCCTCATTTCACTCATCTGCTTGTTACTCGTAGCTTCTATTTCCCTTTTGAAATCATTCCTCATGGTGATTTGAGGTTTGCAAACTTTTAATGGTGTTATCAGCGGAATTCTGTATGTTAGAAAGAAACTTCGTTGTTGGGGCGACTTGATGAGGTGCTTGAGATTGTTGTTGAGGAGGTTGTTGATAAACTTGAGGTGGAGGAGCTTGGTAGTTTTGATTACCATGATTAACATTAGCTCCTCGGTTTTGATTGTGAGATTGGTTTTGATAACGGTTTTGGTTTTGTTGTGGAATGGGTGCAAAAATTGGTCCCATTTGTTGGTACGGTATCCTTGGTTGATTTTGAACGGATTAGCGGATCTACGGAAGCATTTACGAGATCGCCATCGGTGGCTTGACAATTATAGTACGGATGAGGACCACCCATAAATAACACATTTGATTCTGGCTTTGGCTGGTTGGATTTCTGATCTTAAACTCTCTCATCAGAATTAATAGCATCGGTCGGCCACTCAACTCCTCTTCAAACCGTAGTTATCATTGAAGCAATCTTAGAAACAACGGTTACTTTTCTAGGCAGAGACAACTTTTGACTTATTTTCGATAATCGTTCTAATATCGGTGGGCATACGACTCAAGATGTTGCCTGGCGGCTGTCTAGCGAATCTTGATCGGCGTTAGAGCATTATGAAACGTATCAATCGATGAGTCGGTAAAAGCCGTGATTTGGGCATTTACGTAAAAGTTCCTTGAATCTATCCCATGCTTCTCCAAAACTTTCATCAAATTTTTGTTGAAAATTTATGATTTGATTTAAGTAACATTGTAATTTTCGGAAGGAAAGAATTGATTCACAAACTTCTTAGAAAGATCAGTCCCATGTTGTAATAGATTGAGGGGTTCTTTTTTGAGCCAAGTCCATTCACCCCCCGAGAGAGAAACGAAAACAATCTCAATTGACTCATGATTTAGCGCCAAAGTTTATCGTAAAGCAACTTGATTAAACCAAGAGGTGTGCGTGGGCTCCTCATGTCCAACCATAAAGGTTTATTTGAAACCAATTGAATTAAGTTAGTTTTTAGTTGAAATTTTGGCATCAAGTGGTGGAACAGCGATAGCATCACCGTAGCCGTCTACGGGGCTTGAAGTAACTCGATCATTGTTCGAGTGTACGCCATAACGACGGGTTCTTCAGCGATGATACGTAAGTCGGTGCGTCTATTCTACGATTACGATTACGTGTATTTGAGAACGAGTGCGCATGCACTAAAATCCAAAAATCCAAAGTGAAAAATAATTTTGAAAAAGGGAAAATCTTTTTTGGTTTTATATTTAGAAAATTTTGAAAACAATCTTTTGGTAACGTCCGTCAGTAGGTGCTCGGTAGCTCTCAAAAGTACTCGCGGCGGATGAGGAAAGAAAAGAGTGGATCTTTCTTCGGGCGCAATTTAATGTCAAGACTTGCTTATACCCGGTGTATAGGTTGTACTCTCAAGGTGAGCCGGCGTAACAATTGGCGTTTGATTTCTTTTGTTGGTTTTAATTTTTGGTTTTGTAAACACTCTAGGAAGAATGTTTTGGTGTTTTTAGATGTTTTTGGGGTTTTCAAAAATATATATATATACAAAAACGACAGTAACTTCGGGGAAGGATCTTCAAATGCACCGATTCGAGATGGAAATACGAAATTCACTACAAGCCTTCCCTGCGTGGCCAAAATTGATTCGATAAAACCAATAATGAGAGAAGTGTGTAGTATTAGGGGTAACTCAACGTATTAGGTTTGAGCAGAGATCGTTCGAACGAGGGTTGAATGGAATTTCAACTCGTCGCGATTATCGGGATATGAATGTGTTAAAAGGATTTTGAGGATTTAAACCTACGGGCAAGCAATAATAATAAGGCATATAAATCTACTAATCTAAGGTGCAAACAAGTAATCTCAATTAAGTTAAATAGAATAAAGGCGAAAATTACTTTATGCTAAAAAAGCGTATTCTAAAATGCAAATTAATCTATTTTAACCTCTAAAAGTGATATAATATTTCTCTACAACTAAAAATGTGATCTAAAAATTATCTAAAATTTAAAACTATTTTTTTTTGGTTTTTTAATTTTTGATTTTTTTGAAAATAGCGAAATATATATATTTTTTTGACTTTTTAATTTTTTTTAAGAGATTTTTAAAAACTAAGTTAACTAATTAAAGTTTAAACTAAAATTTAAATGACAAACTACAACTAGTGACGATGAATATTAAGCTAAGAGAATGATACTAAAAATACTTAACAAGCATCATCTGAAAACTAAGCGTAACGGTAAACTAAAATCTAAGCTAAAAAAGTAAGAGAATAGAACCCGATGATGAAGCGAGAGAGTAAAACCACCCGATCAAATAAGCACACAAATTAACACAAAAGTTTACAACTTTATTAATCTTATCAACTAATTAGTAAGTAAAGTTTAAAACTTTATTCACTAACAAGCTTAAAAATTACTAATGTTTCAAACTTTATGTATTAAAAATGCTTAATGATAAGCTCCGCCTTAGCGGTAGATTGGGATTACACAAACAAAATCAAAACTTTAAGGGTTCACAAAATATATAAATATAAGATTTTTATAATAAAAAGCTAAAATAATAGGTAAACTAATCTTAATAAATCAAATCTTAACCACCAAACTCTCTCAAGGATATTTCCCACAAAACTAATTTGGTTATTAAGGTTAAGATTTAAAATATAAGATTTTTTTTTTTTTAAATAAAGGAAAGGAAATAAATCAATGAAAAATATCAAATGAACTCCGAAAATTACAAATATTTTTTAGAACATCGAGAATGATAGAAGCTCTGAGAAAAGTTTTGAGAATTTTTGATTAAATAAGTATTTTTTAGATTTTTATGTTTAAAATAGAAAATAAATCAAAATAAATAGTAAACTAGTTCAAAAAAATATGAAAAATTCACACTATCTTAAGAAAACTATGAAAAGCTACCAGAAAATATAAAAATATTTTTTTGACATTTTTTTCTATTTTTTTAAAATAAAATACAAACAGTTTTTTAAAGAAAAATAAGAACATTTTTGATTTTTTAAAATACTAAAACAACTCAGAAAAATAAGAAAATTTTATGTGAAAATATAAATATATTTTGGATTTTTTGTAAAAAAGACAAGATTTTTATAGACTATTTACTATTTTTAAGCTAAATAAAACAATAAGCGTGAGATTTAATAAAAAAAACTAAAAAAAAAAAACTAAACTTTTATAAAAATATAAATATGATATGTTGAGTGTACGCGGGCGTATATAAAATACACTCACACAATCTTACTATAACTCAACTCTTCATGACATATTTTTATAAAATGTTTTATAAAAATAAAATGAAATAAAAAAGGATTAAGAGATGAGAAGAATATAGAGATCAAGAAATAAATAAAACTTTTATAAAGTAAAAGTAAAAATAAAATGAGTTTGGGTACAAAATACAAATAAAGATTATTAAAATGAGTGAAGGAGGTGGGTTTTATAAACCCACTAGTTCTAATTGGCTAATAATTTTTCATAAAAGTCTCTAAACTATTTAGATCGGCACAAATGAAACCCTCGAAACTTGGTCAGAGTTGAATTTTCTCTTTCTTTTCTTTCTTCTATTTTTCTTTTCTTCTCTTTTTTTCTTTAATTAATTAATTCTTCGTTTGGTCTAAAATTTTTTTCTTCTCTTGATCTGCTTCAAATAAAATTATCATTGGTCCGTAGCTTCGTCCTTCCTTCCGGTGCTCGTTTTGTCCACTTGTCTTCTTTTGTCCATTTCAATATCCGTTCACACTTACATAAACACAAAAACACAAATATTTATGGCTTTAGGGGTTAGTTTTTGGTCTTTTTGGTCCGGTTTTGATAACGAAAAGGTATATGTTTTTACATATACCAGTATTAGTGGCACTTTTAAGTTGTGTTGCTGCAGATTTAATGGATGTAGTGGCACTTAATAATCTGTCTCAATAGACACAAAATCTTTTTGTGGCAAATGCGTTGCGCCTCTAAATGTATTCTTTTGAAATACTAGAATTGTTATAATGGCATGTATTATGTGCTAGCAAGCATATCTCGATAGCATTTCGTGTTCCGCGAACATTTTTTTTATATATCTACTAAGATATTATTAAAAAGCAATTTTGTTTCAACCATAACACATAAACAATTTAATAATTTACATGAAAATAAAATATTCATTTATGACAAAGTTGTTCAATATACAAAGATAAAAAACATAATAGCACCAAGTCTAAATCTCCAATTAAATACAGAGTATCACAAACGATATATGCTAAAACAAGAAAAAGACTACAACTTGATTCTTTGTAATGAATCTTCGGACATCTTTTAAAAGCGCAAATCTGTGAACAAACAAAAAAAAACCTTAGAGATGAAGGTTACACATATTAAACCAAATGTGAAAATTCATACGTTGTCCACAAATTAACAATTCTTAAGAAGAGCATCTGGTATTGACCCTTTTTTTCTTTAGTACTATCCAAGACTGGGGACGGAGCTAGGAACAAAGATAGCGGGTGCAGTTTTTTTAACGTAATATATATAGAGGTTAAGATGCTAACTAAATAAGACTAAAAGGCTTTGATGGACCGGGGTCATTTAACATCATTTGAGAAAAATCGATGTTTTTATTAAAATTAACATATATCAAAAAATCTATAATGTCACGGGTAAGAGCCTCTGTCTCCGTCCCTGCCAAGACTTATATAAATATTCACTAGTGATGATATTAAGTTTTAACTTCATCCTGAACCATGATTAAAAAATATCATAAGAAATTGTTGTTAGATAAAGTACTCTAAAGGCAAAGAAACGTTTTAATATGCACATGAAAGGCATAACTAACCAAGTAGCCTGCAATAAGTTACAAATCTCTCCAATCTTTGGTCGGTTCATATTTGATATTTCGACCTAGGTTTACCCTTTCTACATAACTAACCTATAAATCACAAACATAATACAATTAAAAAATACGAGGGTTATGATTACAAGAATAAGGGTTAAAACACTTACATGACTTGATGATGGCTAAGATGGGCCATAAGCAAAAGTATGCATGATGCGGCTATCACATGTGAGTAGCGTGGATGGGGTTTTTATGATGTAGGGTTTTTAAATGAAAAAATGAGATGCAAGTTAAAGAGAGCAGCCCTTAAAGTTTTAATTTATTTTTGCACATGCCGCCTAAGTTGTTAAAATTTGGGAAATTTCTTTTGGTAATAGTGACACATTTGGAAAAACTAAAATATCAAAGAAGTATTTAATGACATGAAATATATATGTGTCACTATTTCTAGCAAAGTATTATGACATACCTAAGTTTGTGTAACTGTTAACAATATACATCAATGACATAAAGTGTTAAGTGCCGCTAAATAGTTAATATTTTTGATGACACACAATTATCTGTCACTAAAAACGTACTACAGTGACACATATACATTTTGTCACTAAAAATGTGTGTCACTAAATGACAATTTTTTTGTAGTGTAAAACCAGCTGTTATATCAGGAGTAGGACTTGCTAAAAATGAATTTAGATCAAAAACTACTCAACAACGACATAAAACACCTTTTGCCAAACGCCCATTTCCTAAGAGCAACCACAACATACAACCCAACTACCAACACAACGGTTGAAATCAAAACTTTCCTAGACCATATCAAACTTAAGTATGTCATGGAACTCTTACCCATCATTTCCATACATGAATCAAATAAATTGTATGTTTAACCCAACGGACCCTGAGATATTGGGGACCAAATGCTTGAGTTATTTGCTTCTTAGGTATGCTTGAAAGTGGATTGGAACACGATGAGTGGATAAAAGATAGCGATTCTCACGGCCATACGGGCAACAAAAGTCTCTTCTCATCATACCAAGAGTATGGAGGAGTGTCTTTGGTAGCAATCTCAAAAGCAAAATCATTGGCAATGTACGATCGCTTCATAACTCTAACTATTGAAAATGTTGCTCATGTAGATAGGTTAGGATTTAATCTACTTAGTATTAGCCAATTATGTGATAAAAAGTATAAAGTACTATTTGATGAAAATGGTAGTAAAATACTAAAAGATGGTATCACCATAGCTAAAGAAATTAGGAAAAATAACATATACGTCATGAAAATAGATAAAACATCTAATGACAAACTTTGTCTAACAACGTTAGATGATAACTCATCTCTTTGGCATAGGACTTAGGTCATGCTAATAGGGCTTATACAAAACATATCTTCAAAAGAGCTAGTTAGGAATTTACCAAAACTAAAATATGACCAACACTTTTGCGACGCTTGCAAAATTGGTAAACAAACCCATAGTAGCCATAAATCTAAAAATATGGTGTCCATAAGTCAATAAGGGTATTACATATGGACTTGTTTGGTCCATCCGCTATAAGAAACTACGGAGGCAACTTATACACTTTGGTCATAGTAGATGATTACTCGAGGTTTACTTGGACGTTGTTTTTGAAAACTAAAAATGAAGCTTTTGATAAATTTGAAATTCTTAGCAAGAAAATCCAAAATCAACTAGGTGTTAAAATTGTGTCGATCCGAACGGATCATGGTCGTAATTTATTTGAAAGAAACTCAATTTGGAAACTTTTGTGATACAAATGGTATAACACATACTTTTGGCTCAGACACCTCAATCAAATGGAGTAGTAGAACGTAAAAATAGAACAATTCAAGAAATGAGTAGAACAATGCTTAATGAACAAAACATTCCTCATAAGTTTTGGTGTAACGGGTTGACACTTCTATATATATTTTGAATAGAGTCTTATCGTCATTTAAACAAAACTATGAGCTTTACAAAGGTAAAAAGCCAACTTTAGGATATTTTAGAGTTTTTGGATGTAAATGCTTCATTCTTAATACTAAAGATTATCTCACCAAATTTGACCCAAAGTCTTATGAAGGTGTATTTCTTGGTTATTCTCAAACTAGTAAAGCTTACATTGTCTTAAACAAAGAAACGATGGTAGTCAAGGAATCGTTGAACATAACATTCGACGAAAGTCCACCTCCCTCTAAGACATCACCTTTGGTAAATGATGACTTAGTTGAAAGTCAAATGATAGAAAGTCAAAGAATTAAAAAATGACAAAGATGAACCATTAAATAAAGAGATTATAAACATTAAAGAATCTAAAAGTCATCCTTTAGAAAAGTCATAGGAACAACTAATCAAAACCTTAAGGTCACAAGCCCAAAATCAAAGTAATTATTTTTGTTTTGTATCCACCATTGAACCGAAAAACATAAATGAAGCCATAAAAGATGAATCATGGGTAATTGCCATGCAAGAAGAGTCAAACCAATTCGTTAGAAATGATGTTTGGAAATTAGTTCCAAAACCTAAAGAACAAACTATAATTGGAACGAAATGGGTTTTTCAAAATAAATTGGATGAAAATGGTGTAGTATCTAGAAACAAAGCTAGGCTAGTTGCACAAGGTTATAATCAACAAAAAGGGATTGATTATGATGAAACTTATGCACCGATAGCTAGACTCGAATCTATTAGAATATTACTTGCTTATGCATGTGTTTATGACTTTAAATTATTTCAAATGGATGTTAAGAGTGCATTTCTTAATGGGTTTTATTAACGAAGAGAAGTATATGTTGCTCACACTCCCGGTTTTCCGACTTTGAGAAACCATCATGTCTTCAACTCAAGTATTATACGGTCTTAAGCAAGCACCAAAAGCTTGGTACGGCCGACTTAAGACTTTTCTTGTTGATAACAAATACACTATGGGATTATTAGATAATACTCTTTTACCAGAAAAGTGTCATATTATCATTGTTCAAGTATACGTTGATGACATCATATTTGGATCAACTTGTCAAGAGTTATGTGATGATTTCTCTAAAATCATGCACGACGAGTTTGAAATGAGTATGATGGGTGAATTAAACTTCTTTCTAGGACTTCAAATTAAACAACTAGAAGATGACATATTCTTTAACCAATCTAAATATATTAAAGACATGCTTAAGAAATTTGGTCTTGAAGATTCAAAACCAACTAAGACACCCTCCTCGGCACAAACACCAGGATGAGGAAGGTGAATCCGTAGATAACACTAAATATAGAGGAATGATTGGTAGCCTACTTTTTTACTTAGTAGACGGCATTATGTTTAGTGTTTGTCTATGTGCTCGCTTCGGAAAACCCAAAGGCATCACACTTAGAAGCCTTAAAAGGATTTTTAGATACATTAAGGGAACAACGTGTTTAGGATTATGGTATCCAAGGCGGGTGTAGAAACCATAGTGTATGCCGACTCGGATCATGCCGGTGACTATTTCGATAGAAAAAGTACAAGTGGTATTTGCACTTTTGTTGGACATTGTCTCACCTGATGGTTTTGCAAAAGAAGCAAACGCTTTAGCCATCTCAACTCTGAAGCGAGTGCGTCGGTAGGAAAAGCATGTCAACAAGCTCTTTGGATGAAGCAAGCTCACGTGATTACGAATTCATCTCAATGATATTCTTATACTTTGCGACAACAAAGGAGGCATCGATCTCGCAAAATCCCGTTCAACACGCTCGTACAAAGCATATTGAAATCCGTCATCACTTTCTTCGCGACAATGTTCAAAAAGGAAACATCTCAGTCGAGAAAGTATCCTCCGAAGACAACATTTCCGACATCCTAACTAAGCCTCTCAAAAGAGAACCATTCAATCTTCTTAGACTTGGTTTGGGGTTAATGGAACCAAACATGTAGGATAAACATAGCCTAAACATTAGAATAATCAAAACAAAAACTATTTTGTTTTATACACTCTGTATTACGACGCGAAAGCGACAACAGGCAGGAACATTTTTTATGGTGCGTCCAGTCAAAATGACTTCTGAAGCAAGCTGCTACCTACAAAACATCTTCTTCCTCAAAACCCACTTTACCAAAACGTGTAAACATTAAACCCTACTCATTATTGACACTTCACCCACTCAATCCTGGATATAACATCATTGTAAGTATCCTAACTACATTTTATCTCTTAATTCTGATTCTAGGATTCTTATTTATGCCTAAAATCACTACATGGGGTTTGTATATATTCTTATATAAAACATGGATTCAATTGGCAAATTGCATAACTAGTCATTGAAATTAGGTACTACATTATTAAATTGCATAAACAAATCGTGCCACTAATCAATAGAATAATGACTATAGGCCTCATTAAATAACCAAAAACCCCATGTCAAAATATTTTGAAAAGCTTCTCACTTGTAGGAAAACAATTTTTCATTGTTAATACAAATAGAAACGTTAAATTTTCATCACTTGCATGCTCTTGAATACTAAAGTTATTGCATAACTAATATGGATTCCCGGGTATATTCAAATGAAGCCATATTGAATTAGTAGCATTTGGGTTTGTTGGGTTCAGTAAATACCCAAACCCCTTAAACTAGGATTTGAATATAAAATATCCTAAGTATTTAATCCGTTAAATACAATCAGGTCACTGAGCGCATAGTCTCTGAGAACTATCTTCAGACACTTAGTATGAAGTGAAGGGAGCCTCTCCACTCTACAGGAACTTAAGGTGAAGACTAAGTCAAGAAGAAGATAGTGGATTCAGTGAGTGATGACAATAACTCACTGAATCCTTTCGACTCCTCTCCAAGCTGTTAACACTGAAGACAAGCGAGAAAGAGAGGCAAGACTTTAAAGGCTGAAGAATGAGCTGGATTAGGCGGGAAAGTTTTACGGATAAAACTAAGTCCCCAAGTGTTTATCCAGTCTATACCACGACATCAATCTATCAAGATCATATCTTCCCATTTATAGTAGCGGCGATTCTCTATCAGGAAGAAGCTTGCGCCTCTATAGAAATGTGAAACGATGCAGAATATATCAATATTCGTGTTTTGCTGATCCATGTTTTTGTCTTCTAGGATAAAGTTAATAATCATACTTGTATAAATAGCATAAGAGAATGAGTGAAAAGTTTAAGCTTGTGAATTGTAAAAAATACACATACACACAAGCCAACTTTTCACTCCTCCAAATACACTTTATCCTTGAGCTAGCTCGAGTGGGTTCTAAGAGTTGTGCTCGGACTTAGCCTGAGCTTAGAGGAGTCCTGAAACTTTGTCATTTCAATCCCTAGTACTATTCCGCAAGTACTTGGGTAACGTATTCTTTTGATTTATTTCTAATAAGAATATAATGTTGAAAATTACTTTGTGTGTTTTACTATGTTAATTTCAGGTCATTATTCACTGTTAATTGCTTTAAGTACTTAATTATTCGTTTTTAACGATAGTGAATAGGGAACAACAAGTTGTATCAGAATTTTGATTATAAAACCTTTTTAGCATCTAGCGTTTTTAAATCAGATTCCTATGCAGGTGATTGATGTACCCCAACTAGTCGATAAAAAGGGTGGAGCTTATTCATTTGTTGCCCCTAGACTTGAAGTTGGCAAATTCAACAAATGGACGTATGCTTTGCTATGTGATTGGGATGAAACCTTATTATATCAAGTGTATTAATGAGGGTCCATTTGTCCCAAATTGCGAAGGTTTGCCAAAACACGAAGATGAACTCGAGGATGAAAGGAGAGTGTCGACCGGACCAAAGACTCAAAAGTATCATCATATCATGTCTTCGATGATATAATGGAGTCGGTTATTAGGCGTAACTGCGGCTAAACAAACCTGGATGACTGGTCCATGGCCACGAAGGTCCATCTGATACCAAGGAAAACATGATAATGGACCTGAAACTTGAGTATAACACCTTCCGGGCTAAGGACTCGAAACTCTCTCTCAAACTTACACCCGTTACAAAACTCTTTTAAATGAGCTGGCTAATGATGGTGTTAAGTTATCCAAACATGAGATAAATGTTGGTTTTGTTAATTGTCTCACAGAAATGGTTAAACTTCTCTCGAGGGACTTAGAAATCTGCAAATCACATCCAACTCTTGAGCTTCACGAAATTTATGGGAAATTTGTCTATGAGGAAAACACATCAGTGATACCCCACTTAAAAGTCTCGGAAGTCAAAAGTCCCGACCATCACCTCACCTATATCAAGGCCTTCTTTTCTAATGTGGTTCAAGATTTTCAAGAAAATTCGATGATGAGCACGATGAGAGATCAAGTGAGGAGTACCTAAATGACTGAACGTTGAATTTGGGAAAGGGCACTCCTTGCAAACTCGAAGGTTTATTAAAAACAAAAGGTTTTCAATTGCTAAAACCGAGGACACTGAATGCTTTAAGTTCACAAAAAGGTCATTTTGCAAAGGATTGTTTTTCAAAACAATTTACGAACATTCTTACAGACCATCGGGTCAAATCAGTCCTCAGGCTTTAGCAAATTTCAACCTAAAATCTATCATTCTCATCAAAACCTTGATAATCGGCGAGAACAAAACAATAGATTTTGAAGCCAAGTATAGGAAGATCAAAGCTAAGTTTGCATTACTTGAGGCAGTCACCAAAACAAAAAGTGTTCAATGCATGGGTAAAACAAAGGTCTTGTTCTTGAAACATTATTTGGGATGAAGAGCGGTCTCTCAGATGATGAAAATGGTGCATGTCGGTATGCGATGGCCCTCTCGAAGAAGACAAGCTAGGCATTTGGAAAGAATCATGCGAGAAATGGAGAATGGGTCAACATCACAATGAAGAAGGTAAATATTCTACTTTCTATGGATGATGATTCTGATTGGCAGTCCTATATGAACTATATCAATGTAGATATTAAGTTTGTAGAGGCAAACTAAATCTTTTTTCTAAGTACAACAAGTTAAGTTTTGAATTGAATAAGTGTAGGGATGAGTTACTTGTGTTAAAACAAAACAAGCTTGAGGCTATCACCTTACTGATTCAAAACACTTGATTAGTCAAAAGAAATCAGCTCTTCAAGATGAACTTAGAAAAGAAAAGATATCATTGATAGTTGGACCACCAGAATCCAAGAGTCTTTGATCTTTGTGGGTGCCCCGATGCAAAAGAGTCATATGTGAACATCATCTCTTACTGACTCTCTCAACAAAGACCAGAGTCCTAAACCATTTGTGTCTGGTGGCATGATTACCAATATGTTGTCTGTTCCCAAGACCAGTGATTGGATTGAAAGACTTAATCCTGATAGTAAGCTTCCTAACTTTGACTCTGTAAGAATTCTAGAACACGAAAGTCGAGCTCTAAAGAGCATGCTTGGACTCCGGATGTGCCCGATGGCGAACACATCTCGATGCGAAGATGAATCTCAAGCACCACTTTCACCTTTGAAACCTCTTGAGGTGCTGATCCTAGCAGACTCCATTACATTACAATCCACTCTCCTAAAGAAAGGTGCGGACTTGGTAGAACCATTTTGAAGACCATCAAACCAACTCAACAAGAATCCACCCCGGCTGAAAATTCCATCATCCGGTCCCAGAAGTGATCGATTCGGCAGGCCGAACTTGTGAGAAAGCTAAGCTGACAAAATGGAATCTATTGAAAAGGTCACTGAACCAATCAGAGACAAAGTCGCTTCCTACTTTCACCAGTCAAAGCAGCCTCAAAAACAAGCATAAGTGTGATCTATGCCACTATACCGATCATACTGACAATTGTTATAGAATTCTTTTTGCATGATCTGTAAAAGGATGATCAGCTGCTGACCAGCAATATGTGAGCTCTCTTACTCGAAAACTACACAAACGTTGGTCATCGGTATGCTTCTTCATCCAAGCTCAAAATTGAGCAAAGCCTTTTCCTCTTGCCTTTGGCAGCTTTAATGATCATCGCCCTGATGATTGTCTTATGAGCACATCTTTGATATTTGCGGTAACACAACTCATAAGACATCTCAACATGACAATGTCATCCATGCAGAAGTTCAAAATAACCAAAATCCGGCAGAGTCATCCTCGGTCTCTAAATGTAAAACCTGTGGTAGCTCATTGCACTCCACCCGACCATGAATGATTGCTCAATTCAAAGGAGACATGAGACCCAACCCACTAGTAAGTGGGTTCGAAGAAACTAATTGATTTACTACTTGTGCGAGGCAGGCGTGCGGAGACCTATCGGCATCATAGGCAGTGGATGTTGAAGCATGGCTGGTGTGAAGGAATATGCACAAGTATGTAAGGAACCATAGCTAAGGTATTATTTGGTGATAATTCATCATGTCCCACTGCGAAGGTTATGGTTCGATGGCTACAATGGAATAGTTTTCTCTAGGATTGCTTATGTCAATGGTCTCAAATACAATATCTCATGATGTCGGTCATTTATATGATGCTAAGTACATTGTACAATTCAATGACAAGCGGTACCATTTTCAATGCCAACAAGGAAGTTGTGTTGATTCTTCTAGGAGGCGATGTTTATGTCTTAGACATGTCAACTCTCTCTAAAGATGGAACGTCTATTTGCCAAAGCACTTGAAACTATCAAGCGTGGCACAGAGACTCTCACATAAACTTCAAAAACATCAACAATTTGGCAAAACAAAACAAGGTCCTTGGCTTACCATCGCTGGTTTTGCTAAAGATAAACCATGCTCAGCCTGTGAAAAAGGCAAACATAAAAGAGCATCTTTCAAAACCAAGTAAAACTTCTCTATCAAGTTGCCTTCATCTTGCATATGGATCTCTTTGGACGGTCGGTCCTAGATCAATCAGCATAGAAAGAGTATACACTGTCATTGTTGATGAGTATTCAAGATACACTTGGGTATACTTTCTTTCCAAAAGAGTGGGCGGTGATACTATAATGTCATTTATCAGGGAACATTGAAACCTAGAATGACATTACGGTGAAAAAATCGAAGCTGACAATGGTATTTGAATTTAGAAATCTGAGCTTGAGAGTTTACGTGATGAGAGGAATCTCCCAAAATTTTTCATCTCCTTATACCCCTAAACAAAATGGGGTAGGTGAAGGAAGAACAGAACTCTCATTGAGGTTTTAAGAACCATGTTAAATGGCTGAGGTCTTTAAAGCATTTACTGGTGGCGTTAAAACGTACTGTTACACTCAAGCGAGGTCAATCATTGTCAAAGACATAATAAAACCCATATGAGATATTCAAAAGGTAGACTTCGACGCCAACTACTTCCTTGTGTTTTGGATGTCCACGTGTTTATTCATAACCACGAGGGATCATCTACAGAAGCCAGTTAAATGCTAACATGATGGATACTTTCTGGTTTTCACTGATCTCCAAAGCCTTGAGGTATTTAACACAAGATGACAACAAGTTGAGGAAACCTATCATGTCACCTTTGATGAAAGTATAGAAAGCATAAGATTCACCAACACTCGGTGGAAAAATAGAATTGATAACTCATTAAGATACCCTCACATGAGTACAATAAAACCATTCCTACGTACAAGGCGTCTTTGACATCTCATATCCTGCCTCACAACTGTCACAACCAACTATCAGGTGAATTCGTGAGATAATCGGTCGGTCCCTCTTGGGATAGGTAACTTGATCCATATGATCGGATCCTATAACTTCGAGAACCTCTACGGAACAAATCACCTCGACGGATGATCTAAATGATCTGTGGCTCCACGAACTCGGTGACATCTTCAAGCTCGGATCGGACCACAAAGTAAGTGGACAAGATCTCAAGACATTGAGCTTGTAAACATCATTAATTGAACCCTTTGAGGAATGCTCACTAGAAGCATGGGCGCTAACCAAGCACCTCGGCCAATGAATGTCTATATGCTGATTACCTGTCGGAAATAGAACCCAAAAGTGTCAGAGGCTCTAAAATACCCCAAGGCGGGTTCGAGGGCTATGCAAGAAGAGCGCAGCAGTTTGATAAAAAACAGGTCATGACCTTGATCAAATGTCTCGAGGATGTAGTAGTCATAGGAATGAAGTGGGTTTTTAGAAACAAAGCGATGAAAGCGGCAACGTCATTAAAAACAAAGCGGACTTGTAGCAGTTCTGTTCATCAACAAGAAGGCATTGACTATGATGAAACATTTGCTCCTATTGCAAGAATGGAAGCCATCAGGATCTTTCTTGTATATGCAACATACATGAACTTCAGTGCACCAAATGGATGTTAAAAGTGCATTCTTAAATGGTGATCTCAAGGAAGATGTATATGTTCTTAACCTCAGGGCTTTGAGTAGTGAATTCTGACATAATCGCAAGCTTAAAGCTCTTTATGGACTTAAACAAGCTCCCGGGGCATGGTATGAAACTCTCTCGCCTTCCGATACAAACAAGTTTGTCGGAGGAAAGATAGACAACACACTATTTGTCTATAGAACTCAACAGGATGTGATTCTAGTCCAAGTGTATGTTGATGACATCATCTTTGGCTCAAAAAACTACAAACTTTGCAAACAGTTTGAAAAACTGATGACTAAGAAGTTTGAAATGAGCATGATAGGTGAACTCACATACTTTCTTGGACTACAAATCGAGCAAGCTGACAAAGGAATATCCATCGATCAAGAGAAATACACCAAATCTCTTGAAAAAAATATGAGATATATCTCGCTGTGCCCGGTGAAAACTCAATGGTCCCACCTAACAACCTTGGACCTGATCTCTTGGAAAATCGAGTCGATCAAACTCATTTCAAAGGGATTGTAGGCTCACGATGTATCTAGCGCTTCAGACCGGATATCGATTCTCGGTTATTACAATAGCAAGATATCGGTCCAATCCTAAAGAATCCCATCTCACTATGACTAAAGAAT
>OU343218.1:51807008-52002619 GCA_910596185.1 Chrysanthemum makinoi
AAGTGATCTCAACCATTAGATCACCCCCTCCTTCTCCTCCCTTTTTTTCACACCAAACTACAGGGATCTTATTGTATTTTTCTTCATTCTTTAAGGGAATGTTTTGTAAATTCACACCTTTCATATATAATACCTAATTGTTTTCATTTTTTCTTTTTCTTCTTTCTCTAGATCCAAGACCTGAACTTTTTTCACGAAGTTCACGAAGTTCACGAAATCACGACCATGAAGATTCACGAAATCATCTCATCACGAAGTCATATCCTGTTATCAGATTCAATAATGTGTGTAAGTGATTTCGTGTTATCAGATTCAATATCACTTCATCATAATTTATCAAATCGAAGATCAAATTAAGGTATGTAAGTGAACTTGATTATAGATTTGTTATTTTTGCTAATTAAAATCAATTATAAAGCTTATATATTGATTGTTTGAGTTAGGTTTTTACTTTTATGCAATTTGATTCGTTAAACACTATCTTTGTTTATAGATATAACGATTTTCAGAGTTTATTGACATCATTCATTGTATAGAATAGCTATTTTGAAACGAATTTGAGAAATAAATACTTGGAAAACATGTTTACATAAGACTGCACACCAAGTGTTTCATAAAATGTCTGAATGGGATTTTATAGCTGCGATGTACTAATTTTACATTGTGATGCCCTAATTCTTGTGAATTAATTCTAGTTACACTGGATGCCTTAATTTATTTAGGCAAGAGGATTTTAGATTTGGATGAACACACTCGCAAAGACAATTGTATGGACATCAATTTTGCTGCTACTGTATGTATCTCCACGTCATCATACCATTTGCTACGACGTTAGGTTACAAGTTTCAAGAGGAAAATTGAAAGTTGTTTGTCTGAGTAGCAGAAGTCAAATAAGGACACATGATATGGAATAGCGTTCTTTGACAAATTTGACCTTTTTTCAACAACTTATTTAAATCAGATCTTGACTTAGTTGAAATAGGTTTCCTATTCACACTTGTTCATGTGCAGGTGCTTGTTAATCAACTGAAAGGTGTTGCCCCAGCTACGTAATTCAATATCATATATGAGTGAGGAAGTGAATAGTATCTCCACCAATCTTCCTCAAGTGACAAATAACCATGGATGATCTACCTCACATGTACGACAAAGAACTAGAAGCACTATGGTAGTTGCGTTATACCTTATTTACTTTATTTTATGATGATTAGCAAATATTTTAAATGCCCGTTCGAGTACTAAACTACAGATTTGATGTCTGAGTATCAGAAGTCAAATCAAGACACATCCAGTAGAGCTTCGTTTGATTTATATCTGAAATTCATTCACTTGACCAAACGGGTGCACTAAAGTGACTCAAACAGATGCACTTAAGTTCATCAAAAGATGCAGTAAGTTTGGTGGCTTTTTTGGAGATACTGCTGCTCATATGATTACAACTGCTCAAGTGAATAAAAGAAAAAAATGCTCTAAGTATTTATCACAAATGCATATAGTTTACTGGTCTTCTACTTGTATGTTTGACAGTGTCTGGAGTAGATGGTAAAGTGCATAACCTACTACCAAACAACATGGAACGTTCATACATAAAAGTTACCCCAATTTTGAAATTAGCGCAAAGGCATTGGTTTTTAATAAGTGTAACAGGATAAGTAAATAATACTATTTACATCTTGTGTTGTAAACTCCCTGTAGTAAAGAAGATATAAAATATGTTAGTGCAAATATTACGATATTTAATTTATACAATCTCAATTGTTTTGATTGATGACAAACATGTAACTTGTAATATATAACGTAAAATGTACAAGTTACTCGTAATCACATTTTGTCTCAACATACAACACCTCTCGATGTCTCAAGTCCTCGTATGTTACAACACAGGTTCGTACATGTTTGTTATGTGTCATTATGATCAAACCCATTAACAAATCATTTAGAATGTTTAAAATACGTTTAGAGTTACTAAGTATTTTAATAGGTTACTCATTCTATTTCGAACCTCATTTTACATTTTGCATTCACAAGTATTTTATACAAATACATCTTTTGTAAAATGTCTAACAAATATATACTTTTATTTGTACAAGTAAACTAACTATAATATTCATACAAGTACTAAAGTTTACTTACACTTGACAAAATATATTTTATTTTGACAGGCACTTAATTAGATATTTTATTTTACAAAAGGTTACTTACATTTTATTTACAAGTAACTTACCTTTTTAAATAAGTATATACACTTATTTAAATGTATTTTTTATAAAAAGGAAAACACTCTTTTATTACCTCATGCATAATGTCATCTAAATCTTTAAAAGATTTTGGAAAGATTTTGGAAGATATTCTAAGATATCAAATCTAATAAAATATTATTTTTTTAGATTACATCTTTGGCTATAAATAGAGCCCATTGTCTTCTCATTTTCTCATCCCTTCCAACACACATTCTCTCTATCTTTCTTTCATCTTTTAGATCTATAGATAACCATGTAGTAACAAACATTAATCACCCTCATCATCACATGATCATTATGCTTCTAACATTCATCTTTGTTGTAAGCATACTTTACATCTTGATCAACCAAGGAAAGCTTGGAGATCTAGCCATCCTCATTCACCAAAGCATATCAACATATGAAGATTCAAGATCTCTTGATATCCTCATTTATTGAAGACTTCTTATTTAAGAAGATCATTTAGATTAGTCATTCATATGTATTAGACATTTATGTCATGGATCATCATTGTAAACATTATTGCATCATCACAACACTTTCACCAAACTAGATTAGATGGGTTATGTGTTTGTACCATAAAACACAAGGTTTGTTATGTTGGGCCATAAAATATAACGGGAGTAGTTGTACCCGGAAAGAACTCGACATCTAGCTTAGTGTCGGAAATATTGTATAGGCGACGTTAGCTTGGTTCTACCTCGAACTAGAACCCGCTATTTAGCTTTGTACAAAAAGTGTGCGAGGATTGTAAGGTTTTTCCGCCGAGAAGGGAGCTTGTTGATTTAGTGAAGTAACTCTCGTTGGGTACTTCGGGAGTGGAGTAGCGAGGAGGAGATCCGTGACCTAACCACTATAAATCCTCGTGTTCGGTTTGCACTTTCCTTTCTTTATCTCTTTACGTTTATAATTGCTTGTGATGTGGTTTGATGTTGATGCTTGTGTGACAACTTGGTTTACTATGCTTTATATTAGTCACAAACAATAATTGGTACTTTCATATTATAACAAGCTTCATAAGCGATTTGATACTAAAGATCTAACGTTTTAAAGCGGTAACGATTCACCCCCTTTACGTTTTCACAATTGGTATCAGAGACTCGTAGCTCTTATTTTCAAAACAAATGGTTTTTAAAATGGAGCGCGATCCATGTATCAAATTACCATTGAAGCGAAATATAATATGAAAAATGTTTTGCTAATTATACTTAGAAATCTTGTTATTAAATGTTTAAGATCAGTCACATAAGTAGAAATGTTGTTAAAAATATGTATTATATGTTTACTATCAAATCTAGTAAGTCCCACACATTTTATCTATGTAAAAATACTAGTTTTGGTGAATATGTCTAAGAGGACCACGGAACCAAATCATATAAGGGTCGGAACCCTAAATTTGGTTCCTTGGAATCCGTATGCAAAGTATGCAGTTTTTTTGCCAACTTCAAAAAATCACAACTAATTAACCGTAAGTCCGTACAAGTCGAGCCACCTATCATTTTAAAGGGAATTGAGTCTACTTTCATTTAAAAATACTCTCATGGCCTGAGTCTAATTTTGAATAAGTGAAATAGACCAAATACTACAGTATGTCTAAGATATTGAGTTTCGCTTTAACATAAAAACTCAAATTTTTGAATCAAGCAATTTAAGTTGGTATTATTAGAACTTTGATACAATTTCTTTTGAAACTAAATAATTTGGTAATATGTTTAAAGGAAACTAATCAAACTTGGTATACATCGTCATATTTAAACGCAAAATGACGAAAAGTGTTTTTCTTGTTATGCTATGCTAAATGACCACTTGTTTATGTTGTTTGCATATATGTTGCTTGCTTATTTTCAAATTGTTTTTTACACTTATTTGTTTGCATAATATAAGTGTCAATGTTGCCATGTTATTTATTCGCTTGTTTGATGATTTCTTGTTTATGCACAATATGACATTTGCTAGATTTTGTCCACTAAGTTGGAAAATTATTTTACCATCGCTTGTAGAATTAGATCACTTTCGTTGCATAGGTTATACTAACGTCTCACATAACTTATGAAATGTCATAACTCACTTAGCAATGAGTACTAAGTAAATTAGTCAAGTACTTTGAAAAATGGAGGTTTTAAGAGAGTGTTTGGTATAAGGACAAAAACAATGTTGCATGATGTAATTTATGTGTTCTCGCTTTCTAGGACGATAACCAAACTTAAAACAATTATGCGAACTAACTTTCTCATGCAGGGGGATAACATTCGTATGTTATCAAATTTTCACCGTTTTTACTATTTAGTGAAAATCGCTAGCCCCTACTTGAAATACATGCTCCCATGTGTTTATATATGTGTTATTGCTTATTCCTAATTATCTCCATATGTTTTAAGAAAAATTTCAGGATTCGGAAAAGTCCCCGAGGGTTAAAAAAACGCCTCTGTGAAATTTTCTGCACAACACGGATTTGACGGACCCAAAAAATTGGTTCCGTCCGTTATAAATTTTGGTGTCGTGGCTACTGCAGGTAAGTTTCTGAATTGTACTAAATCCCGCACTCTAGTTTACCAAATTTTTTTTCTAGGATAGTTTTTACTGCTTTTCATTTATATTAGGACTAGTTTAACTTACCTAAACCAATAGGATACTCATTTCCCACAAAAACTCAAAAATTCACAAAATCCACCGAAGGAACCCTTTATTATAAAGGAAGTAACAAATCCGTGGATGTCTGACTTTTAAGATTTTGCATTGATTGAAGTTCATTTACTGTATATCTTTAATCTCACTCAACACATCCTCAATGAATTGACTTAAGATGTTTGACATGCTCTTAAACACTTCTATCTCATTAGAAGCCACCATCTTTGTATGGATTAACATCAAATCAAACACTTTTCTCCATGAATCATTAGTTTCATAAATTAACACATTTAGGAAAGTCATTTTCACACCTTCACTATTACTTCTCCTTAAGCTTAGCATTTCTTAAAGCAAAGTCAAAATGACTAAAACCTCATCACCTTCAAATAAGACACTTAATAAAACCGCTAGGATTAGCATTCGATCTTGCTGCTTCGTCAACTTGAACTCTTTGAACTTTCTAAGCTTAAGTACTCTAACTCCACCACCTAAATCACCCACCATTTTGACTGCTTCACTATCATCCAAAACACCTTCACTACCAAAGTATCCAAAACTTGTACCTATCGAACTTTGTGAAACACCACCAACATCTCCTCATCTGTTTACGGATGACTTAGATGACTTGTGTAACACCCCCAAAATTATCGCAGTGGAAGATTGTGTCACTGGGGTATTACTTCATAGTTCACAGAACAAGTTACAGAAAACGACTCTAAATGAGACGTTTTGAAATAAATTATCATTCGATTAAAATATCAGAGTTTACAAACTGGTCCCACAAGTTTGTACAATCATAAAAAGTACAACATAAAAGTTGTAATATGTTTCGAATGATAATATATGCATCGTCTCCAAAATATTTTTCCGTGCGCCTTCACATGCCATGCCAGCTAATTCCTTTCAAACCTGAGATAACATGCTAAAAAGTGTCAATACAAAGGTTGAGTGAGTTCATAGGTTTATAAGTAAAACAATTGATCACAAGATATCAAGTTTAGGAAAGCAGTGGGCTACGTTGTTATACGCCCATAGTGCGTTTGATTGCCTAACCGGTCAATATAAACGTAGAAACCGCATAGGTTTGAAAACAGTAGTGGATAATATATTTTGTAATATAATTGCAATGTGTACAATTATCTTCTTGAAAGTTATTATTGCTCTAAGCTCATGGTACTCACGACTGACTGTTGTATATATATCATCGGACGATATATACAGTAAATAACTTGCCCCGGGTAGGTATTTTGCCCTATACATAGATAATCTCAAATATAGTGTGCCTTGTTATTTCCGATAACATAGATGGGTTCGTCAATTCCGATAGGCCTATCCACAATATTTTCGCTCACTCCCAGTGATTAGTGGTCCATGATGTTGGGGACTTTTGGCAAAAACAACTTAGTGGCATGCAATAATACAGTCAAGGCATTCAGTTTGCAAGTAATTGTCCATAATAAAGCATTTTAGCATATAATAAAAGCAGTAGCATGTATCTCCCCCAAAAGAGTTTATAAAACAGTTAAACAAAAGCTGGGGCTATGAAACTCACTGTAGTGATCAGCAACGGAGTGTAACGATATAATGTTTATCAACGGTAGAGTATGACAAGATCACGATCTTTAACGATTACCTACGAAAGCATAGTATTCGTGTTTTAGTATAGTGTATGATATAAGTGTACAAGTATATGAAGTTTGTTGGCTTTCAATATGATGTTGTACATGAATCCTTAAGTTAAAGTATCCCTTAAGTGTTGTTTAGCTTATAGCCCTTTTATAAATAACCTCGTACCATCGTTCGGGTTATCAAAATCAAGAGGTCGTGTAGTGAACGTATGAGGAGCCAGGACACTTTAAATCGTAAATCCACAACTCGTCGATATGACACCCCGAAGAGGCCTCTTTATGATAATGAAATTCCCTACTATTGTTGTACTTGCCATTTATAAGTGAAGTATTTGACGAGACAAATGTTATATAAAACATGTGTCGTGTTTCGTCAAATACTATTGATTGACTTATGTGACGATATGATGATATAAGTTGTGTGTCGTGAAGTAGTTTAACATGCCATATGGTCATTACTTAGTTTGTCAAAGTCTAGCAAAGTCTAATCCAATGAACCAAGTTTTAAAACAAGTTTCGGGCCATTAAGCCCAAACTAGCCGTGCGGCATCGTTATGGTTAAGCAACTTGAGACAACAATCATGGTCATATCTAGTGGCTATATTTAAGTTAAAATAGCTTGTGACATCAGCCTTGGCTTAACCTTGGCTTGGTTTTGGTCTCAAAGAATCAAAATACAACCAAGTTTCCTTAACCATGGTTGTTTTCTAATCAACAACAGGTCCGTTTAGTTTTTGCTGTTTTTAAGACTTTTCGTTCACTTTCTGCTTATGTGCACCCGAGTTTTTGTAGAAAAAATCATTCCGAGCAACTTTAGTGTTTTACACTTTTGCTGATTCGGACCAGAAAATGGTCAAAACCTTATTTTAAAATCGTATCAGCAAGCTTTCTTGTTTCAGCACTATATTTCCTTTTAGTAACACTTAACTAGGCATAACTTTTTAACCACAAGTCCTTTTTAAGTGATTCAAAAGCTCAAGTTCTAGTTTTTACTTCCTCTAACAGCTTCTCAAACTTAATCAAGTCCAAAGTCTAAAGCTTACTTATATCAATAGTCTAATTACAAGTAATTACTTATATTTCATTGCAGAAAGTTTGGCTGCACATTCAGTCCTGCCAAAACGACCATAACTTGAGTTCTACAACTTGTTTTGACACGCGGATTTCGCCAAACTTCAATTTTAGGTCTTGGATACATTTCATAAAACTGAGTCGACTTCCATAAATGACCAGAACCATGGGCTTTTCTTAAATGAAATCTGGTGTGCAGATTTTGACATGTTTTGCCATTTTGGCTCTCATTTACTCATCGGGAGGAGTTATGAGGTGCGCCACCCGGTGAAATGACCATAAGACATAGCTATACAATCTTATATTACTGAATTAACCTCAAAGTTTACTGAGATGATTAGTTTAATCAATCTTTGGGACTGTTGCAGAATTCAAACTCATAAAACCTACCTAAGGCTTGTTTTAGCTTCTTTTCATGTTACAAACTTCATGTACAACATCAATCATGCCATATTACATATACTACTTGTACAAGGTATAAATTACATCAAAGATGAATAAAAGACTTGAGAACTAAATAAAATCTTACAACTTCTTGGATGGAAAACACCCAAAACCCAAGAACCACTATCTTAAGTCTTTCAATCACCAACAAGTCTTTCAAATCTTCAACCCAACTTGTGATAGCCTTATGAAAACCTTGTGCTTGGTCTTCTAGTTCAGCCCTTATTCTTGTATAAGTCTTGTTTCAAACTTGTAGCCAACAATTTAATTCTTGTCTTAGGTAGAATACATCATGGCCTTCATCTTCTTAGTATATATTGTTTCTTGATTCAAAACTTAAGTGGTGATGGTGCTACTATGTTGTACGGCAGCAAGGAAGAGGAGAAGAGAGAATTTCCAACTTGTCTAAGTAAACTTTGAGGTGAAGTAAAAGTTTATGTAGAAGGAGGTGTTGAGTTATAAGACATAGCAGGCTAAAACAAAGCCATGTGTCCCTTGTGATGGCTTATGCATGCACACCTCATGCTTGAGGAGGTGAATGTGTATTATTTGTGATAAAATTTAGTTTACAAGGTGTAATTTGGTCCCGGTAATTACTAATGTTAAGCCCTTAAGTCACGAAACTTAAAATCGGGTAACATAAAAATAGAATACTTACAAAAATTCTAAAACTTATCAATATACTCTAACTAGGTATATTAAATGTGTGATAAGTCTCATAGGGTGCGTCTATGTTGTTAAAACCTAATGACGTAGGTTTGAGCACGTGTATTACGTAAAGAGTAAAATGTTTACGTAAAAATAGCAAAGTGGCAATAGTTCATATAAAATATGACTATTGGTGAAAGTAGAGTATTTTGAACACCTAGACTTATCGTAGTCTTGTGTTGATCACGAGGAAAGTTTACACGATTAAACTTTCGTAATTATTAAAGTCACAACTTTAAATAATTATTTATAGCCATAGGTGAACAAAAATGTGTGAGTGTAATAACGAAAGATTGAATTATTTAACTTGAAAAATCGGTTACTACCAGTTATAGTATTTGCTTTTACGTTACAGTAAAAGTCAAATAGTAAAAAGTCAAAGTCAACTTTTAAGAAGTCAAAGGGTAAAATAGTCATTTTATCTTATGAAAATTTACGAGTTGCTACAGCTTGCCACCTGAACTAGATCCGGACTCATTATTTACAAAGATATCATACACAAGTCTAACATATGACTATAGATATTGGTTTGTATCTACATGTTTTGCCTCACTTGGTTAACATGAAAATAATGTGTCATCCTCCAAGACGATAAGGATTTACATCGATTCATAACTCACATGTATGTTAAAGAGTCTTGCTATCCTTAAGTGCAATCTAAGATCCATAATTTCAACAACGTAGGATTGACAACTTAAGTATTTCATCTGAAGTATTCAAGTATATGCGACCTACGATTGTAGTCATTAAAAGTCATATCCAAAAATCAACACCCAAGTATTTTAACAACACATGTTAAAACACTAATCCTAAAATGAATCAAACACTTATCCTATCTCAACTAGAACACTTATCCAAAACAAACAACCCACTATGGCACTTATCCCACTTTGACACATTCGGTGGCACTTGTCATAACACTCTCCCAATCAATAAAGCAAATGTCAATAGGTCTTCATCCTTTAACATCTACCACTTAAGCTCACTTGTTCTTTCACCATTATCTCATCACATTCATCTCTGTGATATATCTCAGCCCCTAAGCTTCACAAACATGACCAAAACTTCAAGCACTTCACCCACTAGTTGTACCAACCAATGAACCATAAGAATTAGTATCCGTACTTGTTTTGTTCAACATCTATGGACAAATAATCAACCTAAATACTCCCATAGCACAACAAACCTCTACATCACCACATCATTATTTAGACACACAAGAAGACCTACCACCTAGATCAACCAATCCACCATCATTTGAATTCGTTGAGTGAATTGTTCAAATAGCTCTTGTGTTCAACACTCGTACTGAGTCACATGCATGTTGAACAAACTCAACCATACTTTCCCACCTATAAAGACTTAGCTGATTCATTATGGCTAGAACCTCAACTATCAAATGAGCATGATGCTCCTGGTAACTTTTGTCAAATTTCACTAGGTATAAGTAGTACTACCTTCACAAATGATCAAAGTATTAGTAATACTTTGTCGTTAAACTCCGCATAAATTTCGTTAAACCTTAAATCAACATTTTAATAACATATGTTAAAATTCTATCTCAAAGCCAATATCATACACCCCGAGCAACAATAACTCTTGAGGAGTATACATAAGAAACTCGAGTGAATTTCTCTTTTCATCATCTAGTAAATATAATCTTGAGACCAAGTATATTTAGGATAGGACTATCCGATTCAAACACTTTGGCTTCATATCTTCATTTAGAAAAACATGATGTTTTGAAAACATTATGCCTAAGAAATCATGCGTTAAGTTTTCATATTGTTAAAAGGATATTGTATATCATATGCATCATTCTCTCATTGCAACATAAATGGTTATGTTACAAGAGATTTCATTACACCTCATTTTCTAAATGATCTTGAAACAAACATCTACAAGTTGTATGAACTAGCGTATCCAATTCATCTTATCATACTTGTTTTCATAAGCATAATAACTTTATCCAATGGGATAATCTCATTTGTTGAAAGATACTATTTGTATCTATTTCCTTTCAAGCGTACATCATAACCTAACCTTGCTAAAACCGAGTGCACATCCAAGGTTAAAACTACACATCTCTAGAGCATACACAAGATCTATTGATGTTGGTAACCTTATTTAGATTCTTGTTAAATAAAATTCCAAAGAGCTTTCTTGAAAACGTTCTTAGTTTAACATATTCCATTCCCTAGTCTTAGATGATCAAATCACATTTAAGTACACACTTCAACTCAACATAAAAGATGTCATCCATTAGATCATACAATTAGCTATGTAATTTAAACAACCTTAGATTCTAAACACAAGATTAAAACATATTGTTTATCAAACACACCATTGTTAAAATTCATGTGTATAACATGACGTCGTCATCACCTTAGTTATATTGCATATTAGTTAAGTCACATTAAGCCAAGTATTGTTAAACTATCATCACTTTAATAGGCAAAAGTAGGAGTTCCCATCTTTCTAACATGAGAATGACTACTGGAAAACCTATTGCACTAGAAACTCAATTTGACCTAACGGTTGAATTGCTTCCAAGAGAGAATTTGGGTATGTGGAATCACCCGTAAAAATGGTCGTGTTTAGCCTTAATTGAGCACCGCTAGTAATAGTCTCATATTCATTCTCCAACTTGAAAAATCTGTTTTCCTATACTTGCCTAAAGTAATTGTTAAAATAATGATAGTTTGCCTCACCTTAGGAATACCAATCAAACAAGTAGAAGATATGACTTTTCCTCCTTTAAGTTTATTTAAACCACTTGCATTACATATACATGTGTTGATTACATGTTCTTGTTTAAAATAATCAATTGTCTTGATGCTTTCTTGGTGTTTGATATCTACTTGATTAATTGTCAAATGTATAAACCCTAGAAAGTTTTTTGTGTTTATGATGCTTTATACTACTTTATGTTAAGCGTAAACATGATTTGCATGATATTTATAGTTGAAGCAATTATGTCCCTTGTATGATGTTTCGCATAATTAACGTGTTACTTGTGAACTCATTATATGTCATTTTGTTACTAATGTATCCATGTTTGAAAGCTATTGTCCTTTGTTTACATTCATTATATCTATGTGTAGTACGATCCAAATGATACATGCTCCAAATTGTTATGTCTTAAACATGGCTTGCATGAATCTTTCATCTTGTTTCTTTTGCTTCTCGTCACCTAATTTGTTTGCTACGTGTGCACGTATAATCTGTCAAAGTGCTTTTGGTATGACAAACTTTTAGAAGTATTTTTATCTTACAAATTAATCACATAGATTGTTGTGTTTATTTATAGCCAAGTATGCTTAAGTGTCTAAGTCTAACGACAAAACAATCTCAAAATGAAATGTCTTGAATAAAGTCGTATTCTTGCATAATATGATTATTTTGATGCTATCTTGTATGGTGATTTCTTGTCTAACGCAATGTGTTGTTTTTGCTTATAGTGTTATCGTTTGATTTATATAATGTTGATGTATTTTGTCACTAACAAAACTGTTTTGTAGATTGATAACGAATTATATTAGTTTTTACTCTTATTATTATTATTATAATTATATATATTTTTTTGTAAGTGATACCCGGGTACTAGTATCTATTTGATATTATTATTATTATTATTATTTGAGTGTGTCTCATATTCATGAAGCCCGCACCTTGATCTGCGCCTCGCCTCAAGGCTCCATAAACCATTTGCGCCTTAGTGCGCGTTGGGTATCTATTTGATATTGTTATTATTATTATTTCTAACATAAAATTGAGTTTGGATTTGAATTTGGTAACCCAAGATTTACTTACTGGGCTAAGCCCAGTAACTAAAAATAAAAAAACCTTAACAAGTTGCGTATCATTCATTGTAACAATCTCACCTGCAAATTTACTGCCTCTTTAAAAGAAGAAGACAAAGAAGAAATGATTAGATCTCTGAACTCATTTTACTAATTAATTAATGGTTTATATACTAGCATTATAATACTTAAACTGTCGTTTATTTATTCGTTTGCATTTTAAATTGTCAAGTGGCCGGCCTTTACTTAACTATATATATTTTTTTATACCGATAAATTTTATGCGTTTAGAGTTTCGTTTTATTGACGATAGATTTGCTGACTGATGATGAGTCTTGGGTGCTTCTGGATAAACATTCTCAGGCCTTGATCAATCATGTGAGTCATTAAATCTATTCTTGGCCTTTGGATTGAATTGGTGATGTGTCTAAGCCAATGAGAATGCTCCATTTTTTCCACTGTGGCAATCCAGATGATACACACCTCTAACATGTCAACAGTACCTTCTAGAATCACATTAAGTTGGGTAAATGATGTGACGTTCAAGGTAAATGGGGGAGAGGTGGTTAAACAGTGAAACTGGATGGTTATTTGGTTTAGGCGTGTTGGGACTCAGGGGTTTTTATTTATTGATTGTTTGACTGTGTTTGTTTGACCGGGGTTAAAGGTAAACCGGGTATGGACTTGGGTAACATTGGGTTTATGGGTGTAAACTGTAAAGGGTATTAGTTTTGGGTGGATTATGGGCTTGGTTGGGCTGAATGAGATTTGGTCTTGGGTTTTATTTGGGATATGGATAATAAGTGTATTATTTCACAAATAAGGACCATCCATGTATAATATGTAGAAACCAAGGACCAAAAGTGTAATTGTGAAACGGTAAGGGTATAATAGGAAATTATGATAAATGGGATATAAAGGGAGTATTGTGTAAATTTTGGATAGTTGAGGGGTTTTTGTGTAAATTTGGAAAAGTGATGGTGAAAATGAGAAAAATCCCCGAACATGATCCACAACCATCGAAATTAATCTTTTGAGCATAAAAATCCCTGAAATAGCATCCCGTCATCGGCTTTTGCACTCTTCTTTATCTCGTGCTCGGTTTTTCTTCGGTTTTGGCTTCTTTTTGTTTGTTTTGTCATATCCGTACCTGCACATGCATAAACTCAAGAAAACAGCAAATATTAGCAATAAACGGCTCTTTCTTGGTTATTTTGGGTCTATTTTGATATAGAAAAGGTATGTGTTTTAGCACATACCAACCTTCAACATAATATACCCTGGAAATCACACAATCTCCAACCACGTAATCTCCATAACCCATAATAGCACCGAAATGATCGTTCCTGAATCTAACTCGTCTCCGATGAATTTGCTCACAAAGTTCATGAGCGTGACCGGTCTCCAGTCATATGCTTGGAGCGACTGAGTCCAGTACCACAAAACGATTTGAACGATCTACAATTGAACACGCAGACAAGAATGGATAACTGGATAATTGGGATCCCCATGCAAGAATGGGTTCCATTTGTTTAGTAACAGTGATTGGAACACCTACATCATAAATAGAAACACCCATATCAGAAATAGAAGCAATGGAATCATTAGGAGTAGATGCAGTGATGGTGTCCGTATTTGACCTATTCAAAGTATGTTCACTTCTTAGAGGAATAGTTCTACCAGTAGGCATCCATTTTCTAGTGGGCATTGTCTTAGCAGATTAAGGGTAGAACTGATTATCCTTATGGCCAAAAGGTATCCATTGATAACCTATCTTACTAAATGTTCTTCCTGTGGGTTTCCACTGTTTTCTAACTTTCTTTCGCCTTTGCCTTTTAGCCTTCTTAGCATGATTTTTAGCATTAACAATTTTAACTAGGCATTTGAAAGAATTAGACAAAACATTCATACCACATTCATGATTAGCAATGAATTCAAGGACATCATTACATGGTTTGAGATAGTATCGATTGAATTAATTACAAGATTTATGGCTAATACTAGAATCAACACGATTCATTTTATTCAACTCAAACTTAAAGTTCCTAGGTTGGTCTTCTACTCTCTTCCAATGCAAATTCTTAGCTTGCGAGGTCCTATCTTGCTTGGTATTGCCTGGAGGCTTTGACCTGCTTGCTTTTATGTCACCGATTACTCTGTCAGAGGGAATTATGGGAACATTAGTTGGTTGATCTACTTTTTGCATTCCTGAACTAGATGTGCAAGGATCTGAACTACTAGAAGGCACATTAGTGTTCACTTTCTTAAAGTTGGGCATGGAATGGTTTGTATGCTTGGTACTAGGCATAGAACAAGGCATCACAGTACTTTACCTTTCACCTAAAGATTTAGGACATGTTGCAATTAGACATTCTAGCGAGCTCCTGAGATCATTTGGCCTGAATGCAAGCAAACCTAATTTCTCTATCAAGAGGCTTATTTATGAAATCCTCTTCCACAATCTCACGGAGACATTCTAGACTATCCTTAAGGTGAGCACAATAGTTATGAAACACAAGTTCATTATTCCTAAGATGAGTGGGAATGTATTTAACAAATACAAGATATTTGGTAAAATGAGGATGACTTTGAAGCAACATTCTCATTAAAAACAAGTGGCAGCCTTTTCCTAACTCCTCAGATTCTCAATTTCTTTTTGTAAAGAAGTTATTTTTTCGTTGTTTTTGTCACGAGTGACTTTCATTGAATCATATAACTCTTTAAAGTGTCGTTTAACTTTTTCATTTTCTTCTAGAAAACTCTCGGTTTCCTTTTGTAAAGCATTTACTAAGTTTTGAAGATGAAAAGTTTGAGAATACTGAGAATCTAAAGGAGGAGGCATTTGGGAGCCAGTCACATTGTTCTTTTCACCCTTTAATTGATAAATTTGGGCTTTCAACTTTCTGATCGTGTTACAATGAGCTTGAATCGTTCACACGCTTGTTTATTCAAAACGCATCAAACTCGGAGCATCCGAGGATGTCTTGATATTTGAGGTTTTGACATTTTCTTTAAGATGTTGATATTTTAGTTGTAAATTAAAATGTTCAACTTCTAGTTTAGAAAGATGTTTTACCAAATTATCGTGATCATCCAGATCAATTTTCTCATTTAGTTTAGAATTAGTCTTTTCAAGCTCAATGACATGATCATGGGAGACTTTCAGAGCAATAGATAATTCATGAAATTTAGAAGCATTAATGGAACAATTGTAGTAAAGTAAAACACATCTTGAGTGTTACATTCAGAAATAAGATTCTCATTCAATGTATGCAAGTTCTTCCTCTCAATCTCATTATATTTTAACTCTCGCTCATAGTCACTAACCTCAACTATCATCGCATCAAATTCGTTTTCCATTTCTTTAATATCTAAATCCATCCCCTTTTTAAGACTCTCAAATTGATCTTTTAGTTGTTTAAAGAAAGGCATGACCTCAGTTAAATAGCATTCTTTAGTTTGCTCAAAACCCTTTCCCCTTCAGTTATACCAGTGGTGTGATCCTTTTCTTACAAGTTTTCTCAAAATCAACAAATAATTGAAAGATAACATATTGAATGATTAAGGTCTTGCTTTTAGTGGCAATAGTTCTAGGGACTAAATGCATTGGCGTATTAGGAGGATACACATTGTTCTTTGAAGGCATTTTCCTAAGGGGGCGGTTTGTTACAACAAGATTCTCTTTTTGCTTATCTAAATCCTTTTCCAACATTTGTTGGTGTTAACAACATTTGAGGCTTAAACTTGTTCAAGGAAATCCAATTTTCCTTTTTGTAATCATGGGGTCTGATAATTATGTTTTTCTCTTTACATGTAGGATTATTGAGTTTCTTATCCATTTTCTCCCTAGTGACTTCATCTGATTTCTTATCTTCCTCAGTGCACTCAATGCAACTAGGTTTCTTCCTAGGCTTAAGGATTTCATTGCCATCATAAATTACCTTATGAGCAGTTCTAGCATTTTAATGACCTCGGATTTGGTTCCTCAACAAGGGGAGTACTATGCTTATCACTCAAAACTCAGTGCTTAGTGATTAAGTGAGCAGTCTGAATGGTATTTCCTGTATGCACAACTTATTTTCAAGCTTGTTTTTCAAGGTTTTCAGATTGGAAAAATCATTCAAAAGTTTTGATTCCTAATTCTTGCTTAAGCAGTTTAACATTTTCCTAAAGTTCTTGTTTTTGCTTAGCAGTTTTAGAAAGCTTTTCTTGTAAGGAATTTAACTCTTGTTTTAATACTTCTTCTCTAAACCTACCTTTTCTAATAATTGTACGCATTTGGTCATCCATTTCCTGCTCTCGGGTGGTTAACTCAAACTTAGCACGTTGTTCATAGATAGCAACTTGTTCCTAATAGGCATTGAGTTCGAGGTAACAGTAATCATCAGGGCACATGCAATGTATTCATCAAAAACACAATCATTATTGACTGCAGAAGATACATCACTTGGTACAATCTCACTTTCACTTTGAGCCACATGTTGATCATATGGGACAATATTACTATTTCCTATATTTTCAACATCTGAATCATAAGTTTCAAGAGATTGTACTTCATTATGTATCTTTTGCTCATCAAACTTATCGTACAGTTTTAATACCTCTGAGATGATTGATTCTTTGGATGGACCAGCCTGTTGTGGTGAAGGAACCTTAGGAGAGACCATAGGAGAGATGCTAGCCATAAAGATTGACTGTGCAGTTGGTTCATCATCCACATCCGAATCATAAACATCACATGCCTACTTGAAATGCATTTGGATTGTTCGACCCATACCTGACCGCCGCGCGTCTACATCAAGATCATATGTCTTAGCATTCCCTTCAGAAGAAACAACAACTCCTCTTCATCCAAAGCTGCTCCATTATCCTGAGCTTGCACAAGCAACATCTTGTCCCTGAAGTACTTTCATTCTGGCGTTTTGGCGATGTGTAGTTCCTTGCAATATGTCCCTCACCACCACAGTTGTAGCATTTGATTGGCTTTGCTTGTCCTTGATTTCCAATCCTTCCCCGATTTTGATTTCCCACATATCCTCTACCAACTCCACCTCTTCCTTGTTTCGACGCCTTTCTTGAACTGCTGCACCATAACCTTCCCATCTCGGCATGGTGGCTTGATTGTGTGGATTGGATTCTCGTTCTAGGTTGTTGTTGGTGTATGGGAGAGAGTTCATGTTTTGACTAATCATGAGAGCCAGTTGATTAATGAAGTTTCCCACGGCCGCATTAGCAGCTTGTTTGAACATTGGATCAGGAATGAGTTTGTGTTTACCATTACCTATGGGTATAACTTGAGAAGCTTTGGTTGTAATTCCCACATTTTGTAAAAGGCGGTTGAATCATTTGATGAGCTTGTCTCTCCCTGGTTGGTTTTGAACTGATCAAGAATCCTTTTTTCAAACATAGCATGCCTCTCATTCTAAAGAAGGAATGCATAGAGTTGCTCATAGTTTGTATTCTTCAATCCTTTTGTTAGCTTCACAGAGGTGACAAACTTGTGCCATTCGAGATTCATGTTGTTCACAAATTTTGAGTTCAACTGAATGTTTGGCATGGTCATTTTGATGTTCCTCATGTCATGCACAAGCTTATGGAATCTCACGTAGTACTCATAGACACTCTCATCCGGTTTCATCTTGAAGTGTTCAAATTCATCATACAGTTGTGATTCTCTGTCTTCTATAGTTAATTCAGAACCTGAGAGAAGCATCTTGACATTATCCCACACTGCCTTGTCTTCGGTGTTGTGATTGATAAGCTTGTAGATATCTTTTGGAAGACCTTGAAGTATAATGTTAGAAGCCCTGATATCAGCATCGAATCTCTTTTTCTCCTTATCACTGAGCTCATCATACATCTTTGGTCTGTCTAATCCAAAGATCATGGTTCCATCTCGCAGCAGATCAATTATATCTCTTGTAGTCTCAACTCGATAAGGTCCTTCATCAATGGATTTGAGAATGTTGACCCCATTTTCCTTTCCAAGACAAGATAATCTGATTCGTTGTGCCCAAGAGTCGTAGTCGGTTCTGTCAAGCATAGGTGGCGAGTATCGAACCAGCCTACTTGAACATCCTCGAACAGTGGAGATGATTGTAGGTGCGTTGGTAGACATGTTAACAGATTACACGGGATTTTAAAACTCTATGATTAAACCTGGAAATAGATTCTTTCACGGGATTTTACTAAATCAAGAGAAAACAGTATTACAAACAAAAGTTCAACCAAGTCGCTAAGAAACCTTGAACCAAGTCGTTAAGCACCAAGTTGCTAATATCTCAAATCAAGTCGCTATAATGCCAAGTCGCTAAGAATTATGACAACAAGTCGCTAAGCACCAAGTTGCTACAAATTTTGACAAAGAAGTCGCTAAGCACCAAGTCACTAAGTCGTCAAGTCGCTAAATAGCAACTCGCTAAAGTTCAAGTCGCTAACACCAAGTCGCTAAGAAAACTTAAGTACAAGTCGCTAACAAAATTGAAAGCAAATCGCTACCTTCACCAAGACGCTACCCGTAGTAGAGAATCCACTAAGTGTACTGTTTGTCGGCTTGTCTCAATAGACAAGTTGCTAAGCTCAAATCGCTACCACTTCAACTACAACTCGCTACAAACTTACAAAGCAAGTCGCTATCAAGAATAAAAATCTGTGACTCAAGTCGCTAGCAAGAAAATCTCAAAAACACCACTTTTCAATCCAAAACAAGACAACCACGATGATTCAAGCCTACCAAATCAAAACCTAAACACTTATGATGATCCTAAACACAAAAGTACACCCAAAATTCAAACTTTAACACTAGAGATGATCCAAATGATGCAAAAACCACTAAAATTTTTCAAACTCAAAAACCATCTAAAAACCACTAGAAATCCAAGGATATGTAAGAGATGATCTAACCATGGCTCTTGATACCATTTGTAACATATTGTATTTCACATACACATCAAAACACAAACACAAGTAGTGATAGATGATTTTCTAGAGAGAGAAAGTTAGAGGTTTGGGAACTTTAGTGAGAGAAAGAAAAATCTTATTATGAGCTCCAACTCTCTACCTTGGGAGGTAGAGAGTATTTATAGTCTTAATACAAAACGCCACCTAACGGGCTGTGGATCAGGCATACAGTGGGTAAAGACCCGTCCGTCCTCCACGGTATTACTTAACTAAATACTACTTAACATTAAATAACTATGACTACGAGCTTTCTAACGATTACAAATACTTGAGGTGACTGACACTTTAATACCTGGATTTACTAAATCCTAACAAGTAGACCTGACATTTTGTTCGCTGTATGCATGTGTGCTAGATATCAGGCTAAGCCTACTAAAAAGCACCTTGAAGCGATTAAACGGGTCTTTCGGTATCTCCAAGGAACCATCAACATGGGACTTTGGTACCCGAAGGATACTGGTATGTCACTAAAACCTATGCAGATGCGACCATGCAGGTTGTCAAGATACATGTCAAAGTACGCTGGAGGTGCTCAGCTTTGGGTGATAAGCTTGTGGTCTGGTCTTCAAAGAAACAAATGAGTACTTCTATATCCTCTACAGAGGCTGAATACATAGCCATGTCATCTTGTTGTGCTCAAATCCTATGGATGAGATCCCAATTATCTGACTATGGCTTTGAATTCAACAAAATCCCTTTGTATTGTGATAACAAAAGTGCCATTGCTCTCTCTTGCAACAACGTTCAACATTCAAGAGCAAAGCACATCGACATTCGACATCATTTCATTCGGGAACAAGTGGAAAAAGGTGTGGTAGAACTCTATTTTGTGAGGTCTAAATACCAGTTAGCAGACATCTTCACCAAAGCTCTTCCTAGAGAACGTTTTGAGTTTATCCTTCCACGACTTGGTCTAAAGAATCTACAACCGGAAACACTCAAACGTCTTCAAGAGGAAGACGAGGAGTGAAGGTCTTTCTTCATCTATCTCTTGTATATATTTATTCAAAAATCAAAATACAAAATTATAAAACCCACAAAAGATAATAGAAAAATATAAAATATTCAAAATCCATAAAAATTAGAAAATCTTGAAAAATCCCAAAAATATTGTTATTCTGTCATGTTTTTCTTAATTCGATATCATCTACGGACTTTGTGTTGACATTCAAAGAATGTCACGGGTTTTTAGATGTTCTTCGAACGTACATAAATTGCTTTAAAAAAAATGAGACGGAGAAAAATGGTGGTTTATTGTCATTTCAGGCAGTAACCCGTTTTTAAAAAGAAAGAACAGAGCCATGCTTAATCTTATTTTTCAAATCTCATGCTCTGATTCTTAAAGCAAATGTTTGTCACCAAAAAGACAAATGTTTTTCTTTCCAAATATTTTTCCGTCTAATGATTCTTCTGAAAAATATTTGTCATCTAATTAAAACAAAATTGCTTTGAAAATACCTCGGACTCTATTTTTTGAAAATCATCTGGGCTTATCTTTGTCAAAATCCCTAACTCTCAATCAATAACTCATGTCATTGATTGAGGGGGAAAATAATTTCAATTCAATCAAAAAGGTTATTTTTCAAACAATTGGCACGTGAAAGAGCAAGGTCTACTTTTGGAAAATCAAAAAGAACAATGTTTTATACAATTGATTCAAGACCTTGGCTAATGTTATGTTTTCAAAAGATATTTATGCATGATTGATCATTGGAGTTTATAGTCTCAAAATCCGATCCTTATCAGTTAAAATTTTTTTCAAAAACAAGGCACTATTCTCCTCAAAAGTTCTCAAAATTTAATTTAAATCAATAGAGATCACAAATCTCAAAGGATTTGAAAATTGTGATCGGGGGAGAATTTGTGATTTAAATTGGATTTAAATTGATAATTCGATAAATGGTTTAATACTTGATTAACATGCTCCCTTCCCTACATTTGCCAAACGATTTCAAATTTTCCATGCACATGTTAAGGGGGAGCATCTACATCAAACCAAAATGAATCAAAACGTGATTGATTTGTCTCTTAGTGCAGTTTTTCCCTAATATGTGCTAAACAATTTCAAAATCAGATGCACATATTGAGGGGGAGCAAATTTTTTGAAAACCACATTCTTTCCCGGAAATATCTTTAACTGTATGTGAAACACTGATTTTGATCGGGAAAGTGATGTCGATATTTTTAAAAAATATTATCAAAGAAGTGAATTCTTCCTCTTGCCTCCATGTGCCAAAATGATTTCAAACATATGCTGCACATGTTGAGGGGGAGCCGTTTTCTAAAATATCAAAAACGATTCAGGTACAAAATGCTTTGATAATATATCACAAGTACATGGATTGATTTTCAAATGGTTTTCAATTGGTTCCAGTGGCTGATGAACAATACCAAAAAGACCCACCAAATTTACTTTATGTATGGTGATATAAGGATGGTTAGGTTAGGTATTCGTTCCCACGATCCCGCCAAAGCCGGAGGGATCTACCCAGGGACAATCCACTAGATAGTGTAGAGTCCTTAGGTATGATGAAAAAAGGAGAAAAGTGATATATGGGAAGAGTGCGGACTGAGATAGAGCTAGAACTGGAATAAACCCAACAAGGTTCTAGTTATGAAGTCTCGGTAAGCACTAAAGGGGTTGAAGAATGAAAAAGAAATTAATTGTGAAAAAGGTGAAAAGAAATAGCCCTCCAATAATTCAACCTTAGGGCAAAACCGGGTTCAATACATATGCTACTGGTGTTTACTAAGGTAACACTAGTATTGAAGACAAGACGTCATGGACCCAGTGACGTACTGCACCTAACTTCCCAAACTACTCAAGTTTCTCTTAAAAGGACTTGTTTCATTCTCACGGGGAATCTACATAATCTATCGACTTTCTCTTAGAGATGGTTGATATTGAAGAAGGAGACCCTCTCCCTAGTCTTCGGCATAGGAACCAAATGTGCACAATTGAGTCTAGAGCCAAGAGATCATCAATAAATCTCATTAAGGACACAATCAATGAAGACTCTCTGTTTCACACAATGTGGAAAGAGAGAATATATTTTAAGAGTCCTACGCATTATCCTTGTGGTATTGCCAGAACTTCTGAGTGATATGCAAACATATTCACAATGAAGATGGAAAGCCTTCTAGAGCCAACATCAAACAAGCTCTTGGTAGGTGGCATGTGAGATCTATCCAATAGATCAACCATGTGACAACTGAACAGAAAACAATGGGGCGATTCAAAATTTTGAATCAATCCTGGTTTAGGATATGGATTGACGGATACCTTTGAAAAACCGGTCGTTGTGCTTAAAGTTCTTTTCTCTAGCACATCGACTGTGTATTAATACTTTAAAAATAAAAGGTATTTATGATTGATAATTGATTTTCCTTAAAACCTTCGTTGTAATGCAAAAACATTTTATTGAGCAGTACACGATTGTTTTTCAAATCATTTTTTTATCAATCAGTGGATCTCAAATTCGCTGGTTCACTCACTCCGTGTTGTCTTCTTTGAGACATTCCTGTTTGAGAACAGCTGAGCAAATTTGCGAAACCCTGTCAAGGAGATTCTTCGAATTATACCGATCACAAGGCAGACTTGTATGATCAACGGGAACCATGGGCCGTGTACCTCAATTCAACGAAAGTGATCAAAGACACATTCGTACGCTTTATTGCTAACTGTTGTATGCAGTACACCCAACGTTGCCTGATCGAATGGAGAGGTCAATCCATAGCCGCATGCTCACACATCACATTCATTTCAAAAGAAATCATGATTAGTGCATGAATGACTCTGATCTTCTCACTCCATGCTTCGCTACGCCGCAAATATCATAAATCAACTAAAGCTTCCGCTACTCATGAGAAGAAATCATGATCCGAATGTGAGCATGTCGGTCCACTGTCACAACATCACATAATGTCAACACTACAATGGAAGAGTCAGAGATTTATGCAAGCTGATGATCTCAAAGTTGGCTCAAAACTCATCATCACGTGGATCAGTTAAAGACCTCCACTTGAATTATCCAAACATGCAATACATGAAGAATCAAAGACTATGAGCTACAGAGCAATGAACTTTAACAAGAATCCAAGAACAATCTTAATGTAATATCTGTTTGTATTCTGTGTTATTTGAGGTGACCTCCCTTAGGGGGAGATTGTTAGAATTTAGAAAATCCAGTCGTTAAAGAGTCGGTCACCTCAAATATATGTATTTGTTAGAAAGTTCATAGTCGTAGTCAAGTTATGTTAATAAGTAGTTAGTTTAGTAACACCGTGGAGGACGAACGGTCTTTACCCATCAGTATGCCGATCCACGCCCGTAGGGGCGTTTATTGTAAGACACTATAAATACCCTCTACCTCCCAAGGTAGAGGGTTGGAGCTTCAATACCATTTTTCTTTGTTTCACATAGTTCCCAACTCTCTTCACTTTCTCTCTCTAGAACTTTCTCTCTATAAACATTTTGTACGCCCCATATGGATTGTGGTTTAATGTGTTTGTGAAATCCTATATCTTATAGAGGAGGAGGGTTTGAAAAGGAAGGTTGGTCGTTTGGTAGTTGGTGGTCCAGAAGAATGTGACCTTCCTAACAAAAGGGTTTGTACTTCGACTGTTGGTGCGCATGCGTTGGAAAGTGTTGGCCACCTTTGTGGACGTTTGTCAGGTGCGTGTTTCTTTTCTTAATTTTTACGTATTTTTTTGTTTAGATTGTTGGGTTGTGATGGTTATGAATGTAGCGTTTTCGTGTTTCTTATTGTAGGCGGCTTGACAGTAGGAGTAGATGCAGAAAATGTGTTACTCACTCCAAACTTAGACGATCGTTCGCAGGGTATGGTTGCAGATGTGCCTGGACGTTGTCACGAGGGTCATCAGAACCCCGGTGTGTTGTTTGATGCGTGGCATACCTTGGGACAGGGAACGTCGGGTGGTGCGTTTAAAAAGAGGAGGTTGCTGGTAGATGGTGGACATGTTAGCGTTGGTGCATCTTCTCATGGTGAGGGTCTGAAACAGTTTTCTAACATGGTTGAGAATGTGGGGCAAACGGATTTGGATGTGGGGGGTCCTATCGGTGGTTTTTTTCCACAGCAACCAGCTGCGCATCAGGATGGTGAGATATTACCAGATAATTTCTCGGGTATGATTGTTCAAAGTTTAGATTTGAAGTTACAAGTTCTGAAGCCTGTGTTTTAAAGTTTCACTGACGCCTTTTTTCTCATGTTTGCGCTGTAGATGTGCGGCGTTTTTCTTTGGATTTGGACTTTCGTTCTGGTCGCGTATCCATTGCTGGCACAAGTGGTGTACCAAATGCTGCGGCTTTGAACTTGCAGCCTGGTGGTAGCTTTGATGGTGATGAAAACTCTTCTCGCCATGCAGACATGGAACCTGAAATTGCCAGGAGTGTCCGCAGCAGGAAACGTCGTCGTCTAATGCCAAACGTCCCTGATGTGCAGCAGCAACATATGGAACCCGGGTCGGGTCCTTCGGTCGTGTCAGGTACATGATGGTGGTATTGATTGTTTACGTTATGCACACTTTTAGTATGTCATGAGAATGTGTTGGCTAATGATGCTTTTGTGGTTGACCAGGTGCACCGAGTAATTACATGAGGTTTGGTCCCTGCAATCGTGTTTGCCGCCATTGTAGTGCAATGTTTTGGGATGAGGAGAAACTAAGCGCTTCAACTGTATCTAGAGGACCGATGTATAATCGGTGTTGTTTGGAGGGCAGGGTTCGGTTGGTAACTATGAGAGAGTACCCACCAATTGTGAATGATCTTTATTCAAGTGAACATTTCTTGGAAAACATAAGAGCTTACAACCAAATGTTTGCTATGACTTATTTAGGCGCTAATATAGATAAGTTGGTGAACGTTGGTAGAGGCCCTTATGTTTTCAAAGTCTCTGGCCAAATATATCATAGGATAGGTAGGCTATTCCCGGTTCCCGGTTCATCTCCAAGATTCTTGCAGCTGTATATATACGATACGGACAACGAAGTTCATAACAGGTTGGACCATTTTGTAGAAGGTTCGAGGAACGTTTTAAGACCAGATATTGTGCAGTCGTTGATAAAATTACTTGATCAAAATAATGCTTTGGTTCAGCTTTTTATAATGGCCAGGGATAAGTTGCAGCAGCATGACGTACCATCATTTAAAGTTAGGCTGTTCAGCGCGGGAAAGGCACCACAATATTGCACTGCCTACTGCTGATTCTATTGGAGCTATTGTTTTCGGTGATAGGGAAGAGACGGAGAGCGACTTTGATATAATATTGGAAGCACATTCTGGGGAGCCACAACGAGTTAATAAATTGCATTCACTGTATATGCCAGCCCAATTCCCGTTGTTATTGATATTTGGCGAACAGGGCTATCATTTAGATTTGTATTATCTCAACGTGTCAACGACTTCAACTCGCAGGGGTAAGCGTATGTCGATGAAGGCATTCTATTGCTATCAATTGCATGATAGGCATGGTTTTTACAACCTTTTGAGCAGTGGTGGAAACTATTTCAGCAATATGTAGTTACCGCATATTGCAGTATAGAGCAAGAAAGCATGGACTTCATAAGGTCCAACCAGTCAAACATTAGAGGCGATTATTTGACGGGGTTGTGTGATGCGATTTCACGTGGTGATGCTGATAGTTCAGACGTCGGTTCAAGAATTATCCTGGCATCCTCATTTACAGGGGCGCCTCGCTATATGTATAGCCACTACTTGGACGCTCTAGCTATCTGTAGGGTGCATGGCAACCCAGCCTTTTTCGTAACATTTGCATGCAACACTAGGTGGCCCGAGATACAAGAATACATGGCTGCCTTTCCCAACCTTTTAGCGTCCGATAGGTCCGATGTTATCGATCGTGTGTTTGAACGAAAGATTCACTCTCTGATTAAGTATATTCGAGACTTTCGTCCTTTTGGTCCAATAAAAGCAGGTATGCTACCCTAAGTTCGTTTATTTTTAACATGACATAGTCACTTGCATTTATCAGACTCTTTTTTATTACCTGTTTCCCTTTTGTTTTCAGTACTGTATACGGTGGAGTTTTAGAAACGGGGACTGCCACATTGCCACATATTGTTGTGGACATCGCGAAGATCTGAAACTATGAGTCCCGATGATGTCGACATATATATTAGCGTGGAGTTGCCACATCAGGAAGATGACCCAGAAGGGTTTAGAGTGGTAACGGAGTTTATGATGCATGGTTCATGCGGGGGGCTTTTTCGAACGTTGTGTGCATGTGCGATAGGACCACATGCAAGAAAATGTTCCCAAAGGAATATTGTGATGCAACATTCTTCGACAAGTCGGGCTATGCACATTATAGGCGTAGAGATACTCATATACAAATTCAACGCCATGGTGTTAGACTGGAAAACGCATATGTTGTGCCGTACAGTAGGCAACTCTGTATGAGATTCTACGCACATATAAATGTAGAATACTGCGATTGGACCATGCTTATCAAATATTTATTCAAATACATCTCAAAGGGTACAGATAGAATAATTGCAAGGGTGTCTAGAGAAATAGGGGGCGCATCAGCTGACCCTGCTACCGCTTCAACTTCATCAAGCACCCCTAGGCCGCGCATAGATGAAATAAAGAATTTTGTGGACGCGCGTTATATTGGACCGCATGAGGCTTGCTGGCGCATCTTATGTTTTGATATTCATAGCAGAGAACCCGCTGTTCAAATTTTAGCTGTCCACTTAGAGAACATGTAGCATATTTCTTTCAGGGCGTCTCAAACTGTGCAGTCCATACTCAACAATCCAAGTGCCAGAAGGACAACGTTAACTGAATGGTTAGCATTTAATGTAGCGTATACCATTGGTAGGCATCTAACGTATCTACAGTTTCCTGCTGAGTTCGTGTGGTCTAAAGCAGATAAAGAGTGGTCTCCTAGGCGCAACAACAAGCCTGCGATAGGACGGTTGACATATGTGCACCCAACTGCGGGTGACCTTTTTTATCAACGCATGTTGCTTTGCCATCAAAAAGGTTGTAGGTCCTTTGCGGCTATTAGGACTGTTGACGGTTATATGCATAATACGAACAGAGAGGCATGTGAGGCTTTGGGATTATTGCAGGATGATCAGGAATGGATAACCGCGATGCAGGAGAGTTGTGCGACGGCTACTTCAGCTCAATTGCGTGCACTCTTTGCTCAAATATTGTTGTTCACAGACGTTACAAGTCCGATTACCCTTTGGAGAATGTTTGGAGGCAGATGTCTGACGACGTCCCACACATACTATCAGAAGCATTAAATATACGTCCCATATTCGTTAATGACCCGGAGTTAGAAGGTGGTGTTTTGTATGAACTACAAGCGCTGCTTAGCATCCATGGAAAGTCACTAAGGGATTATGGGCTACCAAACCCTCCGCCAGGCCTTTTAGGCCTATTTAGAAATCGCATCGTCATGGAGAAAACGTGTTACAACAGGGAAGAAATGACAGCTGAAAGCAGAGGCCTCATCCCGCAACTAAACCAAAAACAGTGCGAAGTTTTTGATACGATTATCACTGCAGTACACAACAGTCGACAAAAGCTGATGTTTGTCTATGGACATGGCGGTACAGGTAAAACATTTTTGTGGAAGACTGTGATCACAACACTTAGAGCAGAGGGAAGGATCGTGTTGGCAGTTGGCTCATCAGGCGTAGCCTCACTATTATTACCATCTGGAAGCAGTGGCGGAGCTTGATCGCTTTTATTGGGGGGGCCAAAAATTTTCAAGAATAAAGTGTAACATTCTAATATAAAAAAGACTAACGAGAAGCAAAACTAGTAAACTATCAAGACCTATATAAACAAATTAGTACCAATTGCCTAGTCAAATTATTATAAATGAAACTAATTTCTACTAGAGAAAAGAACAAAGAAATTAACCAAATAAAAAGAGACTAAGCGAAAAGAATGTAACTGCACGTTTCTTTTTTAATTTTAAACTTTGGACTTTTTTTTATTAGCCATGTATTGGTAACAAGTTTTTAGGATGCACACAATGTAAAATACTTTTAATAAATCATGTATCCATATAAATCGCTAAGTGTGAGCAAAAAATTAGGGGGGGCCAGCACCCCTTCTAGCCCCTTGTATCCTTCGCCATTGTCTGGAAGAACTGTGCACTCGCGATTTAAAATACCGTTGGCGCTCACTGACGAGTCGGTGTGCGTGATAAAAAAAATACGCAACTAAGCGAACTGTTATGCAAAACCGAATTGATCATATGGGACGAAGCGCCTATGAACAAAAAAAGGTGTTTTTAAGCTCTAGATAGAACGCTGCGCGACCTTTTAGGCAAGCGCCATCTGCTTTTTGGGGGGATGTCAGTAATGTTGGGCGGGGATTTTCGACAAACGTTGCCGGTTAAGAGGGGGGCTTCTAGAGAAGCAATCATTGGTGCATCTATAGCTGAATCAAGGTTGTGGCAGAATTTTGAGGTGTTTTTTTTGTTGGAGAACATGCGTTTGCAGAGGCCTGGCATGACAGCTGAAGAGAAACTAGAATGCCAAAACTTTTCATAATGGTTGCTGAATATTGGCGATGGTATTGCCGGCACTGAAGATCTTGAGGACCCTGAGAATACCTCATGGGTTAGGATTCCAGACATTCATTGTTTTAAAACCGGGGATCAAGCGCTAAATGATTTGATAGAAATTATATATGATAATGGGTCATTACAGACACCAACAATCAAGACATTTCAAGACAAAGCAATTGTTTGCCCCAAAAATGAGACTGCTGATGTGATTAACACGCAAATATTGCAGCAGGTGACCGGAACATCAGAGTTTTATTTAAGCGCCGACAATGCAATACCAATAGGAAGTGATGGTGCTGCAACAAAATTGTTGTACCCAGAGGACTACTTACATTCTATGAAGTTTTCCGGGATCCCCCCCAATCTTTAGAGGTTAGGATAGGCGTACCAGTAATTCTAATGCGTAATCTGAATCTAACAGGAGGGTTGTGCAATGGGACGCGAATGATTGTTACTCAGTTACTAACAAGAGTGATAGAAGCTAAAATCATAACTGGCAGGATAGGAGAAAAATTTTTCATACCACGGATTTTGTTAACAGTCAAGGATGACAAGATGCCATTTGTCTTGAAGCATAAACAATTTCCTATTAAGCTGTGCTACATCACGACGATAAATAAAAGTCAGGGTCAGTCGCTTTCGAAAATAGGGATCTATTTGCCGGATCCTATATTCGGCCATGGTCAGTTGTACGTGGCACTCTCGAGAGCTACCTCACCGAAGGATTTGAAAATAGTTATCGAACCTCATCCAAACCAACCTTCGAACACAACCAAAAACATAGTATACAAAGACTTTCTAAAAAAGATAAGAACGCAACAGGTCTAGCAATATTTTTTTTGCCGCTATGTAAATATATGAGATATGCAGGTAACGCTTCAGTAACACTTCCCTTTTTTTTTATATCAGGATTTTCAATAGCATTAGCCTTTTAGTTGCGTTATCCATAATTGTGCATCATGCATGCTTCAGTGGTTACATACGATAATCGTTAATTAGTTACATAGGAATTGAATCTAAATGCTACCCTTTGTCACATTGGCTCTACTAACTTTTTGGCCAAACAGAAATAGGCATGGCTGATAAAGGAAAAGGAGAGCTAATAGAGACAAATATAGAAGAGAAAGATGTACCACAAGCTACAAACGCTACACACAGGTTTGAACTTATATACTATTAACATCCAATGGCAAAATTACATCTATCAACCTACGCTTTCTCAGCGTTTCAATTTAACTATGCATTCTATTGCAGTCCTGTGGGTAACGAAGGGAAAGAAGAGTTAGCTCAAGCAAGCCCAGCTGAAAGTTATAATACAGAGGCTACACCAATGTTAGATATGAAAGAAAAAGGTATGCTCATTACAAAAAAGCCGGATGTTGTTGATATTACAGATATCAAGGCATAAGACTTGCAAAAAGAGCTGCACTTAAGAGTATATCGCAAATGGGCATCTAGAAACGTGCCCGACCCCAATCCAACTGGACTGTGCTTGATTTTGCTAGACAAGCACGTAAGTACTCTAAACTTAATAAAAGAAAGATACATAGTCAACACCAAATAAAACATTTGCTAATATACTATGCATACAGAGAAATGCCATCCAGGCAAATGTTGATATACGGGACATCAAGCAGTTTGACTTGCTACTGCAAATAGGCGGATGCTATAAGATTTGCAGGTTTAGTGCCAAAAATACAGATAGTTGGTAGCGTACACTACCTAACAACACAACGCTACTAATTGGCAAATACACTGAAGTTGCACCTTTAGAAGATAATGATTTTCCACTTCACCACTTCAATTTCACAGCCTACAACGAGCTTGCAACTAGAGTGGATGCCAGGGATGTGATCCTAACAGGTAATATACTTAAGCTATACCTAACAATAACTAGGATGCCATAAAAATGTTGCCACATCTCTGCAGACTACATTGGGATCATTCGCAGTGTTGGACCAATAAAGGTTTTTGGAAGTCCTACTGGAAATAGAGTATTGTGGAAAAATATTGCTATCCAAAATCTGAAGTGTGGAAAACTAGAAGGGGGTTTGAATAGTTTTACCAATTTAAAACTCCCTTTTAAATATTTAGATCGACTTATGTCAATCTATTTGGTTGTTTATGTTGGACGTTGATAGATAGATATATAAACGTGTAATGAAAGATAAAGAGTAAGAAGCACATCACCACGACACAAGTATTTATAGTGGTTCGGCTACAAGTACACCTTCCTTGCCCTACTCCACTCCCCGAGTCACCTACTCGAGAGTTCGTAAGCACTACACCAACTCCTTATGGCGGAGAAGCCTTCACAACGTCGCTTAACCTTTTTCCGGTACAAAGCTAAATACCGAGTTCCTTCACACCAAGGCGAACCACACCTAACACAACGTCGCCTACCCTTTATACGGTGCTAGGCTAACCACCGAGTTCTTTCAAACCAAGGAGAACTAATCCTATCACAACGTCGCCTACCCTTTATTAGGTACTAGGCTAAGCACCTAGTTCCATTACTATGGAGGAACTACTACCCTTCACAACACAACACCTAATATCAAGGAGATCCACTCCTTGTTACAACACCATCAAGGATATCACCATCCTTGGAAATAAACAAATACTTATATGTATAACGATGCACCTCATCAATTATACGACCTAGGCATTCTTCCCAAATGCGACTTGATTTGATTCTTCGGCATCCTTCACTAATGCCTTTGACACAACGCTTGGCACCCTTCACTAATGCCTTCATCTTGACACCTCTAGCATTCTTCACTAATGCTTTGACAAGAATGATGAGCACCTTTCACTAATGCTTTCATCTTGACACTTTCGGCATTCTTCACTAATGCCTTCAACCCAACATCTATGGAGAAAGGAAGAACTATCAACAAGAGAACCTTAGTTGTATTGATGATGACGAAGCATGGCAACTCATGGACTTGAGCTTGCACGTCTTCAAGAAGTGGTGATCTCTCCTTTAAGAGGAACCTAGAAGATCACACAAAAACAAAAGACAAACTACATAGATCACTTAGATATGAGGTTAGAGGGTTAGAATACTTGGGGAAGTATGTGTGTAAAGTGATGAGTAGAAAGGAAGAAATGGCTCTCTATTTATAGAGAAAATTCTCTACTGTTCCCCGGATCCCACGGATCCCTCCCACAAGGGATCCGGCTAGCGTAAAGCTAGGGATCCGTGGGACGCTCCCCTTTACCCATGGGTATTTTGGTTATGGGTCATGGGTCATGGGTTGATCCATGGATCTTTGGCTAGATACAATGTATCTCTTGAGTGCTCACCAAGGGTTCAATGTATCTAGACATTCTCTTGAGTGCTCACCAAGGGTTTAATGTATCTAAACATTGGGTATGGGTCAATACCATGGGTTATGGATATTATCCATATATGATATAAGCATGATGTCATGCAATGGGTTATGGGTCAAGCTCAATGGATCATGGGCTTTGGGTTGTACCCAACTACATTCAATTTATTTGCCCAATGGGTTATGATACTTAAGTTTCTACCCATTTATATTACCCAATATACTACATACTAGTTATGTGTATATTTTACCCAAATATTTAAACACTAGTTGTTGTACATATGTAATATTAAATCATAAAATCACTTATACTTGTTTTAGTGTTTTATGTGAAAATGTGAATATGTTAGAAACTATTAGTTCAAACCATTTACGTATTTTATTTGTTTCGTTAAAATGATTTTACGTTTGTTATCGACAAAACATTAGAAGATCGTAAAATATAAATAAACGCTTTTACGGCTTATTTGTATTAACAATCTCCCCCTTTTTGTTGATGACAAAAATAAAATTATTTTAAGGAAAAGCTAAAATTCGTAAAAGTTTGAATTTGTAGTTTTTATTTTTCTCCCCTTTGTCGAAACAAAAGAGCCTTGAAAGAAAGCAACACATTGTTTTTAAGAAAAACATATGAAAGAAATAAAAAGAGGTAGAGAGCAAGTAACGGGAAAGGATCTCGTCTTTACTCTCCCTTGACGAGTCCATCCCTAGGTAAGGGCGTCAAGAAAGTAATACTAATCTAGTTTGTTTGCAACTAAGTTTGCAAAAGATTTCGCCTAAGTGACGAATGTGCTCCCCTTGATGATTTCAATTTTGCAAAGGGATGTAATCCTAATATTGCAAGTAATTTGCAATGTATTGTTTTGACACAAAGCTCCCCTAGCTTTAGGGTGTCAAAAGGCTTCAAGTGTAGATTGAATAACTACAAAAAAAGGTTTGAAAACAAGTATAATGCACAATTTCCTGCATATATGATCCAAGTTAGTAGAAAAATAGTTTTCTGTCTCACGGATCTCACGGTTCCCTCCTAGTAGGGATCCGTCTAGGCAATTTTGAGGGATCCGTATAGCTGATGATTAAATTCAACAATGGTGATGTAACAAGTAATGTTAACATCAAAATGAGATATGTATTCAACCAACAAACATATACTCAATGCAATATGGCAAGTAAACTATCATTCAATAAAACATAAGAGATGATCAACAAATCTCTAAAAACTAAGAGAATGATTTAGCCATATTCTACTAATACTAATAAGTGACCAAAGCTTAAGAAGCAACAAAGTGCTTGATTCTAGGGATGAGTAGACTTGTTGATTTGGTCAAATCTTTCAAGAAGATAATTAAACATGAAATGCAACTCATTTCGTACTTCTTGAACAAGTCCTTGGGTGATTAGACAATTAGAGCTATTAATGTCTTGATTAGGAACAGGATGTTTTGAGGAGGTTCTACAAATGATGGTGGAGGTACAGTGAGTAATTTAGGATGAGGTTCTACTAGGAATGAGAGTGGTGGTAATGGAAATTCCTTCATATGATCAAGTCCTTGGTGGTTCCTTGTTTCCAACGATGGACTAGTTGGTGATGTAGGTGGTTCCTATTTTAACGAGAAGGTTGGTGAATGAGAAGTTCTCGGTGGTGAATGCTCTAATGAATAGAGAGAGGCTCGGTAAAGGTGTTTTTTTTGTTGGAGAACATGCGTTTGCAGAGGCCTGGCATGACAGCTGAAGAGAAACTAGAATGCCAAAACTTTTCAGAATGGTTGCTGAATATTGGCGATGGTATTGCCGGCACTGAAGATCTTGAGGACCCTGAGAATACCTCATGGGTTAGGATTCCAGACATTCATTGTTTTAAAACCGGGGATCAAGCGCTAAATGATTTGATAGAAATTATATATGATAATGGGTCATTACAGACACCAACAATCAAGACATTTCAAGACAAAGCAATTGTTTGCCCCAAAAATGAGACTGCTGATGTGATTAACACGCAAATATTGCAGCAGGTGACCGGAACATCAGAGTTTTATTTAAGCGCCGACAATGCAATACCAATAGGAAGTGATGGTGCTGCAACAAAATTGTTGTACCCAGAGGACTACTTACATTCTATGAAGTTTTCCGGGATCCCCCCCAATCTTTAGAGGTTAGGATAGGCGTACCAGTAATTCTAATGCGTAATCTGAATCTAACAGGAGGGTCGTGCAATGGGACGCGAATGATTGTTACTCAGTTACTAACAAGAGTGATAGAAGCTAAAATCATAACTGGCAGGATAGGAGAAAAAGTTTTCATACCACGGATTTTGTTAACAGTCAAGGATGACAAGATGCCATTTGTCTTGAAGCATAAACAATTTCCTATTAAGCTGTGCTACATCACGACGATAAATAAAGTCAGGGTCAGTCGCTTTCGAAGATAGGGATCTATTTGCCGGATCCTATATTCGGCCATGGTCAGTTGTACGTGGCACTCTCGAGAGCTACCTCACCGAAGGGTTTGAAAATAGTTATCGAACCTCATCCAAACCAACCTTCGAACACAACCAAAAACATAGTATACAAAGACTTTCTAAAAAAGATAAGAACGCAACAGGTCTAGCAATATTTTTTTTGCCGCTATGTAAATATATGAGATATGTAGGTAACGCTTCAGTAACACTTCCCTTTTTTTATATCAAGATTTTTAATAGCATTAGCCTTTTAGTTGCGTTATCCATAATTGTGCATCATGCATGCTTCAGTGGTTACATACGATAATCGTTAATTAGTTACATAGGAATTGAATCTAAATGCTACCCTTTGTCACATTGGCTCTACTAACTTTTTGGCCAAACAGAAATAGGCATGGCTGATAAAGGAAAAGGAGAGCTAATAGAGACAAATATAGAAGAGAAAGATGTACCACAAGCTACAAACGCTACACACAGGTTTGAACTTATATACTATTAACATCCAATGGCAAAATTACATCTATCAACCTACGCTTTCTCAGCGTTTCAATTTAACTATGCATTCTATTGCAGTCATGTGGGTAACGAAGGGAAAGAAGAGTTAGCTCAAGCAAGCCCAGCTGAAAGTTATAATACAGAGGCTACACCAATGTTAGATATGAAAGAAAAAGGTATGCTCATTACAAAAAAGCCGGATGTTGTTGATATTACAGATATCAAGGCATAAGACTTGCAAAAAGAGCTGCACTTAAGAGTATATCGCAAATGGGCATCTAGAAACGCGTCTCGACCCCAATCCAACTGGACTGTGCTTGATTTTGCTAGACAAGCACGTAAGTACTCTAAACTTAGTAAAAGAAAGATACATAGTCAACACCAAATAAAACATTTGCTAATATACTATGCATACAGAGAAATGCCATCCAGGCAAATGTTGATATACGGGACATCAAGCACTTTGACTTGCTACTGCAAATAGGCGGATGCTATAAGATTTGCAGGTTTAGTGCCAAAAATACAGATAGTTGGTAGCGTACACTACCTAACAACACAACGCTACTAATTGGCAAATACACTGAAGTTGCACCTTTAGAAGATAATGATTTTCTACTTCACCACTTCAATTTCAGAGCTACAACGAGCTTGCAACTAGAGTGGATGCCAGGGATGTGATCCTAACAGGTAATATACTTAAGCTATACCTAACAATAACTAGGATGCCATAAAAATGTTGCCACATCTCTGCAGACTACATTGGGATCATTCGCAGTGTTGGACCAATAAAGGTTTTTGGAAGTCCCTCTGGAAATAGAGTATTGTGGAAAATATTGCTATCCAAAAATGAAGTGTGGAAAACTAAAAGGGGGTTGAATAGTTTCACCAATTTAAAACTCCCTTTTAAATATTTAGATCGACTTATGTCAATCTATTTGGTTGTTTATGTTGGACGTTGATAGATAGATATATAAACGTGTAATGAAAGATAAAGAGTAAGAAGCACATCACCACGACACAAGTATTTATAGTGGTTCGGCTACAAGGACACCTTCCTTGCCTACTCCACTCCCCGAGTCACCTACTCGAGAGTTCGTAAGCACTACACCAACTCCTTATGGCGGAGAAGCCTTCACAACGTCGCTTAACCTTTTTCAGGTACAAAGCTAAATACCGAGTTCCTTCACACCAAGGCGAACCACACCTAACACAACGCCGCCTACCCTTTATACGGTGCTAGGCTAACCACCGAGTTCTTTCACACCAAGGAGAACTAATCCTATCACAACGTCGCCTACCCTTTATTAGGTACTAGGCTAAGCACTAGTTCCATTACTATGGAGGAACTACTACCCTTCACAACACAACACCTAATATCAAGGAGATCACTCCTTGTTACAACACCATCAAGGATATCACCATCCTTGGAAATAAACAAATACTTATATGTATAACGATGCACCTCATCAATTATACGACCTAGGCATTCTTCCCAAATGCGACTTGATTTGATTCTTCGGCATCCTTCACTAATGCCTTTGACACAACGCTTGGCACCCTTCACTAATGCCTTCGTCTTGACACCTCTAGCATTCTTCACTAATGCTTTGACAAGAATGATGAGCACCTTTCACTAATGCTTTCATCTTGACACTTTCGGCATTCTTCACTAATGCCTTCAACCCAACATCTATGGAGAAAGGAAGAACTATCAACAAGAGAACCTTAGTTGTATTGATGATGACGAAGCATGGCAACTCATGGACTTGAGCTTGCACGTCTCCAAGAAGTGGTGAGCTCTCCTTTAAGAGGAACCTAGAAGATCACACAAAAACAAAAGACAAACTACATAGATCACTTAGATATGAGGTTAGAGGGTTAGAATACTTGGGGAAGTATGTGTGTAAAGTGATAAGTAGAAAGGAAGAAATGGCTCTCTATTTATAGAGAAAATTCTCTACTGTTCCCCGGATCCCACGGATCCCTCCCACAAGGGATCCGGCTAGCGTAAAGCTAGGGATCCGTGGGACGCTCCCTTTACCCATGGGTATTTTGGTTATGGGTCATGGGTCATGGGTTGATCCATGGATCTTTGGCTAGATACAATGTATCTCTTGAGTGCTCACCAAGGGTTCAATGTATCTAGACATTCTCTTGAGTGCTCACCAAGGGTTTAATGTATCTAGACATTGGGTATGGGTCAATACCATGGGTTATGGATATTATCCATATATGATATAAGCATGATGTCATGCAATGGGTTATGGGTCAAGCTCAATGGATCATGGGCTTTGGGTTGTACCCAACTACATTCAATGTATTTGCCCAATGGGTTATGATACTTAAGTTTCTACCCATTTATATTACCCAATATACTACATACTAGTTATGTGTATATTTTACCCAAATATTTAGACACTAGTTGTTGTACATATGTAATATTAAATCATAAAATCACTTATACTTGTTTTAGTGTTTTATGTGAAAATGTGAATATGTTAGAAACTATTAGTTCAAACCATTTACGTATTTTATTTGTTTCGTTAAAATGATTTTACGTTTGTTATCGACAAAACATTAGAAGATCGTAAAATATAAATAAACGTTTTTACGGCTTATTTGCATTAACATGAAGTATGTATTTATTTATAACAAACTAGCATATACATATTTCCATTTTGATAAACTGTTACAACTTACTTGACATTGCAGTGGAAATAGCATCACCTTAAGCTTGTGGAACGAAATGGCGACAAGATTTGAAACAGAAGTTGGCCTCCAGGTTAAACATCCAATAGTCCTTGCTATAAGCTCTTTCCTGGTCAAAAGGTTTGCTGGTAATATTCATCTATCCGCTACCCCAAAGGACAAGCTATTATTTCAACCCTGAAATACCGCAGGCAGCTGAAATACGCGGCGCGTAAGTACTACTTCTAAAACATATAACAGTTGGCTTATTTATGCACACGGAATGCTATTATTTAATACATACCATGTTTACAGGTATATTCAGATGTTAGCAACAGGAACACCACTCATGCTACCTCCGCTAGCCTAACAACAGCCAGAATCGGCCATATCCAGTGAACCAGTTCAGATTGCAACATTGCTTACCATAAGTACAGATACTCTAACGGTAACAAATTAAACAACTGTTTGCTCAAAAAAATTTTAGCACATGCCACTGACTCCTATGTTTAGCAGCAAAACCAGAAGTTTACCATTGAAGCTGTCATTACAAAAATCGAGGACGAGACAACCTGGTACACAAACAGATGCAAGAGGTGTAATAAGAACATTGAGCCAGATATGCCCCACTGGCATTGCCAGCAACCAGGAATGCCAGTCATCCCAAACTATAGGTATAATTAAAAAAATTCATATTAGAACTGCAATCCACTAAATTGCATACAAAAACTAACAACAAATGTGCCGCAAAATAATTGCAGCTATTGTTTCAAAACAATTGTCGCTGATGTTACTGGCAACGCATCGCTCGCATGGTATAGCCCAGAGGCACATTCCTTGCTTCATGTATGCTCAGAAGTTCTCAGTTACGTTTCCGACCCTAATCCATACAAAATTCCACCTATCATCAAGGACTTGCAAAATACAAAGCACAAATTTGATGTCCACTTTGGTTACGGCAGCAGAAAAAGAAACCCACGGCTACTCCTTGATGACGTTGCGCATGCATCTGTTCCTACATTACCAGCACCAGAAGTTGTTGAACCTTCAACGCCGTTGACTGACGGAGCGGAATCGCCACCTGTTGTTGAACTTAGTGCAGATATACTAACACCACCTTCGCTTTCTGCGGAACCAGTTGAAAAGGAATCAGCAATGAAGCATCAGGAAGCTTCAAGTGCGCGCAAACAGCTGTTCAGCACCACACAAAAAGATCCAAAGGTGCCAGTCCCTAAGAAGGCAAAAACTGACCCTGCCGCAACAGCTGATACTTAACAACGGTGGCCAATGAATTATGACTTTTGTAGTATGGCAATGACATTGCTGTACAAACTGTTATTTAGCAACTTAGGTCCTACTACCTGTAAAAATGGCTACCTTAGTGCCTAAAACCCGTAAGAACTATGTTTCTGTGAATGGTTGTAGTAAAACACAACGTGCACGATGCAGTGGTGCACAACTTTTGAACGTCACTAACACTATAGATGGAATAAAATCGTAGGATTCCTGTACATGATGTGTCTAGCCAATGTTCACACGTAACCAAAATCAAGTATTTGTACCTTACTACACACGGACTTGCAGCAAAAAGGCCAGGCCACATACCAAATCGGCTATACTAGCAACAAACAATAGCTAATAAAAGCACAAGAAACATTGGCAAGGACATATACACATGCTAATAACTTTATTCGCATGTAGTAACAATAACTGCAAAAAAAAAAAAAAAATAAAAAAAATAGCACACAACGATTAAGGACTGCTGGCTGTTACACCAAAATTTAACAATGCGCCGCAACCGCAAACCAATTCAAGCAGGATTGAAATAACAACACAAAGGGATAAAAAAAGGAACAGAAAAAAAAAATCATAAACATTCGACCATTTTTTACCATTAATAATTTGATAATTACAATATCCATGAAGCAACAGGGTGAGGTTGCTTAAGATTCCAAAACTGTAACCCCCTAGAGGTTACGCACACCCTTTGAAACTACGGAGTAAGGATCCAGTAAAAAGAATAATTAAAATGAGAAGGATGAGAAGTAATTCTAACCACATATTTAAAATTGAGAGGAAAAGTTTGAGTGAAGATGCATCAACTTTTTTAGGTGCATCTGGATTGTGTGATTGTGATTTCTTCTAATCCTTCTCATTTTAATTATTGTTCTCATTTGATCCTAACTCTGAAACTACGTACATACAGATGAAAACCTAAACTACTAGACCAGCTGCACAACTACCACAAGCTACTACCATCACAAACTACTTCCCCAAAAGATTCACAAAACATGCACCCAACCAAGCTAAACATCCGACAACTGCTCATTCACCTCCATAAACCCAACCTGTTCTTCCTTGGTTGCTATCCCATGACGTAATGCTTCAATAAGAGTATCAAGTCCAAGCAACGACTCCTTTTCAACTCACTGAAGCTCAACAAGCCCTTGCAAACCATCCACTGCATCAGCAGCAAAAGGCCCAAACCAATGAGTCTCCATAATTGTCCTTTCACACTTATCAATTTTGGCAACCAACTGTTGGCGTTCAGACTCCATACGCATGACAAATGCACGATCTTCGGTCACTTCGCTACTGAAAAGATACTTAAACGCACTTGATAAATTGTTAGACCCACTCGCCGCCTTGATTTCCTCAATATTTGGCATGGCAGTCATGGTAAGGTTTTTGAAATCGGCAGGTGAATGGAGATGCAAAAGTGAGTAATTAGTTAGAGCGTAATTTATAAGATTGAGGAGGTTAGGTTAAAAAATTAAGTCAACATAAATGCAATATTATGACATCTAAAAAGGTATGACCTCAAAAAAAAATTACTTAAAACTTTTGGCATCAAAATTGAAAAAAAAAATTAAGAGCGGAATGGAAAACAGATCAATCCTAGAGTACGCTAAAATTAGATTCAAAACTCTGCCGCAACGCGACGGGGTTTTCACCTCGTTTATATTATAAAACTGTAAAACATAAAATATGCTGAATAAAAAATATATAATTTAATAAATCAAAAGTGTTTTGAAAAAGTTTTTTAGAAGAGCACATAAAGTCTATCGGCTTCGTTTGTTTTTTTCAAAGAAGCTCTTCTTTCCTTTTTTGTCTGCAGGCGCGCAGACGTTAGGCTTGAAGACCGTTTGTTTTTTTTCAGACATAAGAGGTTAGAATCACTTCTTTCCTCTTCACCTATGCAGACATAATTTAGGTCTTTTTTCCACTTCTTTTCTCTACACTAATGCAGACATAAGAGGAAAAATGAAAGAAGTACTTCAATAGCACAAAAAACAAACGGTCTTCTTTTTACAGATGAAGAGCTTAAATGTACCTCTTCTTCTGCAGACATGGTTTGTAGATGAAGAGGTAAAGGCTCTTAAAAAAACAAACGACACCTAACATTCCATTCCAAGGGAATTAAACAAGTTCCAGTTCCGGCAGGCGATGATTAGAGGAATTATCTTCCAATTCCCCTCCTCCTCCTCCTCATTTCCAATTTATCATCGCTCTCCTCCTCCTCGTCGTTTCCGAGTTATTTGCGCGGCCAGTAATAAACCCGATTACTATAAAGTGCTTAAAGTTGCTCAAAATGCTTCTTTACACGAAATTAAGTCCTCTTATCGAGCGCTTGCTCGTAAGGTATTCCTTACTCTTTTATTGCCTCTATAATATTTATTTTTTTATTCTTTATCAGTCAAACATACAATAGGCTTAACTATATATATAACTCGGTTTTCGTTGTTAGTTGACAGATGTTGTAACTTTATCAACATTTGCTGTTGCCAGTCGCTGATTTCATTTGCATAGTAAAGGACTTTTAAGATCGAATTGTATCATACGTATAGTTAACTGGAATTTTATTTTTTACGACATTGTTAAATCTTACTTGTGTAACCAGAATGAAGATTTTAGTTCCGTAAATTAGGTCATTTCGGTTTTATTTCTTGCAAGAGATTGGATATCCGTGTATGTTATCCTAGACACACTACTCCTGCTTAGCTTTCACTAAACTAGTTTTTCATGTCATCACCGTTGTTTAACATTGTTCCCCTCCATATATCTGAGCTGCTTCTTAACGTAGTGGTCCATAGATGTATGACGAAACAAGTAAATGAAACAACGCTATTTAAAACAACATATTGGGAGCACCTCCCACCTCATGTTATATCAAATCCCATCCTACTCCTAGCACATTGTAGCTAGTCTGTTTTTTTTCCCCTTCATGTGAAGACTTTTGGGATTATTTCCAATTTTCTGGTCACCGGCAAATTGTCTGGTCACCGGCAAATTGTCGAGATCGAGTCATTTGCAATGCTGCTGGGTACAACTGTAGAGGTGGCAAAACGGGCAGGCCGGGCGGGCACGGGCACGGGCTAAAACGGGCACGGGCTAGAATGGGCACGGGCTTAAACGGGCACGGGCCAAACGGGCACATGTTATACAAATCGCTTAATAAAAGACCTAAAACGACTAAATAAATTCCTTAAACGTAATATCTTATTTATATTAACGAAAATAAATATATTATATAAAAAAAATCTTTAAAACGATCGTTAATGTTCAACAATTGAGAGAAAAAAAAGTGCCCGTTTGTGCCCATTTAAGTTTTCAATGGGCTATATGTGCCCATTTCAAAAAAAGAAGGGGGCTAAATGTGCCCAAATCTTTTAAAAATGTGCCCATTTAGCCCATTTTTTTGCTTCTGGGCACATTTTGCCACCTCTAGGCGTACAAGGTAGTCAAAGGCCCTCACTTGGGTCGACTAGTCTCTCAGGAAAGGCCCTAGCAGCCATCTTGCCTTATATCATACTCAGGCCATGTCACTTCACTGGGGCCCTCCCCTATATTGACGAGGCCATCGCCTTTGTCGGCATAACACTTGCTACGAGGCATGATGTGGTCTGATGTCACACGCTGGTCAAACTTTTACTTTTATTTGAGACACAAAATTGTCCCTCATGTTAGATACCCATTTGCTGTAAGATTGGGGTTTTGGGTTCACTTTGAATATGAAGTATAGAAGCCTCTCATCTATGACACCGTATCAGCGCCGCCATACATTATTGTGTGAATGCTCTTATTGCTACAAGAAATACTCTAGAGTTTGTTTAAACTTATTTATCTTGTATATTTTGCTATTTAACTATAAAAAGTGAAGCTTTGAAGGTACACATGTTTGTTATTTATATAATATTAAGTTTTAATAATCATCGTTTATATGTTCGACACTATCATATGCACTATATGCAAAAGTTCACTCGGGCCCTCGTCTTTTGTCGCCTCTCGACTAAGTCTATAGGCAAGGCATCGACTTAAGGTCGCTTCCGCCCGGGTAGCAAATAGTAACAAACCTGATTGCCTTAAAGTTTCTAAAGGTTGGTAAAACTGCTTCTTTGGATAGATTAAGTCCTCCTATCGAGCACTCATACTTAAGTTTACTACAATTCCCTTTATTATTTCCCTTATTTACTTATCCAGTAAATTGTAGTATCTACATAATCACATGTCATTAAAGTAAATTACAGTAAAAGATACAGTAGCTATATGTATACAAGGTAAAGTACACATGCTTATTATCTAATAGTAACTTAGTGAAGCATTAACTCAGTTTGGTTGCTAGATAAGAGATGTAAGTTAGTCTTTGAATGCGTTTCGATAGGTGATGATAGCCTGATTTTGCTGATATATTCTTTATAGTAAAAAGGATTTAGAATATTAAATCAAGAACTATAATTCACATGTATCATATAGTTTTTTTTGGAATAATAGCTTTGGTGTCTATTTACATAATAGCTCATGTGCGTTCTTCTGACTGGAATATGATTATGCGGGGTTTGTTATACGTGTTGTAAATCTTGCTTATGTTTACAAAATAAAGATATTTTTAGTTGGTATCTTCTACAATTCAAGCAGTCCTTGTTATAGATTGGGTTGGGAACAAGGGACTACAAAGCTTTTTTCCAATGTGAACAACTATACTCTAGTTAAGGCATCCACATAAGCCCTTTTTCTCCAGGATCGACACATTTAAGTGATTGACTAGTGGATTAATGAATGCAAATGCCTGCACCTTCCATGCTCACGAGTCAATGGTCGTGAATTTTTTAGATCATTTGTGTCAAATTCAACTAGTCATAGTTTGAGGTGTGGTTGAAAAATGGCAAATGCAAATACAAAGCAACTTTGTTTGTTCACACATTGTATGAACATGTCATACATATATCCAAAAACGAGCTGCCAAACATATATCCAAGCTGCTCGTGAACAAAAAATGCTAATTGTTTTGATCTTACATAAGTAATAGTCCGTATGTTTGAGGAAGCAAATGCACGGACAAACCTACAATCAACGCCCTCCAGAAAATCATATTGGGAGCACCTCCTAGCTGATGCTATATGGAATCCCTCCTACTCCTAGCACATGGAAGGTAGTCTGTTTTCATGCAAAAGCTCTTGGGATTGATCAGTGCACACTACAATCATCTGACAAAGACGTAGGTATCCTCTAAAGACCCTTGTGGTAAGCTTTAAGATAAAAATTCCAATGCATGCCTTGTGACCCATATAGACCATATAGGAATTCTAATTGATGTATGTTTATTTTTAAGAGCCATTAAAATATCAATCTGTTAAGAGACTTAGCACGGAATAGGTTCTAATATAACACTGAAGGGCTCCATACAGATATAAGGTACACATAGAAGGACATTGTTAGCTAATATTACCTGATTATTGGAGACTTATTAACCTAACCGTGACCCAAATTTTATCAAAGCTTGTTAAAAAATTCATTAAGTTGGATCAGTATGATCTAGCCACTCACGTTACAGTGTCTGCACTTTTAAGACAAAATCCGAAAAATACTTATCTTGTTGCTTATACCCAACTTCTTGTGGCATCAGGAATGAATAATATGTTGGGGTAAAATAACTACAAATCATATATCCGGCCTTTCGATTGGTTATCAAAAGATCTTCATAGCTGGAATCTGTATGATTTTGATGATACAAGTGCAGTTACTGAAAATAATTGCATTTGTATTCCTTGAGAAGGGAAAGCCTTTCTTTAGTATGTTGTCTTGCCAAAGCTTATTGCCTGATATCCAAAGTTATTCAACCCAATAAAGTGAAATAAAGTGATGGTACAGGGATGTCAATGTACACCTACCCTGGGAGGTCAGTCAAGATAGTAAACCACTCAAGATTAGCCAATGAGATCCCCATAGCTTCTTGAGAATTTGACCTGAGCTTAATAGTGAAAAAGAAAGAAACAAAAACAAATTGAGCAACGTGCTCAATTTTTTATTTTTTTATTATTATTTTTTTTTGAGCAACGTGCTCATAGGTTATTCCCGTCAGTGAAATGTTCCTTGTCGTCATATGTTGTCTCTTTTACTATGTAAATTCATGACTTAAGACTGTGACATTCCTTGATCTATTTTGTGTACTGAGATGAGTCTGTGCTTCTCTTATGTTACAGTTTCATCCAGATATGAACAAGGATGATGGGGCAGAAGAGAAATTTAAAGAAATTAGTGCTGCCTATGAGGTATACTACGCTTTTTTACATGTTCTGTATGTATATTAAATCACCCAAATTTATACTCTTACTATTATTTTTATTATATTTTTATGTGTAGGTCTTGTCTGATGAAGAGAAAAGATCATTATATGATCGTTTTGGGGAGGAAGGGTTACAAGGGGAACATGATGGATCAGGTGCTGGTTCCTACCAGGTAACATTGTGTCACATTACATTATAACAATATACATAAACTTATACATGGGCACATGATGAACATTGTTTTGTGTTCCAACTATTTCGGTAATTTCTGTCTGTTAGGTGGACCCATTTGATGTGTTTGGCACCTTCTTTGGGAATTCCAGTGGTTTTTTTGGCGGTATGAATGAATCAGAAGGCAATAGTTTCACTTTCAGAAGCAAGGGCAGCCATACCCTGAACATTCGGTAATCGTCCACCTACAAGGTTACTATTTCTGCTGTTTAGCCAAGAATAGCACCATTCTTAAGTAGTTAAGAGAATGTGTTTAGAAGAAACTGTCCTGTCGTTTAGTGTTTTTGGGCATGGTCTTCATATAAAGACAAGTTTAATTCTAGCTTTTCAGGGTTAGTTATAACTTATAATGTCACTGATCTCTAGTTTCTTTCTCTGCTTTATTTGTGAATTATTGTCATGTTGCTTGTGGAACTGCTGGGCTATTTATTAACTCTTTTCTTACTGTAATATAGGCATGATATATTTTTGAGCTTTGAAGAGTCGATTTTTGGAGCAAAACGAGAAATTGAAGTTTCCAGTTATGAGACATGTGATCATTGTGGTGGAACAGGAGCTAAGTCAAACAATTGTATAATATCATGTAACCATTGTGGAGGTCTAGGGGCTGTGGTAGAAACTCAGAAAACACCCTTTGGGGTAATGTCTCAGGTATTTTCATTACTGTCAGATACCAATGTTTATATGTTATTTTCATTCTACACGCAATAAAGCTCTTGCTGCTGAAAGATTCACACACTCTAGGTATTTTCTCTAATAATGCAACAAACTTTTGGAAGATGAGCATTCTGCTAATAATACGATCTGATAATAGAAGATATTTTATATTGTTAGTCTGTAATTAGTTGATAGGGATTGGTTTACTTATTAGATATTCCTATTATTATTCTTATCTATATTCTGTTATAGAGCATTTTGCACAGGTTTCTTGATGATTCCAGGATCGATATTATGAACAAGAATGACAAGAATTTGATTCATTATATTACTAACAACATAACATGGTTACATTGTATATTTGGCACACTTTAAAAGATTACATATGCTGCCTTTATATAGGCTTCACAGCGAACCATCATGTCTGTTCGGTTTAGTCCTAACCGAATCCATAACTAACTATAACCGCTACTCGGTTATTAACTACCAAACTAACAAGTTCAGTCCCTTGACTTTTGTTTGCTGTACTTTGAACCTTGTCCAACAAGACTTTTACAACTGCGGTCCAACTGAGCATTTATATTGCCAACCTTTTCGTCTAAAAAAATCTATCCAAACCTATCTCGTGTCAGTGTGTAATCATCTTTTTTCCACACAATAATAGTCTGAGACATCACCTTCTTCACTATTATTTACACCAGCTCCTCCTTTACACCACCATAGTGGGAAATCATGTCAAAAGCTGCAAAAAAAAAAGAAGAAAGAAACGGAAAAAATATATTTGTCATGGCAGCTTTGCCCCGGTATCATAGTATCATTTGTGTAAGTAGATAAGTTTCCTTATTAAGGGATAGACTTGAAGGGTATGTTGTGTGTCCTGAAGTATCTGAATTAGGATGTATTTTATAAGGCTTTAGTGTTGTAATTTCATTATGGCATTATGCTTGATATTATTAGTGAATTAATCATTAGGAGAGCCATAAGTTGATGGGAGAAATGGTCGACCTCTTGAAAGTTGATCACGTTTAGTTTACTAGTTATTTATCGTCTTAATCATTTGTATTAGAAAATTAGAGCCAGGTCTTTACACATTCATGATGGATAGTTATTTTCTTTTTTGGAATGATTCTAGTATTTTAATAAAGGATAATTCAGAACAGATCAAGAATTCGTACATAAAGTGCGCAATCAGTATGACTTTTAACGTCAATGATAAATGGGTCATCATGTCACTATGCTAAACCTCTCTTGCTTGTTTGAGTTGATGATAATGATGTTCGTTTGAGGGAAGATTGAACAATTTGATATTGATGGCTTAGTGTACTTTTGTAAATACAAAACATCTCTATGATCTACAACCATGTTAAACAAATTTTAATACAAATGGTGAAAAATAATTGGTTGAAGAAATTATGTTGGTTATGAGCTCCAAGTATTCTTTAATGAATGCTACCTTCCTGAACAAAGTTCTAAAATTTTCATTTTTCGTACCAGATCAAATTATCTGACTTCGTATTTCTGAATTTTTGTTTTGGTATATTAATCCAGGTATCTACTTGCTCAAAGTGTGGTGGTGATGGTAAGACCATAACAGAATACTGTCGGTATTGTGGAGGTGAAGGTAAGGTCAAGTCTCCTAGAAGTATCAAAGTGGACATCCCACCTGGTGTGAGTGATGAAACTACTATGCGAATAGAGGGAGAGGGTAATGTTGACAATAAAAGGTATGCTTCTAGCTTAAGTGTTTCATGTTTCTAAATAGCTAGCAGTTGTTACATGGGTCTGATTCACATTTACCATTGGAGCTTAGACATATTACCTTCGTCTTGTTCATTACTGTCATTATGGCACCTACCCTTCTACCTAATAAGAGGGATGATCATCATGATCTAGTACCAGTCTCACATCAGAGGACTCCATTGTTCTTTGAACTCCTTTCACAGGCTGGCTACAGGACCCAGCTAGAGAACACAAGGAAACTGAACTGTAAATGTAATAAATGAACACTAAACTGTTTATATTAGAAGTCAACTCTCCTAGATAACGGTTTACATTCCAGAGATAAATGAAGTTTTCTAGCGAAGTTCAATGGAAAATACCAGATCAGTGTCTTATATCAAGCATAAGAAACAATTAATATAATTTATGAAATATGAACCAATTTTTTGAATTGGTTCATTTAGATATCCTAATTCTGCATTGATTTCTTGCAATTCCAGTCAAAATGGTTGCTACCAAGGCAGCACAAGCAGGATATATAGTGAATATGACGGCTTAAGAACGAAAATAACTTTATTCAGAACTTGTGATTAGGAGCGATACTGAGTCATTGTTTTATTTTCTTGTAGATACAACCATCTCTATTATGTTAACCAATTGCATGCCTAAAGCTGCCAATATAGGTCCATTATGTTTGTCTTTTCATCCTTCTCTTTGTTTCACCACAGACAGTATTAACTTTGTGTCTTTTATTTTGGTTAGTAATACATAACGGTTAGATATTATGTTCTGTAACTTGTAACTATAGGGGTACATTCATTTCTACCTTTTCAGTAGTCGCTATATTGGTTATTTAGAAGGTGTGAATTATCATCTATGGTGCTGTTTTGCTTGTGTTTGGAATTTAAATTCAGTGTATTGTTTTTTTCCTTTTTAGAAGAGAGATCTCGATAAGATTGAAATTCATAAATGAATAGTAAAACAATTCTTACATTCATCATCATCGTCATTATGCAAGGCAAAGCTTTTTCAAGAATGAACAACATACTCCCTAAACCACACTTAGGTAAAACAATGTATGACACAACAAAAAGTTTAGTCAGTAAAAACATAAACGAAAGATAAAATTTTGCTAGTTTCTTTTCCAAAAACTGTAAACTGAAGAAGAAGAACCAGGAGTGGCGACTTAAGTAAAACACCTGATATGTACAATAGATAAGGATACATACGATAGATTGCTTGGATAACTACAATACTAACTGGATTCTTCCATCGTGGAAACTTCTTGTTTGTACAAATTGAATGTATCCACATATTTTGCCTGCTAAGTATGACTCCCCTGCAATTAATACTTCTTTTGCTAGGTCATTCAAATAAAAAGTTGGTGATACTATTGATCTTCAATGCAGGAATAGAGTTGGTGATTTGTATTTACTCATTCATGTTCGCCAAAAACATGGGATACGAAGGGAGGGTCTTCATCTTTACTCAGATATTAAGATAGATTATTCGCAGGCAATATTAGGTACTGTCATTCAGGTAAAGACTGATCTGTGACCAATTTAATAATATATCTGCATGATTTTACGTGGAGCAACTTTCCATATATTTTTTTAATGCTAACGTGTTATATTTTACATTAACCACGTTTAAGGGAGATGTGCGTAACCATATGTAATCTCAATGCTATCATTATTCTATTTGAAATTGTCAATGCTCAGAAACGTATACCTTACTAAGAACAGAAAATACCCATTAAAAATATTACAATATGGTCTTAAGATAAAGATAATCAAGACATAAATTTGGAGTCATCAACTTATATGTCTTCTCTCAGTACATTCTTTTCAAATTACTTGGGGCCCCTTTTAGTGATCTGTTTTGGGGAAAATGATAGCCATTTACACAATGGTAGGTTATGCTAAATATTTATGATCTATTGTCTATATTATCTGCTCAACATGCTCAAGTTAGTGCCCACAGCCTTGGGTTAGTGTAAAATGTAGATGAATGGATGCAACTTTTTGTTGTCTAATCATACTGCTTGACGCTAAAACGTTTTCCAATTTAGGTTGAAACAGTTGATGGTCTAAAAGACCTTCATGTTCCTCCTGGAACTCAGCCTGGGGAAACCATAAAACTTTCAAAGATGGGAGTTCCAGATATTAATAAGCCATATGTCAGAGGGCATCATCACTTCACTGTGAATGTTCAGATCCCGAAATATATCAGGTAAGCTGTACCTACAGCGTGTTTGTAACCATAGCTGCCTAATTGATTATCTTGAAACCTCATAGATTTCTTTGCGATACAAAGTTAGCTGCGGGCAGTTCTATGCTATATCCATGATTAATTGATAACCTTTGCCCCGGATTTTGGTGGTTGCTATTTTATGGATATGAGTCAATTGCTTAAGAATTTTGAAATAGTCCGCATCTTTTGACTTCTGTTTGTCAAATGAAATGCTTTCCCTTTTCATACCATGAATTACATTAGCTCTTTCTACAAAAAATGGCAACTCCGATTTATATACATGGACTGTCTGAGTAAAATAAATGATGAAAAGGTAAATAAGCTCTTTTTTCCCCCTAAATCAAGGATGCATGAGTGTTGAGCATATGTTTTCAATGTCTTCGCGTAGCATGTGGTACTTCTATACTGTTGTACTTCTATAATTCCATGTTTCAATATTAGTGTCAGTGTTATGAATGTTGAACATATGTTACATGGCAAAAAGTTATGATCATTTGTCTACGAGTTTACTTTTTTCTCTATTATAGTTCTTAATATACTGACCATGTAGACCATGTTCTTGTCATATTAGTAACGAAGAGCGCCTACTGGTTCAAAAGTTGGTGGCGATACGACATAATACAGTTAACGGTATGGTGTATTTGTTTTTATATACAACATTTGTTCAATGTTATAAACACAACTGAAAAGAATAGGAAAACTAGAATGCGCTTAGTTGGAGAAAAAAGTTTCTTAATTTTCTATTTTCAGTTTTGTAAAAGAAAGGTGGGGATTAAATTTTCCACAAAACGTAGAAAACGCGTTCATGTGACACTATTTTCTATTTTGAAGAAATGAAGGGGAGTTACAAGGGACACAAGGAAAACACAAAAATGTGTGTTGTAGTTTCCCTTGGGAAATGCATGTTTTGTGTTTTGTAGAGAATGTGTTGGGAAAAGTTTGATTTGAACGCAATCTCTATTTTCATGTAGAAAACAAGTGTGTTTTCTTTCAACTAAACGCACCCTAAACCAAAGGTATATCTTATAATCATCTTATTCATTGTTTCTGTTGTATATCCCCAGGAGGACAAGACATCTTTGATAAACATAAAAGAGAAGTACCTTCAAGCTACACCAGCAAAAAACATGCTACATCTTTATGGAACTCAATTTGGGGCATATTAGGGTACGCTCTCATCTGCTATCAAATTCTGTCAGTTGATGTTTTTAACTTAATCTTCTTTCACGCATTTGCCGCATTCCCTTTCAATGTAGTATATTCTTGCATGGCATCTAATATCATCTGGAGAACAGTGAATACTTAAGGTACAATGGCGGGCAATGCAATAGGATAAAGAAAACCTTAACTATACCTAGATCCATACATGTTACTATAAAACAACACAAAAAGCCCTACAATTCTAATAATCAGTAGTTGGAGGTTTATAGGAAGTATCCACGCTTTCTATCAAACAAAGTGACGGTAAACTTCAGCGAGTTGCATGCATTTATGGAAACATAGTTCTTCAATTTGTGCATGGCTGCCTAATTGGAACTCATCTGTTAGGCTTGTGGATGAATAGCCAAACTCTTATGTCAGAAAACAAACCCGTGTGACCGTGTCAACTCGCAAGTAATTCAGGCCGGCTATTGAAAAACCACATCTAGCTTCTGTCTTATATATCAAATAGGATTTTAAAGAAGGTAAACACAATTCCCTATTGTAAACCTAGGATGTTTGTCAACCTGCATGCATACCCATTATGCAAAAAGCACTATGATTGTGAGCATCCTTAAGCTCCTTAAATTTGTAAAACACATTCTGATGGACTCTATTGGGGGATACTATGAACTTGCGAACTGCACCCACTGACGAGGCAATATTCAGTTTCATAATGTTGTCAAAAATATACCTCCATTGAAAATGGGAAATAATCCCTCTTTAGTATCCGGCTACCTAAATATATAGGAAGTATTCAGACACCATAGATCCCTTTATGGCAAGTGTTACTTATTTTTCTGGAAGCACTAAAAATTACACATTACAATATTAGTGTTAATATCACAAAATGCAACTTTAGTGAACGCTAATTGTCTAATTCACAATATTAACTAAGATAATATGTACGTTGTGCAAACGTAATTACTCTCTTTGAGGGATGGCGATAATAATTCACCATTGGCTGCTGTTAATTTGTTATGAAGATTCACTTTACTCTCTTGAAGACATATTCATTCCATGCTATAATAATCATTGATAATAATAAGCATTGCCTGTAGATATAAATTGATAAAGCTCTACATCCTATCAAAACTCAAAGATATAGAACATGAATCTATCTCAACAGAACTAGTTTTCCCTATCCTCTTAGTGCTGGTAGCATGCTTTCCACCCAGTTGTCAAATAAACCTTACTTGCAATGCTGCATGGGCTAATGCCAATGATTATTTTGCCCACTCAAAAGGCACCTTGTTCGCAAGGTGTTGATCCCGCTCATACGGCGTTGCATCCTGGCTTATTATACAATTAGCAGGAAAAAGCTGCTACCAGTGGACATTTGTTGTTGGATAGGCACATTAACATTTCAAATTTTATGCTTTTTGATAATACTTAGTATAGCCCACATCTTGTAATGGATCTTGTTAACTAACTTTATCTTTGATGGAGATTCGTTAAATAATATGTTTAGAGATTCATATTGTATTTTCTACTATATCCGTTGTCATCTTAATTTTCTATTCGCTTCAAAGTTTCACTTTCCCCCTTAATTATAACTTCAATTTATTAGTATTAGTTTTTTAAATTTATATAGATTATATTTTTGCCTATAATCTTGAATTTACTCCCTTCGCAACGTGTAGGCAAATAAAACCTTTGTTATCAACAATTACTAAAGTTGCACAATCTGTCACGTCACTGATTTGATGATGTTGTCGAAAGAAAGTTTCAGCAGATTGTTTCGTCAAGCTCTGATGGCCATATGATATGACCTAAATTAATTTATTAAATTCAAAGAATTAGTAACAAATCAAAAAGTGTGAATGTGATATGAACCGGGTCGATAATGAGATAAAAGAACAATAAAGATAGAGTAATCGACGTTCGAGAGGTTGAATAAGCTCTCCCAATTGACACGAAATCAATAAACCATAATAATATTCAACGTAACATCCATTACAACCCTAATACCCTATATATAAGAAAAGATACCCTAGACTTAACTTGGTCCCTAAGAAAATATAATAAGAGGAAACTAAATAAACTAAATAAACTAATTAATTAATATTAATAATAATAAACTATAGAATGCAGGTTCTTATCAATACTCCCGCCCCAAAAACACCTTGTCCTCAAGGTGTTGCTTCAAAAAGTCGCCTCGAATAATTCCGGGATCCCATAGTTTTCTTATAGCTATACTCTGATGTTGTCCAATGGTAAGCCCAAAGTCTAATCATTGATTGTTGAGCCTGCCCAGTTTTGAGTTGTAAAACCCTCCCAACTCAATAGAAGTATGGCCAGCATCTGATCCATCTTTTTTCCTCACGTCTGGTAAATCATCAAAACTCACCCAATAACGATGATGAAGGGCTTCATGTGTCATTCCATCACCATGTTTATGTTTTACCCCAACAAGCACAAAAGAAGTTTTATTCAGGTGCATAAACCTCCCGCTACTTTCACTACTAAACTTTTGCTTCCGATGCAGCCCTTGGTTTTCATCATAGGCTGCAATCACCTCGTCCCTCTTGTTTCGGATTTCTTCTATGCTTGATTTTGTGCTTTTGTCCTCGTCTCTTTTCACATTAGAACATGCAACCACCATGTTTTCTTCCGGTGTTGATCCATCATTGCAATCTTCAGTGACAAAGATTTGTGATTTAGGATTTGATATTATATTTTCGGATGCTTCCTGAGCTCTTTTAAGATCACGCGAATAGTAAAACTATAACCTGTATTTAATTGGAATTTTAAGCAGGAGAATCTGTTGGAAGTGGTTAACTCCCTTTTGTTCTTCTCACGTGCCATCCACATGCTAACTTTTGACTTTCAGTTTGACCTTTATTATGACTCATAACATCATAGTTTATAGGACATTTGGGTGTTAATAAATGCTTATTTGCAATGTTGTTACATGTCTAATGTTCTTACTCCACCTAAAACCGTTCTACTAGCAGGTCGGCTTTTACCAGATTCCCTGGAGTGTAGATGTAGGGCAGTTCCACACGAGGCTTATAACAAAACAAAATAGATTGTCAAGGTTATTACATGGATGGAGTTGAAATAATTTTTCTGCTGAGGGTCTGGCAGCGATATACTTTCTAAACCAAAAATAGCCAAGAAAAATACATTACTTTCTCTGCAATTCAGTCTGCTATTGGTATGTTGAAATCATAAGTGAGTAATAGGAAAAGAGAATTTGATAGGGTGTCTGAATCCATGTCCTTGTCTTTACTGAAGTTCATTGCCAGAATTCATCATTTAGCCTAGCTTCTGTACAGCATATCTGTTCCAACATACTTTATGCTCACATTTACGTAATAGCTCAAATATATGTTTTACTCCTTGCCATTACAGTGCTCTGCTATCAAGATCATAGAACATTTGAATCTAAAAAATTGAAGATCATTGCTGCAAATCTTAAATTTGAAAAATTAGTTTGGATTTTGAAGTTTTTGTTTTTTGGTTTTAACGCATCAGCATCATAATCGGTCACAACTTCATAGTTTTGTTTCTGTAACAGGCGCGGACAATCTGGGGATCGATTTGCTTCAACAAGCATGTGCAAGCCAGTGTACTGGAAACATCATTCGGCAAGTTCTCCAACAATGGTTGTTACCACTATTGTTATTGTTTTAACTTGTATATTCAGCTCTGCATGTAAGTCAAAATTTTCTTCATTGGTGAAACGAAGACAACACTAGCCAACCTTGGAAGCAAGAGACAAATAGTCACGAAACATAGGAAATCAAATAACACGTGTTGATTATTATTTTTATGAAATCTTTAGCACTCCTTTCTATCATGATACACAACAGAATCCCTAATCTTTATCTTTAACCTTCTTATACAACTCGCAAACAATAAAATAATAGCTTACATAAGTATGAAAAATCTTAAAATCTACAAGCAAGTATATAGTAACCACAACAGAAGCAAAATCCTAGAGCTTCGTATAATCATCCCATTAGATTTCTTTTTCTTTCCGTCATCAGATTCATCATCGCTATCATCATCAGTAACATCTTTAGGGTGGTCAAAGTTAGCCGGGACTATTGTATCCGGCACTGTATCATCACCAGACTCTTGGCTAACTGGACCAGGGGATTCTGGTGTTGGAGGCTTCAAACTTGGTGGCAACCCTTGTCCTTGTGTCACATTGATACTAAACTTCTGGCCATTCTCACATTGCTCTCCATCATAAAAACTTGAGAAAAAATAGGTAGGCCCAACCTTGAGAAGTGGGACGGCTGCAGAAACGGGGTGGACGGCTGCAGCAGATGGATCAGGTGATGCGTAATTGATGGTGTCGTTGTCTAGAGCACTGCTGTCGTCACAGAGGGTGTAGATGGTGGAATTGTATGTTTGTACAACTGTATGATTATTATCTGTGTTGAAAACTGTATACAGAAAAAAAAAATAATAAAAAAAAAAAAAAAAAAAAAAAAAAAATTACTAAAAGGACATTTGTGAACAAATCAGCAAGTCTCAATGATAAGAAAGACAATAATAGAATGTACAATCGCTACTGCTTTTAGTAAATACAATGTACTTTGCTGTTTATAGCTGTCAATTATGAAACCTGACACAATAACCACCCACACATGTCATGAGCTGCCTTTTAGGCCAAACAATGTAGGTGCTATTAGAGCACAAGGTGAGGGAGATACCAATAACGTGTTATTGATATGCCACATTAGCGCCACATCATACACTTCCCAATAACACACCAATCACTCAAACACCCCTCCCTCATAACACACCACTAACATGTTATTGAGTCCCACAAAATACCCCACTAAAAATACTCACTCACTCACAATACACAAAAAAACAAAAGAAAAAAAACACAAAAGAATGCAAATGGCTTGAGCAATTGCATTGCCTCAAAACTTTTGGCTCACCAATGGCATGATGCTCCGGTATGGTTGGCTCACGAATGGCATGCATTTGGCACACCAATGACACCCCATACCTTGTGCTCTTATCAATATCCTATATTTCATGTCTATATCAATTCATAAAATTCATACAAAAAATTCACTCGTGGACGTGTCAACGGATGATTGATGTATTTTTCGTCAAATTTTCTCTTCCTTTTTCTTATTAAAACAATCACCGGCTAACTCGTTAACGAATGAATTTTTTGTGTTGATTTTGTGAGTGGTTCTAACATTTATCATTTCACATTTTAAATCCTTTACCTCTTTTTATCTCAGTAGCAAAATAGTTTTTTTTATGCTTTTTTATTTTGTATCTTTTTTAATTTTATTAGTTTTGACTTGTCAAACTTTATACTTTATATTCCGTATTTTTTTCGTCAATTTATTAATAAAATAAGACAGTCTTTAATAGTTTCATACTATGTATTTTTATGTTTTATTACTTTTGACTTATCAATCTTTATATTTTTTATTTTATTATTATTATTATTATTTTTATTCTTTTTTAATTTCGAAGTTTTATAACAAACTAAATTATAAAATAAAAAATGTAAAAAAAAAAAAAAAAAGAGAAAAAGTTAAAAGGGTATTAGTGGTACTTTAGGAAGGTACGAATATCCTATCCTAACAAAATTTACTCCGTATCTTTCAAAAAAGTAAATAATGATATTTACACGGGTTATGAAATAGTATCACATCCAGATACTTAAAAGAAACTATATTGTATCATTTTGTTAGTTAAACAGGTTTTTGCATTGTAAATGTATATAAGTGAAAATTTATGGAGATGGATGTATTCGGTAGGGTTTTAACAAAAAGAGATTTATTCGGGCCGTATTTCATATTTTGTTACATTTGATGCGTGGCGCACAAATTTGTAGCGCATCACTTTTTTTTCATTGTTAATTTGGTAAAATATCGAATTTTTAAAACCATCTCATCATCGGTGCGCCACATCATCATCAACAAGCACGCCCGATTTAATTAATCTTGCCTATTTGATTGTTGACACATGTATCCGGCATTTGCCATGTAGGATTTGGCGCTCGTTACCTCATCAAAGCACGTAAAATTGGACAAAATCGAAAAAGGGTTTGAATTGAATAGAAAATAGTAAATCAAAGGTGATAATGTCGTGTTTGTCATATCACTACAAAAAATAGTTGATTTCTCCGCATTTATTTCTTTACAGTATGGCCAATTGTGGACTTTCTTTTATATGGATCATAAGTTTGCTACATTTATAGGTGTCATAAATATTTTAAAAATAGTCCACATATATAAGTATGTACAATTAAAAAAAAAACTATATTTAAAGGTGTCACAAATGTTTTCACGCTTTTAATTATAAATATCTTTTGCAATTTTGCCACACTTCTAGGTATGGACATTTAAAAAATATTTTCACACTTTTAACCATTAACATTTAGATAATATCTCTACATTTATATATGTAAGAAAATTTGTCATACCCATTACTACAACACATGAATAAGTGTCGACTATACAATTTTATATATTTTTAATTATGAACATTTGGTCTTTAAAATGGAAGAATTTAACTAGTTTTTTGTAGTGATATTTTTTTATATGACCTACTGATTTTAAAAATCATAAATATCAAATTCGACTTCGTGAATGCCAGATATTTGAATTGAATTTTTGTTGTATAAATGCTGTAAGACGTGACTTGTGAAAGGGTTTACTCTCAAAAAAAGAAGATAGTTGTTTACAAGATTACGATAGAATTGTCTGAAGCAATGTGTCTTATGCAATACAATTTTATCTGTTTTTTTTCTTTTCTTAAAATAATGTGCTTATGACCCACATGAATTTTGTTGTTTTCTTTTCTAATTATAAGTTTTATTTTATTTTATTTTATATATATATATATATATTTTCCCTCTTCTCTTTCTCAATAGTAGATTAATTTAAGAGCACTGCTAGATAAACAAAAACTTTACAAAATTACATCCACATAATGATTTGTCAAACTAAATGTAGAGGATAAAAAGTATACAAAAGAGATTATGATATGTAATATAATTTGACCACTACATTTTACTTAAGTCATTATGTTGATTTAGTTTTATAAAGTTTTTGTAAATATAGCGTTGCTCTTAATTTAAACACATTTTTACGCTAGAAAACATGCCACGAAATTTCCACTATATTGCAAAGAAAAATAAAAATCTTTGCCTTTTTGGTTACCACAATATGTGGCTTACATTAAAATAGCAATAATGAAGCAACAATGAATATTTAGGGAAGAAAAGGGGCATGTGCAAACTATAAACTAACGTAACTCATCATTGATCACATAATGCACTTTTTAACATGATATAATAATTTTACATCGGATCTAGTTTCTGAAATTACCCTTGTATGGAATGAACATGAATCCATTTTTGTTTCATTTGATAGCATGACACGTATATATAGAGTATAGTACCTTTATTTTTTTACTCCTCCATCCAACTAGTAAACAAAGAGATAGATCATGTTGAAGTTCAAAGGGTTTTTGATCTTTTATATGGTTTTAACTTTTAAAATGCAAGTTTCCAGTGATACCCTTATCTAGAAATGAGCCTTGCTTTCCATCATATTCACACATTTATTAATGATGATCATAGAGATAATATATTCCGATAAATACAAAAATAAAGTAAAAATTTGATGATAAAGATCAAGATCAAGAGAAAGAGAAAACATACTTAGGAAATCACCAAGAGAAAAAGTTTTGGAAGAAGCCCATTTTTGATAATCAAGAGTTGGTTTCTCAAGTTTGTCAAACCAACCAAGATCACCTCCAACAGTGTAGTTTTTGTAACCAGCAACACCTGTCATCATAAAAACCATCACTATCAACATTTTCTTCTTCCACTGCTCCATCACACAAACTCACTATCTCTATGATACAAGTGAAGTGAGAGTGCAGCAAGTACAAGAGTTACTGCTTTTATAAGTATGTAGCTTTCTTTGGCTATACACAATCAGCTGCTTTTTGTTGATTTTATGTACTAATAATAATTGTCTATATATAACTAAAGATATATATTCCACACAGAGAGAGAGAGAGAGAGACAGGGGGAGATAGAGAATAACTTCTAATCTTATATTATTTATTTTTCAGAGAATATATATCTTCTACTTTTTATTTATTCATGTCGGTTTAGTTCTCTTTTTATGGTATTTGTGGGTCTATTACTCTATTTATAACATAGTCGATGAGAGAGCAACATGTATGGTGCAGGGTGCTTTTTCGCCCTATGACGCGAGCTTGGGCGGTTTTGTGATTTTCGATAACCCCAAACAATAATAATAAAGAGATCTTATTATATTTGTAAACTAAAAAAAAAAATTGCATATAAACTTCATTTATATAACCCATATATATTTAATATTATACGTATTTATATGCAAAATTAATAAAAATGTCACCCTTTTAAATGACGGCACACATTAAACACCTTTTCGAGACCCCTCTAATGCGAACCAACCATACCCCAACTCATATCATACGTTCTCGTTGCATGTAACTTCAATTAGCTTCACATGTTTTGTTATTTCTATGTCTATTTAATTAGTGTAGTTCATTGACAATCTCATTTGCTTTAAAATACAAATGCGGGTTCTGATGTGGTCGACATCTTTTTACTTCTTCTTTATTATTCAATCACTAAATAAATTTATACTCACTTCGTCTCAAAATTATTGTTACTAAACAAAAAACACATAGTCAAAAAAAGTGACACAACTACACTATTTAATGAATCATACATCAACCCTACCCACTAATTTTCTTTTTTAATTAGTTGACAAAGAAAAAAAAAACTATATATTATTTTAACAAATCTAAAAGGAATTAATTTTGAGACGGATGCATAATTCTTTCTTTTGTTCTACTTGGACATCTACAAAGGCAGAGGGAGGGGGTGGCTAGTGGGTGCTAGGCCCCCCTCAATGAATCCAATTATATACTGTTAAGTAAGCCGAATATCCTAAAATATATATGTTTTGTGTAGTCAGCCTTCCTCAATTCACGTTACAATTGTATCTTTTCCTTTGCAAAACAAAAAACAAACTAACCGCCAATTTAAATGTCTAGTCATCTCGTGATAAGTCGTTATTTAGTACCAATTCAGTAGGGCCGTTTCGTGAATTTTAGAGGCCCTGTGCTATGTCTACACTATGGCCCCCCTTTAATTCGAAAAGAATTAAGACTCGTAAATAATCGTAAATACGAAGAAAGCTAAAAAAAAAATCAAGCGTATACATAAACATAAAAACAATAGTTATGTTTTCAAGCTAGGGTTAAAAATGTGAAACTTGTAAACTTTTACAATTTTCTAGAACTAAAACTAAAAGTATAAGGCAAGGTGTAAATCTAAGGGGCAAACATGTAAATGACTTAAACTTATCATCTTCTTCATCCGGTTAAAGTATAAAGACACACCAATCGCAAGTCTGTATAACTTTGTATTAATCGATTTTGACCTTATTCTTTTGGTAAAATTACATATTTTTTCATTCTTGAGCACATCGTTATCAATTTTATGCCCGAAATCGAACTAAACCAACCTATATGTCAATAATCGTGAGGACCTTGAAAAATTAGGGGTCATGTGCCGTTAAGCACCTTGCACATGCTCAAATCCGGCCCGCAATTCAGTAAAATTAAAAGCTTTTTATATACCTTTTTAGTAAAGGGATTCACAATGCATCAATGACTGTAATGCTTTTTAGTTTTTTCTTCTTACTACTTGCTTTTATTTAGTTTTGATGAATAGAAAACTTGTTTAACGATTTCCACTTCATTTAAGTGATTTGAGATTTCAAGTTTGTTCTTGTTCGTATAAGAACATCAGTAGAGACATTTATCACTTTAATAGCTTATTTGTGAAGCTCATTTTAAACACCACTCAAGTTAAAAAGATTACTTGGAATAAAGCCATAAAGCAATAAACTGCTTAGGAAAATTCTTATAACAATCAAACATTCTTTTATGTTTGAACCTATGTATTATTGTTTACTTTTGGTGATAACCAAAATTAATAGTCAAATTATTTACTTTCGGTTTTTTTATAAGATATATCGATATCTGTTAGTCGTTATTACTATCGTTAAAAAATAATCCGGCCTCTCTTAATTCAAAATCCTGATTCCGCCCTGGACATCTAGTCTTGAGCTGTCACCTACACTTAATTTGTCTGCATCGCGCCTAATGACAAATTTTTACTACTAGAACCCCTCATGTTATTGTTGACTTTCTAAGGAAAATAATTTTTGTGCAACATGTATGGTGGAATACCATACAAGTGAAATTGACATTTATAATATACTATTATTATCAAGTGAAATTGACATTTATAATACTATTATGTTTTAAAAGTTCTAATTATGTATATGTACAAATGTTTAGAACTAAAAAATATATAAAATATCATTACTGAAATTCAGTGACAATTAAATACGGAGTGTAATATTTACGATTCCTTTTTGAGTTTATAAAATTGGATGAAAATTAAATAAGAAAATGAAAATTTCTAGTTTTTATTCTTGATTATCTTCTTAAAAATAGTTTATGACTCTTGCCATGAACTTGGAATTAATCAAGTAATGAACGAGATGTTAAATTTATGATTCAAAAAACTATATATAAATTAGATCAGGTAAAGAATCCTATCATTAGAAAATCATTAGGCATAATATTTTTTTTTTTCTAGCTAATGTGTTTGACAAATCTGAACTTGTAACTACTACAGATACTTTTATTTTCTCTAAGAGACGCAATTAAATTTATCATATAGGTTTGATTGAAATTATGTGTGTTGTCCTTCTATAATTGTCTCAATAATTAACTTATTAAATTATACACGATGATTTTGTTGGTTGTCCTAACGTATGATATTAAATTATGATGATATGTTACAATGGTAATGTACATAAAAATATATTTTTAGGTATAACCATGATATATGTCTGATTACTGACATATTAATTGGGTTATATAATTTGAGCCTAAAGGTACATGTTTAAGTTTACATTTGATATAACAAATCTCATTGTTTTAAAACTTGGGTTCTTGGCCGGTTCAACCGAACCAGCTCGGAAACCGGGTCGAATATGATCGGGTTTTTGCTTGTTTAATAATTGGATTGAACAGTCGTTTTTACGTTGATCCGTTTTGATAAACCCGGTTGAGGCATGATTTTTTTTTTCAAAATATCTAACGAAACTTTTTTTTCCATCAACCTTTTTAAGTTTAACTAGTTTTAGATCCCTTGCACGCAGATGCTTTGGGTTCGATTTTTGTTAAATTAGTTTTGGGATAATAAATATATGTTAATTTAATACTCATAAAAATAAGATAATATGAATAGATCATACTCATAAAATAAGATAATATAAATAGAATAAGATAATATATCAACATGATTGAAGAAAAATATAATTTACCTTAATCCATACTACTTTATAATGTATTTAGGACATCTATATTTAGAAGTCTTAAAAAAATAAGACAAAAAACATTTTTATAATAAGAAATTAACAAGACAATAATGTGGTAAAAACATTTAATGTAATTAATTAATTAACATGTCAATAAATACAATTAATGCAGTTATTAAAACACCATTACATAAGAAATACAAATTATCAAACATATTGTACAACCTACTCAAACACAATTATTAAATGTCACTAATACAAATAATAAAGCACATTATACAAATATTCAAGTCCGAACGGGCACGAGCCGAAAATGAGCTCGAGCGAGCTGAACGGGCACGGGATAAACAAAATTCTTGATATTCGTAAATTTATTGTCAAAAAGAACATAATAAACTAAAATACATGATTCACTGGAAAATTTTATTTCAGGGTACCCGCCGCTGCAATGCGCGGGTGCCCTGCTAGTATTATATTAAGGTAAATTATATTTTTCTTCAATCATGTTGATATATTATCTTATTCTATTTATATTATCTTATTTTATGAACCAGCTCAGAAAACCGGGTCGAATATGATCGGGTTTTTGCTTGTTTAATAATTGGATTGAACTGTTGTTTTTACGTTGATGTGTTTTGATAAACCCGGCCGAGGCATGATTTTTTTTTCAAAATATCTAACGAAACTTTTTTTTCCCTCAACCTTTTTAAGTTTAACTAGTTTTAGATCCCTTGCACGCAGATGCTTTGGGTTCGATTTTTGTTAAATTAGTTTTGGGATAATAAATATATGTTAATTTAATACTCATAAAAATAAGATAATATGAATAGATCATACTCATAAAATAAGATAATATAAATAGAATACGATAATATATCAACATGATTGAAGAAAAATATAATTTACCTTAATATAATATGAATAGAATAAGATAATATATCAACATGATTGAAGAAAAATGAAAAGTATTTTCAATAATAAAGTATTTTAAAATATAATTCACCTTATATAAAAATATTGATGATATATAATTTTTTACGTTATTATTTCCTTTTCCCATTCCACGTGAGCAACTTTTTCTTTGGATATGCCGGATACAATTCGTTAAGTCGATCCACAACGCTCTCATCGTTTGTCATATTAAGAATGCTATATATACCAATCCAATTCGACATTTTGATCAATGATTTCTGTTTACGTATGGTATGTAAATCGGTTTAAAGATGGGATGTGAATGGTTTTGTTGTTTAGCTTCCCGTGTTGAACGGTAAGGACCCGATGAGATTGATATAGATCAAGAAGCTCGGTTAACACTTAAACAAGAACCATACTTCACTGTTGTGAGGTAGTATTTGCCCAAGTGTGTGAAACTTGTGAAGTTGTATGTGTTGCTCTCCTTTTAGAGAAAGGCTTGTAGAGTTTAGAGATAAAACCTTTTGGGATGATTAACAGCTGATAGAGAGCCAGGTGTTGATCATCCGAGAGCAGACACGGAGGACAGTTGTCATGCGTCCTTTAGCTCGTACAAAGTGGTGCTTGTCGTGCGTCCACACTGTGCAGTGTCAGATGGTACATCTTAACCGCTAGTGATAGTTGGGGAGCAGTAGTATTGTCATGCTCAGTCTGACCTGAGAGGTTTTACCAGGCCCTGCGTGGCCTGAGATTTAAGTCGGGCTTCCATCAAGTGTTGATGGGCTTTGGGCTTGATTCGAGCGTGTAATTGATAGGCTTGGGCCACTAATATTGATAGTTTGATACGCTATCAAGCCCCAGTCTAGTAATAGATCATGCATTCTTATGATGCAAGACTTTGTAACTGAGTACCCCTAGTTAGTGCAATGCTACCAGGGTTCTTTCTCAGGCCTTTCGTTTCCATGTTTCGATCATATTTGTCTTTTATAATGATGACTAGATGTAGGCTTTTTTCCTCGATCAGGGTTATAAGCTGAGTTGGGAAATATGTGTACTTGATATTTTCATGGGGAAGAGTAGGAATATCTTGCTTTGGGTTTATTCGCTATCTTTGGGATTTGACGCGTCTTTACTGTCTTTGAGACTGTAGACGGCATCATCCTGATATTTATTGAGCGGTGTGTATAACTTGTCCATTCGATTGTACTTGACGTATGTGTTGACGTCAGTTGTACTCGCGCCTTTGCAAGGTGTTTATCACGTGCCTCATTAAATGTGTTTTGACCTAGTGGGCTTTTGCCAAGTGTAACTCGCTGATTTGTTTTCTTTGCATATAAATAGGGCTAGAAAGGTGGGGTGGTTACAACTTGAAACAATAGAGCCCTTTTTCTCCAATTTTTCCACATCTCTTCCCAAATCCTACTTCCTTCAAGAAATTTTTTTCGTAGGTTTTTCACTGTATTTTTTACGAAGGGCATATGTCTTCCTTCGGTTTTTATGGTGCAAGATGAAGATTAGTCATGTTGATTGCGAAGACGTTTGTGGTCTGGGATCCTTGACCCGTGTATGGGGGTTGAATATGGAGACGCTTACTCCTCCTTTATTATTGTCTAATGTTGCTATCCTTTGGGTGTACTTTGATCCCGTTGAATTTTCGCAAGTGATTGTTAGAATGGAAGGCGTGGAGAGTCTTGTATCTGACTTTCTCTTATTTTTCTTTAAGTCCTACCAGGGTGATTTGGTCGTCCTAATGAGAAACTACCTGTTTCACCGTATATGCGACTAACGGTTGTGCATACCATGCCGACAAGGTTATAGTTATGCTTTGTCATGGCATGCGTGGATCCTCGCACTGGGAGTTTTTGCCAAGTGAAGAAACTTCCAGTGGGATGTTGATCCGGATTATTGCAAAACACGCGAAGTTTTACAATCCTCATAGGCAGAGTACCTAACTGTTGTAGTGTAATACAGGCAAGACACGGGGGATTGATTGTTTTCTAAGGGAATAGTGAGGTAGGCTCGAAGTGTATAATGGAATAAGTCTAAAGGTTGATGGATTATTATTTTTGTATTTTCATATTTTTAAGAAAGTAAGGTAAAATCTCGAGGTTTAAAGACTTTGGTTTTTATAAGTAATAATTAAAGTAAATTAAACCAATTATGCAGAAAAGTAAATTGGTGAACTCGTATGATAGGTAAAAGCGTATTTACTTATAATCTCACTACTCCCTAGTTATCTCTTATTGATTAGTCCAATTGTCACTTCCTTGTTTTAATTAGAGCGTTTTATTCCTTAATATCAATCGCTAAGGGTTGTCAATCCCTAACACTATGAATTTTGTTCTCGTTGAGGCTATCCCAATGTCAGCGAACGTAACTCACGCGTAAAATACAGCGAACAAAACACTATCTATATATAGTGTGGCGTTTAGTCGGACGTATAAGTAAATATCCTACGATCTAGCCAGTTTTCCTACTCCTAACGCGAATAACAACTAATCAAAACAAGAGATGACAATTAATAATCAATAACTGGGTTTCATTCAAACCTAAGTAAACACTAATAAATTTAGCCTAACATGTTAGATCTAAGAGAAGACAAACAAATAATCATGTTAATACAAATAAGCCGTAAAAACGTTTATTTATATTTTACTATCTTCTAATGTTTTGTCGATAACAAACGTAAAATCATTTTAACGAAACAAATAAAATGCGTAAATAGTTTGAGTCAATAGTTTCCTAACACACTTATGTATTCACGTAAAACAATAAAACAAGTATAAGTGATTTTATGATTTAGATACATATGTACAACAACTAGTGTTTACATATTAGGTTAGCATATACTTAAACTAAGTATACTAAAATGGGTAAAAACAAGTATATACTAAAATGGGTAAAAATAAGTATATACTAAATGGGTAAAAACTAGCAAATGGTATTGACCCATAACCCATGGTTTTATATATACCACTTAACCAAGTTCATTGTATCCTTGAGATACATTGTATCTAGAAAGAAAACCATGGATCAACCCATAACCCATGACCCATGACCCATAACCAAAAATAACCATGGGCAAAGAGGAGCGTCCCACGGATCCCTAGCTTTGTGCTAGCCGGATCCCTTGTGGGAGGGATCCACGGGATCCGGGGAACAATAGAAAATTTCCTCTATAAATAGAGAGCCATTTCTTCCTTTCTACTTACCACTTTACACACATACTTCCCCAAGTATTATAACCCTCTAACCACAGATCCAAGTGATCTATGTAGTTTGTCTTTTGTTTTTGTGTGATTCTCTAGGTTCCTCTTAAAGGCGAGATCACCACCTCTTGAAGACGAGCAAGCTCAAGTCCATGAGTTGCCATGCTTTGTCATCATCAAGACAACTAAGGTTCTCTTGTTGATAGTTCTTTCTTTCTCCATAGATGTTGGGTTGAAGGCATTAGTGAAGGATGCCGAAAGTGTTAAGATGAAAGCATTAGTGAAAGGTGCTTATCGGCCGTGTCAAAAGCATTAGTGAAGAATGCTAAAGGTGTCAAGACGAAGGCATTAGTGAAGGGTGCCAAGCGTTGTGTCAAAGGCATTAGTGAAGGATGTCTAAGAATCAAATCAAGTGGCATTTGGGAAGAATGCCTAGGTCGTATAATCGGTGAGGTGCATCGTTATACATATAAGTATTTGTTTATTTCCAAGGATGGTGATATCCTTGATGGTGTTGTAACAAGGAGTGGATCTCCTTGATATTAGGTGTTGTGTTGTGAAGGGTAGTAGTTCCTCCATAGTAATGGAACTAGGTGCTTAGCCTAGTACCTAATAAAGGGTAGTCGACGTTGTGATAGGATTAGTTCTCCTTGGTGTGAAAGAACTCGGTGGTTTGCCTAGCACCGTATAAAGGGTAAGCGACGTTGTATTAGGTGTGGTTCGCCTTGGTGTGAAAGAACTCGGTATTTAGCTTTGTACCGGAAAAAGGTGTAAGCGACGTTGTGAAGGCTTCTCCGCCATAAGGAGTTGGTGTAGTGTTTACGAACTCTCGAGTAGGTGACTCGGGGAGTGGAGTAGGGCAAGGAAGGTGTCCTTGTAGCCGAACCACTATAAATACTTGTGTCGTGGTGATGTGCTTCTTACTCTTTATCTTTCATTACACGTTTATATATCTATCTATCAACGTCCAACATAAACAACTAAATAGATTGACATAAGTCGATCTAAATATTTAAAAGGAAGTTTTAAATTGGTAAAACTATTCAACCCCCCCCCCCCTTCTAGTTTTCCACAATTGGCATCAGAGCTTCGTTACCAAGTTTCTTAAAGTATGTTGTACTTTAAAGACTTGATACGATCCGTGTATGTTTGAAAACTACAAAGAATTTTTTTTAAGGTCATATTTTCTTTTAAATCATTTTGTTGGACATTGATAGATCATTCTAACAATTTTTGTTTTCAAGAAATCTTCATGCTAGAATCTCTCCAAAATCTTCATCTCTATTCAAAGAATAATGAAGTCAACATTCAAGGAAGGATCTAAAAAGTAATCACAACTTACGTACACCAAGTATAAAGGATTACCTTAAAAGCTCATGAAGTATTTTTGGTATTATGCCAAACCAAGAAGCATAGAGGTATGTTTTACTTTTCATTAGATAGGTTACATGAGTTTAGTTTATTTCATAGTTCTCTTTGTTTAATAATTACTAGCATCGTTAGAAGTCTCTTTCGTCACTTTTCCGTCTTATTCATCATCGGAAATAGTATTCCTTTTGATTCGTCAAACTAACACCGTCGTCACATATGAACCCTCGATATGTGATTCATCATAACCCGTCATCCAAAAACAATCTTCATCTAATACCTCCAAACTATTTTTTAGTAAGCTAGTTTATAAGCCTACTACAAAAATAATGCCAAAAAACCCTTTTTCTGTCCACAGTAGCCGGATCCCTCTAGTTGTACTAGCCGGATCCCAAATACAAGGGATCCGGGGGAACCGTGGAACAGAACTCAGCTATACGCTTTCAAAAAATCACCACTGATCTTTTCCCTCTACTCACATAACACAAAAACGACTAAACCACTAATTTCATCCTCATTGGATTCCATACTATCAAGTATTCCTTCCTAGAACACCATTGTAAGTAATTACATTAAATTGTTCTAATTTTCATCATCCTCATTCTAGGGTTTATGGTTTCACAAATATTTAATCAATTAGTTTAATTAGGGTTTTTTTTTTAAAATTAATCATGAAAAGGGGCTTTTAACATAACTAAGATCACATTGTGTTCACAACATTGTTAATACAAATCAAAACCATAAACCCACCTCAACTAATCTTACCTAATTGAAAAATTCGTGTTTTAGGACCAACCATGCCTAAAGCCACTCAACAAGATCATCATGATACCGTCCATTACCTTACTCATTATTATCGAAATGAGGAATTCTCAAAAACCGACCGCAAGGTCTTCAAAAAGCTCAAAAAACGACTTATCCACGAAGGTCGTGTAATCAAGGAATGTTTCCTTGAGGATACCGACATTCGTCAAGTCTTCTCGGTAATCAATTTTGATTGTCTTCTTGACATTGATGAACAAATTTGTCCGGTCTTCATCTTTGAGTTTTATAGAAGCATTAGGATCATTTGAAACATCGATGATAGCATTTCAATCGCTTTCATCATCAATAAACGAAACTTTACTCTTCCTCTCAACACCTTTGCTCAAATTCTTCGCATTCCTTGTGAAGGAATTTGTATGTACTCTCAAGATTGGGCAATTAACACTCAAAACCTTGCACTTGATTCTAAACCAATGTACCATACTCCTCTTGATGAACCCGAAACCATCCGAGACACCATTTTCAAAATAAGAGCCGACCAATCCCGTTTCGACCGAAACAAGAAACTCATTCACCGTAATCCTTTTCAAATGGAACTTTTCGAAATCAATACCATGTATAGAAAATGGGAAGAAATCCTTAGGGAAAACGTCATAAGCCTAGTTGGAAACAAAGATCATCCAAACGCATGTCTTGTGCAAATGATCTATTGTCTTATCCACCAAAAGCCATTTAATCTCGACTATTACATGGTAAGGAGAATGGCTGGGGTATTCAAAGCTTCCAACATGGTACTTCCATATGGTATGCTCCTAACACGACTTTGTAAGTATGTTAGTGAATTGCAACCATCCCCTATCAACAATGATCATTTCCTTGCCGATCATGTAATGGTACCTCTTACCAAAATACCCTCTAAACGCTTCAAGGTCAATGGAAAGAAACCTAAAGCTCTCTCGGACTCCTCGGAAGGAGAAGAAGAAAATGAAGAAGAAGAAGATGTCGACCCCATAGCCAACATCAAATTGGAACCCTTTGATTACTACAAACAACTTCCAACCATTCCAAACAAAACCGCGGAATTCAAACAATTGAGGGGCATGCTTCAAAATCTTGCTTACAACCTCACTAAGCCGTCAAAAGAAAGAAAGGATTGACGAAAGAGACAATAGGAATATGGCTATTTTCTTTTATTTTATGTATGGATGATTACGTTTTAGCACTTTGGTTTGTGGTAATTTGGTTATTGTTACTTTATCATGTTTTTATAAGTCGTGCGTTGTGATGACATTCTTGTTCTTATTGCTTAACTTAACGATTTATTAGTGTGGAAAATCTGCACATCAATTCTGTGAAGATTCTGATCTGCAGATGCCGGATCCCTAGGATTAGCCTAGACGGATCCCTCCATTGAGGGAACCATGGGATCCGTGGCATCAGATCAGCAATACATCATCCCTTACAACAAGATAGCTTTCTAGATAACATTACTTTAGCTAAACATATGATATTAGAACCCAACTAAGCCACTTTAAGGATGAGAAAGGCTTAGACTCGTTTATGGCTTACTTAAGATCTTAGTCAAAATGCCTCTTGATTTATCAACACATCAAAACTCACCATATTTCCGCTTCAACACTCACAAATTGTCTCTTATCTTTCAAAACACCTAGGTGGACATATTGAACAATTTTAGGAAATTGTTTCTAGTCATCTTTATTTCAAAGTGGATCAAAAATTAGTTTTTCAATTCTTGTAATTTTTAAGGATTTTTCAAATTTCACCTCAAGCTAAAATCTGATCTCTAGGATCATTTATTATGACTTGACACCACCAAAACCCTTAGTGATATCCTTGAACATTCATTGGTAGTCATCTAGTCCCATCTTCCTTCCATAAAAAGCAATCATTTGCTACAACACTCATTACTCTTGATCATTCAAGTGTACCCTCATCTTAGGAACTTAGGAGGACTGAAACACTCAAAATATTATAGGATATAGCTTTTAGAAACTTGCTTTCTAACCTGTCATAACTGCTGAGAGCCGGATCCCTAGGATTAGCCTAGACGGATCCCTCAAGTGAGGGAACCGTGGGATCCGGGTGACAGTTTATGTCAAACCTTGGTTAAGCAATCATTTCAACTCATCTTTCTAACTCAAACACTCCATCTCATCTTAAATGAGTTCCTAGATTAGTGAAACTCTGAACTTCATCCTTGTGCATGTTAATCATCACATCTCTAAGAATCTTAGTGGCTTAAGTCTTAAATGCATTTGCCAAGTTCTTCCCTTTATAAGCCATATTGCTAAGAACACTTTAGTCATCAAACACAAACACAATTATCAGCAATTACAACCATCTTCCTTAGTCATTTCATCATGAGAAAGGCTCCTAGTGCTAACTCATCCACTCAAGAACCACCCAAGAAACTTGCTAGGATCATACACGAAGTTTCTTCAACCGAATCATCTCCGGTTAAATCCACTAATGCTAGGATTTCTCCTACACCAAGGAAACCAATCAAACTAATCCCCAAGAAGAGTGTTCCCACTAGGATTTCATCACCAAACTCTACTAAACCAAACATACCCTCCACAACTCAACCAACATCATTAGTGCCTTGAGCCACCTCACAATCATCTCCACATTCTCACAATGTAGAAGACTTACCTCCTTGGCCATCTCACCTTCCACCACTACCAACAAATTCACTTGAAAATATTGAGCAACAAAATCAAAGTGTTAAATCAACACTTGCTCCAATATCAAACTCTCTCATTCCCCCCAATAGTCCATTTTGGATTATGAGAAGACATCAAAGTCAACCATCCGACCACATGGAAGTTGATGCTTCTTTACCTTCACCCTCAAACATTGTAGAGCCATCACTTAATGAGCCCCCACCAATTCCCTCTTCATTTGAAGATCCTCAACCTACTTCACTTGAGCCTCCACTTCAAGAATTTCAAAACCATGACAAGGATTGCTATCATTGTCAACATGTTTAAAGGTTGATACATGAACTACGTGAAGAGCAACGTTTCATGTTTTATCACCTCCTCGAACATTTCGAAGAGGTCAACAAGCCTAAACAACAATGAGCATCATAGTCACAAGCTCAAACTTAGAACGTTTAGGAACCCTATCTCATCCTTGATCATCATTAAGCTTTTAGTTGAATCTTGAGTTTGGGTAACTCATTAGCATTAGTAGTAATTGTATGGCTAAGTTCATTTTCTTAGTTTTAGAGATTTGGTTGATTATCTCTTGTTTTATTGAATGAATATTTATATGCCATGCTTATTTTGTGTGTTGTGCTTGTTACATTGTACACATATCTCACTTCCTCATTAGCATTGATTGAGAGATTCTCATTGCTGAAGAAACTGTCATCAGATAGCCGGATCCCTCCAAAATGCCTAGACGGATCCCTCCAAATAGGGAACCGTGGGATCCGTGGTACAGAAGCACATATTTCTACTAACTTGAGTTTTATTTGCAGGAAATTATGCACTATACTCTTGTTTTCTAACCTTCATTTTGTAGATTTTCAAAATACACATGAAGATTTTGACACCATAAAGCTAGGGGGAGCTTTGTGTCAAACAATATTGCAAATCCACTTGCAACTTAATCCGCTTTTGGATTATACTTCATGACACCCCATTGCAACTTTGCAATCTTCAAGGGGGAGCACGTTTTCGTCACTTAGACGAACCATTTGCAAACTTATTTGCAAACACATTAGTTTATTTACGTACTTGACGCCCTCTCAAAGGGATGGACTCGTCAAGGGGGAGTTAAGACGAGTACCATTCTCGTCACTTGCTCTCTTTACATTTTCTTTTACATATTTTTTGTAGGATCGATATTATTATTGTGTTGATGATTCGGGTGGTCTTGGATAATGAAAATACATGTTAAACATTGTAGAGAGAGAAAGTAGAGAGATGGTGTTCTTGGTAGAGAGTTGCTTCAATAAAATGTAAAAGGTTAGATTGCCAAGCCACACCCCTTCCATGAATGGAAGGGGTATTTATACTTACAAACATAACGACCTCCTATCGGCCTATGGATCAGGCATACAGTGGGTAAAGACCCGTCCTTCCTCCACGGTGATACACTAAACTAAACTACGCTACAAACTAACTAATAAGCTACTAAATAACGTAACTAACGACAAGTCTACGAGCTAAACTATGCTAGATAATATTTGGGGTGACCGACACTTTAACATGGAATTTCCAATTCCTAACAATCTCCCCCTAAGGGAGGTCACCCCATGATTTACATTTTGAATCCTAGCATTCTTTCTTTGTCTTTGTTCTTGAGCTCGTAGACTTCAATTCTTCAATTCCGCAATCTTTGTGCTTTTGTAGCGATTCTTCAAAGTCCGCATTGATTTGTACTTTAAGTGGAGGCCTTTAACTGATCCACATCTTTGATGATCTTTGAGCTTTCATTGAGATCATCAGCCACAGTAAATCTCTCTGGATCATCCATAGTTGTGTTGCCTTCATGTGATGTTGTGACTTTTGGACCGACATGCTCACACTTTCTGGATCATGACATCTTTCCATCAGAGTAGCGAAAGCTTTACTGGTTCATGATATTTGCAGCAGCGTAGCAGAAGCATAGTATGAAATATCAGAGCCAGATTACGTAGATATGCACCAGTCATGATTTCTTCAATAAAGTGCGAATGCTGTGAGCATGCGGCTTTGGATTGACTCCTCAATTCTGATCAGCTGCAACCGTCCAAATGTACCTGCAAACAACAGTTAGCAATAAAACACACGAAAGTGTCTTTGATCACTTTCGTTGAATTGAGGTACACGGCCCACGGTTCCCCGTTGATCAGTATAAGTACTTCCTGTGATCAGGTATAATTCAGAAGAATCTCCTTGACAGGGTTTCGCAGCTGTTCTAGCCGTTCTCAAACCGGAACGTCTCAAAGAAGACAACACGGAGTGAGTGAACCAGCAAATTGAGATTTACTGATTGATAGAAAATGATTTGAAAACAATCGCGTATTGCTTGAAGAAAGAGTTTTGCAATACGACGAAGGTTTTATAAGAAAGATCAATTTTCAATCAAAAATACTTTTTGTATTTGAAAAGAGTACACATTCGACGTGCTAGAGAAAAGAAGATTTGCACATCGAACGATTTTTCCAAAAGTATTTTTTCAATCAGAGATACTTTTTGTGTTTGAAAATGAATACACATTCGACGTGCTAGAGAAAAGAAGATTTGCACATCGAATGGTTTTTCCAAAAGTATTCGTCAATTCCTTTCCTGGACCAAGGTTGATTCAAGAGTGAATCTCCCCAACGTTTCTATCCAGTTGTCACAAGCTTGATCTTACGAGAAGATCTCACATGTCACCCACCAAGAGCTTGTTTGATGTTGGCTCTAGAATAATTTCCATCTTCATCGTGAATATTTTCATATCACTCGGATGTTCTGGCAATACCACAAGGATAAAGCGTAGGACTCTTAATATATACTTACTTTCCACATTGTGTGAAACAGCAAGTCTTCATTAATTTTGTGTCCTAATGAGATATTGTGGATGATCTCTTGGCTCTAGACTCAATAGTGCACATTTGGTTCCTATACCGGAGACTAGGGAGAGGGTCTCCTTCTTCAATATCAACAATCTCTAAGAGAAAGTCGATAGATAATGTCGGTTCCCCGTGAGAATGAAACAAGCCCTTTTAAGAGGAACTTGAGTAGCTTGGGAAGTTTAGTGCAGTGCATCACTGGGTCCATGATGTCTTGTCTTCAATACCAGTGTTACCTTAGTAAACATCAGTAGCATATGAATTGAACCCGATTTCTGCCCTAAGGTTGAATTATTGGAGGGCTATTTCTTTTCACCCTTTTCACATTCATTTCTTTTTCATTCTTCAACCCCTTCAGTGCTTACCGAGACTTCATAACTAGAACCTTGTTGGGTTTATTCCAGTACTAGCTCTGTCTCAGTCCGCACTCTTCCCATTTCTCATTTTTCTCATTTTTTCATCATACCTAAGGACTCTACACTATCTAGTGGATTATCCCTGGGTAGATCCCTCCGGTTCTGGCGGATCGTGGGAACGAATACCTAACCTAACTATCCTTATAACACCATGCATAAAGTAAATTGGTCGGTCTTTTGGTATTGTTCTTTTCTTCTTGAAACCAATTGAAAAATCATTTGGAAAAAAACAATCAAGGTACTTGTGATACGAAATCAAAGCATTTTGTACCTTAATAGTTTTGATCATTTAGAAAATGCTCCCCCTCAACATGTGCATATGATTTTGAAATTGTTTAGCACATGGAGGCAAGAGTTCTTTGAAATAATTTCTTTGAAATAATTTCTTGATCACAATTTCCATAGAAAAAGCCTTTTGATTTTCTTGGTAAAATTCCCCCCCTCAATATGTGCATAGGATAAGAGAAATCATTTTAACACATAGAGGCAAGAGTTCTTTTGAAGTACAACCACGATCACAAAATCCATTAATAAAACCATTTGAAAACTCAATCAAGGTACTTCATGTTAAAACATAAAAGCTTGTGTACCTCGATAGTTTATTTTCTTTTGAAATGCTCCCCCTCAATATGTGCTTCGAGATTCGAAAGCGTTTAGCACATATGAGAGAGCAGCCTGCACAATTGAATCAAAACGATCACCTTTTATCAAATTTCGTTATTAAATCACAAATTCTCCCCCGATCAAAAATATCAAACCCTTTGAGATTTTGGATCCCAAGTGATTTAATACGGTTTAGAAAACATTGGAGAACTTGTAGCCTGGTTTAAATACTCATCTGGTTTTTGGATAAATCCTCCTCCTCAACATGTGCATTATATATTTGAAATCGTTTGGCACATGGAGGCAGGAGTGCCTATAAAGGACTAAAACAGATTCCATTTAATCAGATAAGAGATTTAAATCACGATCTCTCCCCCGATCAAAAATATCAAACCATTTGAGATTTGTGATCCCATCTGATTTAAATCATTTAGAAAAGTTTGGGGAAATACGTGGCAAGATCTAATTTTGAAAAATGACTGATAGAGGACCAATTATAGACATTAAAGATTGTTAGTGTCAGGTATGATAGTTTTTAAGAGATCTTTTAAGTAAAACAAAACAATTTCACAATCAAACAAGAACAGAAAAAAATTCATTTTGAAAGACCTTGATTCTAAAGAAAAAATCATACCATGACATAACATTAAATCTTTAGATCACCACTTATATTGTACAATCCGGACTTTTATGAAGAAATATCGTTTGAAAATAATTTATTATAAATCACTCTCCCCCTCAATCGATGACCGTAGTCGATGATTGAGTGACTTAAGTTTTGAAAAAATAAAGTCCGGTGATATTCAAAATTTAGTCCAATTAATTTTCAAAACAATATTTTCCATTTTCAAAACAATTTATTCTAATTTATTCAAAATTGTTTAAAAATGGTATCCTGCACAAAGATACATTAGTGGTTGAGAAGCTTTTGTTGTTGTTGCTGAGGGTTGGAATAAAAACTGTTTGCAAATGCAGTGAGACTTCTTACGTTGCATTTTAATGCCAACTGAGGTCAAATTAAGCTCCGTTTCTTCAATCACTTCGAAGAAAACCATCTGCTGATGCAGTGACACCTCTTACGTTGCATTTATGCCAACTCTCCATTGAAGTCCAATTAAGCTCCGTTTCTTCATTTGTCAACCCAAGATATAGTTACCCTTTCCTTTCGGCATCCAATCATCTTTAGTTGTGGGATCCGGATCGGGAACATTCTTATATACCAATATACCTGCATACGTTAGTGAACACACATACAGATATATGGTGGTCGACATCACCCAAACAACAATCGACTAATAAAAGTCAATCCAACATAACAATCAGTTCATATAAGGTATGGGAATAATGTGTTTATCAAACTCTAATCATCTAATCCTAAAATCATATCCTAGGCACCTAGTCCTTCAACATAGGTTAACATCATTTTTCAATTAAGCATATAGGATAATTAGATAATCTCGTTAGATGATATAGATTTGAAAACATTCTCCCCCTCAATCAATGACTCATTTTCTGAAAACTTTAAAAGCGCTGAAGTCATTGATTGAGTTTGCAAATTTGTAATAAAACTCTGAAACTGATTGATTTACAAGCAACTCAATTACCACCAATTTTAGAAAACACCAAATATTTTTCTGAAGAATTTTAGACGGAAAAACATTTGTGTAGGAACAGCAGTCCTTCGACATACTTTCCTTCAATTGTTTTAGGATAAGTGCACGAAAATTTTGAAAATTTGTTTAGCGTAGCACTTTCCTTCCTTGAAGAGCGGGTTGCTATTTGAAATAATAGCAAACCATAATTTTAAGCGCGGGTCACAGTCTGAAGTAACTGCAAGCCATATTTTGAGACATGTTTTGAAAAAGAATATTTACACCTCCTGCTCGAACTTCATCTATGGTCCCGTGCCATTATTGAATGACATTTCTAAGACCGCAGATGTTATCGATACCAGAAGACATGTCATAGAAACATATTTTTGGCATTTTTGAAATTTTCTGATTTTTATGGGTTTTTGAAGGTTTTATGATTTTCTATTTTCTTTTGCTGGTTTTATATTTTTGTATTTGGTTTTTTTAATAAATATATACAAAGATAGAGAAGATGATATAGTTAAAGAAGATGATGATACGAGTACCGAGATAAGGATATCGAGCTGCACGTCGTAGAAGATAGAAGTCATCAACTCTTAAACATTCACCACCAGAGCTTCCAGGGCTCTTGAATCGAAGAAAGAAATTGAACCATCTGAAAGTGAGACTTTGGCAGCTTCCCCCCAAACCGAAAATCCTTTAGCTGAGCAGATTCGAAGCTCTATTTCAAGCTTGCCTTAGCCAGGTGCACAGAGAAGCACACCATTATCGTAAATCCCGCTGCTCCTTTTAAGAATGATAATCGAGATTCTCCATTCGGGGTTATATCATCAAGAAGAAGAACAGCAACGTATCATCCCACATTTGAATACCTCTTCTCAAATTCCTTTTCCAATGAAGTCTGAAGCAATCCATTCCGAAAGGTGTCAAGAGAACAATTCCCCCAAGTAGTTGAATTGATGCAGTCAGTCTCTTAGTATAATGCTCAAGAACTCTCCCGAATACACTTCATGAGGGGAATGAAGAACACCTTCCCATGTTGACATTTTTCTTCCCTGATGAACGTGTATGAAGCTCAAGAACCCGAAGTACACCAATATCCAAGAACTCTCCCGAATACACATCATGAGGGTAATGAAGAACACCTCCCCTATGTTCACATCTTTCGTCCCTGATGAATGTGTATGAAGCTCAAGAATCCGAAGTACACACATTCCCAACGAGAGAATAACTGATAACACCTCCATCATGTTACACATTTATCTCCCCTGAATATGTCGTACTTGTGTACCTCTTTTATCTTCAGAAACTTTCTCTAACATCTCTTCCCCCACATAGTTGGAATTAGAACACTAAACGCCTTGATGAGTAAAACCTTGAGTTTCTCTGCGGTCATGACATTTGTTTTCCCGGGATATCTTCAATCACTTAGAAGAATTAAATTCATCAAGTTTACTCGCCATGAGTCAAACCTTGAGTTTCTCTACGGTAATAACATTTGTCTTCCCGGGATATCTTCAATTACTTAGAAGTATTAAGTTCATCAAGTTTACTCGCGTTTAGATGCGTGTCTCCTTCCCCCTTGCTGGTTTTGATACTTCAGAATCATCAACATAGTATAAGCCCAAGTACTTGAAATCTGTTGAGAAGATCGCTTGAAGTCTTTGTGAGAATCAACATGCTAAATCATGTGAGCAAGTCTAATTGAGGATTAAATTCGACATATCACTCTCCCCCAATTAGTGCTCTCCCCTAAACCGACAATCTGTTTGATAAATGCCCATATTTAAGAAGAAGTCTTTTGATAATCAAATGCAACTCGTCTTTTAGTCTTCTAACATGTAGCAGAGAATGTAGAACCGACTGTAGACTCGACCTTCTTCAAGATTGTTCAGTTGGGGAATAGATAGTTAACATCTTCAACTCACACCAAAAAGCATCCCAATTAACTTACATCCTGCAAATCCCCTTAACTAAAATCCGTCCCAATCAAACAAGAACAGAAAGATGTTCATCAAGGAAATCAGCAATCAGGCCGCAACGAACACACAAGATGGTAACACCAAACTACCAATCACATCAAACAAGAACAGAGAGATTGTTCGGAATCATCATGTTGATGTATACGTGAAGCATTAACCGGAAGCACTTTGTCGATAAACTCATCAATCCGAGTGAAGATGTCAACCAACGGCTTCTAAGAAGAAACTCCATGTAACGATGACATGATAAGAAGAAGATCGGTTCTTACATGAGTTTGGAGCCGTTTGACCATTTTTCTCAGAAGTCAATCAACCATGCAGTAATTTCACACTTCTTCTCCCCCTCAAGAATTGCATACGGAGTTTCCATTCTTGATTAAATAAGTGAAAATCATCCGAATGTTCTATTCACACTTCTCTCCCTCAAAATCAGCACATGATGTCGCCATCTTCATTATAATCGAGCAAGTGGAATGAGAAAACAATCAGTGGTAGCCCTGTTCACTTGATGACTGAAGCGCATGGAAAAAGTATGAAGCATATTGATGAGAATGGTCATAATAAGAATATTTCTCTTCTTCAGAAGATAAAGCGCACTGAAGCGTACACTTTTCTTTTCTTTAGATAACGAGGCATGAACTGTTGTGTTCATACGTCATAATCTCTCTCTTTTCAATCTCTTGGCAAAAACATGTAATCAACCCCATTATCATTTAGTAGGCTCTTTGTAGTGATAGCTGATGGAGAAAACCCGATATAATGAATTTGACCCTGAAGTAAACTATCCCAAACTCGTGACTTAAACTTGCACATATGTAACAAAGAGCGGTGCCGATTTCCATTAGCATCTCTAAGTACTCTCTATGTACTCTATACTCTTCAACCAACCAACCATCAAGTATAAGACGTACATTACCTCTTGAAAATCCACAATTGAATGTGACACTGAGCACTACAACGTAACTCCTTAAAGTGATAGTTATTTTGTGGTGGTATGAGCCCAATTCCCCCAAGTGGTAAAAGAAAAGGTAAAAGACACCCAACAATAACTAGATTTCCAAGTTTTCGTTTTTGATAATTAGCTCGAACAAGGATCTTGAAGAATCTTCATCCAACCATCCCCGATACCTTCAGATACTAAGTACACTCGCCCGTGATATTTCTCTTCAGCCTCAAATGAATAATACTGAATTAACGCCGTTGTCACATCTTCTGAACTGCTCAAATCTAGCCTTCTTTGACATTTAAATGAACTTTGATAATGGTTTCATCCCGACCATGGTTAAATGCATATAACCCCGTAAAACCATGTAATAACCAAACTGCCATGACGAATAACCAAACACACATCCAATTCATGAAGTACACCCTTTTATCCCTTCTTTGAAACAGAAACCGTAGCACCAACATCAAAAGAGATCTTGAAATACACTTTCCTTTCTCCAAGATGGTTCCATCATTACGGGATTTTACAACTCTATGCTTTAAACCGATAAATAGTTTATTTCGCGGGATTTTACAAAACCAAGAATAAACCGTAAGAAAGATCCGGAAATGCACTTTACTTTTACTAGGATGTTTCCATTGTCACGGGATTTTACAAGTCTATGATTTAAACCGAGAAATAGTTTCTTTCGCGGGATTTTACAAAATCAAGACTAAACCATAAACAACGTCAGCTTGAATGTGTTATGACAATTTAGGTTTCGGTGAATATCTGTTTTAGGGGAATATGCAGCGGTTCAACAACGGTTCATTATCCAACATCAATAATATCATCAACCATCCAATAAATACTTTGGTAAACACATCATTCACGCAATCTGTCGGCTATTGTAGTGACCACATGGAGGGGTAAACCCGATATACCAAACTTGATCCTGAAGTAGATTCCCCAGATTTGTTACTTAACCTTGTACTAATCCTTGTGAAGAAGAAACGGTGTACCCAATGTACAAAACCTCTTGACATTCTCAAAAGAGTGAGACACCGAAGTGATAGCAACGTTGTTAAATGAGAAAGAATCACAAATGTAACTAAATAGCCAAGTCTTTATCACCCTCTATAAATGCCCAAACAAGTCATCTTCGCGGAAGGGTAGAAAGAAAGAAGACGAAATAAGCAGACTTGCCCGGAAATCTTCACTTCAAACCCAAATAAGAAATATCGTCCAACCATCTCCGTAGACACCCTAGTTCCAATAGAAATTCAAGCCGAGACAAAATATTCTTTGTGAAAATGCATAGAACAAAGTATCAACCCTCATACCACAACATCAATCATCACACCAACTCTCATCATCACAACAAATTAACACAAGTCTCATTATCAAGTCACTTTGACAAATCACATAAAACAATCCAATATTGAGTAGCCCATATATCCATTATCCAAGTTCAAAGCTTAAATTACTCAAGCTTGGTCCAGATAACTTAAAGGTATTTAGCCCATGAGATACATTAATCCCCTCCTTCAAACTCTTTAGATCCTATTCATAGCAAGACAAGCAAATCCGCTCCGGCTCATCCAAATAGAGTTTGCACGATACAAAAGAGATAACATGCAGCCCACGACATATCAACTCAATACATTGAAACATGTTAACCAACTCCGCAACTGGAACCCAACTCAGGTCTAATACCACGTCAAATCTCAACTCAAAAAAATGTAGACAAGAAGCATGTCGAACCGAGATTAATATCAACCATCTTATAAACCATTTGATTTACAAAGTCCAAAGTTTATAACAAAATTACAAACCCACGACAAACACTTTTAAATCCAAAATTAATATCACAGTTAATATCTAATATACAAGGTGATATAAATTATTGGTTCAGCGAGTGATACACAATCCCATGTCAGTCTAAAACACGGCCCATCGCCCATATAACAAACCACGGCCCATTGTCATAACTCAAAAGATGCAGCCCAAAGACACACCAACTGATCCAAACCCCTCAACCCTAATTCAAAGGGTATAAAACTCACACAATATCACATATTAGACCCAATCCCTAATTTCTCTCCTGTAATATTCTGCCCAATCTCCTATCCTTTAGACACAGAAAAATCAAAACCCTAAGATCTCTCATCAAAGTAATCGCCTCTATCAAATACAAATCACAAAACAACTTTCGTTAATCTCATCTCAACTTAGAGTCTTTCTTGACATATCAAACAACACCATCACCGTACACATTTATCCTTTTCAGCTAGATAAGAATCAAGAAAACAAGTCAAAGGCTTCAAGATCCTAGGATGGGTCTCGGGTAGGTGTAATTGACTTCGATTAAATTGATTAATTTCTGATTTTATAAAATAAACGAAACAAAGTAAGACTTAACCACTCATGTTTATGAACGAACCAGGATAAGAAAATAACATTTTTGTTAGTTTTCTTCTCTTTATGTTCGGATAGTACTAAAGAAGCTTAGACTTCAAGAACAAAGGTCTGTGATGATGGTATTCAAACGAGAAAAGTCTTCTTTTAAAAGATTTGGAAAAACATTTGAGATGGCTGAGATCTTTACACTTACATATCATATTGTTTGAGTCTTGAATTAGAATGAGAGTTGGGGAGTGAATGTGAGGGTTTCTTGAAGTGAGTCTAGATTAGGTTAGATGTAACTGGTCGATTTTGATTTTGTTTGAGCAAATGGACTGATGATGTTAATGGCTGAGGTCGAGAAGATGTTAGGTAAATGGTAGTTGTTTAGTGGTCGAGTCCAGTTTTCAGTTTACGTAATGTTTGTTGAGGTCGTGGTCTTGTTTCATTCTTCTTCCTTTCTGTGTAAGTTGCTAGGTCTAGTAACATGTATTGAGTACACAAGTCGCTAGGTCTATTATCAAGTCGCTAGGTCTATTATCAAGTCGCTAGCTCCATTTTTTAGCCAAGTCGCTAAGCCAACTCGCTACAGTTGTTGACTCAATAGTCAACAACTCGTTACCAGGTACAAGTCGCCATAAAATTTGCTACACAAGTCGCTACATAGATACACTGAATCTGGACAAATAGTGACTAGTCGCTAACTTGAAATTTGACATTTTCCGATGAGTTTTCCGGCCATATTCCGACCATGTTCATAAAGACCCAGAAAACTTGCATAAAAGATGCACCATTTGACCCATTATGACCATAACAATGACCAGATATTCATATTTTGGACAAAGCGAACATAAATAGAACTTGGACAAAAACCAGTTAAGACCATAGACCAAAAGAAGAATACCAAGACATGATAAACTGTTTACCCAAAGAACGTATTCCGACCACAAAACGTATAAAAACCAGTTTCAAATAAGCAAATAAGTATCAAAACCACAAAAGCATCAAAACATGAAGAAACCAGTTTCGAGACCACAAAAAAAATCATCAAGACACAACAACCTGGCTCTGGTACCATTTGTAGGATCGATATTATTATTGTGTTGATGTTTCGGGTGGTCTTGGATGATCAAAATACATGTTAAACATTGTAGAGAGAGAAAGTAGAGAGATGGTGTTCTTGGTAGAGAGTTGCTTCAATAAAATGTAAAAGGTTAGATTGCCAAGCCACACCCCTTCCATGGATGGAAGGGGTATTTATACTTACAAACATAACGACCTCCTATCGGCCTGTGGATCATGCATACAGTGGGTAAAGACCCGTCCTTCCTCCACGGTGATACACTAAACAAACCTACGGTACAAACTAACTAATAAGCTACTAAATAACGTAACTACCGACAAGTCTACGAGCTAAACTATGCTAGATAATATTTGGGGTGACTGACACTTTAACATGGAATTTCCAATTCCTAACATTTGTTTTCAAAAATTGTGTTAGTTTCTTTTAACACTTTTTGTTTCGACAAAAAGGGGGAGAAGAAAGTAAAACTACTAATTCAAATTTGCTACGAATTTTAGTTTTTCTTAAAATAATTTTATGTTTTGTCATCAACAAAAAGGGGGAGATTGTTAATACAAATAAGCCATAAAAACATTTATTTATATTTTACGATCTTCTAATGTTTTGTCGATAACAAACGTAAAATCATTTTAACGAAACAAATAAAATACGTAAATAGTTTGAGTCAATAGTTTCCTAACACACTTACGTATTCACATAAAACAGTAAAACAAGTATAAGTGATTTTATGATTTAGATACATATGTACAACAACTAGTGTTTACATATTGGGTTAGCATATACTTAAACTAAGTATACTAAAATGGGTAAAAACAAGTATATACTAAAATGGGTAAAACAAGTATATACTAAATGGGTAAAAACTAGCAAATGGTATTGACCCATAACCCATGGTTTTATATATACCACTTAACCAAGTTCATTGTATCCTTGAGATACATTGTATCTAGAAAGAAAACCATGGATCAACCCATGACCCATGACCCATGACCCATGACCCATAACCAAAAATACCCATGGGAAAAGAGGAGCGTCCCACGGATCCCTAGCTTTGTGCTAGCCGGATCCCTTGTGGGAGGGATCCGCGGAGTCCGAGGAACAGTAGAAAATTTCCTCTATAAATAGAGAACCATTTCTTCCTTTCTACTTACCACTTTACACACATACTTCCCCAAGTATTATAACCCTCTAACCACAGATCCAGGTGATCTATGTAGCTTGTCTTTTGTTTTTGTGTGATTCTCTAGGTTCCTCTTAAAGGCGAGATCACCACCTCTTGAAGACGAGCAAGCTCAAGTCCATGAGTTGCCATGCTTCGTCATCATCAAGACAACTAAGGTTCTCTTGTTGATAGTTCTTTCTTTCTCCATAGATGTTGGGTTGAAGGCATTAGTGAAGGATGCCGAAAGTGTCAAGACGAAATCATTAGTGAAAGGTGCTTATCGTCCGTGTCAAAAGCATTAGTGAAGAATGCTAAAGGTGTCAAGACGAAGGCATTAGTGAAGGGTGCCAAGCGTTGTGTCAAAGGCATTAGTGAAGGATGTCTAAGAATCAAATCAAGGGGCATTTGGGAAGAATGCCTAGGTCGTATAATCGATGAGGTGCATCGTTATACATATAAGTATTTGTTTGTTTCCAAGGATGGTGATATCCTTGATGGTGTTGTAACAAGGAGTGGATCTCCTTGATATTAGGTGTTGTGTTGTGAAGGGTAGTAGTTCCTCCATAGTAATGGAACTAGGTGCTTAGCCTAGTACCTAATAGAGGGTAGGCGACGTTGTGATAGGATTAGTTCTCCTTGGTGTGAAAGAACTCGGTGGTTAGCCTAGCACTGTATAGAGGGTAGGCGACGTTGTGTTAGGTGTGGTTCGCCTTGGTGTGAAAGAACTCGGTATTTAGCTTTGTACCGGAAAAAGGTGTAAGCGACGTTGTGAAGGCTTCTCCGCCATAAGGAGTTGGTTTAGTGTTTACGAACTCTCGAGTAGGTGACTCAGGGAGTGGAGTAGGGCAAGGAAGGTGTCCTTGTAGCCGAACCACTATAAATACTTGTGTCGTGGTGATGTGCTTCTTACTCTTTATCTTTCATTACACGTTTATATATCTATCTATCAACGTCCAACATAAAAAACTAAATAGATTGACATAAGTCGATCTAAATACTTAAAAGGAAGTTTTAAATTGGTAAAACTATTCAACCCCCCCCCCCTCTTTCTAGTTTTCCACAATTGGCATCAGAGCTTCGTTACCAAGTTTCTTAAAGTATGTTGTACTTTAAAGACTTGATACGATCCGTGTATGTTTGAAAACTACAAAGAAATTTTTTAAGGTCATATTTTATTTTAAATCATTTTGTTGGACATTGATAGATCATTCTAACAATTTTTGTTTTCAAGAAATCTTCATGCTAGAATCTCTCCAAAATCTTCATCTCTGTTCAAAGAATAATGAAGTCAACATTCAAGGAAGGATCTAAAAAGTAATCACAACTTACGTACACCAAGTACAAAGGATTACCTTAAAAGCTCATGAAGTATTTTTGGTATTATGCCAAACCAAGAAGCATAGAGGTATGTTTTACTTTTCATTAGATAGGTTACATGAGTTTAATTTATTTCATAGTTCTCTTTGTTTAATAATTACTAGCATCGTTAGAAGTCTCTTTCGTCACTTTTCCGTCTTATTCATCATCGGGAATAGTATTCCTTTTGATTCTTCAAACTAACATCGTCGTCACATATGAACCCTCGATATGTGATTCATCATAACCCATCATCCAAAAACAATCTTCATCTAATACCTCCAAACTATTTTTTAGTAAGCTAGTTTATAAGCCTACTACAAAAATAATGCCAAACAACCCTTTTTCTTTCCACAGTAGCCGGATCCCTCTAGTTGTACTAGCCGGATCCCAAATACAAGGGATTCGGGGGAACCGTGGAACAGAACTCAGCTATACGCTTTCAAAAAATCACCACTGATCTTTTCCCTCTACTCACATAACACAAAAACGACTAAACCACTAATTTCATCCTCATTGGATTCCATACTATCAAGTATTCCTTCCTAGAACACCATTGTAAGTAATTACATTAACTTGTTCAAATATTCATCATCCTCATTCTAGGGTTTATGGTTTCACAAATATTTAATCAATTAGTTTAATTAGGGTTTTTTTTTTTAAAAAATTAATCATGAAAAGGGGCTTTTAACATAACTAAGATCACATTGTGTTCACAACATTGTTAATACAAATCAAAACCATAAACCCACCTCAACTAATCTTACCTAATTGAAAAATTCGTGTTTTTAGGACCAACCATGCCTAAAGCCACTCAACAAGATCATCATGATACCGTCCATTACCTTACTCATTATTATCTAAATGAGGAATTCTCAAAAACCGACCGCAAGGTCTTCAAAAATCTCGAAAAACGACTTATCCACGAAGGTCGTGTAATCAAAGAATGTTTCCTTGAGGATACCGACATTCGTCAAGTCTTCTCGGCAATCAATTTTGATTGTCTTCTTGACATTGATGAACAAATTTGTCCGGTCTTCATCTTTGAGTTTTATAGAAGCATTAGGATCATTCGAAACGTCGATGATAGCATTTCAATCGCTTTCATCATCAATAAACGAAACTTTACTCTTCCTCTCAACACCTTTGCTCAATTGTGAAAACAATTGTGACAGCGTCACTTGCAAGTTGTGATGCCGTCAGCTCGCCATCATTAGGGTTTCAAGAACTATAGCCGCCTTATTGTTACGGCATCACCTTATGGAATGTGACGCCTTCACTCTTCAGTTTCTTGGTCATGATGCCGTCAGCTCAAGGCCGTCACCATCACTTGAAGCGTCACTTGGAAAATTTATAACATGATCATCTTCGTTAATACTCAAGTGATGGCGTCAATTAGTATTTCTGACGTCGTTACATTCCCTTTTGTGACGTCTTTCTTGACTTTGTCATTTTCTTCGTTTTCTTGTCCAATTGAGCCAAAAGTGTTCCATTTTCCAGCAATTGCTTCCCGAGTACCTAAAACTCAAATAGAGACAATTTAGGATAGTAAATGATCAAATATGTACGGATTTAGAGGTTAAATGACCCCTAAAAACGTATAAAATTACACCTCATCAAATATCCCTACACTTAGAATTTTCTTGTCCTCAAGAAAATATGCTTTTATCCTAATTATACTACAATAGTCATAACAAGCACGTAAATTATATATTAGCACCTCACATAAAGTGTTTGGATTCTCTCATATCTCCGGTGTATAAGTGATATAACATATATGGAAATGAAAAAATAAACACTCTCTACCTGTCGTAGCACATAGATTACCATAGGCTTGATAAAGGATCAAACCTCTACCGCGTTGGTGTGAGCACCTAGGATAAACTATCAAAGAGGACTTTTAAAGGGTTTTAACGTTAGGTGTAAGGGTAAGGAAAACATGGTTTTGTGGATATGGAGAAATTTACTGGTGGCAATTTTAATCATCTAAGTCAATTACATGTATAAAGTGGCGTTGCTAAGCGAAGACTCGACTGAAAAACTCAGCTCTCTCTTTGCTTTTCTCGACACTTTCTTGACTTAAACATAAGCAGGATGGCAGTTCGTATATTTTTTTCTTTCTTGTTCTATTTTTTCTTCATCATACACTTTTACCATGCCATCTTTTGATCTGCTAAACATGAATAACTTAGGATTTATAACGGCATCCCTACACTTTCATTTTTGCATAAAAAGAAATTAACTAATGACCTAAATTGTGAGGATCAAAACATGTGGAGTACTTCAACATTAATGTACATATGGGGTAATAATTTTGACTTTCTTCCCCCGTTACTCCATAATAAATAGTAATAAACCCATGAGTCCAGTCGTCCCAAAATTGTATTTAAAAGATATGACTCGACTTAGCAACCATGTAAGCAACTAGACAATTAACTACGGGGTTAACATAAATGTTGTAACAATAATGCACTAAAATAAGTGCATATAAGGAAGGATCAGGCGATTTGGGTGTATATTTTGGTGGTGGATTATAAACAATGCTCTTCATTAATATTTTGAAATCCATCGAAATATCACGAGAATCGCTAAAATGATAGGTTCAGAGGGGTTCACTAGGGGTATCTTATACTAAAAATAAGTACATAGCAAGGTGTGTGGTAATTACTTGACCAATGTAGCCAACGTAATTATAATAAACAAGTTTAAAACATGGGTTACCCTAATCTCTCTTATCATTTAGTCAAACCTAATTATACGAGTGTAATCTCACTAGCGATCTCGAAATGCATCACTAAAGCAAGTTCTAGAATCTATATACTATCGGTACACTCATAAGCATCAAAGGTGAATGCTTTATCCTAAATATTTAAGGGGGAACCTCACATTTTTGGGGTGGAATTTGAGTGATAGGGTTTTTGTGCTAGCTATATAACTCCTATCCATGAGATGATTTATTAAGACTAAAGTTTCACTCGTAAATGTCACAAATAGTTTTAAATTTGGTGCTAAAATCACCTTTACAAGTATTTCTTTCGGTTTATTAAATAATTACTAAAGAACAAGACAAATAACAAATGTGTGACTAGTTTTTAAGGTGTCCCTTATACCATCCTTACACTTAAATTAAACATTATCCCCAATATTCTTAAAAAGTACCAAAATTGATAAAGGGAAAAATAAAAGAGGTAAAAGAAACTAGTATTCCCTTGATTAGCTCTGTATGAATGAAAAATAGAAATACAGTCAAATCCTCCTCCAAGAAGATAAAATTGTCCAATGATATACTTCTTGTCCAATATAACCTGTAAATCTATAAGAAAACGAACACGTAACCTCGAATAAAATCAGCGATAACCACTATATATATAATAAAAACTAAACTAGAAAGCGAATAAGATATAATGATTGCGAAATAAATATTTACAGAAATCTGGAAATTTAAAAATTCTTGAAATTTTCAAAAATTAAGTTTCGATAGAAAAACAAAAATCTATAAAAATTTGTTGCTACAGTGCCTGATGTCGTCACTTACTAAAGGTGACGCTGTCAGGTATAACCTAACAGATTGTTCCGTTTTGTTTCCTGGAAATTTTCTAGAAAAATCTAACTTTTAAAACCTGAAATTTTCTGTAAAATATTCATTGTGACTCGATACAAGCATTTAACTCTAACAAACACACAAACAAGATAGAATATATGCTAATCATGAATTGTAAATTTTTCATGTTTGAATTTTGTTCTTTTAAACAAAATATGAATTTTCATACACTTATCTTTTTGTAAAATAGTTTTATATGTAATCAAGACAAATTTAAAAACAATATAAAGCATTTTCACAAAATATTCTAAACATAAAAATTAAATAATTATGATTAAGCATATATGACACAAACAAAATGAAATAAAACATCAAACAATTAAAAAGCACGGGTTGCTTCACAAGAAGCGCTTTTCTTTATTTACGAGTCTTGTAGCTAGACTCAAAGTCATGCCTATTAAGCACTATGGATAAGATCTACATCGAGGATATCGTTTGGATCAAATTTCTTTTGAAATTTTCTCTTAGTATGTATTGTTTGGTAGGACCTTTCAAACTTCTCTCCATCGGGATCTATAAGTTCCATATTAATATGCCACAATCCATCTCCTTCTTTCGGTAGCTTATCCCAACTCCATTTACTTTCCAAGTCCTCCGAATCCCATTTGTTTCCTTTAAGATTAATTGGGATAGTTCCTAGGAATTCAATCACTTCCCTAAACACCAAAGGATCCATAAATGGGTTAACCTCTATCTCTCTAGCTAATTCTCGTTCCATGTATGGTGTATTCTTCACAAATTCATCTTCCAAGAAAAATGGGCGTTGGGAGTCCTATAAAGTCTTTATTAATTCGGGGGCCATATCGTGATGGTCTCTTATCCTTATCAAGCCAATGAGGTTCTTCCTCCTCATCATCATCATAATTATGTTCTTTGACATCATAAATTGACCTAGTGTATCATTCTCCAACCGACATCTTAGATATCTTTCAATCTATTATTGCACTTGCGGTGGCCAAAAATCCTCTACTAATAAGCAATGGGCACTTAAGGTCTCTTAAAACATCAAGGACATAAAAGTCCACCAAAATAGTCAGTCTCCCTATGTGCACAACTAGGTCTTTTAATATCCCTCACGGATAAGTCAAACTTCCATCCGCCAATCCTACTACCAATTTCCATTCTTCTAGTATTTTTAAGTTGATATTTCTATAAAGGGAAAACAAAAGTATGTTGATGCATGATCCTAGATCGGCTAGGGTGTCAAAAGCTTTGGAGTTTCAAATACTACAAGGTAGAACGAATATGCCCGGATCATCTAATTTTTCAGGTAACTTGTTCTGAACGAACGCGGACCAATTCGTTCCTAACTTAACTCCTTCCACATACTTAATCCAAAAGGGCATTATAATAAAGAGCATGAGTCAAGACATCAATAACCGAACGTTCAAGGTAAAGATCCTTGAATTCGTCATTAAGAATTGGTCCGGGTTCTTTATTTTTTAGTGTCTCAACAATTTGTTTGACCGTCACTTTACTTGGTGAATTTTCCGTGTGTTTTCGGTCTTTTGAAATTTTTTGAGTTTGTTTGAAACACGTTTTAATGGTATTGACCGAGTGAAAGTGATTTGAAGGGCATGTATATGCACTTTCTTTATTAGGACAAGAATGGGCAAACAAATCTGATAAATAGAGTTAACGCTTAGTTTCGGGTTCTTGACAATATTACATAGGAGTGCTCCCATTACTTGATCATTAATAACCTTTAAGATGGTATCAATTTTGTTTGTCATTTCGCTTTATTGTTGTTGAAATCGGCTTCAAACTTAGACAAACGAGCTTCTTGAGATGACATAAAATTAGACACTAATCCTTCAAGATTATTGTAATTATTTGAAAAGGAATGATTATTGTTAAAGGTATGGTTAGAGGGCAAACCGCTTGGTTGAAAATGATTAGGCGGGTTTGAACAATTGTTTTGAGACGAATTTTGATTTTGTCTCCACCTAAAGTTTGGGTGACTTTTCCAAGAAGGGTTGTATGAATCACCAAAAGTATTTTGCTCGAGTTTGAAAGTGTGCCACTTCTCTCCCGCTCCATTGTACGCGAGGATGCATAGTGCGCAAAAGCTCGTTCGGGATTTTTCATGCAATCACGAGTGTCGTGGGGACCATTACATAATTCACATGAAGAAGCGATTTTATTCACTTGATGTGAAGGTTTAGGACCTTCATAGGAACTCATCAAGAATTTCACTTGATCTTCTAGTTCGATGATCCTACGGTTGGGAATTCTTGAAGTATAGGAAGGCAGGATATTTCCTTGACCGTTTTACTTGTAAGATCACGAGGGTCATTCCAACTTTCGTCGTCATAGAGCACGAGGTCCTCTATAATTCCCCAAGATTCTTCCGTATTCTTGTCACGAAGCTTACCACCGGCCGCATGGTCAATGATTTGCTTTGTGGAGTAGTTGACATGAGCATAGAAAATTTAGATTTGGAGCCAAATATCGATGCCATGATGAGGGAATTTTTGAAGTAAGTCTTTGAAACGAGTCCATGCTTCGTAAACTGTTTCACCTTGATGTTGTTGGAACATCAAAATGTCATCCCTTAGCTTGGTAGTTCTCCCTGGTGGGAAAAATTATGCGAGGAAACAAGAAGTAAGATCATCCCAAGTTGAGATAGATCCAGCGGGTAGACGCTCAAGCCAATCGCTAGCTTGATCACATAGAGAGAATTGGAAGAGACGCAATCACGTTTTCTCTCAAGTATCAAAATTAAGTTCAATAGAATCAATGATTTTAAGAAAGTCCTTAAGATGTTGGTTTGGATCTTCGGAACGAAGTCCATTGAATGCACATCCGTTTTGCACCAACCGGATGGTGTCGGACTGAAAGGAGACACATTGGCTTCGTTGGGTAGCTCAATGGTGTTTCGATAGCCATTGTGGCTTGGTTTGGAGTACTCACCTAGAGTATGGGCTCTAAGTGGTTTTGGTGGATCTTGGTGTGGTGGGTCTCGGTTTGGTGGTCGTGGTTAAAAGGTGATAAGGATTTAAAACATACGTTTTTAGGCGGTCATTTAAGCCCTAAATCGTTATATTTTATATCTGTTACTGCTTAAAATCACTCCTTTTCATATTTTAGGTCATTTGGAAGCAAAATGCTGGAATGAAGCATTTTTGGACGAAAAGGAGCGCAAATATGAAGAAAATGGCTAAGTCATGAAAACAAGGCTGAAAAAGTTTTCAGGAACGCGTCCCTACCTCAAGGGCGATGGTGTCGTGTTCAAACATGGTCCATACTCTATCAAGCGACAGCTCAGTTCACTTTTGGATCCTAACAAGTGACAGCATCACTTGTACTTCCACATGCCCGTCGCACTTACTTTCTACACCAGACGGCCAACTCTTTCTTAGAGCAGGAGGTACGGTGGTGCCAAACTTGGTGCCAACGAGTTTGGCGCGACGCCAAGTTTGGCGCACCGTTACCTCTGTCGCGCCAAGAGGCCTCGCGCCAAAACTAACAGCCAACTTTTTTTTTTCTTTTTTTTTTTTTTTTAAAAAAAAAAAATAGCCGTTGGAATTTAAACCAAACGGCTAGTTTTGGGTTTTTTTGAATTTTTGACCTCTTTTTTACCACTTTTACCCACTTTCAAATCCTATATAAACCTTATCACTTATACCACTTCACACACACTTCAAATACATCTCAACTTCAATATTTTTTCAAGAAAATGAATCCCAACAACACCCCTTGGATCAATCGAATGCTTAACGATCCATCGAACCAAATGATCGGTTCGTCTTCGAATCCGAATCCGAACACCCAACAACACTACTTTCCTTCGTTTTCTCAACAAAACACAAGAATAATTATGTTATGTTTTTTTAAGTTTATTGTTTTTTTTATTTCTTGTAATGTTTTTTTTATGAATAAAGTAATTTTAGGATATATTGTTTTTAAATTTTATAAAAAAATAAAAAATAAAAAAAATTGAGTTTGGCACGAAATTGCGGTGCCAACGGATCTGAAATGTGGTGCCAAACAGTTTCTGGTGCCAAACTCAAAAACTGCTGACGTGGCAGTTTGGCACGAGCTTGGCACCACACTTTGGCACCACTGTACCCAGTGCTCTTAAGACGGCGTCAGCTACAACCCAGACGGCGTCACAAGCTCCAATGTGACGCCGTCCTAGTGATGACTTGGCAAAGATGAAACCCTAATGGCGGTGATCAGACGGCGTCACCAGAAAAAGGCAACGCCGTCGCAATTGTAAAATCTATATATAGACCACGAATTTTCTATATTTTGTGTGTCAATTTGGGGAGAAAACCCTAAAATGTTTGTAGTCTAACTTGGACAGTTCCTTAGGATTCTAAACCCTTATTGTTAATCAAAGATAAGTTTGTTTATCCATTATATCACCATGTTTGATCTTTATATAATTGTTTGCTTGTGTTCTTGCTTCTCTATCATGTGTAACTAAATTAATTAGTGTCTTCTTAGATCCAATGAAACCTAGTTATTAATTACTGTTAGGTTGTCTCTTGTTTAATTGGTTGTCATGCTAGATTAAGGAAAACTGGCTTCTTCCTTCGTTGTTGCGAGCTTAAACGTCCTAAATAGCGATTATTAGCCCTAGAGTGTAGTAGTAGGCTCCCGTTGTATTTATTGCGTGAGTTGCGATTTGTAGATACTAGAATATTCGAGGGAGATACCTCGGTACTTGGCAATCCCGGGTGTTCTAGAGGAGACTTATACACTCATATAATTAAGGAAATTGGCACCGCCCTATGACTAAAACATGGAATACAATGCACCAATTAAACAAGGATGTGATAATTCAACCGACAAATAAATGATAGCTAGGGAGTAAGCAAATTTAAGTAAACACGGTTTTAATTAATTAGTTTAATTAGTTTTAATTTATTTTGTTAATTAGTTTAATTGGTAAAATACAAAACCCCCACTCTTCAAACCCCGAGATTTAATTTGCTTTCTAAAAATCACAAAAAAAACTAAAAAGAATCACCCTCACTCTTGCCTTTTCGTCATACATCTCGACTAGCATCTCTATTCCCTTATAGAACGATCATGACGTTGGGCTTACCTATACTATACTGCAACGATTAGGTACACTGCCTAGTGGGTTGTAAAGCTTGCTCACAGAAAAGGAAGTCTTTCGACCCCAAACCACGCATCAAGTTTTTGGCGCCGTTGCCGGAGAATAAAATAGCTAGTTCGGTTTCTATCTCGATTAGGTTCATTCGCTTGATTCCTATCAAGCGAGCTTTTATTTATTTATTTATTAGCTTTCTCTTAGTCTATCCCCTTCTTCGTGTTTTGTTTCGTAACCATGTCACTTTTCATCATGAACGGTGACAATCCACACATCAACAACAATCCACCACAACCTTAACTACCACCACACGTCCCACCTACTCCGAGCCTACCGCTTGACCAACACTCTTTTAACCTACTTCGCGACCAAATCTCTTGTGAAATCGATGAGCTTAGAGAACTACATAAGTTACTTGAGAATGCACTTGAGGATGCGACTAACGCACTGGATAATGATTCTATGATTATTGATGATCCGAATGTGAATTAGGAGAAGGTGACATTGAGGTCACTGAGATAGTAAAAGAGAGTGAGGATGAAGAACGGATGAATATTGTAACCTTTATCCCACTAAGGAAGAAATAGCATACCACAATTACATAATTACAACCCTCGACCACCCTTTGTTAGAATCGATCCGAAAGTTAAGAGAGGTAGTCCTTGGAACATTAAGATCCCATGTATGATTGGATATAGATATGTCGAGCATGCTTACATAGATGTAGACTCTCCGATCAACGTGATGTCCTCAGTTGTTTACAACAACATAATGAACACACAACTTGAACCTAGGAGAGACCCTAAGTATCCCGGTGGAATTTGCAATTTTGTTTGAAGGGTCAAGGATGTACACATCTTTGTCGGGAACTTTACCTACATAGTAGATTTTATAATCCTAGAAGATGTAGGGTGGGTCATCGATTATAGCTTATCATATGTCGTGTTAGGAAAATCGTTTGATGAAAGGTCTAAGCTAAGCTATAACCGACCTGAAGGAACGGTTAGATTTTCGGAAGGGAGTGATGAAATTACATATAGGATAACTTGGAAAGTAAGCGGACTTCGTTCTCTATCCTTTGAAAGGGATAACATTAATGCCTTTGAGGAAAATAGCGAGGCGGATATGGAAAAAGACATAGAATATATATGGGAGAAAATGAGCCTCTACTATAAGGAATGCTTGACCTTAGGACCTAGGTATAGGGTCGATGTGGACTTTGTCAACATAATGAGGTATGCCATGATGAGGAAAAATAATAAAACGTAGTAGTATGGCTTCGAGTCTAGCTACAAGACTCGTAAATTAAGAAAAGCACTTCTTGGGAGGCAACCCATGTTTATTTGTTTGAATGTTTGTTTTTCATTTTTATTTGTATGTTTTATATATATTTTTCATTTTTGTTTAATTCTCATGCTTTTATTATTTTGTTTTTAACTTCGTCTTAATTACATATGAAGGTATTTTACAATAAGATAAGTGTAGGGAAGATCACATATGTTTTTAAGGACTAATATGAACATAAGATTAACAATATTTGAAATTATATATATGTTAGTGCAAATATTACGATGTTTAATCTATACAGTCTCGTTTGTTTTGATTGATGACAAACATGTAACTTGTAATATATAACATAAAATGTACAAGTTACTCGTAATCACATTTTGTCTCAACATACATTCAACACGTACCTCTCGATGTCTCAAGTCCTCGTATGTTACAACACAGGTTCGTACATGTTTGTTATGTGGCATTATGATCAAACCCATTAACAAATCATTTAGAATGTTTAAAATACGTTTAGAGTCACTAAGTATTTTAATAGTTTAACCATTCTATTTCGAACCTCATTTTACATTTTGCATTCACAAGTATTTTATACAAATACATATTTTGTAAAATGTCTAACAAATATATACTTTTATTTGTACAAGTAAACTAACTATAATATTCATACAAGTACTAAAGTTTATTTACGCTTGACAAAATACATTTTATTTTGACAAGCACTTAACTAGATACTTTATTTTATAAAAGGCAACTAGACTTTTTATCAACTAGTTGCATAATACATTTTACAAGTTTATTTTCATGAACATTTTAATCTAAATGAAAATGTATTTTTACATCACTTCATGCATCATCATATCTTTAGAAGATTTGGCCAATATTTGGTTAGATTTGCAAGATTTTAAAAGATATTCTAAGATATCAAATCTAATAAATTATTATTTTTTAGATTACATTTTTGGCTATAAATAGAGCCAATTGTTTTCTCATTTTCCTCATCCCTTCCAACACACATTCTCTCTGTCTTTCTTTCATCTATTAGATCTATAGATAACCATGTAGTAACATACATTAATCACCCTCATCATTACATGATCATAATACTTCTAACATTCATCTTTGTTGTAAGCATACTTTACATTTTGATAAACCAAGGAAAGCTTGGAGATCTAGCCATCCTCATTCACCAAAGCATATCAACATATGAAGATTCAAGATTTCTTGATATCCTCACTGATTGGAGACTTCTTATTTAAGAAGATCATTTAGATTAGTCATTCATATCCATTAGACATTTATATAATGGATCATCATTGTAAACGTTATTGCATTATTACAACACTTTCACCAAACTAGATTCGATGGGTTATGTGTTTGTACCATAAAACACAAGGTTTGTTATGTTGGACCATAAAACATAACGGGAGTGGTTGTACCCGGAAAGAACTCGACATCTAGCTTAGTGTCAGAAATATTGTATAGGCGACGTTAGGTTGGTTCTACCTCGAACTAGAACCCAGTATTTAGCTTTGTACTGGAAAAAGTGTAAGCGACGATTGTAAGGTTTTCTCCGCCGAGAAGGGAGCTTGTTGATTTAGTGAAGTAACTCTCGAGTTGGGTACTCGGGGAGTGGCGTAGGGCGGAGAGGAGATCCATACCGAACCACTATAAATCCTCGTGTTCGGTTTGCACTTTCCTTTCTTTATCTCTTTACTTTTATAATTGCTTGTGATGTCGTTTGATGTTGATGCTTGTGTGACAACTTGGTTTATTATGCTTTATATTAATCACAAACAATAATTGGTACTTTCATACTATAACAAGCTTTATAAGTGATTTGATACAAAAGATCTAACGTTTTTAAACGGTAACGTATTCCCCCCCCCCCCCCCTCTACATTTTCAAAATGGAGCACGATCCATGTATCAAATTACCATTGAAGCGAAATATAATATGAAAAATGTTTTGCTAATTATACTTAGAAATTTTGTTGGTAAATGTTTAGATAAGTCACATTAGTAAAAATAATAAACAAAATATGTATATTATATTTTTTTCTATCAAATCTAGTGAGTCTTACACTTTTTCGCTATGAGTAAGTACATTTTTTAACTTTCTGTGAAGACCACGGATTGGGCGGAACCAAAAAAAGGGTTCCTTCCTTTTAAAATTTTGGTTCCTTGGTCTGCACAGTATGCAGTTTTTTGGCCAACTTCAAAAAATCATAACTAATAAACCGTAAGTCCGTAGAAGTCGAGCCAACTATCATTTTAAATGGAATTAATTATAATTTCATTTAAAACTACTCTCATGACCCGAGTCTAATTTTAAATAAGTGAAATGGACCAAATACTACAAGTATATCCAAGATATTAAGTTTCGCTTTAACATAAAAACTCAAATTTTTGAGTCAAGCAATTTAAGTTGGTATTCTTAGAACATTGATATAATTTATTTTGAAACTAAATAATTTGGTAATATGTTTAAAGAAAACTAATCAAGCTTGGTAACATCATCACATTTAAACGGTAAATGACGAAAAGTGTTTTTCTTTTTATGCTATGCTAAATGACCACTTGTTTATGTTTGTATAATATAAGTCTCAATTTTGCCATGTCATTTATTCTCTTGTTTGTCGATTTTTAGTTTATGCACAATAGGACATTTGCTAGATTTTGTGTACTAAGTTGGAAAATTGTTTTACCATCGCTTATAGACTTAGATCACTTCCTTTGCATAGGTTATACTTACATCTCGCATAACTTATGAAATGTCATAACTCACTTTGCAATGAGTACTAAGTAAATTAGTCAAGTACTTTAAAAATTGAAGGTTTTAAGGAGTGTTTGGTACAAGAACAAAAACAATGATGTATGATGTATTTTATGTATGTTCACTTTCTAGGATGATAACTAAACTTTAAATAATCATGTGAACTAACTTTGCCGTGCAGGGGGATAACATCTTGATGTTATCAAATTTTCACCATTTTCACTATTTAGTGAAAATCGCTAGCCCCTACTTGAAATACATGCTCCCATGTGTTTATATATGTGTTATTGCTTGTTCCTAACCAGAAATAATTATCTCCATATGTTTTAAGAAAAATTTCAGGATTCAAAAAAGTCCCCGAGGGTTAAAAAAACGCCTCTGTGAACTTTTCTGCACAACACGGATTTGACGGACCCAAAAAATTGGTTCGGTCCGTTATAAATTTTGGTGCCGCCATATTAATACTGTCGGACCAGACGGAACCATAAATTGGGTTCCGTCCGTGTAAATGTTTGGTGCCGTGGCCACTGCAGGTAAGTTGCTGAATTTTACTAAATCCCGCACACTAATTTACAAAATTTTGTTTCTAGGATAGTTGTTACTGCTTTTCATTTATATTAGGACTAGTTTAACTTACCTAGACCAATAGGATATTCATTTCCCACAAAAACTCAAAAATTCACAAAATCCACCCAAGGAACCCTTTCCTATAAATGAAGGAACCCTAAATTTGGTTCCTTGCAATCCGTGGATGTCTGACTTCTAAGATTTTGCATTGATTGAAGTCCATTTACTGCATATCTTTCATATCTCACTCAACACATCCTCAATGAATTGACTTAGGATATTTGTCATGCTCTTAAACACTTTCATCTCATTAGAAGCCACCATCTTTGTATGGATTAACATCAAATCAAACACATTTCTCCATGAATCCTTAGTTCCATAAATTAACACATTTAGGATGGTCATTTTCACACCTTCACTTTTACTTCTTCTTAAGCTTAGCATTTCTTAAAGAAAAGTCAAAATAACTAAATCCTCAACCTCAAACAAGCCACTTAAGAAAACCACTAGGATTAGCGTTCGATCTTGTTACTTCGTTAACTTGAACTCTTCACCTCTCAACATCTCATCACCAATTCAAGATGAGAACTTTCTAAACTTAAGTACTCCAACTCCACCACCAAAATCACCCACCATTATGACTACTTCACAACCATCCAAAAACACCTTCACTACCAAAGTCTCCAAAACTTGTACTTATCAAACTTTGTGCAACACCACCAACATCTCCTCACCCGTTTGCGGATGACTTAGATGACTTGCCACCGAGACTAACAAATCTGGACTCATTATTTGCAAAGATATCATACACAAGCCTAACATATGACTATATATATTGTTTTGTATCTACATATTTTGCCTCACTTGGTTAACATGAAAATAATGCGTCATCCTCCAAGACGATAAGGATTTACATCGATTCATAAATCACACATATGTTAAAGATGTTTTATCAAGTCTTGATATCCTTAAGTACAATCTAAGCTTTATAATGTCAACAAGGTAGGATTGACAACTTAAGTATTTCATCCGAAATATTCAAGTATATGCGACTTACGATTGTAGTCATTAAAAGTCATATCCGAAAAATCAACACCCAAGTATTTTAACAACACATGTTAAAACACTAATCCTAAAATGAATCAAACACTTATCCTATCTCAACTAGAACACTTATCCAAAACGAACAACCCACCGTGGCACTTATCCCTCTTTGACACCTACTATCCCTCTTTGACACCTACTATGGCACTTATCTCACTTTGACACCTTCGGTGGCACTTGTCATAACACTCTCCCAATCAATAAAGCAAATGTCAATAGGTCTTCATCCTTTAACATCTACCACTTAAGCTCACTTGTTCTTTCACCATTATCTCATCACATTCACCTCTGCGATATATCTCACAAACATGACCAAAACTTCAAGCACTTCACCCACTAGTTGTACCAACCAATGAACCATAAGAATTAGTATCCGTACTTGTTGTGTTCAACATCTATGGACAAATAATCAACCTAAGTACTCCCATAGCACAACAAACCTCTACCTTACCACATCCTTATTTAGACACACTAGAAGACCTACCACCTAGATCAACCAATCCACCATCCTTACCATCATTTTAATTCGTTGAGTGCATTGTTCAAATAGCTCTTGTGTTCAACACTCGTACTGAGTCAAATGCATGTTGAACAAACTCAACCATACTTTTCCACCTATAAGGACTTAGCTGATTCATTATGGCTAGAACCTCAACTATCAAATGAGCATGATGCTCCTGGCAACTTTTGTCAAATTCCACTAGGTATAAGTAGTACTACCTTCACAAATTATCAAAGTATTAGTAATACTTTGTCGTTAAACTTCTGCATAAATTTCGTTAAACCTTAAATCAACATTTTAATAACATATGTTAAAATGCTATCTCAAAGCCAACATCATACACCCCGAGAAACAATGACTCTTGAGGAGTATACATAAGAAACTCGAGTTAATTCCTCTTGTCATCATCTAGTGAATATAATCTTAAGACCAAGTATATTTAGGATAGGACTATCCGATTCAAACACTTTGGCTTAATATCTTCATTTAAGAGAACATAATGTTTTGAAAACATTATGCCTAAGAAATCATGCGTTAAGTTTTCATCTTGTTAAAAGGATATTGTATATCCTATGCATCATTCTCTCATTGCAACATAAATGGTTGTGTTACAAGAGATTTTATTACACCTCATTGGCAAAACGATCTTGAAACAAACATCTACAAGTTGTATGAACTAGCGTATCCAATTCATCTCATCATACTTGTTTTCATAAGCATGATGACTTTATCTCATGGGATAATCTCATTTGTTGAAAGATACTATTTGTATCTATTTTCTTTCAAGTGTACATCATAACCTAACCTTTCTGTTAGGAATTGGAAATTCCATGTGAAAGTGTCGGTCACCCCAATTATGGTCTAGCATATGTTAGCTCGTAGACATGTCGTTATTTACATTATTTAGTAGTTAAATAGTTAGTTAGTAGCGTAGCTTAGTTTAGAGCAACACCGTGGAGGAAGGACGGGTCTTTACCCATTGTATGCTTGATTCACAGCCCGACAGGAGGGCGTTTAGTTTGTAACTATAAATACCCTTCCCACTAAGGGAAGGGTGGAGCTTCTTTGATAATCTAACCTTTCACATTTTTGTTTATCTCTGTAGAATTCCCTCTCATCTCTTTCACTCTCTAACAATGGCATACTTGTTTAATCACAATCCTAGACCACCCGAATCATCTAAACAACATAAAATATACGATCCAACAATTGGCATCAGAGCCTAGGTTATGTTGTCCTTTGATGATTCGTATGGTTGTAAGCGGTTTGTTGCATGCGGTTTGTTATGGTTATTGATGTTTAGATGCGATTTGTGTATGCTTTTTGATGTGTGGTTGATTTGATTCTCGGTTAGATATGGTTGGGTTATGTTTGATGCTTTTCGTTGCTGATTGATTATCTAAACATGCTTGAATCTTGTTTTTAAACGGTTGATACTGACTTTTAATGTTTGAGCTGGATATGATGCGTTTTCTTAATTGCGAAGTTAAAACTGCTTACTGTTTGTTTTTAAAATGGTTGTTAAAATTGTTTGTTAACTTGTTTTTAAGCATGTTTCTTCGATGCGTTTTGTGGTCAATTCTTCAGTGCGGTTTGGTATTCAAAACTGTCCAGAAAGAGGTTTGTGCTAATATGCGGTTTGTCAACCAAAGTCGGATGCGTTTTGACGCTAATCTGATGCGATTTGCCAATTTTGAAAATGGATGTGTTTTGTTGAAAATGCGATTTGTGAAAGCGATTTGTGATAACAAGATGCGTTTTGATGCGTTTTGATAATTGATGATGCGATTTGTTAAGAAAATGGGGACGTTTGTGTTATAAATGGGTCAAAAGCGATTTGTTGACTCACTCAAAAGCAATTTGTCTGTTTTGAAATCAAATGCGGTTTGAGTATTCAAGAAATGATAGATGCGGTTTGTCTATGAATACAGAAGCAATTTGACTATCACAAGATTCAGTTTGATTAACGTTTTGAAGAAGATGAAGTGACTTTAGTGACTTTACATCAACCAAATACCGTATGCCTCAATCAAGACATCAGTTAATTAACTTCATTGGACCATATGCATCAACTGATAATGATAATTAAATAAAGATGACTCACTGACTGCGATTTGCTGACCTAAATCATATGAAAGATTAGATCTCAGTTTGGTCTTTCTATTTCGTCGTACTCAAAAACTGTATCAAGACCATCAAAATTCTCACACACGAAATAGATAAAACTTCATCATTGATCAAAGCTCAAAACATAAATATTATCTCTGAACGATTCATATAAAGTATACCTTTTAGATCTCAGCTTTGATTCTTTTGTGTGAGGTTCATCAAACTCATAGACCTTAGAAGATCTATACACAAAAGATCTAGTGCCTCATTAATCAACTCAGTTTCGGACATGAAGCCAAAAGTTTTTAAAGATCAAATATTAATGATAAAATGATCTCAGATTTGTTCAAAATTCACATCAAGTCATTAAGACTCTCCTTGGTTGAACATACACATCATAGATCATATTGAAAAATTTGTTTCAATATGTTCGAACAAAAAGAAAAAGGTTAATAACATGAGTGTTATTCCTTTCATTTTTTCATTCGGTGTTAATTTTATTCTTGATCTTATACTGGAAGCATACGTTTTAGATCAAAATTAACCTTACCTCATACCTACTTTTGATCAATGATTGTTTGATGAAGCTCTTCAAGGCTCATTTGATTTGACATCGAGAGGAAATAAGGCTTACGGGATTTGATGAGTAAGGTTAGGGGTGATTTGTACTGATTGTGATTTAGGTGTCGATATATTAGGAGGAAATGGAAAAAGGGGCGGACTGATAAGAGTTAGAGGAATTAGGATTGTGAAGATTATTATTAGGGGATTAGGTGTGTTTAAGTTGTGTTTTATGCCCAAATTTTAGGGCATGGCTAAGTGTTGATCGATAACTGACTTCATGGGCTCAGATTTGATCGGGTAACAATTATCAAAACATGGGCCAACCAATGTCTGCTGCTATTATTTATGGGTCGAAAATGTATTGGACCAGAATAGATGGTTTTTTTATTAAAGGTTATTGGGCTGCACACTTTCGTGAATTAAATTATGATGGACGGTCATAAATCTGATTTTGACATTGTACTTTTAATGATGGGACTCAATCTGTAAACAACATGCTATCTCAAATTCATTTTGGATACATATTGTTATAATTATTTTGATATCATATGAAGTACAACAAAGATTAAACCCGGATATTGGCTTGAATTGATATATGCGACTTGTTTTGAACCGGGTAATAAATCAATTAGATTGGATAGACTTTTAGAACCGGGTCAAGATAAATTTGATTACTTGGGCAGGTTGATGGTCATTCTTGGATATGAACTGAGAATTGTAAATTGATTTGATGCTGCGACTTGAGTATTGATGCAATTTGATGATGAGATTTGGTGTATTACGAGATGTGAGATGAGATTTGTTGATGAGTGTTGTTATGTTATGAGGTTTGGTACTTTGGTTTATACATTTTCACGTAGAAAATTATGTCATGACTTGAACTGAAAGTTAAACACGGTTGACTACGGGGTTGTTGTTCGGTATTTCTAATTTGGCTTTGAAGTGAAGTTTTTCGGGCTCGTTTACTGATTTCGTCTTCTTTCTTTCTACCCTTCCGCAAAGATGACTTGTCTGGGCGTTTATTGAGTGTGATAAAGACTTGGCTATCTAGTTACTTTTGTGATTCTTTCTCGCTTAACCCACAATGTAGCTATCACTTTGGTGTCTCACTCAGTTGAGGATATATCAAGAGGTTTTGTGCATTAGGTACACCGTTTCTTTTTCACGAGGATTAGTACAAGTTGAAGTAACAAATCTGGGAAATATTACATCATGTTCAAGTTTGGTATATCGGGCTTATTTCTCCATGTGGTCACTACTACAGTCGACAGAATATGTGGAAGATGTGTTTACCAAAGTGCTTATTAGATGTGATGTGATCAACAATTCTCATGGAATATTCGTCGCCACAGAATGTCAATGATACTTCACAGTCTAAGAAAAATCTTTCTAAAATCTTCTGTGTCAATCATGATTCTTCAAGATGTTTGCTTATGACAAGGACTTCTCGTGCAAATGATGCTTCCGAAAGTTCGAAACCATCATGGAGGAGAAACGTATACTTTGTTGTTTTACGGTCAACCTCAGGGGGAAGTAGTATATACTACTCAACTTAGTATGGTTTGTGAAGTTGTCAACTTATGGGTTAAATAATTGTTGATGATGTTCTTGATAATGGAGAAAGAATCGTTGAAGAACCGCTGCATGTTCCCCTAAAACAGATATTCACCGAAACCAAAGTTGTCATTAAACATTCAAACTGACATTGTTTGCGGTTTTGTCTTGATTTTGTAAAATCCCGCGAAAGAATCTATTTCTTGATTTAAATCATAGATTTGTAAAATCCCGTGACAATGGAAACACCCTGGTAATAGTAAAGTGCATTTCCGGATCTATCTTACGGTTTATTCTTGGTGTTGTAAAATCCCGCGAAAGAAACTATTACTCGGTTTAAACCATAGAATTGTAAAATCCCGTAATGATGGAACCATCCTGGAGGAAGGAAAGTGTATTTTGGGATCTTATATGATGCTGGTGCTACGGTTTCTGCTTCGAAGAAGGGATAAAAGGGTGTACTTCATGAATTGGGTGTTTGTTTGGATTTTCCTCATGGCAGTTTGGCTATTACAAGGTTTTACGGGGTTATGTGCTTTTAGCCATGGTCGGGATGAAACCATTATCATAGTTCACTTAAAACGTAAAAGGATGCTAGATTTAAGCTTTTAACCACAAGAAGTGACAACGGTGTTAATTCAGTATTATTTAATTGAGGTTGAAGTGAAATATCACGGGCGAGTGTACTTAGTATCTGAAGGTATCGGGGATGGTTGGATGAAGATTCTTTGAGATCCTTGTTCGAGCTTTTAATATTTTCAAAAACGAAGACTTGGAAATCTAGTTATTTTTGGGTGACTTTTCCTTTTCTTTTACCACTTGGGGGAATTGGGCTCTTACCACCACAAAATAACTATCACTTTAAGGAGTTACGTTGTAGTACTCAGTGTCACATTCAATTGTGGATTTTCAAGAGGTGATGTACGTCTTATACTTGATGGTTGGTTGGATGAAGAGTATACAGTACTTAGAGATTCAATGGAGGATGAACTCTCGGCACCACTCTTTGTTACATATGTGCAAGTTTAAGTCACGAATTCGGGTTAGTTTACTTCAGGGTCAAATTCATCATATTGGGTTTTCTCCATCAGCTGTCACAACAAAGAGCCTACTGAATGATAATGGGGTGATTACAAGTTTTGTCAAGAGATGCTGAAGAGAGAGAGATTATGACGTTTGAACATAACAGTTCAAGCCTCGTTCCTCAAAGAAAAGAAATGTGTACGCTTCAGTGCGCATTATCTTCGGAAGAAGAGAAATCTTCTCATTAATGACCATTCTCATCAACATGCTTCATACTTTTTCCATGCGCTTTCAGTTATCAAGTGAACCGGACTATCATTACTAGTTCTCTTATTCCACTTGCTCAATTAAAATGGCGATGGCAACATCATTTGCAACCTTTGAGGGGGAGAAGTGTGAAGAGACTTTATTTTAAAGATATTCACTTGTTTAATCAAGAATGGCATCTCCGTATGCAATTCTTGAGGGGGAGAAGAAGTATGATAAGTCTACAGGTTGAGTTGCTTCTTAGAATATATGGTCATACGGCTCCTAACTCATGTAAGAACCGAGCTTCTTCTGATCGAGTTACCTTTACATGGAGTTTCTTCTAAGATCCGCTGGTTGACATCTTCTCACGGACTGATGATTAATGACAAAGTGCTTCTAGTTGCTGGGCTAATTTCTTTGATGAACATCTTTCTGTTCTTGTTTGATTGGGAGGGATCTTAGTTAAGGAGATTTGCTACATATAAGTTAATTGGAATGCATTTAGTGAGATGAAGATGTTAACTTTCTATTCCCCAAATGGACAATCTAGAAGAAGGTCGAGTCTACAGTCGGTTCTACATTTTCTGCTACATGTTAGAAGACTAAAGACGAGTTGCATTTAACGATCTAAAGACTTCTTAATTCAAGCACTCATCATAAAGATTGTCGGTTTAGGGGAGAGCACTAATTGGAGGAGAGTGAAAAGTTAGATTTAATCCCCAATTATACTTGCTCACATTCTGCCACAGCAAGTTACAATGATTAAAAGAGTTCTTCTCAAAAGATGTCAAGTATCTGGGCTTACAATGAGTTGCTGATTCTAAAGTATCAAAACCAGCAAGGGGGAAGGAGACACGCATCTAAACACGAGTAAACTTGATGAGCTTAATACTTCTAAGTGATTGAAGAAATCCCGGGAAGACATATGTCATTACCGCAGAGAAACTCAAGGTTTGACTCATGGCATTTAGTGTTCTTATTCCACTATGTAGGGGAAGAGATGGAAGAGTTAGTTCTAGAGATAAAAGAGGTACACAAGTGTGTGATGATTTCGATGTTATCGCAATCATCATGGGAGAGAGATTGTGTACATTGGGGATGCTCAGTTGTTTCACTTGAGAGCTTAATCAGTGATTCAGAGATATAATCACTTATTCTGGAGTTGACATCCGCAGAGAATGTCAGGTGATTCGGCCTGCTACTTCAATGTTATCGGTTATTCTCTCTTTGGGCATTCGGGTACTTCGGGTTCTTGAGCTTCAAACACTTTCTTCAGGGGAGAGAAAAGTATACATCGGGGTTATTCCTTGGCTATCGGACTTAATCTGCTACTTCGATGTTATAAGCTTCTCTGTCTTTGGGTATATGTGTATTCGGGTTCATGAGCTCTATTCTATGAGACTGACTGTATCAATTCATCTACTTGGGGGAAGTGGTCTCTTGACAACTTTTTGGTATGGATCGCTTTAGACTTCAGTGGAAAAGGAATTTGAGAAGACTATTCAAGTGTCGGATGATCCTTTGCTGTTGTACTTGATGATATAATGACGGAGACTTACGATGATCATTCTTATATGGAGGGGCCAAGACCGATGATATGGTGTGCGTCTTTGTGCATCTGGCTAAGGCAAGATTGAAAGAAAGCTTAGAATCTGCTCAATAAGAAGATTTACGGTTTGGTGGGAAGCTACCAAAGTCTCACTTTCAAATGGCTCAATTTCTCTCTTCGATTCAAGAGCCTTGGAAGCTTTGGTGGTGAATGTTTAAGAGATGATTACTTCTATCTTCTACAACGAAAGTCGTCCGATATCCTTATCTCTCATCGTATCATCATCTTCTTAATCTATATCATCTACTATATCTGTATATATTTATCAAAAAGAAAAATACAAAAATATAAAACCAACTAAAACAAAATAGAAAAATATAAAATCAACAAAAACCCATAAAAAATCAGAAAATTTGAAAAAGACCAAAAATATGTTTTCTCAAGACATGTCTTCTGGTATCGATAACATCTACGGTCTTAGAAATGTCATTCAATAATGGCACGGGACCATAGATGAAGTTCGAGCAGGAGGTGTAAATATTTTTTTTTCTAAACATGTCCAAAACTATGGCTTGCAGTTACTTCAGATTGTAACCCGTGCTTAAACCATGGTTTGCTATTATTTCAGATAGCAACCCGATATTCAAGGAAGGAAACTGCTGTGCAAAACCAATTTTCAAAAATTTCGTGCACTTATCCTAAAACAAATTGAGGAAAGTATGTCGAAGGACTGCTGTTCCTACACAAATGTTTTTCCGTCTAAAATTATTCAGAAAAATATTTGTTGTGTTCAAAAAATGGTGGAAATTAAGTTGCTTTAAAATCAATCAAAATCATGCTTTCATAAATTTGAAAAACCCAATCAATGACTTCAGCTTATTTAAAACTTTTCATAGAAAGAGTCATTGATTGAGGGGGAGAATGTATTTGCCTATGTCGAAGGACTAGGGATCTAGGATATGATTATTTAGATTAGATGATTAGAGTTTGATAAACACACAATTCTCATGCCTTTTATGATCTGATTGATATGTTGAATTGACTTTTATTAGTCGATTGTTGTTTTGGTGTTGTCGACCACCATATATCTATTTGTATGTCTACTAACGTATGCGGATATCATGGATTATAATAATGTTCCCGATCCGGATCCCACAACTGTTGATGATTGGATGCCGAAAGGAAAGGGCAACTATTTCTTTTCTTGGGTTGACAAAAGAAGAAACGAGACTTAATTAGATCTCTCTATGGATAGTTGGCACGATAGATGCAACTTCAGAGGTCTCACTGCATCAGCAGATGGTTTTTCTTCAAACCTTACAACAACAACAGAAGCAGCTCAACCACTTAACATATCTTTGTGTAGGAAAAAGTAGTGGATGATATCATTTTTCTTAAAACAATTTTGAAAATGTTGTTTTGAAATTGGAAAAATATTGTTTTGAAAATAAATTGTACTTAATTTTGGAAATCACTGGACTTCATTTTATCAAAACTTAAGTCACTCAATCAACGACTTCGGTCATCGATTGAGGGGGAGAGTGATTTAAAATAAAATATTTTCAAACGATATTTCATCTATCAAGTCCGTTTGTGCTAAATAAGTGGTGATTTAAAGATTTAATGTTATGTCATGGTATGATTGTCTTTAAAACTCAAAGATCTTTCAAAATGAAATCTTTTCTAATCTTGTTTGATTGTGAAATTGTTTTATTTTACTTAAAGATCTCTTAAAACTATCATACCTGACACTAACAATCTTTAGGGCCCGTTTGGTTCGGCGGAATCCTAAGGATTCTGGTGGAATTGGAATCCAATTCCATTCCATAACGTGTTTGGTTGAAAATTTTTAAGAATTTGGAATCTGAATTCCATTCTTTACTGTGTTTGGTTGACAAACGGAATGGAATGAAATTCCTTCAAAATCCCATATATATGGAATTCAACATTCCATGGCAACATGAGAAAGATTGTTTATAATTCTATGAAATTCATATTATCTTTATCATTGTCATTGTTATTATTATTATTATTATTATTATTATTATTATTATTATTATTATTATTATTATTATTATTATTATTATTATTATTATTATTTTATTTATTATTTATTTAGTTATTTTTATTTTTTATTATTATTTTTATTTATTTATTTATTTATTTTATTATTATTATTATTTTATTTTATTTTTTTTAAACATCACTTTATTAAAAACTCATAGGATTTACTGAGAAATTAGTGGGAAGCAGAAAACCAACTGGGCCCCCACACCTCTAGCAATAAACGATCATTTAATTATTATTGTTATTATTATTATTTTTTATAAACAACCATGTTATTAAGATTAGAAATTATCATTTATTTAAATTTTTTATTATTATTATATTTAAAAATTATTTTTTTTTAAAATTAAATATAATTTATTTATAGCTTACTTTTTTAATTTATACTTTTAAAAATACAATTGTATTTTATATAAAAAATTATTTATTTAATATATTAGTTTATATAATATTATTTAAAAATTATTATTATAATTTGATAAGTAATTTATTTATTAAATAATATTTAGTTTATTAATCTTAAACTAAAATTAAATTTTAAATATTTTAATATAATTGTTTTTTCTCATTTCATTCTTTCAACCAAACATGCGCTAGTATTTGCAAATTTCAATTCCTTCAGCTTTTAAATCCTAAGGATTTCAATTTCTAACATTCCATTCCTTCACATTCCAAATCCTTAAACATATTCCAATTCCGTCAAAAACATTCTGCGAACCAAACGAGCCCTTAATGTCTTATATTGATCCCTATCAGTCATTTGTCAAAAATTAAATCAAGCCACGTCTTTCCCTTAAAATTTTCTAAATAATTTAAATCAATTGGGATCAGAAATCTCAAGAGGTTTGAAATTTTTGATCGGGTGAGAGATAGTGATTTAAATCTCTTATCTGTTTAAATGGAATTGGTTTTAGTCCTTTAAAGGCACTCCTTCCTCCATGTGCCAAACGATTTCAATATATGATGCACATGATTGAGGAGGAGCATTTATCCAAAAACTATATGAGTATTTAAACCTGGCCACATTTTCTCCCATGTTTTCTAAACCTTATTAAATCACTTGGGATCCAAAATCTCAAAGGGTTTGATATTTTTTATAGGGGGAGAATTTGTGATTTAATAATGAAATTTGATAAAAGGTGATCGTTTTGATTCAAATGTGCATGCTGCTCTCACATATGTGCTAAACGCTTTCGAATCTCGAAGCACATATTGAGGGGGAGCATTTCATAAGAAAATAAACTTTCAAGGTACAAAGATTTCTATGTTTCAACATAAAGTACCTTGATTGATTTTCTAAATGGTTTGTTAATGGCTTTTGTGATCATGGATGTACTTCAAAAGAACTCTTTCCTCTATGTAATAAAATGATTTCATATATCCTACGCGCATATTGAGGGGGAGAATTTACCAAAGAAATTCAAATGGCTTTTTCTACGGAAATTGTGATCATGAATATATTTCAAAGAACTCTTGCCTCCATGTGCTAAACAATTTCAAAATCATAAGCACATGTTGAGGGGGAGCATTTCTAAATGATCAAAAACAATTAAGGTACAAAATCTTTTGATTTTATATCACAAGTACCTTGATTGATTATCCAAATGATTTTTCAATTGGTTTCATGAAGGAAAGAACAATACCAAAAGATCGACCAATTTACTTTATGCATGGTGTTATAAGGATGGTTAGGTTAGGTATTCGTTCCCACGATCCCGCCAGAGCAGGAGGGATCTACCCAGGGACAATCCAGTAGATAGTGTAGAAGTCCTTAGGTGTGATAAAAAGGAGAAAAATGAGAATACGGGAAGAGTGCGGACTGAGACAGAGCTAGTACTAGAATAAACCCAACAAGGTTCTAGTTGTGAAGTCTCGGTAAGCACTGAAGGGGTTGAAGAATGAAAAATAATTGAATGTGAAAAGGGTGAAAAGAAATATCCCTCCATTAATTCAACCTTAGGGCAGAAACCGGGTTCAATACATATGCTATTGGTGTCTACTAAGGTAACACTGGTATTGAAGACAAGACGTCATGGACCCAGTGACGCACTGCACCTAACTTCCCAAGCCACTCAAGTTCCTCTTAAAAGGGATTGTTTCATTCTCACGGGGAACCTACATAATCTACCGACTTTCTCTTAGAGATTGTTGATATTGAAGAAGGAGACCCTCTCCCTAGTCTCCGGCATAGGAACCAAATGTGCACAATTGAGTCTAGAGCCAAGAGATCATCTAAAATATCTCATTAGGACACAAAATTAATGAAGACTTACTGTTTCACACAATGTGGGAAGTAAGTATGTATATTAAGAGTCCTACGCATTATCCTTGGGGTATTGCCAGAACATCCGAGTGATATGTAAAGTATTCACAATGAAGATGGAAATCCTTCTAGAGCCAAAATCAAACAAGCTCTTCGTGGGTGACATGTGAGATCTGTTCAAAAGATCAAGCTTGTGACAACTGGATAGAAACAATGGGGTGATTCATTCTTGAATCAACCTTGGTACAGGAAATAAATTGACGAATACTTTTGGAAAAACCGTTCGATATGCAAATCTTCTTTTCTCTAGCACATCGAATGTGTCCTCATGTTTTCAAACACAAAAAGTATCTCTGATTGAAAAAATACTTTTGGAAAAACCGTTCGATGTGCAAATCTCTTCTTTTATCTAGCACATCGAATGTGTATTCATTTTCAAATTCAAAAGGTATTTCTGATGGAAAATTGGTCTTTCTTATAAAACCTTCGTCGTATTGTAAAACTCTTTCTTCTAAGCAATACGCGATTGTTTTCAAATCAATTTTTCTATCAATCAGTAAATCTCAATTTGCTGGTTCACTCACTCCGTGTTGTCTTCTTTGGGACGCTCTGGTTTGAGAACGGCTAGAACAGCTGCGAAACCCTGTCAAGGAGGTTCTTCGGAACTCTACCTGAGAACAGGTAGTATTTATACTGATCAACGGGGAATCGTGGTTCTTGCAACTATATTCAAAGAAAGTGAACAAAGACAATTTCGTATGTTTTAGTGCTAATTGTTGTTTGTAGGAACATTGGACGGTTGCAGCTGATCGAAATTGAGGAGTCAATTTACAACCGCATGCTCACAGCATCCACATTTAATTAAAAAAATCATGACAAGTGCTTATCTACGTAACACGCTCAGATATTTTTATTCTATGCTTCTGCTGCGCTGCTGCAAATATCTTGAACTAGTAAAAGCTTCCGCTACTCTGATGAAATGATGTCATGATCCGAAAGTGTGAGCATGTCGGTCCGAAAGTCACAACATCACATGAAGGCAACACTGAGAGGGTTATCCGAAGATTTATCTGTGGTGATGATCTCAATGAAAGCTCGAAGATCATCAAAGATGTGGATCAGTTAAAGGCCTCCACTAAAAGTACAAAACTATGCGGACTTTGAAGAATCGCTACTAAAGCACAAAGATTGCGGTACTTGAAGAATTGAAGTCTACAAGCTCAGAACTAAAGACAAAGATAGAATGCTAGGATGCGAAATGTATTTCATGGGGTGACCTCCCTTAGGGGGAGATTGCGGTACTTGAAGAATTGAAGTCTACAAGCTCAGAACTAAAGACAAAGATAGAATGCTAGGATGCGAAATGTATTTCATGGGGTGACCTCCCTTAGGGGGAGATTGTTAGGAATTGAAAATTCCATGTGAAAGTGTCGGTCACCCCAATTATGGTCTAGCATATGTTAGCTCGTAGACATGTCATTATTTACATTATTTAGTAGTTAAATAGTTAGTTAGTAGCGTAGATTAGTTTAGAGCAACACCGTGGAGGAAGGACGGGTCTTTACCCATTATATGCCTGATCCACAGCCCGACAGGAGGGCGTTTAGTTTGTAACTATAAATACCCTTCCCACTAAGGGAAGGGTGGAGCTTCTTTGATAATCTAACCTTTCACATTTTTGTTTATCTCTCTAGAATTCCCTCTCATCTCTTTCACTCTCTAACAATGGCATACTTGTTTAATCACAATCCTAGACCACCCGAATCATCTAAACAACATAAAATATACGATCCAACACTTTCTTTAACCGAGTGCACATCCAATGTTAAAACTACACATCTCTAGAGCATACACAAGATCTATTGAAGTTGGTAACCTTATTTAGATTCTTGTTAAATAAAGTTCCAAAGAGCTTTCTTGAGAACGTTCTTAGTTTAACATACTCCATTCCCTAGTCTTAGATGATCAAATCACATTTAAAGTACACACTTCAACTCAACATAAAAGATGTCATCCATTAGATCATACAATTAGCAATGTAATTTGACCAACCTTAGATTCTAAACACAAGATTAAAGCATATTGTTTATCAAACACACCATTGTTAAAATTCATGTGTATAACATGACGTCTTCATCACCTTAGTTATATTGCATATTAGTTAAGTCACATTAAGCCAAGTATTGGTAAACTATCATCTTTTATACACTTTAATATGCAAAAGTAGGAGTTCCCATCTTTCTAACATGAGAATGACTATTGGAGAACCTATTGCACTAGAAACTCAATTTGACCTAACGGTTGAATTGCTTCCTGGAGAGAAGTTGGGTATGTGGAATCACCCGTTAAAATGGTCGTGTTTAGCCTTAATTGAGCACCGCTAGTAATAGTCTCATATTCATTCTCCAACTTGAAAATTTTGTTTTCCTATACTTGCCTAAAGTAAGTGTTAAAATAGTGATAGTTTGCCTCGCCTTGGGAATACCAATCAAACAAGTAGAAGATATAACTTTTCCTCTTTTAAGTTTTTTTAAACCACTTGCACTACATATACATGTGTTGATTACATGTTCTTGTTTAAAATGATCAATTGTCTTGATATTTTCTTGGTGTTTGATATCTACTTGATTAATTGTCAAATGTATAAACCCTAGAAAGTTTTTTTGTGTTTATGATGCTTTATGCTACTTTATGTTAAGCGTAAACATGATTTGCATGATATTTATAGTTAAAGCAATTATGTCCCTTGTATGATGTTTCGCATGATTAACGTGTTACTTGTGAACTCATTATATGTCATTTTATTATTAATGTATTCATGTTTGAAAGCTATTGTCTTTTGTTTACATTCCTTAAATCTATGCATAAGATGGTCTAAATGATACATGCTCCTAAATGTTATAATTTAAACATGGCTTGCATGAATCTCCCGTCTTGCTTCTTTTGCGTCTTTGATGCGTGCCAAACAGTCAAGCTAAATCACTCAAACCTGCCACTTGTGAATGGCAGACCGTAATCAGCTTAAAACTGCTCAAGCACGAATGCAATGAAGATCAGAGGAATATAGTGTTTCCCGTGTCGTTAAGTCCCACGGAGGATGAATTGGTGTTTAAACAACTTCAGATGATAGAATGATCAATAAGGATAGTGATCAGAAGGATTCGATGGATAATTACCTAAAGAAAAGATCTACAAATTACAAATACTTAAATGCAAATTAAAAGAAATTAAAAAGTTAAAATCTATTAAATAAACGCTATCACTATTTTATAGATCGATGAACGTTTATTTTATAAAACAAAATAACTTAAATAAACTATTTTAATTAAAACGTAATCCTAAATTATCTAGAAACGTGGTTTAAAATGAAAACGAGCGTTATGTTTAAAAATTATTTGGAGCGCTAAGCAAAACGTAAAATTTATGAAATAAAAGGCCTACGAATGTGAAACTAATTTTCTTACGTACTATATGACAAAAGAAAATTTTAGAAAAAGATTTATATTTTTTAGACTTTTATATTTTTATTATGAATTAATTACTATAAAACACTAATTAAATGTTTAAAAATACTAAAACTAATTAGAAAAATCTGAAACTTTTTGTAAAAATACTTTATACTAATACAAATTTATAAAAATACAAACACCTAAAAGCTACTAAGAATAAGCTCTAAATAAGCTATTAAGCTCGTGATAAGCTTAAAAGAAGAAAAGAGGGTTATGTATTTAATTTTGCAAGATATAACCGAAAAAGACCCAAGGGCATGGCATCCGTGCAGCTCTATCATCCCCATAAGGGAGAGGTCTCAGGTTCGACCCCTGCCTCTCCCTTTTTGTAAAACATTTTTTTTTTTGAACTTTTTATTTTACAAACTCAATAAGCTAACTTAAATAAGCAAAATTTATAACTATGACTTGTGATGAAAACCAACAATAAGCTCTGAATAAGCTTATTTTTCTCAAATTATGAAAGAAAGAAAATGAGCATGAGATTAAGCTAAGATGACTATTACTCAAATTAAGCAATAGGAGCTAATGAGAAATAAGCTAATTAAATTACAATAAGCTAGACAGGCATTGAAAGGCATAATGAAAACTAAATAAGCACAATATAAGCCAAAATAAGCACAAGTCTTATCTCGCTTTACAGACACTTATGAAAATCTAGGTACTTATAAGCTACTATTAAGCACTGAAATAAGCTAGGAATTTAAAATAAGCAATGAAACAAACAAGTATACGGATAGACTTTCCAAAAGCCAAAACTCACAAGCTTAAGACAACTAGAGAGCTTTTGAAGAGCTTGTGAAAAAGTCTATGATTGGTTTGAACTACATGAAAAGGAGAATTAAAACAACTAGCAGGCTATTTAAATAAGCTAGGAAATGAAAACTAGACAGACTTGGCACCTTGAGATGTGCTAGGTGAGCTTCTCAAAAGCTAAATTACATAAGCTAATGCTATCTAATGAACTCTAAGAGCTTGTGAACCAGGTACCAATACAGTGAACAGGGGACAAATTTTCAGACTAGGACTCAAAGAAGCAACAAAATAAGCACTGAATAAGGTAAAAAGAGAACCAAAGATTTTATAATTTATTTTAGCAACTATATTTTAATAATCTAGAATCTTATAAGCTAAATCTTATTATTAAACACACAATTAAATTCTAAGTTTTATTCAAAAACGGGTATTAAGAACTTTGACTTTTGAAATTACACTACAACTTTGACTTTGATGAACTTGTAGTGATCCTAGATGATCTATTATGATGTTTTAAGCTAATTTGAGACTGAGGTAAGCTAGAAAAACAACTTATACATAGGAATGCATGATTATGCCATTAAGAATCCTAACAGTTATGAGTTTAAGACAGGATCAAGGTGAATTTGACTATTTGTGGAATAAGGACTAAGTTATATGCTTGAAATGAGATATCTACAGCTAATGTAACATGATACAACAACTAACAATCACACAAATGCACTCTAACTTGAATAGATAATCAGTTCCAAACACCCCTTTGGTAGACTGTTATGAAGCTTATCAAAGCTTACTACTTGAACTAGCTTATAATGACTCTTAAGCTGAATCAACTAATCAACTATCACTTAAATGATGCCATATTACCAACAAATACTACCAAATGATTAATATCCTAAGCAACAGATTATAACATATTGAAATTTGTAAAACTTACTTGAATCCTTTAGCCACTATGGCTTGCACAATGATCAAAGAACCACTATCCTATACCCATTATTATCACAAAATCAACCCAAATCCGGATCTAACACCAAAGAATTCATCAAATTCATCTTCCTTAATGAGCAGTTGACTTTTGTTGACTTTCATTATTTTGAGAGTAAAAGCGAGTAGAGGTTCATATAAGCAATCAATAAGCTATAGGAGAGCTTATCAGAGCTTATGAGTACTTAACAACAACTGATAACAATATTTAACTTAATATGAGATTTTTTGAATTTGAAATTTAGCATAAATCAAAACTTGCATTAAAACAAATTGCTAATGAGAAAGATTTAAATACAAGATATTACTTCTTGAAAGCATTAAATTACATTTTAAATTAAAAACTAACTAGTTCGACATTTTTTAAACTAAAATTACACTACTACTTTTTTCTCCTCTGCTTCTTTTCTTCTTTATAGACTTTCAAAAGCATCCTCACCTCTTTCGATCATTTCCACCATTGGATAGGTCAAAGTAATCACAACCTTTGATTTTAACTTTTTGGCGCCATTTTTCAATATAAGGGTTCTTTGCATTAATTGGGTTTGGGAGGATATGGAGGTGTAAAGGAATGGTTAGACAGGTGGGGGATAAGTTTGGTGAGGTGGAAAGGTGGGGAGAGGTGGTAGTGGCGTGGCTTGGAAGTAGTGGTAGCAGGTGTTGAGGTTGAGGATGAAGCAAGTGGAGGGTTATCATTTAAACACCGGTCGGGTTTGGGCTTGGGTTGATTGGGCCACCGGTGGGTTTAATTGGATTTGGGTTTAATAATTAAGTTAGGTCCGTTTGGTTTAATAACTTCACAAGGACCAAACTTGTAATTCCCAATTCTTCAAGGACTGCTCTAGCCAACTTTCCAAAGCTAACATAAGGATTAAACTTGCCATTCATTAGTAGTACAAGGACCATTAGTGATAAATTTTCATTTTTTTTATAAGTCCAGGGACTAAAAATGTCAAGATTGAAACTTGAGGGGCCAAAATGTAATTTCTCCAAAAGTTTATCATAAAGGACCAATATTGCCATTTATAAATAGTATAAGGTTTATTTTGATTATTTTCTTATTTTTAAAACCTTAGGGACTAATTTTGACACTTTTGCAAAGTTGAGGGACCAAAGTTGTAAATTTGTGATTTTTAACTTCAAAGGATTATTTTGAACAACTTGTGAATCCCAAGGACCTTTAATGACATTTTACAAGTTTTTGAATTACCAGGGACTAGATTTGACAACTTTTGTAACTTGGGGACTAAAGCGCCAATTATGCAAAATTGATCGTTTTCACCGATTTTGATGTTTTTGCATTTAAAACATATAAAACACTTGTTTGTGATATTTTTATCATTTTGATGTGTTTCTGAGTGTTTTCAGATGTTTTTGGCATTCTAACAGTATAAAAATGATGAGTATTTAGACACTCATCAGTCTTTGTCACCCTATTTACTTGCTACGTGTGCACTTATAATTTGTCAAAGTGATTTTGGTATGATAAACTTTTAGAAGTCTTTTTATCCCACAATATAATCACAGAAATTGTCATACTTACTTATAGCTATGTATACTTAAATATCTAAGACTAACGACAAAACAATCTAAAAATAAAATGTCTTGAATAATGTCGCATTCTTTCATAATATGATTGTTTGTCTTGATGCTACCTTTTTGTGTGGTGATTTTTTTTTCTTGTCTACTAAGTGCAATGTGTTGTTTTTGCTTATATAAGATGTTATCATTTGATTTCTATCATGTTAAAATCTTTTGTCACTAACAAATTTGTTTTATAGGTTGATAACAAATTATTTGTTATCTCACTTAGTTCTAACTTTTATATGCTCATTGTCCATAATCCTCTTTATTTTATTAGATTAGTAATATGCTTTATGGAACCCCTACACTTGCATATAGTTTTAAAGCATATAGAATTAAGTTTTAGAGGCTTGGCTTTTCGTATCTTTCAACCGACCTCTTTCCAAATCTCATTATTACTTCCGCTTTACAAAAATTGCCTCCACCACTATTTAGCTATCCTCTCCACCTCCTATGAGGAAACTACATGCCTCGTCATACGATCATCTCGTATTAATCGAGAAGAGGTACGTGACTTTAAGTATGAAGTTCATTGTATGCGAACCATCATCCATAAAAACATCACTAAGCTCATCTTTTTCATTAACCCAAATAACCTCCTAAACACTTAGTTGTCATTCCTTATTTGATACATTACACGTTATGTTGAATGTCCAGCAATTAAGGGGGAGAGAAATCCATTTACATAATTGTCTTTTGTCAAAATTTTATGTCTCTTACACCCTAAAATACCAACACATAGGTAAACACCACTTAGCTAAAACAGGTTCATGAAACCACAACTAGTTCAACCTTTTTAACCTTATATCACAAGTTTGCACCAATACCTCATCAAGTGAAAAACACATCATGTGTTTTACATACTTCTTTATCTCCACAATCAACGAATCTAGGATTTTCCTTAAACTAGCATCTTACAACTTCACTATCTAGAATACCATCATAGGATCTTATCCTTTTATCGCTTGACACACATCATGCATGTCATTGTCAGTGCAAACGATATATTAATCAAAACCGCCATTCCCAACACTTTTTCAACACGTTGGTCTATCCAACTCTTTCTCGTATGATGTCATTCTCATCCTCATATAGGTACTCATTATTATTGTTTTTATATATTGTCTTCACTTCTTTTCAATGTCATAATCATCCATGTCGGTCAAAACCATGTTAATATTATCTTTCCTATTGTCACCTAGAATAGGTCATTTTTATAATTCGTGTCAATCAATGAACGAATTTATCTTCATGCTATCACTTTTATATTTATGCATTTTTTTAGATAGAACGCATTATTGATTACTCTTGGGTTGAAGCATATAATAACTTGTTCAAAACAATAGGTTGCTAGCATCAATAAATCATTCAAATCATAACCCTTATGCATCATTAAAATACAATGTCCTTTCATAATTTTTCTTCCTCTTAGTCTTGGTTACTTGACATTATGAAAGGATTGCATGAGTCCATTTTTTATATTTGCTATACATACGAGTTTCTAACTCCTTAATAGTTTTCTACGTTATCACCACCACCTTCCATCACCACTTTCACTAATCATCACCACCATGGATTAGCGAAATCTTACTATTATAAATCTTGAGTCATCTACCGAGTTATCACCACATGAATCCTACTAGTAAACCTACACCAACACTAGCACCACTAGTTCTAACTCTTTATATTCCAACCTCGCTTCATATCTTGTTTCTAGGCACTATTTTGTAGGCTCTTATCATATTATATTCTCGCTTTTCTTATGATTGTAATTAGGAGACTACACTTCATGAGATCTTTGATTATGTCATTTATATATCACATATATACATCTTATTTTTCTTTGTCAAAAAGATAAAATATATTGCACTATTTTTTTTTATTGTAGGTTCATTATCATATACACTAGATTGTATATAACTTACTCATCTAAGGATGAAGTTTGTATCAATTATTTTTCTTATTTGAGGTGATTCTTGACACCCTTGAACAAGGGAGAATATCATTTAAGCACTCATATTGCATCGTCGATACACTTGGTTGTATATGACATATTTTTCTAAAGACAAAGCTTCTATTATACTAATATTTATTTTGTAGGTTCATCTTGACACCCTAGAACAAGGGGGAACTTCCATCAAGCATTCATTGAATGCATCTTATACACACTTTGTTGTATATCATGAATATAGTTTTGCACTAATATTTGTTTTGTAGATTTTTAATCATACCCTGACGACTCAAACAAGGGGGAGCAACCGTCAAGGGGGAGCATGCACGCATACATCATCATTCTCACTTTTCTACAAGCCTTTGTGTTTCGATCAAAAAGTGGAGAAAATAGGCTAACATTGCTATGCATTTTTCTTTATCATATATTTCTCATAATTTTTGTTGCATAAAACTAACCTTGATGTAGGTTAAGCCTCTTAATTTGATCCATGGATCCGCTACCAAACAAAGGACGGATTGGATTAGACGATTTAACTTCACTAAGGATGATGCAAGCTCGCCTTTTTGGGGAGAAATAAAGTTAAACTCCAAGGACACACCCTTTTTATTTCGAAAAAAGGGGGAGAAGAGTGTAAACGGAGAAGGTAATGTAAAGGTAGTAAGGATACAAGTAACTTTTTATATTTTACTATCCATTACGTTTACATATCTTTGTCATCATCAAAAAGGGGGAGATTGTTAGTGCAAATATTACGATATTTAATCTATACAGTCTTGTTTGTTTTGATTGATGACAAACATGTAACTTGTAATATATAACGTAAAATGTACAAGTTACTCGTAATCATATTTTGTCTCAACATACATTCAACACCTCTCGATGTCTCAAGTCCTCGTATGTTACAACACAGGTTCGTACATGTTTGTTATGTGGCATTATGATCAAACCCATTAACAAATCATTTAGAATGTTTAAAATACGTTTAGAGTCACTAAGTATTACAATAGGTTAACCATTCTATTTCGAACCTCATTTTACATTTTGCATTCACAAGTATTTTACACAAATACATCTTTTGTAAAATGTCTGACAAATATATACTTTTATTTGTACAAGTAAACTAACTATAATATTCATACAAGTACTAAAGTTTACTTACACTTGACAAAATACATTTTATTTTGACAAGCACTTAACTAGATACTTTATTTTATAAAAGGCAACTAAACTTTTTATCAACTAGTTACATAATACATTTTACAAGTTTATTTTCATGAACATTTTAATCTAAATGAAAATGCATTTTTACATCACTTCATGCATCATCATATCTTTAGAAGATTTGGTCAATATTTGGTTAGATTTTCAAGATCTTGAAAGATATTCTAAGATATCAAATCTAATAAATTATTATTTTTTAGATTACATTTTTGGCTATAAATAGAGCCCATTGTTTTCTCATTTTCCTCATCCCTTCCAACACACATTTTCTCTATCATTCTTTCATCTATTAGATCTATAGATAACCATGTAGTAACATACATTAATCACCCTCATCATCACATGATCATAATGCTTCTAACATTCATCTTTGTTGTAAGCATACTTTTCATTTTGATCAACCAAGGAAAGCTTGGAGATCTAGCCATCCCCATTCACCAAAGCATATCAACATATGAAGATTCAAGATCTCTTGATATCCTCATCGATTGAAGACTTCTTATTTAAGAAGATCATTTAGATTAGTCATTCATATCCATTAGACATTTATTTCATGGATCATCATTCTAAACATTATTGCATCATCACAACACTTTCACCAAACTAGATTAGATGGGTTACGTGTTTGTACCATAAAACACAAGGTTTGTTATGTTGGGCCATAAAACATAACGGGAGTGGTTGTACCCGGAAAGAACTCAACATCTAGCTTAGTGTCGGAAATATTGTATAGGCGACGTTAGGTTGGTTCTATCGAACTAGAACCGTATTTAGCTTTGTACCGAAAAAGTGTAGCGGTTTACGATTGTAAGGTTTTCTCAGCCGAGAAGGGAGCTTGTTGATTTAGTGAAGTAACTCTCGAGTTGGGTCTCGGGGAGTGGAGTAGGGCGGAGAGGAGATCGTGCGAACCACTATAAATCTTCGTGTTCGGTTTGTACTTTCCTTTCTTTATCTCTTTACTTTTATAATTTCTTGTGATGTCGTTTGATGTTGATGCTTGTGTGACAACTTGGTTTACTATGCTTTATATTAGTCACAAACAATAATTGGTACTTTCATATTATAACAAGCTTCATAAGTGATTTGATACAAAAGATCTAACGTTTTTAAACGGTAACGTATTCACCCCCCTCTACGTTTTCACAATATATATATATATATATATATAGGGTAGGGATACAATTAAAAGTTTCTTATAATAAGAAGGGTAGGAGGGAATGTGGAGGTGACATGTGTCACTTTGCCACATCATCATGCCACGTCATATGACACGTGTCACCACCCACCCACCCCCACCCCCCCAAAAAAAAATTTCATCATGCCACGTCATATGACACGTGTTACCACCCACCCCCCCAAAAAAAAATTCCCGCCAATTTTTTTTTTGGCAATTTTTTTCCCCCAAAAATTTCCCGCCAAATTTGTTTTATCGCATCAAGTTATAAAAGTTATCGCATCACAAGCAGAGATTCCTTCAAACTAGCAACAGATCCAACACCAATTTCAAGTGTACTACCAAATAGATGCACCAAAGTTAGCATCACAATTATAATTGTGATGCGAAGAACTTTATAACTAACGGCAGTAGCCAGATCAAGCAGAGTTTCAAGTGTACTAGCAAATAGTGAATGAACCAAAAAGTTCGATCACAATTATTATTGTGATGCAAGAACTTTATAACTAGCAGTTTCAAGTGTACTAGCAACAGATGCACCAAAGTTACTGCATCACAATTATTAATATTATTGTGATGCAGTAACTTTATTACTAGCAGCAGATCCAACAGCAGTTTCTAGTGTACTAGCAGTAGATGCACCAAAGTAATCGATCACAATTATTATTGTGATCTTGCGAACTTTATAACTAGACAGATCCAAGCGGCGATTTAGCCAAGTGTACTAGCGGCAACAGATGCACCAAAATTCGCATCACAATTATTATTGTGATGCAAGAACTATTTGTGATGCAAGAATAATAATTTTGGCGGAAAAAAAATTTTCACGCAGGGGGTAGGGGGTGGTAATGTGGCATGGTGATATGGCAGGGAGGAGACACATGTCACCGCCACAATCCTTCCTACACTTTTCATTATAAGGACCCTTATCATAAAATCCCATATATATATATATATATATATATATATATATATATATATATATATATATATATATATATATATATATATATATATATATATATATATATATATATATATATATATAGTGTGTTAGAGTCAAATGCATGTATCGAGTCACAATGGATGTTTTGCAGTAATTTTCCAGGCCTTTAAAGAAGTAATTTTTCCAAAATGTTTTCCAGAAAATGACTCTGACTCATTCTGTCAGGACAACCTAACGACATCGAAAGTAATACCCGATGGCGCCAGGCAATGTAGAAACAGTTTCTAGAGGCTCGTTTTCTGTCTAATCTGTAATTTTTGAAAATTTTTGGAATTCTTAATTTTCCAAAAATCTACAAACATCTATTTTACAAGCATTATATCTTACTTGCTTTCTAGTGTAGTTTAGTTTTATATAGTTTTTACCGCCGATTTTACGCGAGGTTTCTTCTCCATTTTTTTAGAATTTGCAGGTTATATTGGACAAGAAGATGAAGTGCAAGATGGAAGAAACACTTATTACTTACTCATTCTTCTTGGAGGAGGATTTAACCGCGATTCTACACATATCCTACCGAGCTAATCAAGGGAGTATTAGTTTCTATCTTTTATTTTACCTTTCTCTATAATTACTTTGATACTTTCGGGGAACATTGGGGACAATTTTCAGTTTAAGTGTAGGGAGGAAGAATAAAACGGGAACTTATAAACTATTCACTCACTTGCTTTTTGCCATGTCCTTAATAATTTGTGTAATAAACTATGAGAAATATTTGTTAGGTTAATTTTAGCACCAAATTTTTAATTTTTTAAGACACATACGAGTAAAACTTTAGTCTTAATAAAGCGTCTCATGGATAGGAGTTATATAACTAGCACAAAAACCGTTTACCACTCAAATTTCACCCAAAAAATATGAGGTTCGCCCCTAGATATTTAAGAATAAAGCATCCATCTTTAATGCTTATTGAGTATACCTGTAGTACAATAGATTATAGAACTTGTTTTTGTGATAGATTCCGAGATTGCTAATAAGACTACATTCGTATAGTTAGGTTTAACTAAATGATAAGAGGCATTAGGATAACCCCTGTTTGAAACTTGTAATTTATATATAGGGCTGAGCAATCCCGACCGATGCCCAATTCCCACCGACACCGACCGACACAAACCGACTTTAACTCAAGTCGGTACTCGGTTTGGGTTTTCAGTCTTTTCGGGACTCGGGTCGGGTCGGGAGTCGGTATTACCCGGGATAACACAAAGAAAACCATACAAAATAGACTCGGGTCGGGATTTGGAATTACCCGAACTAGAATCGGGTCGAGATTCGGTTAGGATTTTCAGCCTTGTCAGTTTTGGGATGGGTCGGGATCGAGTCGGGACGGGTCGGTTTCGGCCCGATGCTCACCCCTATTTAATTACATCGACCACATCGGTTGAGTAATTTTCCAAAACCTTGCGATGTACTCATCTTTAGTACACGATACTCCTAGTTAACCCCTCCGAGCCTATCTTTTCACGGTTCTCGTGATGTTTCAGTTCCTGGAATATCAATGAAGAACATTGTTAACAATCCACCACAAATGTTACACCCAAATCGCCTTAGCCCACCTTGTATGCACTCATCTTTAGTTCATTATTGTAACTATTGTTTAACCTTTAGTTCAATTATCTAGTTACTTGCATGGTTTCTAAGTCGAGTCATATCCTTTGTACACAGTTTTGGGACGATTGGGACTCATGGTTTAAGTAGTATTTTATGGAGTAACGGGAAGGGACGTTAAATTCAAATTCCATTTATCTACATAATTAATTACTCCAAGTGTTTTGATCTTTTCAATTCGGGTCAATAGTGTTAGAGAAATAAAAACTCCAGTGTAAGGATGCTCCTATAAATCCCTTTACATTGATGTTATCTTAGAGGATGGTAAGGTAAAGTGTATGAAAAGATAAAGATAACATACAGACTACCATCCTACATCTATCTTTATGTTTATGTTTGTTTCATTTTGTTTTAAGTCATAATAAGTTAGTGTTAATAAGTCGAGTCTTGGCTTAGCAACGTCATATTTTACATGCATCTAACTTATATTTTTGACTTGCCACCACTAAAAATTCCCCATATCCAACAAAACCCTTTTATTTCCTGCCCAAAGCCTAACATTATAACCCTTTGTAAAGACCTCTTTGATATTTATTCCTAGGTGCTTATGTCAAAGCGGTTGAGGTTTGATCAAATCTCAAGCTTATGGTAATCTATATGCTATGGCAGGTAGAGAGTGTTTATCTTCTATTTCCTTTCATGTTATATTTCATATATACCCGAGCGATGAAAGAATCCAAACACCAATTGTGAGGTGTTAGTGTATAACATTCATGCTTGTTATGACTATTGTGGCACTTGTATTTGTTGTAGATTATTTTAACTAATGCTAAATGATCCCTAACTCATAAATTGAATAGCCAAAAGCACATTTGCTTGAGGGCAAGCAAATCTCAAGTGTAGGGATATTTGATAAGGATTTAAAACATACATTTTTAGGAGGTCATTTAAGCCCTAAATCGTTACAATTTATGTTCGTTACTGCATTTAAGCCCTAAATCGTTACATTTTATATCCGTTACTGCTTAAAATCATTCCTTTTCACATTTTAGGTCATCTGGAAGCAAAATGCTGGAATGAAGCATTTTTGGACCAAAAGGAGCAAAAATATGAAGAAAACGGCTAAGTCATGAAAACAAGGCTGAAAAAGTCTTCAGGACGGCGTCCCTACCTCAAAGGCGACGGTTTCAGGTTCAAACTTGGTCCAAACTCTCTCAAGTGACGACTCAATTCACTTTTGGATCCTAACAAGTGACGGCGTCACTCGTATTTCTACATGCCCGTCGCACTTACTTTCTACACCAGACGGGGTCAGCTACAACCCAGACGGCGTCACAAGCTCCCACGTCATGCCATCCCAGTGATGACTTGCCAAAGACAAAACCCTAATGGCGGCGATCAGACGGCGTCTCTAGCAAAAGGCGACGTCGTCGCAATTGTAAAATCTATATATAGACCTCGAATTTTCTGCATTTTGTGTGTTAATTTGGGGAGCAAACTCTAAAATGTTTGTATTCTGACTTGAACAGTTCCTTAGGGTTCTAAACCCTCATTATTAATCAAAGATAAGTTTGTTTATCCATTATATCACCATGTTTGATCTTTATATGATTATTTGCTTGTGTTCTTGCTTCTCTATCATGTGTAACTAAATTAATTAGTGTTTGCTTAGATCCAATGAAACCTAGTTATTAATTATTGTTAGGTTGTCTCTTGTTTAATTGGTTGTCATGCTAGATCAAGGAAAAATGGCTTCTTCCTTCATTGTTGTGAGCTTGAACATCCTAATTAGCGATTATTAGTCCTAGAGTGCACTAGTAGGCTCCCGTTGTATTTATTGCGTGAGTTGTGGCTAGTAGATACTAGGATATTCGGGGGAGATACCTAGGTACTTGGCGATCCTGGGTGTTCTAGAGGAGACTTATACACCCTAGAATTAGGGAATTTGGCACCGCCCTCCGACTAAAACATGAAATACAATGCACCAATTAAACAATGATGTGACAATTCAACTGACCAATAAAAGATAATTAGGGAGTAAGCAAATCTAAGTAAACACGTTTTTAATTATCATAAGAACTCTTCCTACAATCCATAGCTTTAATTTAATTAATTAGTTTAATTATTTTTAATTTATTTTGTTAATTACTTTAATTGGTAAAATACAAAACCCCCACTCTTTAAACCCCGAGATTTAATTTGCTTTCTAAAAAATATAAAAAGACTAAAAAGAATCATCCTCACCCTTGCCTTTTCGTCATACATCTCGACTAACATCTCTTTTCTCTAGAGAACGATCAACCCCCTGGGCTTACCCATACTACACTACAATGATTAGGTACACTGCCTAGTGGGTTGTAAAGCTTGCTCACGGAAAAGGAAGTTTTTCAACCCCAAACCACACATCAAAAGGCATATCATTAATCATGAAGGAAAATTATAAGTTTTACCAACATAGGGAACAAAGAAAAGATAGATTAAAGTAAGCTAAAAATAAAAAGAAAAAAATCTCACTTGATAGGAATCTAGTGAGTAGACCTAAACGAGATAGAAATCGAAACCTAGACCATTCCCCGGCAGCGGCGCCAAAAACTTGATGCGGATTATTGCAAAACATAAGAAGTTTTACAATCCTCCTAGGCAGAGTACCTAACCATTGTAGTGTCGTATAGGCAAGACACGGGGGATTGATCATCCTCTAGGGAAATAGTGAGTTAGGCTCGAAGTGTATAACATAATAAGTCTAAAGGTCGAGGGATGATTATTTTTGTATTTTTATATTTTTAAGAAACCAAGGTAAAATCTTAGGGTTTGAAGAGTTTGGTTTTTATAACTAATAAGTAAACTAAATTAAACTAATTATGCAGAAAATTGGTGAACTCATATGATAGGTAAAAGCGTATTTACTTAGAATCTCAGTACTCTCTAGTTATCTCTTATTGATTAGTCGAATTGTCACTTCCTTGTTTTAATTAGAGCGTTGTATTCCTTAATATCAATCGATAAGGGTTGTCAATCCCTAACACAATGATTTGCACATTATCATTGTCCAAATATATGTGGATGACATTATATTCGGATCAACTTGTCAAGAGTTATGTGATGATTTTTTAAAAATCATGCACGATTAGTTTGAAATGAGTATGATGGGTGAATTTAACTTTTTTTTAGGATTACAAATTAAACAAATGAAAGATGACATCTTTTTTAACCAATCCAAATATATAAAAGAAATGCTTAAGAAATTTGTGCTAGAAGATTCTAAACCAATTAAGACTCCTATTTCATTAGAAACTAAGCTTACTAAGGACGATGAGGAGAATATGTGGATAGCACTAAACATAGAGGTATGATTGGTAGCTTACTCTATCTTACGACAAGTAGACCAGATATTTTGTTTAGCGTATGTCTTTGTGCTCGTTTTCAAGAAGCTCCGAAAAACTCTCATCTTAAAGCGGTCAAACATATCTTTAGATACATTAAGGGCACTACACACTTAGGATTATGCTATCCCAAAGGAACGTGAATAGAAACCCTAATGTATGTCGATTCGGGTCACGCCATAGATTATGTAGATAGGAAAAGTACTAGTGGTATATGTACTTTCGTCGGAGGTTATCTTAGATCATGGTTCTCCAAGAAGCAAACGGCTCTTGCCATTTCAATAACCGAAGCTGAATCTGTATTCCCAGGAAAAGCATGTTAACAAGCATTATGGATGAAACAAGCTCTCGTCGACTATGACATCAAGCTCAACGATATTCCCATCCTATGTGATAACAAAGGAGCAACTAATTTAAGTAAAAATCATGTTCAACAATCTCGAACTAAACACATAGAAATACGTCATCACTTTCTTTACAATAATGTCCAAAAGAGAAACATTTCTATAGAGAAAGTTTCTTCGGAAGATAACATCGCTGGCATACCAACTAAACCTTTAAAACGTGAACCATTTAATCTTCTTAGACTAGGATTAGGTCTAATGGAATACACATCGTAAGGATTGACAACTTAAATGTTTCTTACAAAATAATTAAGTTTGACCTTCAGTCACCAAAATGCCATATCCTAAAGTTGATAAATAAACATTTTAACAACATATGTTAAAATGCAATCTCAAAGCTAACCTTACTAGACATGCACCTCGAATGACAATGCCACTTGAGGAGTATACACAATAAACTTGAGTGGAACCCTCTTATCCTCACCTAGTGAATATGCTCTCTTGAGACCGGGTATATTCACAGGCTACTAAGATTGGACTATCTGACTCGACCAAAAATTTTCAAGATCCCTTGATCTTACCTGACTTTACATAAAAAAAATAGTCAAAAATTAACTGTTTTATTCTTTTGACCACCTATAGCCGCATACCCTTTTGATTAGAAGGGAGGACCCCTTCAAAAGGATCTGTCGGATCTGTTGAACTGATATAAAAAGATATCAGTAAGTCAACCTTACTGTCTTAATTTTTTATACCCACTTTTCATTCCAAACACACACTAACAAAAACCAAACCACCAAAATAAAATTCAAATCAATATCTGGGCAATTTCATCGTTCATTCTCGTTTACTAACAACGTTGTAAGTGATTTCATTCCATTTTTTTATCGATTATGAGTCTAGGGCTTCTATTTAGCACAAAACCCAACTTGGGGTTTTTGAATTTTTATGAATGTTTTTAGATTACATTTTCACAATAGATAACTAACTATTAGTTAGGAATTGCATCTTAGAATTAATAAAAATCAATTTTTTAAGAACACCCCAAGTCGAATTTTTGTTAATACAAGGTAGAAACATTTTTCATCATCATAGCACTTGTCTCTTGAATGCTAAAGGAAATACATAACTAATATGTCTCTGTGGGTACATTTAACCGAGCTACATCAAATTAGGAGTGTTAGGGTTATCTCATCGTTTGTTTATTTATTTATTCTTGAGTAGAGATAATCGCACCTCCACATAGTTTGCATATAGGCACTAGATAAACTTCACGATTTTCACTTTCATTGTATTACTCGTTTTATTATTAAAGTCACTTCGCTTTTCTCTAGGACCAAACATGCCTCATGCCATCATACTGAAAGTACCAAGACACGGTGTCTACATACCACAACGCCATAGAACTAAAGGTATTTCTAGAGATGATAAAGCAATCTATAAAAACCTTGAAAACCAATTCTTTCACGAAGGAAGAGTCATTCATCCCTCCTTTCTTGAACACACTAACATTCAACAAACTTTCTATGCAATCAACTTTGATTTCCTTCTTAACATAAATGAGCAAATTTTCCCCCGCTTTGTTCTTGAGTTCTATTTTAGCGTTAGGCTCTCTAGAGACGATAACGGGTATTTGTCCGTTTGCTTCAAAGCAAACAGACATGATTATGCTCTTCCACTTCATGTCTTTGCTCATGCTCTCGAGCTCCCATACGAAGGAGCATGTGTATACTCGGATGAATGGTCTCTTGCGATCATTCCATCTAGTACCAAGGTTGATACACCATATGCTACCCCTTTGCTTCATCAGAACATTGTTTTGGCTTACTTGTTTATGGAGAGAACATATCACTCTTGAACCAAACATTCGAGAGATGTCATCAGTAGAGGTCCATGAGCTCTTCCCACATTTCTAAAAGTGGGAACCAATTCTTTCATGAAAATGTCTTAAGTGTCGTAGGAAACATAGATCATCCCAATGATTGCTTGTGTTATATGCTTTATTGCCTGTGCACCTGTCAACCTTTCAACCATGCCTACTATGTCGCCAAAAGAATGGAAAGTATAACGACACTTGGCACCACGGTTCTTCCATATGGTATGCTTCTTACTCGTCTCTTTAGGCATATCTCACCAATCCCACTAAATAATAAGGGCATATCTCTTGACTACACTCTTGCAGATCATGTCATGGTACCACTTAGGGATGAAAGAGTCTGATGAATCTTTGTTGATGGCAATCGTCCATAACCTCTTACCAACTCCTCTTCATCTTCAACAAATAGTGAAGAATATAGGCCTCAAAATTCTTGGCTTCCCCCTCTTGACTACATCAATGCTCTTCACGGAAATTGAGAATCCATCGAAAGAATTCCTTTAAACAAAAGGAATGTTCAAGTGTTTTGGGAGGTATTTCAAGAATATTGGGAAGAAAATGGCCAAGGACTAAACTTTGTGTACGGTTGTTTGATACAATTTGAATACTTTGATGATGACTATCTTTTTATGGTTGTAGGATGACAACTTAGGTCTATCTTAACTATCGTTTCTCACTAACACTTTGTTTTGTAGGTTGATAACATACTAATTGTTATCGTATCGTACTTATGAATTTATATGCTTATTTTCCATCTTTTTTATCTCGTTATTGCTATTTCTTGTTTAGTGATATATTTTATGGGATCTTTGAACTTGCACATAAGTTTAAAGCATGTAGAAATAGGTTTTAGAGGATTGAAAGTGCAATTTGGACATTATTTTGACCACTGATCTGATTTTGTTAACACAGACCTGCGGACCCCTTTTCTTAAAGGGACGAACCCCTTCGAAAGGGCTCGTCGGTTCCGCGGTTCTACTGAATGCAGATCAATAATAATTACATATTATTTATTGCATTTACCACTTTTGCACTCCATTTCCATCCATTAGATTGACTAATAACTGATTTGACACACTTCTAAACACCTTCTCAATCATTATAATTTACAAATCTAAATGGATTCACATTTATGACTTGCACAATTACCATCAATCCATCACTTTATAAATTACCACTTCTTTTACCCATTTTCACCATTACTTAGCAAGCTTAACTCCTCTCCTTATCTTAGCCCCTACATCATCACCATGACAAAAACTTCTAGTGCTTCATCCAACACAAATATGAAACGCCAAACCACAAGCATGTGTGTCAAACCCTCAAGCTACAAAACCCCAATCAACATTGGCCCATCTAATGAGTCCTCGCCAACTAAAGCCACTTCTCCACCCCAAGATCTTAACTTAACTTTGAATCTTAGCACTACTAATTCTCCTCCACCACAAGAACCAAGCAATACTTACTCACCACCATAAGCTACACCTAAGACTACAACACCACCACTAGCTACAAAACTACCACTAGCTCCATCACAAATACCTAGAGAACAATAACCAATACCTAATGACATTGAGCCTTTGGAGCTCATTTTCACCACTCCACCCACTTCTCCACATTCCATTCATGGATGACTTGGAAGAGTTACCACCTAGGACATCAAATCCTCCTCCACTACTAACTTTTGACACCATCGAGCGCATTGCTCGCCAATCACCTAGACCAAGCTTTGATCTAAATCAGATGGAGGCAGAGCTACCATAACTACACTTTAACCAAAACCTAACCTTTCAAGACCTTGATTCATCTTTACGGATCAATGTTCCACCCGACCCAACCACTTACCATGCACACTATTGTGAGCACTGTGAAAGGACCAATGTCATAGTTAATGAGTTTCGTGATGAGATGAGGTTCATTCTCTATCACATTCTTGAACGTTTAAACACCATCTCACACCCAAACTTTCCATAAACCTCAGTGTCGGAAAATATGTCAAGTTGGTTTTAGGATTTGCATCTTTTATTTCTAGACTCTTTCATTAGGACGTTTTCACCTGTAGTTGATTTTTCATTTTTTAAGACCTTTATTTATTTCTAGTTAATCATCTCATATATATGTTCCCACATTATGTTACTCTTTTCATGATGTAATTTTATAATATATGATGGATGTTTTTATTATTCTGTGTATTGGCTACTATTATTGCGAATGACTTATTATTTATGCTTGACTTGGTGTATGGTCATGTATATATTAATATCTCTATCATACTAACTTTTTTTGTAGCTTAAAAATCCATAGATCAATCTCTTGGTACCCTCATTAAGGAGGAGCATAGGCCGAAGGGGAGTCATTAGCAAGGGTACACTTGCATTTTTTTTTCCGCGTCGCAACTCTTTTTGTTCTGACAAAAATAGGAGAAGAGTTTAAATCCATTTTTAAAACTTGTATATTTCTCATCTTTGCTTATCGCGTAAAAACGTTATTTATATTTCAAGATCTCTCTAAGTTTTGTTAATGACTATTATAAACTTAGATTACGCAACGTTTAAAATAGACAAGTTTTAAAAAATAGTTTCAACTTTACATTTACATCACTAAGGTATGAATAAATGGATATCTATCATTCTAGTAATGATCAGATGAACACAACTTGCCTTTACAAGTAAATTTATACAAATGCATCATTCCTAAAAAGTCTACTTACAAACATACACTTTTATTTGTACAAGTAAACTAATCATATTTTTCATTCAAACACTAAAAAGTTTACTTGCACACTTGACAAAACACATTTTGTTTTGTCAAGTACACAGCTAGACTTTTAGAAATTTTATTTTACAATGCTTACTTACAATTTTAAATATACAAGTTTACTTTCCATTTTGAGAAAATCAGAAGTGTTTTTACTTAGTGCATGAGATCATCAAGAGTTGACTTTCTTGCATTGTCACATCAAGAATATTTCTAGATATAGAAAGATCCTAGGTAGATTTTGGAAAGATCTTGTTTTGATTATGGAAAGATTTTCTAACAAAATCCAAGAGAAGATACACTTTCTGACCCCACGGATCCCTTCGTAAGGGTCCGTGGAATCCTTGGACTGTACAGTCCAATGGCTATACAGATTAGCCATTTGTGCACTCTTCAACTAATCATTTGCATTGAGCATTCTATCGTACTTTCATTCTCAATATATATTCATTACTACATTCATACATATTTATTTTGGTGATTTGATAAGGATTTAAAAGGTACACTTTTGAGGGGTCATTTAAGCCCTTAATTGATCACTTTTGTATCCGTTACTACTTAATTTCGTTCTTTTTCACTTTTTAGGTCTCTAGAAGGAAAATTGCTGGAATGACACTTATTCGGACGAAAAGGCGCGAATATACGAAGAAAATAGACAAAGTCAAGAATCGAGACACTCAAGCAGCTGAACTGGGGCGGCGTCACGGCTAATAGCGACCGTCGCGACACACCTTGAGACGACTCGAAGCAAATTGCTATTTTACAAGTGACGGCATCGAGTTTAAAAGAGTAGAGGCGTCACAACTCGGGACGGCCTAGATTTAGATCGACGTCGCCGAGGTTGAAGCCGCACGGCGCCACAAGCATAAGGTGATGCCGTCACCGAGTTGACGTGGCCAAGAAGAAAACCTAATGGCGGCGACCGACGGCGTCACAATTAAAGAGTGACCCGGATATTGTAACTCTATATATAGAATTCGAATTTTCAGTATTTTGGAGAGGTAGTTTTGTGGAGTAAAACCTAAACCGAACCTAGGTTGTCTTAAAGCTGATATCTTAGGGTTCCATACCCTATTTTACAACAAGATAAGTGATTTACTTCATTAATTCAATTATGTCTTCAATTGTTTGTGTGTATGCTTGCATGTTTTCCATGTCCAGCTAATTTACTTATGTGTTTGATTAGATCTATGAAACCTAGGTATTGAATATTGATTGGTTGTCTCTTATCTTAATTGTGATTGACCTAGTATTGCGATAGGTCATTCGTTGTGTTTTTAATGCTTGAGTAATCTTTGTGAACATTAGTTTATAATCACCTAGAGTTATTGTAGTCTAAACATCCAAAGATAACCTTAGAGTTAGTTTATGAATCCTAGAGATTTCGTAGGCAATAACCTTAAGGTAGTCTCAAAGAGTTAGGGAAAAACGCATACCCTACGACCTTAGAAGACACAACGTTAAGAATAAGGACGTGACAATTCAACCATCAATAGGAGATAACTAGGGAGTAATAGCATCTAAGTAAATACATTTTTAATCATCCTAAGAGCACACAACAATAGACATAGACTACACTCACCTTAGATTAGATAATTAGATAAGTAGAGTAATCGGTAGAAATACCACCCCCCAAATCCAATACCCCGAGATTCATACCTTTCCATTTTCTAAAAAAACATAAAAAAGATAAAAAATAATCTTCCTCAACCCCAACCTTAGCGTAGTAATTTCTCACTAGCATTCCTATTCCCCTAGAGAACGATATCAATTCCCGAGGCTTACCCTAATACTACACTACAACAATTAGGTTCACTACCTAGGGTGTTGAAAAACTTGCTCGACGAAAAGGAAGTTCCTTTGACCCCCGAACGCGTTGTGCTGTATCAAGTTTTTGGCGCCGTTGCCGGGGAGTAGAATAGCTAGTTAGATTTCCACCTCGTTTAGGTTTCCTTGCTTGATTCCTATCAAGTAAGCTTTTTTCTCATTTTTAGCTTCCTCGTAGTCTACCCCCCTTCTTCGTGACCTTTGTTAGTAACCCATCACTTTTCATCATGGAAGGTGATAATCAACCACCACTCATCAACCCACCACCAAATGACCCGCCAAGAGGCCGTACTCTTGGTGAATACTCAAGACCAAGCCACCTAGGCTATAGAAAACCCATTGATCTTCCCGACCAAGCCCAAACTACGGCCCTTCGATCCGACACCATCCGGTTGGTGCAAAACGGATGCACATTCCACAGACTTCGTTCCGAAGATCCTAATCAGCATCTTAAAGATTTCCATAAAATCGTCGATTCCATCGATCTCGATGCTACTACTCGGGAGACCACGCGCTTGCGTCTCTTCCAATTCTCTCTACGGGACCAAGCTAGTAATTGGCTTGAGCGACTTCCCGCCGGCTCCATCTCAAGTTGGGATTATCTCACCTCTAGTTTCCTTGCTCAATTTTTCCCACCAGAGAGAACTACTAAACTTAGGAATGAAATCTTGATGTTCCAACAACGTCAAGGTGAATCTCTCTACGAAGCATGGACTCGATTCAAGGACCTACTCCATAGAGTCCCTCATCACGACATTGATCTTTGGCTTCAAGTCCAACTCTTTTATGATCACGTCAGTCCCTCCCTCTGACAAACCATTGATTATGCCGCCAGTGGAAGGCTAAGTAATCTCAATGCTAAAGCATGTTGGGAGGTCATCGAAGACCTAGCTCAATATGAAGATGAAGGATGGGAAATTCTAGTAGTCCAGGAAGACATGCTAAATTCCCAAGTACAAGCGTTTATGAGTATGGAGGCACAAGTGAATGAGTTAATGGAAGCAACCACCCATGCTTATAAGCATGTGAACGCAATCAAGGAATTTTTTCTCCCAAGAAAATCCCGTCAAGATGAATTCGAGGGCATAATGTTGACATTTTTCCACAAGCAAGAAAAGGAAATAAAATGCCACGAAGCCCAAATGCGGAAAACTCACGACACTTCCTTGAGACTGGCTAACAACTTCATACTGAAAATCCGTGAAGAAATCGCAAAGAACAATGTACCTAAAATGATAGAAAAGGTATACGCGATACTAGAGCACGTTGGGATAACTCCCAAACCCTCTCCAATTCCATTAAGCAGGGCAACCCCCCTCAAGGAATCACATCCTTGTTTGAATTCTTGCCTCAACACTCCCTGTTTGTTTTCTAGGAACATATTTATTGGAAAGGTGCACGTGTCACTTCCCGACCTTCCAAATGTTAGGAAAAGTTCTTTCGGTTTTAAACCAGGATCAAAGAATCCTCATCCCCAATATTTCGGTGTTTCTAGAATCACAAATGAAAGACAATTTGACATATGCGTTGCTTACCGTCGTGGAGATTGTGGGTGGATTGACAAAATAAATCTTAAAATAAAAACCAAAATCTTTGTCAAAAATAGTAATCAGATTTTTGATCCGGGCGGATTAACAAAAACATTTTCTTTTGCAAAAATTTGGGCATGACGCCGTCACACGTAAGAGTGACGCCCACTAAGCCGATCAGACGGATAAAAACACCAACCATCCCTTTCATTCTCTACCCTACACATTCTATCCGCCCCACATCACACCACTACGTTTTCTCCACACCAAATTCACTATTTTGCTGCGTCATTCTCCACAAGGTAAGTAATATACATCGATCTTTGTCTAGTCAATTGCTCTATTCCATGCTCAATTTTTATTTCCCCTTTCAATCCGAAAATCCCCAATTGATTTGATTAATGCTAAATGTCGCCCCTGAATCTTGTTAAGGCTTAAGATTAGGCGAATTGTAGTGTTATCATACGGGTTTGATTATGCGAGAAGCCTAGACTGCTTAGGAACTAAAACCACCTAGCCAATGCACAATTGTTGCTGAAACAGGGGTGGTTGGGTCAAGGGTTATGGTTAAAAACCTGTATTTTTCCCTCACAAATGTCGGATTTAAAATTTTGTCGGTGTGACGGCATCAGGCTTCTGTTGCGACGCCATTAGAACCTTCTGATGTCGTCCTTAACAGCACGAATGTTACTCATTTGTTCCCCATTTTTTTTTTGATTTCCTCTTTCAGATGAGCAAGAGAACGAAGAGAACAAGGGGACAGTCTTCTGGTACCTAGGAGAACATGGCTGACACGATTGCTGGGTGGGGAGTATTTGTTGAGGAAGAGTGCCAAACCCGTTACAATGAATTGCTTCATCAAACCATTGACTCGGGGGCCGTTGTGGAGTGGGGATTTCTTGAGGAGCATGATCTGGCTAGGGAATTTTGGAACAGTTTTAGGAAGGATAAATTCACTGATCCCTAGTGGGAAAGGTTGTTTAGGATGCGTGAGCCCGTGTGTGGTGAGCTGGTGCGTGAATTTCATGCATCTTATTTGATGGATATTAATTCATGTCGGGATAACATTGAGTTTCTGGGGGTTCGATTTAGGTTGGGTGGAGAATGGAGGGCTATGTCGATACTTGAGTTTGGAAGGAGAGTGGGATTGTATCTTTGCAAGGGATGCCTTTGAGCAATGTTTTAGGGCTAACTTGGCGGCTGGGATTACCCATAGGGACGACATGTTGGGAATTCAGTTTTGGAACACAATAGCCAACGGGGAGTATGTTACTGGGAGTACCCTCGCCTCACAGATCCGGGATCCGCGGATTAGGCTTGTACACCGTTGCCTCCCTTTCACTATAACGGGGCGCCAGGGCACGAGTCATCGTGCCACTCTACCAGATCTGTTCTATCTCTACTGCATGTTGGCCGAGGGTGTGCACTGTAACATCCCATTCTGGTTGGCCGATTACTTAAGGACTGCTAGTGGTATAAGGATTGAGGATAGGGTATATGGTGGTATGCTTGTCACCCGGTTGGCTCAGTCCTTTGGCATCTTGGCCGGGGAGGTACCTATGTACCTCAATGTAGTGGCAGCACTAAGGGTCGTCAAAGCTAAGTCCCTAAAAGCTATGGATGTCATCATAGATTACGGTAGGGGCTACGCATAGTTCCGTGCTCAGCCCGAAGTTCAGGTTGGTGATGATGACGATGATGACGGCCGATGCCAAGTATACCGGCCGGAATGGGCGGGAGGCTCAGCTGACCTGAGCACATGTCCGTGGAGATTGGCAGGGCCCACCGGGGAGCATGGATGGGCCATATGGACACGTGGATGGCGCAGCAGGATCCGAGGGCTAGCTGGACATATGATCATACTGTCAAACAGATGCAAAGATATGTCCATGCGTGATCAGCTTGACCCACACCTGCAGATCGATCCATTTCCCGGGCGGGAGGAGGACTACCCGCCTTATGGATACCTGGGCCACCTCCCTCTTGGTTATGACTACCGTTATGGACCCCCTCTCCAGTGACTCATGTGTTTGTTTATGGATTGTTTATGGATAAGTATGGTTAGTTGTTGAAACGATTTTATTTGGGCATGTAATAATCTAGGCTATCTTGACTTTGTGGTGAACTTTGAACAATTTGATGTGTATGTATATTTGCATGTGGTGTGATTTATCTATGACCTGTGTGGTTAGATTGTCTATTTGTGTGTCGTATATCTTTTATTGATTGTTTATTCTCATGTTTGAATTTGTAAAAATGCTTTATTTTGTCTTTAACCTCGTCTTAATTACATATAAAGGTATTTTACAAAAGGGATAAGTGTAGGGAGGATTACACACGTTTTCAAAAAGAACGTGAACATGAGAATTATGATTATTAAAAAGATATACATGTGTGTTTGTTCGAGTCAAATGCTTGTATCGAGTCATAATGGATGTTTTGCAGGAAATTTTTCCAAATTCCAAAGATATAAATTTTCCAGTTTTTTTCTGAAAATCGAGCACCGTCTGTCGAGATAATCGGCGGCGTCAGATCGCAACTGACGGCGTCGGGAGGATTAGAAATAGCTTACTACTTTTCTCGTTTTCGAGCTACTTATAAATTTTTGGAATTTCGGTCTTAATTTTCCAGAAAATCTGTAAACATCCATTCCACAAGCATTATATCCTAGTTTATTAGAGTCATATATATATTGTTACCGCCGATTTTACGCGAAGGTTTCTTTTGTTTTCTTCAAGTGTGCAGGTTTTATTTATCAAGAAGAAAATTCAAAAGATTTGAAGGAGCTTTTCACGCATACATTCTTCTTGAAGAAATATTTAACCACTACTTCACACGGATCTTACCGAGCTAATCGGGGAGTACTAGTTTCTTTCGTTTTTAATTACCTTCCATTATCATAACTTTGATACTTTCGGGGAACATTGGGGACAATGTTCAGTTTAAGTGTAGGGAGGGAAAATAAAACGGGAACTTTGAAACTATGCTTATCCTTGACTATTTGCTTTGTCCAATTTCATTTGTGTAATAAACCATGAGAAATATCGGTTAGGGTAATTTTGGCCCCAAATTTAAAATTTTTCATGACATGTAGGAGTGGGCCATTAGTCTTAATAAAGCGTCTCATGGATAGGAAGTTATATGACTAGCACAAAACCCTTTACCACTTAAATTCCACCCAAAATGTGAGGATCGCCCTTAGATTTGTAGGAATTAAAACATTCCACTTTAATGCTTTGAGAGTGTACCGGTAGTATAATAGATTCTAGAACTTGTTTTGTGATGCATTCCGAGATTGCTAGTGAAACTACATTTGTGTAGTTAGGTATAACTAAATGATAAGAGGCATTAGGATAACCCTTGTTTGATACCCGTAATATAATTACTTCTTCCACATCGGTTGAGTAATTCCCCCGCACCCTTGCGTTGTACTCATCTTTAGTACATGATACCCCTAGTTAACCCCTCAGAGCCTATCCTTTTCGCGGTTCTCGTGATGTTTTGGTTTTCTGGAATATCAATGAAGAGCATTGTTTACAATCCACCCTCAAATGTACACCCAAATCGCCTTAGCCTACCTTGTATGCACTCACTTTTAGTGCATTATTGTTATCATACTAAACCCTTAGTTCAATTATCTAGTTGCTTGCATAAGTTGCTAAGTCGAGTCGTATCCTTTGTGCACAGTTTTGGGACGATTGGGACTCATGGGAAAAGTTAAATTTTATGAAATGACTGGAAGGAACGTTAAATTCAAATTCCCTTTATTTACGTAATAATGTGCTCCAAGTGTTTTGATCTTTTCAATTCGGGTCAAATTAGTGTTAGAGTAATAAAAACTCAAGTGTAGGGATGTGCCTATACATCCCTATTATTTTGATGTTATCGTAGAGGATGGTAGAGTAAAAGTGTATGAAATAAATAAATAAATAAATAAAAGAGTAAAAAAAATGATGAAAAAAAAATTAAAAAAAAAAAAAAAAACAAAACATACGGGCTACCATCCTACATCTATCTTTAAATTTATGTTTGTTTATTTCAATTTATCTAGAGTTTAGAGTGTCGAGTCTTGGCTTAGCAACGCCATTCTTCTCATGCTTGTAACATAAAGATTTTTGACTTGCCACCACTAAATCGCCTATCCCACCAAACCCTTTGTTTCCCTACCGTAAGCCTACCGTTATAACCCTTTAAAAGACCTCTTGGATAGTTTTTCCTAGGTGCTTACGCCAAAGCGATGGATGTTTGATCTAGTCTCAAGCCTATGGTAATCTATGTACTAGGACCGGTTAATGAGTGTTTATCTTTCATTTCCAACTTGATATATTTCATATACACCCGAGAGATGAGAGTATCCAAACACCACTTGTGAGGTGCTAGTATGTAATTTCCGTGCTTGTTATGACTTTTGCGGGGCTTATATGTGTTGTGAATTGTTCTAAACTAATGCTTCGGGACCCTTAATTTATAAATTAATTGGCCAAAAGCACATTTGCTTGAGGACAAGCAAATACCAAGTGTAGGGATATTTGATAAGGATTTAAAAGGTACACTTTTGAGGGGTCATTTAAGCCCTTAATTGATCACTTTTGTATCCGTTACTACTTAATTTCGTTCCTTTTCACTTTTTAGGTCTCTTGAAGGCAAATTACTGGAATGACACTTATTCGGACGAAAAGGCGCGAATATACGAAGAAAATGGCCAAAGTCAAGAATCGAGACACTCAAGATGCTGGAACTAAAGGGGACGGCATCACAGCTTAATAGCGACGCCGTCGCGACACACATTGAGACGACTCAGAGGGAAAATTGCTATTTTACAAGTGACGGCATCAGGTTTAAAAGAGTAGGGCGTCACAACTCAGGACCCTGATTTAGATCCGACAAGTCGAGGTTGAAGCCGGCGTTCTGAAGCATAAGGTGACGCCGTCCGCGAGTTGACGTGGTCAAGACGAAAACCTAATGGCGGCGATCCGACGGCGTCGCAATTAAAGAGTGACTGCCGTCATATTGTAACTCTATATATAGAATTGAATTTTCAATATTTTAGAGGTAGTTTTTGTGGAGTAAAACCTAAACCGAACCTAGGCTGTCTTGGGCAGTATCTTAGGGTTCCATACCCTATTTTACAACAAGATAAGTGATTTACTTCATTAATTCAATTATGTCTTCAATTGTTTGTGTGTATGCTTGCATGTTTTCCATGTCCGGCTAATTTACTTGTGTGTTTGCTTAGATCTATGAAACCTAGGTATTGAATATTGATTGGTTGTCTCTTATCTTAATTGTGATTGACCTAGTATTGCGATAGGTCATTCGTTGTGTTTTTAATGCTTGAGTAATCTTTGTGAACATTAGTTTATAATCACCTAGAGTTATTGTAGTCTAAACATCCAAAGATAACCTTAGAGTTAGTTTATGAATCCTAGAGATTTCGTAGGCAATAACCTTAAGGTAGTCTCAAAGAGTTAGGGAAAAACGCATATCCTACGACCTTAGAAGACACAACGCGTTAAGAATAAAGACGTGACAATTCAACCATCAATAGGAGATAACTGGGGAGTAATAGCATCTAAGTAAATACATTTTTAATCATCATAAGAGCACACAACAATAGACATAGATTACACTCACCTTAGATTAGATAATTAGATAAGTAGAGTAATCGGTAGAAATACCATCCCCCCAAATCCAATACCCCGAGATTCGTACCTTTCCATTTTCTAAAAAAACATAAAAAGGATAAAAATTAATCTTCCTCAACCCCAACCTTAGCGTATTAATTTCTCGCTAGCATTCCTATTCCCCTAGAGAACGATATCAATTCCCGAGGCTTACCCTAATACTACACTACAACGATTAGGTTCATTGCCTAGGGTGTTGAAAAACTTGCTCGACGAAAAGGAAGTTCCTTTGACCCCGAACACGCATTGTACGCGTATCATGATTATACACTAACCTTCTTATTAGCAAGAAGATCATCATCACCATTCAAGATTAAAGAAGCTTCAAAGATTTGTTGCTAGTCTTGCTTTGTACATTATTCAATGTATTGAATATTCTACATCATCATTATACACCATCATTGTATCAAACCACCATAAACCTTGTATAGTGATTGGTTAGTATTTTAGTCTTCAAAATACATAGTGTCATGGAAGTGTGTTAATACAAATAAATCGTAAAAACGTTTATTAATATTTTGCGATCTCTTTGTGTTTTGTTGATAACAAATATAATGTTATCTTAAGTGTAATTATAAGGATACATGTTATTTTTGTAAAGCATTTACAAATAGCCATTTAAATACAAAAATGTAGTAATTAAGCATTTGTTGTAATAGTTTATTAGGATGGGTAAAAACCATAACCCATGGACCATAACCCATGGATCTTAACCCATACCCAAGTTGGCTAGATACAATGTATACTTAGATACATTGAATCTAAAGAAAACCCATGGACCAACCCATAACCCATGACCCATAACCAAAAAACCCATGGGCAAAGAGGAGAATTCCACGGATCCCTAGGATTACACTAGACGGATCCTAAGTGGAAGGGATCCGTGGGATCCGGGGAACAGTGGAATATTTTGCCTATAAATAGAGAGCCATTTCTTCATTCTAAACTCACCCCTCTTCTTACTAAATCTCTCAAACACTCTCATTCTCTTCTAACATATAGATCACTTGATCTAGAGAGTTGTTCTTCTTTCTTTCTATTGTGATCCTCATATAGGTCCTTCTCTAAGGCGAGATCATGAGCATTCTACAAGTCATCCAAGCAAGGGGTCCTTGATTGATTTGTCACTCCATAAGATTTCTGTAGCAAAGATCTTGTATTTGATATTTCACATATTTGTTGTGTAATAGTCGTGTTGGTTTGGTCCACCGTGCTACGGACTCGGTATCTAGCTTTGTACCGGAAAAAGTGTAAGCAACATTGTGAAGGCTTCTCCGCCAAGTGAAGGAGTTTGTTGACATAGTGTGTAAAACCCTAAAAATACGAAACGTGTTAAGAGACTAAAATACCCTTGGAATCAAAATTTATTAAATACGTAAAATACATTGATGTTCATTTAACAAAACTAAAACCTAACTTACGAATATTTAAAAACTAACGTGAGTATATTTATGTAATCGACATTGTACGACGAAGAAAATAAGTTACGCAACATAAGTTTGGGCCTCTACTTTGTTTGTTGTAATCCGATGGGCCGCGTTTGTTTGAGCCGAGGATCCAAGCCGAGAGCCCACTTGGGCCGTGTGTTTGTGTTGTTCGGTTGGACCCAAGCCGAAGCCCACACCCTCTCAAAAGCCCTAGAACCGAATTTTGTACCACCTATAAATACAATCACTTAACCTCAAATTGAAACCCTAGTTTGCCTCTACTTTCTTTTTCTTTCTATTCGGCCGAAACCCTAATTCCCCCTTGGTGTCGAGAGTTTGTTTCCAACGAGCTAAGGTATAATCACGTTCTATTCGTCTCACTTTGATACGCCTAATGTTATTATATATTGTATCGTGTTTTGTTTTGAATCGAATCTTATGTTTTTGGTCGAGCCATTATGAAAACAAAAACAACAAATATGAATCGGATCTAATATAATTAGAGAGCATGAAATGTAATATGTATTGTATGAATTTGTATTAATTATGTCGAGCCACTATAAAACCGAACCATATATATAAATGTTATCATGCCTAATAAATTTGAAACCCTAATTGGAATGGAACCCTAAGTGTAATTAATGGTCTAAACATGTGATTATAATGGTTTTACTAAACCCTAAAACTGGACAGCATCATAGGTCGAATTTGTGTGTGTTATAGATCCAATTTTATAAGTGCAATAATCTGGGTTTTGTGGGGAAAGTTTATTTGATGTCTTAGTTAAGTTTTCCAAGTGGTTTGGTCGAATTTGGAGTTGTCTAAGTCGTATTTTTAATTTTTACAAGATCAAGTGTCAATCCTGAGAAAACGGGTCTGAAATTTAGTTGGATTGTTTGATTTTTCATTTGCAAACCATAATGAATTGGGAGCTCTCCTTTTACAGGATTGATATTTAGGTTATAAATGAATTTCTGGGAGTTCTGGGGATTTTTCCAAGGTGTCTAAACAGGTCCAATAAGTGTAAACTTTTAAGGTGTATTTTCTGATTACTTTCTGGACAGGTCTGGACTTGTGATTTTCCATAGGCCATTTGGCATAGAGATAGAACCCACCAATTTTTGGAGAGTCTTTTAAATCATATGGGAACCCCTGGGATTTTTCTTGATTTCATTTGAGCTAAGTAAGTATTTTATAAAAATCGTTAAAGTCTGGTCGAATATGAGTTTAAGAAACTGAAAGATAAAATATGATATCAATAGGTAACACACTTACAAATGCATAAGAAGCTTATAAAATGAGAATATACTTATAACTCTAAGAATGTTTATGCGATGAATCCGTTATAACTTTAATGATGCTAATAAGTATTAAATAAATCATAATCCGTGTAGATTTGTTGAAGGAGACGCGACGTTATATCTTCGTGATTCACTCATTCGTTTGCTTTTCTCTCATTGCTTTAAGGTACAGATATTCTGACCTTTTTAGTAAAGGTTCCTTATGATGTTCTTTTCGTTAGCTTTCCTATTTTACTTATTAGGGTTTCTGATGCCATTGCTATGAACCCTTTCCGATTGTTTGACTGTTGCTTTTTGAACTTATGTTTTATTGAACCATGCGATACCTGATTTGAACTTTATGTTAGGAAGACTTTGATATGCATATTTGTTGAACCTTGTGTTTGATTAATACTTGTGTCATAACTGAAATTTTGTTTGACCTAAGTTAGTTTGACACCCGAGCCAATTATTAACTAGTCATGGGGTTCCATGTCGTGTCAGTGATGCACCTCGACATGACTCTAGGGCGATAGAGTGAAGTTACGCCACGTCCCTTATCTATTATCTAGTATGAGCTCAAGTTATATTATATGACCAATATATGTTTGTGGGGCGTATGGATGCATCCTAGATCTTATCTGTTGTCCGATATGATTTGTCTAGGTGAATGATGTCGTGTGCAATGCGCGTCTTCATAAAACTCTGGGAGCTAGCTACTCCGGATTATTTTGAGATTGTTTCTATATAGTTATGATGTTTTGATATGATATGTTCTGGGCTCGTGGTAGTTAACTAGATCTTTATCTGTTATTTCTATGTTAAGTATTTTGATTATGATTCGGTATGTTCAAGTGTTTGTGATTATGTCTTTGGGCTTATTATATGTTATTATATATGTGTATGCTTTTGTATGTTTATGTGATTACCGTTTACAATGCTAGGTTATGATTAATATGTTTAAATGGGATTCGCATGTTGTCATCTGATGTCATGTTAGTTTCTCGTTATGTGAAGTCGTTGATCTGTAAGATGAATGTGCTAGTGTGAAAGTGAGTATTCTATAAGTTTAGTATGCATAATTTGTTCAGTTAATTTTGTGAACCTTGCTTATACGTTAGTGTTTTTATCTGTACATGTGACCTGCCATGTTTTAACTCTGCTGATGTTAGGGTTTGATTTGAGAACTGGTTTGGTTTATGATAGTTGTTTTGATAATTGTTAATGGTTATGCTATGTTTTGTCTGGTCTATTTAATTATAGTTTGTTTAATATGTTTTCTAATTGCTTGTGAGACTGCCATGATTTGAATGCTATTTCCGTTGCTGCGATATTGTTTGAGTGTGTTACGTGTAGATTAATTGATTTGTATGAATGCCATGATTATTTGCTGGTAACTGTTTCCGTTAGTCATTAGACTCTTCGTTTGGCTTATAAGTAATCTGTTATTCTTGATATGTTAAGTTTTGGCTGTTCTGATGTGGTTGTGTTTGTGTCATTAATGTGCCATGAGATGTTTTAAATTGTTATGTGGTTGTTTGGATTCTGATATTTGTGCTTCCGAGAATCCTAAAAGATCCCTCATCATCTTTTCATTTTGATTTCGTTATTTGTATATTTGTTTTGTTTAATTTTTGTTTCGTTATATCTGTTCACTGGGCTTTGTAAGCTCGGCCGCTTTTCTTTCTTGCGGCGGGTTTTAGGTATTCAAGATAAGCTTATGGGATAGCTGATCTGGTTTGAGAGTAGAGCTGAGAGCAAGATTTGACCATAGAGATCTTAGATTTATTTTGAAGTTTAGCTATTTATGTTTTCTTTTTGAATATTTTTGTAAAGGCTTCCGCTATTGTATAGTATATTAGTTCTGATATGAAACCGTATTGTGATATCTTTGCCCTTGTCGGGTTGGGGTGTTACAATTTATGGTTTCAGAGACAGGTTTTAGGACCCTTAGAGCTTAGGCTATGACCTGTGAGAATTGGGTAGACATTAGGTTTCCATCTGTTCAGATATCTTTCGATTCCTTTTGATGGCCGTTCAGATTTGACGTCGATATTCTTTTGCCTTTACTGAATTGGCCCTCCTCTTTTCACATCGAATTTCGTTATTTTGTTTTCGCTCGTCCGTTTTCGATCGTTAGATGGAGACTAACCGTGGAGCCGAAGAAGATGGTACCGACCCTGCGTTCGTATGTCGTCCCCTGTGGAGAGGTTCGTGAAGCGAATCCACACCCGTGCTTTGTTGGAGACATCGGATGTCTGCTGGAGGAAGTTGGACGGACCAACTAAAGGCGCAAGAGACGGAGACAAGATTCAACCGGTGGCTGAGAAGATTCATCTACTTCATATGATTTTGGCGCGACTTATGTCACTCGATTCGTTTGTCATGCGTTTGAGGCGGTTTGATGTTTTGTTAAGTGATTACGATCCGTATTGCCTTTCTATGATTTGTTCGGAACTCGGTGTGAATCGTGAAGTTTTATCGTTTAGCATTTTGGGTATATCTCAATTTTTTTCTTTGAATCGTCAAAAATGAGTCATGAGGAACTGTTGACGGAAAAGTAGTAGAGGAGTATGAAACTAAAGTCGTTGACAACCAAGGCTTCACTACTAGGTATCATGATAGATGTCCCGAGTTCTTGGAAGATGGAGGAGTAGTTTGGGCTAGGAGTCGCGACTTGTATGTTTTTGTAGATCGTGTGCCGGAAGAAGAAGAGAGGAATCGGAGAAGTGACTTTGCTAGTCGCCTATTACCGCAGCGCGAAGGAAATAAGAACGGATGGATAAGTGAGGAAGAAGAGGAAGAAGAAGAAGATGAGGAAGAATACGAGGTGGACTCGGATCTAGAATCTACGGCTTCTAGTAGGTTTAATCCGATACAAGAATAGAAATGTGCACTCCTGAGTAGTTGCCTCTTTATGAGAAATTTCTGACATTGGATTTTGAGTTTAGGTCCTTTCGTTTTCATTTAGATGATTGAATCTTGGATTATTAAGTTTTATTTTGGGAGTTCATCTTATGACGATTTGCAGATTTTGTTTGATTAATGGAAATAAAACAAAATTTTGAAAGTATAGTTCCTGTTGTTTTTTTCGATAGATTCGCTAAGTTTCCGTTAGTCCTTATAAGTTTTGTCTACTATGTGTTTTCTTAATGATGTCGCTCTTTCACAGCTAGAAATGAAGTATGACCATCATGATAGTATACTTTTGTGGATACGGTTTGTTATAGTAGGTTATTTGCAATTTTTATGTTATATGTATGTGGTATGTTTTGTTATGATATTAGTTATGTGTTTTGTCATGACCCGAGACCGAATATAATGACAATAAGAACTTGTTATGTGATGCAAGTATTATGACGCCTGATCAACGTAATAATACCGAGATCATATAACCGGAACTTATTGAAGGTATCGACGTCGGGAAATGCCTGTGGTTGATATGTGAATGGAATTTGCCTTGTATCTATTATTTGTCACCCCTCATGTTTGATTGGAATTCCGTACCAACTTGTTACGATTTGTGTAAACTATGGATTGCTATGTTTGCTCTAAATGTGTACGTCTCCGTGTACCCTTATTATGGTCCTAGGATTTTCGTGAAGTGTTTGAGGAACATTAGATCCTTTTAGTTTGATTATCTGCGACTAATGAGACCATTAGGATTAGTTCCGTCTATGCATATGATTGATCTCATCATTAGATATCTGATTAATTAGAATTGTCATTTGATTTTCTGCATCTCATCCGATATCTGCCACTACTTGATGCATATATGATAGTCTGTTGTAAGTATTTGATTATTGCTTGATTTCTGATAAAGTAGGAGTTTGAATGTTTTGATAAGAAATCCGTTTGTTCTAAGATAAGATTTGCGTTTGCTTTATTCTCCCTGGAATTCTGAAATTCGATTTGTCTTCCAGTCCTATTCGCCTTGTTCAATTTCGAGGACGAAATTTTCTTTTAGAGGGGAAGAGTTGTAAAACCCTAAAAATACGAAACGTGTTAAGAGACTAAAATACCCTTGGAATCAAAATTTATTAAATACGTAAAATACATTGATGTTCATTTAACAAAACTAAAACCTAACTTACGAATATTTAAAAACTAACGTGAGTATATTTATGTAATCGACATTGTACGACGAAGAAAATAAGTTACGCAACATAAGTTTGGGCCTCACTTTTCGTTTGTTGTAATCCGATGGGCCGCGTTTGTTTGAGCCAAGGATCCAAGCCGAGCCCACTTGGCCGTGTGTTTGTGTTGTTCGGTTGGACCCAAGCGAAGCCACACCCTCTCAAAAGCCCTAGAACCGAATTTTGTACCACCTATAAATACAATCACTTAACCTCAAATTGAAACCCTAGTTTGCCTCTACTTTCTTTTTCTTTCTATTCGGCCGAAACCCTAATTCCCCTTGGTGTCGAGAGTTTGTTTCCAACGAGCTAAGGTATAATCACGTTCTATTTGTCTCACTTTGATACGCCTAATGTTATTATATATTGTATCGTGTTTTGTTTTGAATCGAATCTTGTGTTTTTGGTCGAGCCGTATGAAAACAAAAACAACAAATATGAATCGGATCTAATATAATTAGAGAGCATGAAATGTAATATGTATTGTATGAATTTGTATTAATTATGTCGAGCCACTATAAAACCGAACCATATATATAAATGTTATCATGCCTAATAAATTCGAAACCCTAATTGGAATGGAACCCTAAGTGTAATTAATGGTCTAAACATGTGATTATAATGGTTTTACTAAACCCTAAAACTGGACAGCATCATAGGTCGAATTTGTGTGTGTTATAGATCCAATTTTATAAGTGCAATAATCTGGGTTTTTGTGGGGAAAGTTTATTTGATGTCTTAGTTAAGTTTTCCAAGTGGTTTGGTCGAATTTGGAGTTGTCTAAGTCGTATTTTTAATTTTTACAAGATCAAGTGTCAATCCTGAGAAAACGGGTCTGAAATTTAGTTGGATTGTTTGATTTTTCATTTGCAAACCATAATGAATTGGGAGCTCTCCTTTTACAGGATTGACATTTAGGTTATAAATGAATTTCTGGGAGTTCTGGGGATTTTTCCAAGGTGTCTAAACAGGTCCAATAAGTGTAAACTTTTAAGGTGTATTTTCTGATTACTTTCTGGACAGGTCTGGACTTGTGATTTTCCATAGGCCATTTGGCATAGAGATAGAACCCACCAATTTTTGGAGAGTCTTTTAAATCATATGGGAACCCCTGGGATTTTTCTTGATTTCATTTGAGCTAAGTAAGTATTTTATAAAAATCGTTAAAGTCTGGTCCGAATATGAGTTTAAGAAACTGAAAGATAAAATATGATATCAATAGGTAACACACTTACAAATGCATAAGAAGCTTATAAAATGAGAATATACTTATAACTCTAAGAATGTTTATGCGATGAATCCGTTATAACTTTAATGATGCTAATAAGTATTAAATAAATCATAATCCGTGTAGATTTGTTGAAGGAGACGTGACGTTATATCTTCGTGATTCACTCATTCGTTTGCTTTTCTCTCATTGCTTTAAGGTACAGATATTCTGACCTTTTTAGTAAAGGTTCCTTATGATGTTCTTTTCGTTAGCTTTCCTATTTTACTTATTAGGGTTTCCGATGCCATTGCTATGAACCCTTTCCTGATTGTTTGACCTGTTGCTTTTCTGAACTTATGTTTTATTGAACCATGCGATACCTGATTTGAACTTTATGTTAGGAAGACTTTGATATGCATATTTGTTGAACCTTGTGTTTGATTAATACTTGTGTCATAAGCGAAATTTTGTTTGACCTAAGTTAGTTTGACACCAGAGCCAATTATTAACTAGTCATGGGGGTTCCATGTCCGTGTCATGATGCACCTCGACATGACTCTAGGGCAGTAGAGTGAAGTTCTGCCACGTCCCTTATCTGTTATCTAGTATGAGCTCAAGTTATATTATATGACCAATATATGTTTGTGGGGCGTATGGATGCATCCTAGATCTTATCTGTTGTCCGATATGATTTGTCTAGGTGAATGATGTCGTGTGCAATGCGCGTCTTCATAAAACTCTGGGAGCTAGCTACTCCGGATTATTTTGAGATTGTTTCTATATAGTTATGATGTTTTTGATATGATATGTTATGGGCTCGTGGTAGTTAACTAGATCTTTATCTGTTATTTCTATGTTAAGTATTTTGATTATGATTCGGTATGTTCAAGTGTTTGTGATTATGTGTTGGGCTTATTATATGTTATTATATATGTGTATGCTTTTGTATGTTTATGTGATTACCGTTTACAATGCTAGGTTATGATTAATATGTTTAAATGGGATTCGCATGTTGTCATTTGATGTCATGTTAGTTTCTCGTTATGTGAAGTCGTTGATCTGTAAGATGAATGTGCTAGTGTGAAAGTGAGTATTCTATAAGTTTAGTATGCATAATTTGTTCAGTTAATTTTGTGAACCTTGCTTATACGTTAGTGTTTTTATCTGTACATGTGACCTGCCATGTTTTAACTCTGCTGATGTTAGGGTTTGATTTGAGAACTGGTTTGGTTTATGATAGTTGTTTTGATAATTGTTAATGGTTATGCTATGTTTTGTCTGGTCTATTTAATTATAGTTTGTTTAATATGTTTTCTAATTGTTTGTATGAATGCCATGATTATTTGCTGGTAACTGTTTCCGTTAGTCATTAGACTCTTCGTTTGGCTTATAAGTAATCTGTTATTCTTGATATGTTAAGTTTTGGCTGTTCTGATGTGGTTGTGTTTGTGTCATTAATGTGCTATGAGATGTTTTAAATTGTTACATGGTTGTTTGGATTTCTGTATATTTGTGCTTCCGCAGAATCCTAAAAGATCCCTCATCATCTTTTCATTTTGATTTCGTTATTTGTATATTTGTTTTGTTTAATTTTTGTTTAGTTATATCTGTTCCGGGCTTTGTAAGCTCAGCCGCACTTTTCTTTTCCTGCGGCAGGTTTTTAGGTATTCAAGATAAGCTTATGGGATAGCTGATCTGGTTTGAGAGTAGATCTGAGAGCAAGATTTGACCATAGAGATCTTAGATTTATTTTGAAGTTTAGCTATTTATGTTTTCTTTTTGAATATTTTTGTAAAGGCTTCCGCTATTGTATAGTATATTAGTTCTGATATGAAACCGTATTGTGATATCTTTGCCCTTGTCGGGTTGGGGTGTTACAATTTATGGTTTCAGAGACAGGTTTTAGGACCCTTAGAGCTTAGGCTATGACCTGTGAGAATTGGGTAGACATTAGGTTTCCATCTGTTCGTGATATCTTTCGATTCCTTTTGATGGCCGTTCAGATTTGACGTCGATATTCTTTTGCCTTTACTGAATTGGCCCTCCTCTTTCACATCAATTTCGTTATTTTGTTTTCGCTCGTCCGTTTTGATCGTTAGATGGAGACTAACCGTGGAGCGAAGAAGATGGTACCGACCCGCGTTGCTGTATCGTCCCTGTCTTTGGAGAGGTTCGTGAAGCGAATCCACACCCGATGTCGTGCTGTTGGAGACATCGGATCTGCTGGAGGAAGTTGGACGGACCAACTAAAGGCGCAAGAGACGGAGACAAGATTCAACCGGTGGCTGAGAAGATTCATCTACTTCATATGATTTGGGCGCGACTTATGTCACTCTGATTCATTTGTCATGCGTTTTGAGGCGGTTTGATGTTTTGTTAAGTGATTCGATCCGTATTGCCTTTCTATGATTTGTTCGAACTTCGGTGTGAATCGTGAAGTTTTATCGTTTAGCATTTTGGGTATATCTCAATTTTTTTCTTTGAATCGTCAGAAATGAGTCATGAGGAACCGTTGACGGAAAAGTAGTAGAGGAGTATGAAACTAAAGTCGTTGACAACCAAGGCTTCACTACTAGGTATCATGATAGATGTCCCGAGTTCTTGGAAGATGGAGGAGTAGTTTGGGCTAGGAGTTGCGACTTGTATGTTTTTGTAGATCGTGTGCCGGAAGAAGAAGAGAGGAATCGGAGAAGTGACTTTACTAGTCGCCTATTACCGCATACAAGGAAATAAGAACGGATGGATAAGTGAGGAAGAAGAGGAAGAAGAAGAAGATGAGGAAGAATACGAGGTGGACTCGGATCTAGAATCTACGGCTTCTAGTAGGTTTAATCCGATACAAGAATAGAAATGTGCACTCCTGAGTAGTTGCCTCTTTATGAGAAATTTCTGACATTGGATTTTGAGTTTAGGTCCTTTCGTTTTCATTTAGATGATTGAATCTTGGATTATTAAGTTTTATTTTGGGAGTTCATCTTATGACGATTTGCAGATTTTGTTTGATTAATGGAAATAAAACAAAATTTTGAAAGTATAGTTCCTGTCTGTTGTTTTCTTTCTGATAGATTCGCTAAGTTTCCGTTAGTCCTTATAAGTTTTGTCTACTATGTGTTTTCTTAATGATGTCGCTCTTTCACAGCTAGAAATGAAGTATGACCATCATGATAGTATACTTTTGTGGATCTGGTTTGTTATAGTAGGTTATTTGCAATTTGTATGTTATATGTATGTGGTATGTTTTGTTATGATATTAGTTATGTGTTTTGTCATGACCCGAGACCGAATATAATGACAATAAGAACTTGTTATGTGATGCAAGTATTATGACGCCTGGTCAACGTAATAATACCGAGATCATATAATCTGAACTTATTGAAGGTATACGACGTCTGGGAAATGCCTGTGGTTGATATGTGAATGGAATTTGCCTTGTATCTATTATTTGTCACCCCTCATGTTTGATTGGAATTCTGTACCAACTTGTTACGATTTGTGTAAACTATGGATTGCTATGTTTGCTCTAAATGTGTACGTCTCCGTGTACCCTTATTATGGTCCTAGGATTTTCGTGAAGTGTTTGAGGAACATTAGATCCTTTTAGTTTGATTATCTGCGACTAATGAGACCATTAGGATTAGTTCCGTCTATGCATATGATTGATCTCATCATTAGATATCTGATTAGTTAGAATTGTCATTTGATTTTCTGCATCTCATCCGATATCTGCCACTACTTGATGCATATATGATAGTCTGTTGTAAGTATTTGATTATTGCTTGATTTCTGATAAAGTAGGAGTTTGAATGTTTTGATAAGAAATCCGTTTGTTCTAAGATAAGATTTGCGTTTGCTTTATTCTCCCTGGAATTCTGAAATTCGATTTGTCTTCCGTCCTATTCCGCCTTGTTCAATTTCGAGGACGAAATTTTCTTTTAGAGGGGAAGAGTTGTAAAACCCTAAAAATACGAAACGTGTTAAGAGACTAAAATACCCTTCGAATCAAAATTTATTAAATACGTAAAATACATTGATGTTCATTTAACAAAACTAAAACCTAACTTACGAATATTTAAAAACTAACGTGAGTATATTTATGTAATCGACATTGTACGACGAAGAAAATAAGTTACGCAACATAAGTTTGGGCCTCACTTTTCGTTTGTTGTAATCCGATGGGCCGCGTTTGTTTGAGCCGAGGATCCAAGCCGAGAGCCCACTTGGGCCGTGTGTTTGTGTTGTTCGGTTGGACCCAAGCCGAAGCCCACACCCTCTCAAAAGCCCTAGAACCGAATTTTGTACCACCTATAAATACAATCACTTAACCTCAAATTGAAACCCTAGTTTGCCTCTACTTTCTTTTTCTTTCTATTCGGCCGAAACCCTAATTCCCCCTTGGTGTCGAGAGTTTGTTTCCAACGAGCTAAGGTATAATCACGTTCTATTCGTCTCACTTTGATACGCCTAATGTTATTATATATTGTATCGTGTTTTGTTTTGAATCGAATCTTGTGTTTTTGGTCGAGCCGTATGAAAACAAAAACAACAAATATGAATCGGATCTAATATAATTAGAGAGCATGAAATGTAATATGTATTGTATGAATTTGTATTAATTATGTCGAGCCACTATAAAACCGAACCATATATATAAATGTTATCATGCCTAATAAATTCGAAACCCTAATTGGAATGGAACCCTAAGTGTAATTAATGGTCTAAACATGTGATTATAATGGTTTTACTAAACCCTAAAACTGGACAGCATCATAGGTCGAATTTGTGTGTGTTATAGATCCAATTTTATAAGTGCAATAATCTGGGTTTTGTGGGGAAAGTTTATTTGATGTCTTAGTTAAGTTTTCCAAGTGGTTTGGTCGAATTTGGAGTTGTCTAAGTCGTATTTTTAATTTTTACAAGATCAAGTGTCAATGCTGAGAAAACGGGTCTGAAATTTAGTTGGATTGTTTGATTTTTCATTTGCAAACCATAATGAATTGGGAGCTCTCCTTTTACAGGATTGACATTTAGGTTATAAATGAATTTCTGGGAGTTCTGGGGATTTTTCCAAGGTGTCTAAACAGGTCCAATAAGTGTAAACTTTTAAGGTGTATTTTCTGATTACTTTCTGGACAGGTCTGGACTTGTGATTTTCCATAGGCCATTTGGCATAGAGATAGAACCCACCAATTTTTGGAGAGTCTTTTAAATCATATGGGAACCCCTGGGATTTTTCTTGATTTCATTTGAGCTAAGTAAGTATTTTATAAAAATCGTTAAAGTCTGGTCCGAATATGAGTTTAAGAAACTGAAAGATAAAATATGATATCAATAGGTAACACACTTACAAATGCATAAGAAGCTTATAAAATGAGAATATACTTATAACTCTAAGAATGTTTATGCGATGAATCCGTTATAACTTTAATGATGCTAATAAGTATTAAATAAATCATAATCCGTGTAGATTTGTTGAAGGAGACGCGACGTTATATCTTCGTGATTCACTCATTCGTTTGCTTTTCTCTCATTGCTTTAAGGTACAGATATTCTGACCTTTTTAGTAAAGGTTCCTTATGATGTTCTTTTCGTTAGCTTTCCTATTTTACTTATTAGGGTTTTCGATGCCATTGCTATGAACCCTTTCCTGATTGTTTGACCTGTTGCTTTTCTGAACTTATGTTTTATTGAACCATGCGATACCTGATTTGAACTTTATGTTAGGAAGACTTTGATATGCATATTTGTTGAACCTTGTGTTTGATTAAGACTTGTGTCATAACTGAAATTTTGTTTGACCTAAGTTAGTTTGACACCCGAGCCAATTATTAACTAGTCATGGGGGTTCCATGTCCGTGTCAGTGATGCACCTCTGACATGACTCTAGGGCAGTAGAGTGAAGTTCTGCCACGTCCCTTATCTGTTATCTAGTATGAGCTCAAGTTATATTATATGACCAATATATGTTTGTGGGGCGTATGGATGCATCCTAGATCTTATCTGTTGTCCGATATGATTTGTCTAGGTGAATGATGTCGTGTGCAATGCGCGTCTTCATAAAACTCTGGGAGCTAGCTACTCCGGATTATTTTGAGATTGTTTCTATATAGTTATGATGTTTTTGATATGATATGTTATGGGCTCGTGGTAGTTAACTAGATCTTTATCTGTTATTTCTATGTTAAGTATTTTGATTATGATTCGGTATGTTCAAGTGTTTGTGATTATGTGCTGGGCTTATTATATGTTATTATATATGTGTATGCTTTTGTATGTTTATGTGATTACCGTTTACAATGCTAGGTTATGATTAATATGTTTAAATGGGATTCGCATGCTGTCATCTGATGTCATGTTAGTTTCTCGTTATGTGAAGTCGTTGATCTGTAAGATGAATGTGCTAGTGTGAAAGTGAGTATTCTATAAGTTTAGTATGCATAATTTGTTCAGTTAATTTTGTGAACCTTGCTTATACGTTAGTGTTTTTATCTGTACATGTGACCTGCCATGTTTTAACTCTGCTGATGTTAGGGTTTGATTTGAGAACTGGTTTGGTTTATGATAGCTGTTTTGATAATTGTTAATGGTTATGCTATGTTTTGTCTGGTCTATTTAATTATAGTTTGTTTAATATGTTTTCTAATTGCTTGTGAGACTGCCATGATTTGAATGCTATTTCCGTTGCTGCGATATTGTTTGAGTGTGTTACGTGTAGATTAATTGATTTGTATGAATGCCATGATTATTTGCTGGTAACTGTTTCCGTTAGTCATTAGACTCTTCGTTTGGCTTATAAGTAATCTGTTATTCTTGATATGTTAAGTTTTGGCTGTTCTGATGTGGTTGTGTTTGTGTCATTAATGTGCTATGAGATGTTTTAAATTGTTACATGGTTGTTTGGATTTCTGTATATTTGTGCTTCCGCAGAATCCTAAAAGATCCCTCATCATCTTTTCATTTTGATTTCGTTATTTGTATATTTGTTTTGTTTAATTTTTGTTTCGTTATATCTGTTCACTGGGCTTTGTAAGCTCAGCCGCACTTTTCTTTTCCTGCGGCAGGTTTTTAGGTATTCAAGATAAGCTTATGGGATAGCTGATCTGGTTTGAGAGTAGATCTGAGAGCAAGATTTGACCATAGAGATCTTAGATTTATTTTGAAGTTTAGCTATTTATGTTTTCTTTTTGAATATTTTTGTAAAGGCTTCCGCTATTGTATAGTATATTAGTTCTGATATGAAACCGTATTGTGATATCTTTGCCCTTGTCGGGTTGGGGTGTTACATAGTGCTTGAACTCTCGAGTAGGTGACTCAGGGAGTGGAGTAGGGCAAGGAAGGTGTCCTTGTAGCCGAACCACTATACATCGGTTGTGTCTTTTCTTTCCCTTTGCTTTACTTTATTTACTTGCTTTATCATTAGATCTATACTTTCTCTACATCCATAAGATCTCACATATTAACGAATCTAAAGTTTTTTGAAACTAACTTAAAATCGGCAAAACTATTCAACCCCCCCCCCCCTTCTAGTTTTCCACAAAGTGGTTGTACCCGAGAAAGAACTAGACATTTAGCTTAGTGTCAGAAATATTATATAAGCGACGTGTAAGGTTTTTACCGCCAGCTAAGGGGGGTTGTTGACTAGTGAAAGGATACTCTCAGGTTGGCTACTCTGGTAGTGGAGTAGGGAAAGGAAATGAAGTCCTTATAGCCTGAACCACTATAAATCCCCATGTCATGGTTTGATCTTTTTATCTTTACTTTATATCTTGATTTTACATTGTTACATACTAGTTTATATTTATACTTGTAGATTTCATATCAAATTTTCTAAAGAAAACAAATCAAACTCAGTAAAACTATTCAAACCCCTCCCTCCCCCTTTTAGTTTTCCATAGGTTGGCAGAGTATATCTAGTCTTGTTGAGTATTAGGTGAATGGTTGCCACTAGTATGCAGTTGTTTGGTTATGTTTCATGTTTCATTATGTATAAGTGAACACATTTAGTAGTTCCTTGCAAATCCTCTGCTCATATGTATAAGTGAAAACAAATTAAACTCAGTAAACTATTCAAAACCCCTCCCCCTTTTAGTTTTTCACAGGTTGGCAAAGTATATCTAGTCTTGTTGAGTATTAGGTGAATGTTTGGCATTAGTATGTAGTTGTTTGGTTATGTTTCATGTTTCAATATGTATAAGTGATCACATTTATTAGTTCCTTCCAACTCATCTGCTCACTATAAAACAGTTTCTTATTTGTTTTATTTTGGTTATCTTTATAGATGACAAAGGAAAGAGAAAACTAGTTACAGATGAAAGTGTGGATGATAAAAAGGCATTGGATAAAGTGATAATCATAGATGAAATAATGGTTGCAATTCATGCAATATATAGGGGATATAAGAACATCACAGGTGAAATTATAGATGATATTCTTGAAGATTTATAAAATAGGGCATACAATGAAATGATACGGAATAAAGGTAAAAGTATTATGGGATTTTTATTCTAGTTATGATCAACTTAGAATCCTTTCATAAACAAGTTACTAAGCACTTTCAGACTTTGATCTCATGTCCTTTTTCTGGCTATCTTTGCAAATGTCAACTACAAATGCATGCCAACTTATGATGATACGATCATTATTTTAGATGATGATACAGACATAATCGATGATGATGTGAATTTTTTAGACACTAATGAGGATACATACACCGGTTATGAAACATTTTCAAACACTGATGATGATACACACATTGATGAAGATGTGATCTTTATGGTTAATGTGAATTTTTAAGACACTGATGATGATACATACACTGGGTAAGCAAGGTAAAAGGGGAATGACACTTGAAAAAGTTGTTGAAAGTTGGAAAAGTTACAACAAAAAGGAAAAGGACAGTTGAAAACGTGGCTGGCAAGGGTAATCAGCGTAGAAGGACCATTGCAATAACATGTTACATACTTGGTCTTAGAGCTATTAGACCAAGAGTTGAAGAAATTGTTAAGAAACCTAGAAGTAAGGGTAAAGTGAGAAATTGCATAATTGGTTTAAGAGCTCTTAGAGCAAATGAAGGATGTTCCAGCAACAAAATGAGGAAATGTTAACTAGTTAGTTGAAGTAAATTTTTTAGGTTCAGTATTGATGGTGGTTCTAGCATCTATGCATGCTAAAAACAATATTTTTATTCAACTTTTAAGTATTTTAGTTGCAAGTTGAATATGTGTTAAGGATTGGTGTTTAGGTCTGGATTTACCAAGTAAGTTGCAATGGTCTGTGTTTTGCAATGAAGTAATGAAATATGGATTTTAGTTTGTGCATACAAAAAATGTTATTGTCTGTGTTTATTGTTTAGTTGACTTGTAAAATTTAAAGACTGCTAAAATGTGACTATGGGTCTAGTTGGGATAGTATTTAAGTGTAGTATGATGTGTATCTAATTTTATATGAGTTATATCCATAAGGTAGTTTCCTGTTGTGAGATAAAGGAGTGTTTAGGATTAGAGATTGCAGATAGTGTAAGTAGTTTGTGGATGAATTTTAACTGGTCTATTTTACTTCATATCAAAAGGAAGTCAGATGGGATTCCTTTGGTACCCTCTATAATGCAGAAGATGATGAATCGGTGCTTAATTAGTTCTCCAATATAACATGGTGGATAGTTTGTCATAATGTAGGTTTCCTATTGTTAAATTTGACTCCTAAAAGTCAAAATAACCTTATGACAAGTAAATGGTCAGTTACATGTGACCAGTTCACAACATTGTCTGTGTTTATTGTTTAGTTTACTTGAAAAAGTCAAAGACTACTAAAATGTGACCATTTCCACCCAAGTAATGTGTATGCTGTGAAATTTGACTCCTAAAACTCAAAATAACCTTATGAAAAGTAAATGGTCAATTACATATGAACAATTCACAACATTGTCTGTGTTTGTTGTTTAGTTGACTTGTAAAAGTCAAAGACTCCTAAAACTGGCAAACTGCGGTTTAGGTATTTGCATTTTCATTTGTAGTTGGTGGAATTTGCAGTTAGGGGTGTTTAGAACTGCCTAACCAAACTGGAAAATTGCTTGAACACAATCTAAACTGCCCAAACACTCCCTTTTGCCATTTACAGTTTGTGGCAATTGCATGTTGTTTAGGTGGTTTCATGACTACATGTTCTCACCAGACTGTATCAACAAACCAAACTGGCAAACTTCCTAAGTAAAGTCTAAATTTCCCATATGTCTGGATATATGTCTGCATTACATCTTTTGGTTACTGCATATGCCATTTTTTTAGCATATATGTCTGTACAAGGTTAATTCATATGCCATCAGTTTTTTACTACATATGCCATCTTTCATAGAATGTAAAGTATGTATGACTGTGATGGCATTTGCATTTGCATTTGCAGTTTAGGGGTGTTTGGAACTGCATAACCAAAATTGCAACTACCTAAACAAAGATGGCTTATATCTTGATTGAATAAGGGGGGTTTTTGGAATATGGTTTTATGACTAACCAGCTTGTGTCAAACAATACAAGTTTGACTTTTAGAAGTCAAACAATCTAAACTAGTTTGTCATTGTTTCTAACCGGTTTGTGTCCAAAAAAACATACCAATTTGACTTTTATAAGTCAAACAATTGTTAACCAGGTTGTCATTTGTGTTTCTAACCAGTTTGTGTCCAGAAAAACATACAAGTTTGACTTTCATAAGTCAAACAATCTTATAAACACATGCATTTTTTTTCTTGCTTTTGAACAACAAAATACAACAAAAACACTTTGCATTTACATTTGCAGTTTAGAGGGTATTTGGAACTGACTAACCAAACTAGCAAATTGCCTTCAATTGTAGTTTAGGCATTTGCAGTTTGTGGTATTTGCAATTCCAGTTTAGGTGGTCTCATGACTACATGTCCTAATCAAACTGAATTTCCTAACCAAACTAGCAAACTCCCTAAACACAGTCTAAACTGCCCTAAACACAGTCTGAACTGCCCAAACACAGTCTAAACAGGCAACCTTTTTCTAACCAAAATAAGTGGTGTGACTTACCTCAAATAACCAATATAAACATTAACAGAGTCAGCAATATCCAACAACAACCATGAAATAAGCAGTTTAGAATCCTAATATAATCCTAAAAGTTAAGTTACAACTTAATTAGATTTCAAGTCAAATTCCAACAACAACCTCTCCTCTCACTCTCGTTCTTGCCTAAATTTGTCCTCCCCTTCTTCTTCAGCCTTTGCTTCTTCTTCTAGTATTTGTGTTAATGCTTCTTGTACTGCCTAAACACAGTCTAAACAGGCAACCTTTTTCTAACCAATATAAATGGTGTGATTTACCACAAATAACCAATATAAACATTAACAGAGTCAGCAATATCTAACAACAACCATGAAATAAGCAGTTTAGAATCCTAATATAATTCTAAAAGTTAAGTTACAAAGTAATCAGATTTGAAGTCAAATTCGAACAACAACCTCTCCTCTCACTCTCATTCTTGCCTAAATTTGTCCTCCCCTTCTTGTTTAGCCTTTGCTTCTTCTTCTAGTATTTGTGTTAATGCTTCTTGGTCTAATATTAGTTGATGTTCCTTTGTATAATGTTAGACAATTACATATTTTTAGAAAAATGACATATACGTGTATTAAATTATTAGTTAACTTATTAGTTTACATACTTGTTCTTTAGTAAGATATCCATTTTCTAATGGTTGTGTTAATGCTTCTTGTTCTTTAATAAGATGTCTATCACTTGTAGACAAATCAGTTGTACCACCAACACTTCCACTACCACCTACACCACTGCCATTTCCAGGGACTATATCCTTGTGGAAAACCTCAACCACATTTCTCATTATAATGTTAAGATAATGGCCTGATTGTTTGGATAAATCATAGAAACATGTTGAAGTATCAAAGCAACTCCTACGGTAGTAGCCTTTCTATAACCACCTTCTGTAAGGACTTTGTGATGAATTGTACCACAAATTGTACCTGAAAGGTCTTTGAGTTTAATTGTGAAATCACCCAACGCATTCAGAGTACAAGACTTGATTATTGCAACAACCTGGTCAAGTTTTCCATTTTTGTGAAAGTTCTTGATATCGCCTAAACACCCACTCACAATCCCCCCATTAGCACTCAGAAACTAAACTAAGCTAACTCACAGCCCATGCTTAAAATTCTCATCCTCATCCACATCCTTGATAACTTTCCGAATATACTCTTGTGTCGACACCCACCTTCCTAAATATCTGTTATTTTACAGAGCTTCAGTGCTTGAACAATACCCACAGGACTGGTATTATCCTAATTGGCTTTTCAGCACAATTATTAACTTTAGGGTTTTGAGATGAAACTATGGTTTGGGTGGTGGTGGTTGCCTCAGGGCGTATGTGATGGTTGTTGCAGGGACGGAGGATGGGGGTTGGTCGGAGATCAAAGTCTTCTATATCAAGAAATTGTTTCAATTCATGATTTGGTGGTGAGTTCATTTTCTTGCTTATTTGGTGGCTACAATAATCAATTTGAATTTCGTTTTAGATCGATGGTGGTGGGGGTTTAAATAGTGGCGGGTTCTATGTGTTATAAGGCGGGAAAATGGGAATAAGTAATTGTTACATTGATCGTCCATGTGGGTTTAGTATGGTGAAAAGGACAGTTTTGCCCCTCACGTGCCTAGAATTAAAGTCCAAAACACACTCCCGTTTGGTTAAATGACCAGTCAATGTAAAATGGACAACCACATCGACAACTGGTGTACTTACTGAGAGTTAGGGACGAAAGGTGCAATTGGATGTCAACCACATGAACGATTTATGTAATGAACTCTAAAATATATTTGATATGATGATAGTACAAGTATTTTTATGGGTTGGCATAAGTTCCTTGTGTTTGTAAATCAATGAAATTACAAGAAATAAGATTCAATTTTAAATAAATAAATCATGTATCTGAAGATTAAGATATGCAATTGTCTTAAATGTGTAAATGAAAAGTGAACATAACAACGTCAATCTTAAAAAAGTTATTCAATATTACATGCTGCAAATCGTGAGTAAGCGGCTATTTACAAAATAAAATAAACTTTTTAGACCATTTTAATTATTTTTTAAAAACCATAGACAAACATGATCTCAGACAAGTATTGTTGCTGTGTGATATTTCCATTATGAAGCATGTGAAGACAGGCAAAAACTATGCACACATAATTCGATATCATAGTTGTACTTTGCTTCTGTTGATATAAAGCCTCTTCTTAACATACCCGTGTTCGAAGATGGTCCACTTCTGTATCATATCCAACTCTCTTTCTCAGAAAAAAGAAGTAAATAAGAGTACCTAATTTCTATTTTGTTTCGTCCTATTAAAAACTTTATTACACATCAATATAACAAAGATTTTTAAGATCGAAATCTTACCCATAGGCGGAGACAGGGAGGGTCCCGGGGGTCACATGCTCTCCTAGCGAAAAAAAAATTGTAATGTAAATTTTTCAAGTTTCTGGATTTTTTTGTAATTTGCCCCCATTAATAATCATTTTGTAATGTAGTTAATTTCTAAAAGTTATCAAAATATACCTTCTCGAGAAAAAATTTCTGGCTCCGCCCCTAATCTTACCTATGATTATTTTTGTTTTTGCAAGATCATAATCATAAGATCATACCGAAATCTTAAAATCATATAATAATGCTATTTTCTTAACAGGTGTTATAAAATTATGCAAATCCACATATTATTATATATTATTATATCATATATCATAAAAATATATGTTAAAATTATGATTATGAAGTATGTAATACAATTAGCCTTTTGTTTTTCATATTCTACAAAACTTATTACATAAAATTGTAGTTTTTTTTAACTTGTAGTTTGAGAAAAGTAAGATCGGATCGAACGAGATCTTATGGTTAAGATCGGGATCCTATTAAGATCGTATCTCGCAAAAATCCTATATAGGAATGGGGTCGTTTTTACTTTTTAATATCGTATAAGTCGTAAGATCATAAGATTAGGATCGGGATCTTAACAATCATAAGTATAAGGTGCAAGGGGTGTTCATGTTATAGACACGTCACGCTAGCTTTTATCCTATAACTTTCTTATAACACAAACTTCAAAACACCTTTCTCAATAACATTCATAACATATCACTAAAAAGCCGATTAAAAATTTAAAAAAAAAATCGCACACACAACATGCTCATTATGACCACAACGATGCGCGTATGACGCACATATATAACGATGTTATAAGCATCAAAATATGCCTATAGCCAGTGTCGTCTCTGAGTTTACGGAGGCCATGTGCAAAATTTTATTTATTGACAAAAATGAGGCGTAAGATAGAAAGTAAATAATTTTCTTAAAAGATAAAATGAGAAATAATTGTTTATAATATATTTTGCTAGCATTTTTATCTTCAATGCAACACTTTAAATCAAATACATAAAGTCACTTTTATAAAATATGTATACATATCATAATAAAATTTAAAAGCCTTTAAAATTTGAAGATTTTGTGCGACAACACATCTCGCATATCTTCATGTACGGCTCTGTGTATAAGAGACTACATCCACCACTCTTGTATAGTATCATAGCAACTAGTGCCGTATTTGAGGTGGGACGACTGTCAAGGTTCTCAACTTTACCACATATATTATATAGATATGAACACGTAGGTTTTTATTTATATTTTCTTTTTGTAAATGTTACATGAATTATGATTGAAACATAAATAGTTATAGGGTATGTGTCATGAAACATTCACCTATATATTATAAGACTCTCTTAGAGCGAGCGGTATCGATTGAGATAACACGCCAAATGAACTCAAAATTAAATCATTGGCATGCCAAATGATACCAGACAATATGTGAAAGTTGAGCCAAAAGGAATTTGAGCCACTCAAATGGCTCACGCCATTAGCTTTTGTGTGTGTTTTTTTATTCTTTTTTTTTTTTAATTGTGAGAGAGCGGGTATATTTATTGGGGTATTTTGTAGGACCCAATAACATGTTAATAATGTGTTATAAATGAGGGTGTTTTAGTTATTGGTGTATTATTGTAAGGTATATGATGTGACGTTGAGGTGATATACCAATAACATGTTATTAGTATTGCTCATACCTTGTGCTTTTAGCTTGTTGTTGATCTTATAGAGCTATGACCTGCCAACGCCGATGATGTTGATGCTGAAACCGAAGGCCGAGTTGAATCACGCAAAAACATCAAGTGAACGCAACTCTAATTTTTGTGTTCGAATATTAGTTAACAAACTATACGAAATTACGGATGCATGATATTATATATCATGAAAATGTTGTGTATATTACCGGATTAGAAACTAGAGAAGTATAAAGTAAGTTATTGGTTAAATTGAAGTGGATTGTCGGCGGAATAAAGGTTTTGGCTCCAATGAAGCATGTGATAGTGTCACGTGGCATGCCCTGTAAATTATGCTACCACAGTATCTACGTGTCCTTCACTCACATTCTTTTTGTATATCAACTTTTAACATTGCCTTCACTTTGTCTCAGTTAAACTTCAAAGCTTTTTGAAGAAAATGTTTTGTAACGTATTTTTCTGAATTATATTTATATTTCGTTTTTGAAGTAACTGTTTTGTAACTTAATTTTAGGCTACTTATACACGTAAAGCAAATTATAATATCATGCTAATTTGCCTCATGTCTAAGCGACTGTCTTAAACTCTTAATCGTTATCAAGTTATCAATTAAGTTCTGAATTTTCTAGAGCTAAACATTCACTTTTACCACACCACTACAAATAACATGTTTCTTTCTTAGTCAAATAAAGCTTATATTCATATTCATGCGTATTATTTTATTATTTTTATAGGAGCAAATTGACGAAGCTTGAACATATCATTAGAGGGGCCAATGTGTCAATTATAAGTTACTGAATAAGAAAGTTTTGCACTACCTCAATGTACAATTTACATTACAGGCAAAAGAATTTGGAGAGGCCAAAGCCCACCCTTGCCCTAAAAATTTCGAGAAATATAAAATATAGTAGCAAACAAATTTCTCAAGCTTGTCAATAGTTACAAAATGTTACTACTGTGAATTAACAATATGAGTTTAGTATAACCGACCATGTGATAAACTTATCCTATGTCAGGTTTCGCTCAATCCCACGTTATCTAGATTTCCGTACTAACGAGATCGAGTTTAATTTACATCAAAGTTAGTACAACATCTACTGGACCTTTTTTTTCTTGAGTTTGGTCGATTAATACATTGGATTTAAATACATCGCTACATAAACTCATACCGGATAAAACTTTCTAAATCGCTTGTTTGTACCATATATGATTCTAAATTGTGTTATAATTAACCACTTATAGTTATGTAAAGCGTCACATTTACAAAAGGCTAAATATTGCTAATTGTTGGCGTATGTACCTAAAATATCAAGCCGAAGGGACCAAACCATTCGGACAATCACCCAACGAACAAGACCAAGCAGGCTCTGACAGCGCCAAACAACTCATGCCGAAGGGTTTGACACAACCCTCCGGCACAACGGCTAGATTGCGTCACCAATTATAAAAGGAAAGGAATCTCGGGTCAAAATCCCTGACCTAACACAGGCAGAAGTCAAACAGAGCAAGTCAACCTCTCGCCCGAAAGGGTCACTTTCACCCCACGTGACCCTCAGGTAAGGACAAGACTTCTCATCTATAAAAGGAGAGAAATTACTGCATTAAAGGTCAACTCTCTTTACCCTACTTTTACACACAGTAACTCTGACATATCATATTCTAATTCTTACGTTGAAGCTTGGTCTAGGGATAAAACCCTAGGCGAGGCTAACGCGTGTTGTTCTTGTGCTAACAGGTCCGAAGGGTCCTGATCCGGAGAGCTGGACGAAGAGTCAGCCAAAGGATTAATGCTTGTTTAGGTGAAGACACATTTTTACCTCAACAAATTGGCGCCATCCGTGGGACCAATATTCAAACTACTGAGACTAGTAAATGGCGGGTCCCTCAACCGAAACACCATCCGGAGACAACCCTCCCAACTTAGAAGAACAAATACTGAGCCACATCACCTCGCTAAAAGCCCCGATAAAAGAACATAACACCAAAGGAAACAGCCCTTTGAAGCCTATACGGATCGACTTTGGGGATAAAACCGAAGAACCAACCAAGGAGGTGGAAAAAGAAAAGGACCCAAAAGGAAAAGGGGTCGAAGAAGAAGATCTGCAAAAAACCTAAAAGGACGCCCCCAGATGTCCGAAACACGAGATACCTAAGAATATCAGACTCTACGATAGATCCACGGATCCGGACGATCACATCACCCGTTTCTCAGGGGCAGCTAATCATGGTGGATGGCAAATGCCATTATGGTGCTGGATGTTTCAACAAACATTGGATGGGTCGGCGGAGGATGATTTGATCGCCTGCCCAACGGAAGCATAAACAGTTGGGATGAACTCTGGGAGGGTTTCCTTGAAAGATTCGCACTCAGGTGGAAGTGTCTCAAAGATCCAATGGAAATCACAAAGATCATACGGAAAGCCAATGAAATGTTACCAGAATTCAAGGAAAGATGGACAGATGAGGCTAGTTACATCCCGGGAGTGTCGGAGGTCATGCAAATATCATCTTTCATAAATGGGAGCAAATGCTCGGAGTTAGTAAAGCGTTTTTCGGACAAGATCCCAAAGACCGTGACCGAGATGATGAATAGGGTGGATGACTTCGTGCGCTCCGAAGAGGCCTACAACACCACGGAACTCCCTAGAGGATAACTGAACCAGAGATCATATGTTGCTGCACAAGACCAGGACCGACCGCCTCGGATCTCAAATTACCCGGACAGGCGGAGAGGAGACCGAAGAATGGATAACAGACCTCGCAGCCAACACACCCCCTATTACCCAGCTAGAACAGATAACCACAGGAATGAATACAGGAGAAACAATTATAGGAATGAAACTCGCCCAATAGACCTGAATCTCCTAACGAAACCACCAAAAGAAATCTTAGCAACCGAGCTCCAATTGAAACTACCGCCTCCCCCACCGTTGAAGGGGATGCCAAGGAGGGAGAACTTAGATAAATTATGTGACTACCATGGCGAGAAGGGCCACCTCTATCACCTCAAGGAACAATTGAAGGCGGCTTTGGAAACGGGCAAATTAGATCACCTTCTAAAGGATGTTAGGCAAAGAGGAAGGAAACCCCCAAGAGATAATCAGCCCGGCAGGGGAAGAGTTATCAACATGGTACATGGCGGGGGAATGGACATAAAAAGAAAGACCATCGACCAAGAGGAGGACTGGATGAATGTCCCCATAGCTTTCCCTCCAGTATTACCCGAAGACGTATCCGAAGAACCACTGATAGTCGAGGCGGATGTCGAAGGATACACGGTTAGAAGGATTTATGTTAATCAAGGAGCGGCGGTAGAAGTGATGTATGAACACTGTTTTCAAAATTTGTGCCCATCAATCAAGGCAAAACTAAGGGAAACAAACACACCATTGGTAGGATTTTCGGGAGAAGCAATCAAACCTCTAGGGAAAATTGATCTGAATGTTTGCTTCGGAAATGATGGTTTATTCCAGCGAACAGTAATGACGTTCGCGGTGATAAGATCCCCCTCTCCCTACAACATCATATTAGGACGGTCAGGCATCAGGCAACTTAGACCCATCCCTTCCACCATTCATTCCATGATGAAATTCCCAACGCCAAGAGGAATAGCTACCCTCGTCACCAGATCGGTCATCATCTCCGAGTGCTAAAGATTAGAAAAGCAGTTCCTAAAGGAAGGAACAAAAGGCAATGGGCCAGAGTGCGCCGCGGAAGTAGAAGAGCACCGCAGCAGGACGGAAGAAATAATGGTCAACCCGGGGTACCCCGAACAACTAGTCACCATTGGATGCAACTTCTCAGCGGAATGCAGGAGACAACTGATCGAATTGCTGAAAAACAACAAGGACGTGTTCGCGTGGCAGCTGGCCGACATGACTGGAGTCCCATGGCGAATCATAGAACACAAGTTAAATGTCAATGTGCAAGATAGGCCGATCGCTCAAAAGAAAAGAACTTTTTCGGCGGAGAAAAATCAAGCGATCAATACCGAAGTGGAAGAATGGCTGAAGGCTGGGATAGTCCGGTCGGTAAAATACCCCACATGGATTTCTAACCCTGTGCTAGTAAAAAAGCCGGAAGGAATATGGAGAATGTGTATGGACTTCAAAAGCATTAATGCATCTTGCCCGAATGATTACTACCCCCTCCCGGAAATCGACTGGAAGATTGAATCAGTCATGGGGTATAAATACAAATGTTTCCTCGATGCTTACAAGGGATACCATCAGGCACATATGTCAAAGGAAGACGAAGAGAAAACGGCTTTCTACACAGAGCATGGCACCTATTGTTACACAAAGATGCCTTCCGGTTTGAGAAACGCTGGAGCAACGTACCAGAGGCCGGTAGATTCCATGTTCAAAAGACAAATTAGCAGAAACTTGGAGGTATATGTAGATGACATGGTGATAAAGAGCAGGAGTGAAAAGGAGCTTTTGGCAGATATGGGAAAAACATTCGACAATCTCCGAGGAATCAATATGAAGCTCAATCCAAAGAAGTGCTCGTTCGGAGTCGAAGAAGGGAAATTCCTCGGATACATGGTGACCTCCGAAGGGATAAGGGCAAACCCAAAAAAGACCAAGGCGATAGCCGACATGCAATCACCAAAAACCCTTAAAGAAATGCAGAGTTTGAGTGGAAAATTGGCCGCCATGAACAGATTCCTTTCACGATCAGCCGAAAAAGCTTTACCATTCTTCAGTACCTTAAAAAATATAACGAAAGAAAATAAGAGCGAATATAGGTGGAGTGAGCAAGCCGAGGAAGCTTTTCAAAAAATGAAATGCATCATTTTGGAATTACCTCATCTCACCGCCCCGGTGGCAGAAGAGGATCTGTTCATATATTTGGCAGCGGCTGAAGAGGCTATCAGCGCCGCCCTGATGGTAGAAAGGAAGGGTAGACAGATGCTGGTGCACAATATCAGCCGAACCTTACACGAGGCCGAACGAAACTATGCCCCACTGGAAAAACTCGCCTTGGCTCTTCTACACTGTTCCAGAAGACTCAGAAGGTACTTTGAAGCCCACCCAATCAAGGTAATCACGGATCAACCTATCCGGGAGGTATTAAACAAGCCAGAATCCTCGGGAAAATTGATGAAATATGTCGTGGAATTAGGAGCATACAAAATCACTTACATCCCAAGACACTCAGTTAAAGGGCAAGTGTTGGCGGATTTCATAAACGAAATACCGGTGGACAAGGAGAGCAACCTCCAAGGAACAGGTAAGGGGATATACAACGTTTCATCGGGCGAAGAAGAGTGGACGTTGTTCACCGATGGGACGTCAAACAAGAAGGGAGCAGGAGCAGGTTTAGTGTTGATCAGCCCAGACCAAACAGAGTATACCTATGCCCTCCGGCTAAACTACCCAAGCACCAACAACGAGGCGGAGTACGAAGCATTACTGGTCGGTCTTAGAATTGCCAAAGATATGAAAATCCAAGTTTTGAATGCTAAGGTAGACTCGAACCTGGTATCAAGCCAAATCAACGAGGAATTCACAACTTATAAAGAGGGTATGGCAAAGTATCTGGCAAAAGCAAAGGAGTACATCGGATGTTTCAAGCAATTCAGAATACAAAGAACATCCCCAGGGCACAGAATCAGAAGGCGGATATCCTCAGTAAAATAGCATCGGTAGCCTTCGACCACTTGACTAAGGAAATACTCGTGGAAGTATTAGAAACACCTTCAACGGAAGAGGAGGTCATCGGCGCAATAGTCGAAGAGGAAGAAGAAAACTGGATGTCTCCTATCATCCGATGTATTACCGAAGGAAAATGGCCGGAGGATGAAAACGAAGCAAGAACCCTTCGGATGAAAATCAGTCATTACACGATGGAAGATGGAGTATTGTTCAAAAAATCATACCTGGGACCAATGCTAAGGTGTGTGGGCCCATTACAAGCCAACTATGTGGTAAGGGAAGTGCACGAAGGAGCATGCGAAATGCATTCAGGACCAAGATCCGTAGTAGCAAAGCTGATAAGATAAGGTTACTACTGGCCGACCATGCATAGAGATGCAAGGGAAGTCATCCAGAAATGTGAGTCGTGCCAGATACACGCCCCGGTACCCAAGTTGCCAAAAACCCTCATGACATCCATCGTGTCACCATGGCCTTTTTTCCAATGGGGAATGGATGTATTGGGTCCCCTCCCTGAAGCACCCGGAAAGGTAAAGTATGTCATTGTAGCCATCGACTACTTTACAAAATGGATGGAAGCAAAACCTTTGGCAAGAACCACCGGAAAGGAGGTCAAAAAATTTGTCTGGGAAAACATAGTGTGTCGCTTCGGCCTACCACATATCATTGTGATAGACAATGGTAGCAACTTCATCCATGATCCCTTCAAAAGTTGGTGTGAAAGGTTGAACATAAAACAGATAAATACCGCGGTGGCCCATCCCCAAGCTAATGGTCTGGTAGAAAGGGCGAATAAAAGCCTGATGCATGGTTTTAAGGCAAGATTGGGAAGAAGCAAAGCTAGATGGCTAGACGAACTACCAAATGTATTATGGGCTCACCAGACATCCCTCAAAACAAGCAACGGTGAGACAACATTCAGCCTTACATACGGGAGTGAGGCAGTAATCCCTGCGGAGATAGGAATGCCAACTTTTCGTACAATGATGGTAAAAGAGGAGGGAAGTGAGGGGGGAATACGCCTAAATCTAGACTTGCTATAGGAAATAAGGGAGTCAGCAGCAGTGGAAGAAGCCAGGTACAAGAAGAAGGTCGAACAATACTACAACCGAAGGGTAAGGGCCAAAAGTTTCAGAGTCGGAGGTTTCTTTTATCGAAAGAACGAGGCAAGCAGGCAAGAAAGTCTGGAAAAATTAGGACCGAACTGGGAGGGCCCGTACCGCATCACCGAAGCATACGAGAATGGATCTTACAAGCTACAAACTGCCGAGGAAAAAGAGGTGCCCCGCACCTGGAACGCAACAAATCTGAGAAGATGTTTCTTGTAGTTTAAAAGTGTTGTAAACCTAAGCCTAAGGACCACCTGTCATTGCAAACTTTATTATTATTAATTACAAATATAGCTCCCCGGACCACGGGAGAGCAATTTTCCCTATAATTGTTGTTTACTGAACATAATTCTCAAATGACCCCCTGGCAGGCTCGCGACCTCCAGGGAAAAATGGTCAATGTTCAAAGACGGTTCATACCCAAAAAGGGTTGCCATAAATAAAATCCGAATGGTTCATACTCAAAAAAAGGTTGCCGAGGTATAAAACCAAACGGTTCATACCCAAAAAGGGTTGCCGTAAGTAAAAACCAAACGGTTCATACCAAAAAAGGGTTGCCGAGGTATAAAACCAAACGGTTCATACCCAAAAAGGGTTGGCGTAAGTAAAAACCGAACGGTTCATACCCAAAAAGGGTTGCCGTAAATAAAAACCGAACGGTTCATACCTAAAAAAGGGTTGCCGAAGCATAAAAACTGAGCGGATCATACCCTCAAAAGGCGGCCGAAAGGCCAGGCCAGACGGTGCACATGTTGAAGCATTACATACAAAAAGGAGACATAACATAAACAAAGCAAGCAAAATAAGAACAAGAAAGCCATAAGGATATATTAAGAAATGTTCCAATAACAACCATAATGTCCTGGGGTCCAAACACAAAATTACCCCGTCATAATTAAACCCACCCCATCATTGCAAAAATCCCCATCCATAATACAATTCAGGTGACAAATACAAGAATGCAGAAGAAATCAAGCTTCAACAACGGGCGGAACATCATTCCCCCCACCATCCGAGCGGTCATTTTTCCTCCCTCCGGCACTCGTCCCAGCCGCACCACCATCTTTTCTTCCTTCAACATCTCTCCCAACAACTTCGCCCGAAGGATATACTGGAGCTTGGTCCGGTATAAGGGCCATGACTTCTTCAATCGGTCGGTGGCAAGCATTACGAACTTTATCCACATACAGATATCTCTTCACAAAAAGGTCATTATAAGCAGCTAAATACTTAGCAGGAGCTTCCATGTCTAAATCCTCCGTATCATCCAGGATTTTCTAACCTCTTCCTTTGAACGATTGATACCCACCCCATCCAACCATCCAGCCATCCCACACAAGCTAAAAGGGACGGCTAGTGAAGCCTTATATTCATGACTTCTAAGAAGACGAGTCACAACCGTAGGAATAAATTCTTTCACAAGCTTGGATCGGGTAATCTCCAGATGCCCCGCGGTCACCGCCATCTCCTTATGTTCCCTCCGAAGAACTTCATTTTCTTCTTCTTTATTTTTCAGGGCACCCTTAACCTCCATCAGTTCTTTTTCCAAACCCAAAATTTTTTCGCTCTGAGAGGCGGACAATTTCAACCACTCGGCTTTCTCGGCCTCCAAAGTGCGAAGCTGCCTCTTCAAACCCTCTTCTCGACCGGAGCACTCGGCATGCTCATCTCTAACTGTCTTCAACTGCTCCATCACTTTACCCAAATAATCAAAATTGTCCTTAGCAGTTTTTTCGCACCCTTTGTGCTCCTCGACCAACTCCCTATGATCATTGCCAAGGTTTTCGAAACGAACAAGCACGTCAGTAAGGGCAAGACTTCCCCTGGCCATAATACACCACGACCTTTGAACCGCTTCAGTATCGGTCAGGCCCTGCAAATAGGTCTCTTCGGCTGGCGGAGACAGATGAACAAGCAGATCCCGGTACATGTCATATCCTTTGACCCTTTCGTCTTTTTAATAGACCACCCCGGCACATAAGTTGTGTTTGACGAAGCCTTCCCTTCTTCGCCATAGTCCCTACCTTCCTGATGATGAGGAGGAGGAGAAGAAACCCCTACGGAAAAACAAATAAGGACAAAACAATAAATATACAAAAAACAAGCATAAGTAAAAAAAAATGAATGAAGCGAGAAAAACAAAAGACTTACTGGCCTCCTAGGGATCCGGCTGCTCAACAACACAGGACACTTCATGATCTCCGTCATGACCCACCGGCCACTCCTTGAAAGGATTCTCCTTAGCATGCGCAGCATCCAGGTTGTTACTGGAATGACCCTCCGGATTTTCCTTCTCCACGGTGTTGGTTTCATTCGGAAGAGGACCTCCGAAGGGTATGGCGTTTAGCGGTGAGGGATGTGCAGTCGACTCCACATTGATAACCGGTGGTGGACTCTTGTTTCTCCTCCTTTGAGGTTGGCCAGAACCACCCTCTCCGGCAGGGCGCTTTTGGGGCTTTAACCCTCCAGCTCGGGCCTCAGCATCTTTCCTTTTCTTCTCTTTAGCCTCCAAAACTTTCGGATCGGCCACCTCAACCCTCTTCATCGCATCAGATTTGGGCAGAACCGGAGTGCCAAAGAACACTTGGAATGGTCACACGCATGATGTGAGCTTGCCCCGGCTCATAGCGATCCCCTTGGGTCATGGCTGCCCCCTTGCGGTACTTCGGAGTAATAAGGTAGTCAGACATGGTTAGAGCTGCAACACAAACAAGATAAACAATAAGCCCATAAGAAAAACAAATTCCTAACTAAGTAGATAGAACACAAGCTAAGTACCATTCCCTTCGGCATCCTTCAGAGCCGCCCGGAAACCAGGATATTTCTAATTAGCTGACAACCCAACGGCATACAAAAAGCCAGGCGGAATCTTTATCAAATCGATAATGTTGGCGGACAACTTATCGGCATCCTATTCGGAAAACTCCCCGGAAGGAAAGGGGTCGGAAACATCCGAATCTGGATGCCTCCACGGCATAGCAAAAGGGATAGCTCGACGGTCAATCAAAAAGAACATATGCTTCCAACCTTTTAACCCGGACAAAATCTCCCTAAAGCAGACCCAGCGACTTTTACCCTCCCTCTTAGCGAAAGTGAACCAGTGTCCTTGTTTATGTAACTTATAAAAAGCACGAAAAAGGGAGGTTGTAGGAATAACATGAAGGCTACGGCTATATACTTCAAAAAGAGTAACCCTATGTAAACCTAACGGCACTAGCTGCGAAATGTGAACCTTATAGTAATGCACAACGTCTTAAAGAAAGGTGGAGAAAGGGACGCTAATACCCCCTTCCATAAAGTACTCTAAATATAAACCTATCGCGTCGTCTCCTAAACTTCCCATGGTAAAACCGGACGGTGGGAGGCTCAGATGGAGGTCAAGGGGAATCCAAAAACTGTCTATTGCCCATTTCAACCCCGTTTCGGTCATGTTGGAGGTGTATTTATCTAGATCAAATTTAGGCTTCGGATCCGACGGACCTTCAGAAGCAGGTCCGGAGTCATAATCGGAGGCTGAGTCGGACGCATCCGACATGATAACCGGAAGGGAATGGAAATAGCCTAAGTTTAAAATGCAAGGAAAACTAGAACTTACCTAGACAGGAGACGAAGAACACAAAAACCGTTCGGCAGAAAAACACAGAAAACGTATATGTGTAGAAATTTTTATTGTGGTAAAAATGAAAGTGACAACGCTATTTATAAGCGAAAAGGAGGATAGGTGAAACGTCCCGTCGTGTCAACATAATCACCGCACAAAATACGTCAGCTGCCACGTGTTGAAATCCTACGGCACAGTAAAAAAGCCAGTGCCTCGTCACATACGAACATTTATTAATTTTTGCACCATTAAAAAATAAAGAAATAAATAAAAAATAATAATAATAAAACGTTCGGAACCACTCAATATCATGAAATGAATACATTAACATGATACTGGGGGGGGGGGGGACATGTTGGCGTATGTACCCAAAATATCAAGGTGAAAGGACCAAACCATTCGGACAAGCACCCAACGAACAAGACCAGGCAGGCCGCGACAGCCCCAGACAACACATGTCGAAGGGTTTGACACGACCCTCCGGCACAACGGCTAGATTGCGTCACCAATTATAAAAGGAAAGGAATCTCGGGTCAGAATCCCTAACCTAACACAGGCATAAGCCAAACAGAGCAAGTCAACCTCCCGCCCGAAAGGGTCACTTTCACCTCACGTGACCCTCAGGTAAGGACAAGACTTCTCATCTATAAAAGGAGAGAAATTACTACATTAACGGTCAACTCTCTTTACCCTACTTTTACACACAGTAACTCTGACATATCATATTCTCATTCTCACGCAGGAGCTTGGTCTAGGGATAAAACCCTAGGCGAGGCTAACGCGTGTTGTTCTTGTGCTAACAGGTCCGAAGGGTCCTGATCCGGAGAGCTGGACGAAAAGTCAGCCGAATGATTACTGCTTGTTTAGGAGAAGACACATTTTTACCTCAACACTAATACAATGACAAAGAAAAACAACATTGGCTACAAACGATAACATGAGAACTTGGTAAATATACTAAATGAACAACGATGCCATTCACAAAAAACTTCAACTTAGATATGCACCTTTAATTAAAGACTTGTGATTAGGTCATCTCAAGAGTTACTGAGGGTAAGCAAGATGTGTATTTGCAGAGGGTCTTAAATTTTTAAGGGCCAATAATCATGTTCTTTTTCTTTTTTTGGGACTGGGCCTTCGTATCTAAGGGTCAAAGTATAAAACATATATTGGAAGTCTCAACCAACGAGAAAAGACTCATTATAATGCATTGCATTGATGTCTTCAAACTCGAAACACCATATGTTGGTTCCCATCAACTCATTTAGACGGTATAATGATGATAATGGAAGGAAACTATTATATTTTTTACTTAGAGAGGCGATATGCATACCACAAAAAATGATATTATAGATCACAAATATACATATATAATGCTGCGCTGTGTGTATCAATGAAGTGATTTTGTAGTGTGTCCTTTAACTTTTTGTTTACTTGTATAGGGCCTTGTAGCATGATCTGGCTCGGGTAACTTCATAAGATACAATTGAGCATAAAAGAAGTCTCATGAGTCATGAGTTATTTGAGGTTAAAATTTTGACCTTATAAGCTTGTCGAACATCCATTATGGGAACCGACCTGAAAGGGAATACAACTCTTTATTTAGACGAGGCCGTCATGTGTGAATTCTGAATTTAACTTTCAAATATTTATAAGTCAAGCAGGACCTTTCAAATATCACTTCAGTAATAAACAATCTTTGTACATAGTGTTTATTGTGAGAATGCTTGTTTGGTCTATCTCCATTTTCCCTCTAATCTATCAAATGTTAACTGTCGAGTTGTCGTATGACAAAGGTTCATGTCACTTCCTTTTCATAACATAACATTACCTATATACAACTAAGGAACAACTTATAAAAGAAAATAAACTTGCACATACAACACTTGATATACAACTACAAAAACTTTGTTACAATCAGTAAGTAAGCCAAAAAGAGTTGCAACTAAACTAGGCAAATAAAATGATGCCTAAAATGGAAAGAAAAACGTAGACTCAAGAGCATGCAACAATTTCACAAACAGCAATGCCAGTTACTGCTAAAAAAAATACAAACTTATACATACATTAACACATTGAAGAGTCGCTTTCCAGCTTCTGTAACCGAGAGCAAACCATCTCAGAAGTTACGATTTCTGGGCTGCTCTATCATCAGGGCCAGCAAGCATTATCTGTGATTTTAGCCATTCAGGGGTTTTAAGATCTTTTTTCGATGCAGTTAGAAATTTCAATCGACGAGGATAGAGATTTGAGGCTTACATTGCAATCGAAGGCAAATCTGCGTGCCAGCATAATAGCAGCATTTCTTTCTCTTTCTGATTCAAATCCCAGCACAAATGAGAGTCCAATCTTTGGCTGCCAAAATGATGCTTGAGCTGCAGCATTTCCACCACCCCTAACTCCGCATAGCTTCATTTTTTACACGATTTCATAAATAAGCATAAAATTTAACAAAATTATCAAGATTTTGAACCTGTAAATATTTCCCAACAAAGGCAGCCGGGCTTGGCATTGTTTGCTCAAAATGTCTCAAATGTTCATAGATTCTGAGTGATGTCGCAATTTTATCCCATTTACTAAATAATGGGTCAAGTTGGGTTTGTGTTTTATCTCAAACAAGTCAGATTTATAGAATACGTTGAAGTCTTCTTAAAGGGGAAAACGACAAATGGGTAGAAAGTTATTCAGAAATCTAAATTTTGATGCATACAACTTCTCAAATTGTTTCATCCAAGGGCCTAGATTAGTGTGATAATATTGTTTTTGTAATCATAACTAAAACTTTGATTAATTAGAAATATTACAAAATATACAAAAAGGTGTTTACCTGTCAAACCTTCCTGACCCGGCACATACTAAAAACAATGGCATGTTTTGACCCCACACCCGAACCCACCTCACCCACCCATGTATTTCCCCACATAAACATAATGAAAGTTCAGGGACCCAAGATGACGTGTAGCTTTGTCCATAAAAGCTTACCTGCATCGAAGACGAATAATATTCTTTAGCAACTGATGTTTTTCCTTTACAAAGTTTCATCCTCATCTTCACCACATGAAGTACATGTATAGACTCTGAAGAATGGTCGACTCCATTCATTTGAATAATGACTCCCTGCATTTGGAACAATGTATATATATTAAATACAATTCACATCATTTTTCATTGATATCACAAACCATGTCATTATATATAGTTCAATATGGAATGACATTAAAGAAAAAAATAAAAAGAACACATGTAGCTTACATTAAATTCTGTGTCATGTCGGCGCACCAAGGCTTCAACATAGTTTCCTAGTCCTGCAGCTGTAAAAAACAACTATGTCAGTTGGTTTGTCATGATGAGGAGCCCGAAATATTAATACAATTTTTTCCTAAAAACCATTCTATCGATTTTTCCTAACACCAGAACTATGGTATATATTTAACACCAACCTGGATCAAAGGGATCGGTTGTTGCAAGTGTAATACTTTAACCATTTGAGATAACATCAACTTGCATAATCCTTCCAACATCAGAAGGTTCGGGAGCATAAATAGACTTGGTGGCCCCTAAAATCAGAGATGATTAGTGTTGCAGAAACAATAACAACTGATTGAACACAAAGCAGTTTCTAATCCATGACCATAAGCATAAACAGATATAGGATGCCAAAGTACTTGGAGATATGATATTTACATAGACAAAATCACACATTTGGTCCCTGTGGTTTACACCAAATAACAGGTTTAGTCCCTAAGTCATTTTAATTACACCACACATACATATTTTTGAAACCTGTTGCCCATTTAGTCCCTATTAGAGGAAATAGGGACTATCCGTGTAATAAAAAACTGTAAATAATTACACAGATGATCCCTATTTTTTAAAATAGGGACTAAATGGGTAATAGGTTTCAAAAATAGGTATGTGTGGTGTAATTAAAACGACTTAGGGACTAAACCTGTTATTTGAGGTAAACCACAGGGACCAAACGTGTAATTTTTTCTATTACATATTCTGTAATACATTATAATTTTAAAAGTGCAAAAAGTGGCCTTAAAAGAAACATGAAGTAATACTGAATAATACAAATTGTAGCTTATAAGTAGATTGAATTGAGGATAATACCACCGTCATTTAAATATATGATGAATTTAATAGAAGGCACCAAATTTATTTAAGATGTATTAAATGATAGGAAGTACTAATAGGTGGCGAGGGTGAAATTTTGTTGATGATTGATAGAAATTAAAAACTCTTCAGTGAAACAACAAAATGGCAAGAACTACTGAGCATGTATTGAAATGAGTGCGAGAATGTATTCATGCAATTGTAGATCTCTTTGTTGACATATCCAACTGTATGTAATACGAAAGTTACCAAAAAGATTCTATCTTTGCACGTTAACATGTATGGTCGATCATTTGAAGGACTGAAAATCAAATACCTGAAATAACGTCCCTGTTTCCACCTTCAGATGTCAAACGATACCACTGAACTGAACATTCTGAAAGCTGAGGGGCTCTATCAGAACATGGTTGGATCTGCAAGTATGAGCCCAAAGCAGTTGTGCCATCTAATTCAAACAAGCTGGATCCACTTTCCTCTCCCCTCCTGCTAATTGCCAACTGAATTTGGACAAAAACAAAATAATTAAAATCAACAAGCAACTTATCCAAACTTTATGCGACACATTTCTTTTGCATGAAAGTTCAATCCAATCACACCTCTTTGCTAACCATTACAAGACATTAATAACGTTAATTTCGATCCACAGTATACATATATTTTTCTGTTTTAGTAGGGTATTTGACTTTATGTCATGTTAAAAGTTTCATATCTTGTGAGTAGCTGATTATAAAGTAACATATTTTGTTTACTTCGCCGATCATATAAGGCAGAGTGATCAAAGAGACTGTAAAATAAATAAAGCCACCTCTTTCTGAAGCTCAATTGAACGCTTTGACTTCTCAGCCAGTTGAATTCGTAATGCCTGAAGCTCGTGCTCCATGTCCATAACCTGCATATAATTATATCAAACAACAGAAACATGGGCCACAGATATACATGTACAGATCCAAAACAAGTAAACATATAGAAATTAAAACGAGCATATATCCAGGTAAGAACCTTGCTGGGTTGATGAAGCATTTTGATCCGCCTGGCCTCTTGAACCTCCTTCATTAATGCTTCCATATCCTAAATATGAAGCTAACTACAGTTAGTCCCATTTTAATTAACTACAATGCTTTTAAGTAGTTTAACATTTGACATATGCACCTTCTCGGATGCTCAATAGAGACAAATCTCCATACATACACAAATACAAATACAAAAATAATAATAATACTCATATAAGCAAAAAAGTGTTGTTCTTTTCTAGAAAAATAGCCGAAGACACGTTGCTTAATGTAGGAATCCAGAAAATAAACTTGGTTGTTTCAAAGATTAGTAATTCAAGAAACATAACCTTTTAACTAAACTATGTCACTACTTCCACACAAGTTTCACAAGTTTTACAAATAATAATGTAAGCCCCCAAATGTCATTTTGTCATGTTATTTAACGACTTTCTACAGCAAAAACGGTAAGTACTTGATCAAAAATATCAAGTTTAGAGCAACAAAATCATACAAAGAAATGTATGTGGAAAGAAATAACAGCAGAAATGTACAAAGCATGGCACACCACAGCAAAACAGAGATGTTTTAGACTTTTTTTTTAAAGTTGACTCCGCGAAAATGCTATAACAGAGTGAAGGAGAGGCTCAACTTATTATACTTTATTGTAATTTGGCATTGTACTAATAAAACTAAAAAACAAATGGAATATAGAACTACACTCCCTGCATCCTTGAATAAGTTTAACTTCAAAATTGGACAGACATTTATTTAAAATTCAGACTACACAGATTTATGAAATGTTAATAGATGAAACTAGAATGAGAGAACAAACCAAATGTAAAAATATAGAACCTAGGTTCCTATACTTTTAGGAAAAGACCACTTAAAATAGGGCAAATGGCACAAAAAGGCATCAAAGTTAGGGTCCATTTCCAATTAAGGTATTCTACTTTTTTTCTTGCATAAAAAGGTACTCAACAAAAAATTTTGGCGGATTTGGGTTTTTTACTAACGTTCGTTAACTCACTTCGTTAGTATATTACATGTTTGGTCCTCGAATTCTTATAATATTTCATTCAACATCCAAAAAAAATGTTTTATATATGTTTCTCTCTCTCTTGAACGACACAAAAAAAAGAAAACAGAGAAGAGACTATTTTCTCTCCTCCCTCTCCCTGGTGAACGACAGCAACACCACCACCCCCACCGCCTCACCTCCACTTCTGCCACACTACTTGATAGCATCACAACTATCACCATCATCAACACCAATAAGGGTTGCGTTTATTTGCTTCGGGTATGTTTTAATTTGAGTTAACCACAGCCGCTCCATCACCACTTGATAACACCACCATCTTCATCTCCACACATTTGGTTTGCGACAGAAACACCCAAGAGGGTGTGTTGTGATTCAGCGCAGAAACAACCCAGCAAGGTCTCGGGTTCGAGCCTTGGGGTTGTTGGGTTTTAAATTGTTGATGTTATTTGAGCCTGAAGAGTGTGCTTGTTGTTTGTTCTTCTTCTTATTTGAGCCTGGAGAAGCACCAAAGGGTGCGTTGGTTGGTGTGTTTTGGCCAACGCAACAGCCCCAAAAGGGGTGCTTGTTTGTGCGTAACAGCAGCCCCACAGGGTTTTGTTTGGTTTAGTCTCGGCTCGACCACGACACCCCAAGGATGTTTTGTTGTTCTCGGTTCACAGGTAAGACACCAAGAGGGTGTGAGTCGTGACCCGTATAGGATCGCAGGTTCGATTTATGTTTGGTTGCAATCGGTTTGACAAAGTGCTCATTTTGTTTTGTTTGGATTCGCGATTTAGATTTGCTTGTTTTGTTTGTAATAAGTCATGACTTATTTGTATATGTTATAAATTTGATTTGCTTATTAGTGTGGCTTTGATTTTCGATTCAAAAAGAGAAACAGCCAAGGGAGTGTTTAATTTCAATTTTTTTTTTTTTTGAAATTTTTTTTTGGATGTTGAATGAAATATTATAATAATTCGAGGACCAAACATGTAATATACTAACGAAGTGAGTTAACGAACGTTAGTAAAAAACCCAAATCCGCCAAAATTTTTTGTTGAGTACCTTTTTATGCAAGAAAAAAAGTAGAATACCTTAATTGGAAATGGACCCTAACTTTGATGCCTTTTTGTGCCATTTGCCCCTTAAAATATCACATAAATCTGACTATGGATACACTCAACGTAAGTAATTATGATGAACATGAGCAACCAATTGTTTCAGAAAATGTCAAACAACCTGGGTTCCAGAAGCTCGTGACAATTTTTCTTGCTCCTGAAGAGCTTCTTCCACTCTCTGAACTGCAGCTCTGGCGTTCTCAATTTCAGTCCTTGCAAAACTTCTTTCTTCATCAACAAGCTTTTTAGCATCTTCTGAAGCCTGAATAACAGTATGAGAGATTATTCACAAGGGTTTGTACACAACAGATGAGAAAATACAACCAAATATAATACAAGTGTGAAGGGAAAAAATGATAAGGCTAAAATCCATTTATGGCGTATCAAAGAAAGTCGTGCAGGTGTCAGTTTGTACATAATTGATTTTTACTATAGTTAGACCTTGATGCTACAAAATTGATTTCCTATCAGTTTATCATGTTAAAAGACATTAAATCTACAATGACCTTGTTTCAACCTTGATGCTACAAAATTTATTTTTACAATGGTTAGAAAAAAATATTAGTAAGCAAAACATACTTGAAGACTGTTTTTCTGTTTGACATATAATTTCAAAAATCATCTAACATTCATATATTCCCTAGTGACTAGCATAAACAGAGTATTTATTTTTGGAATATGTGGCTAAAATATTTGAAGACCCGAAGTGAGTATTGTAACCACTGCCAAGGTGGTGTCAACAGCTTATGTAAGGTTTAGCAGCATATATGGATATGTCATGCATCACTTATTTTAAGAAAGGAATACTAAAAGAACCAATAGAGAACAAATTAATGATAATCTTCACAAACCTGCTGAAGAAAACTTGCAAGTTTTTTAACCTCGGCCTTCTCTTGAATTAATTCTCCCTCCCTCTGAGTCAACTGAACAGCTAAAGCTTCAACCTATAATAGTAGACGGATATGTACAGTTAAACATCACAAATCGATTACTGAAAACTTATTAATTAACAGTAAAGCACTTCAAAGAATGATCTTTTAGAAGAAAAACTAATAGATAGTAATTGGGAGTATAAGAACTAGAAAAGATATGAGACTAACCATAGAAATAGCCTCCTCTACATCATCTTTGTTTTTACCAACCACGCGCCCTCTAAGCGATTCAAGTGCATCTCTAAGCTTCTTTAGAAGAACATGTTTCTCCAAACAAACCACGTCCCTGAGTTTCGCCTGTTCCCCATACGCAAACAGCTTTCAGTATAACGTAATATTTTTCTAACATCATGCAAATTTTCAGAAAACAAACCTCGTCAGATAACTTAGCAGCAGCAGCTAAACCCTTTTCAAATTTACTAGCCAAATCACGAACTGATAAACGTTTCTGTTGATCTAACAGCTGAGCAGTCTCTTTGGCTATAACTTCCTTCATAGAAACCGACTTCCCATTTTCATTCTCATTTTCGTCATTAGCTCCAGTTCTATAATTAGGAAACCGAGTAGAAGCAAACATCACATCTGCTGACACAGGTGGAACTGCCAAGCTTTGCATTGTATAACTAAAATCACGGCCTACCCGCGTCATACTTGTGAATCAAATATATCACTCTGTCAAATCATAAGAATCACAATGGTCTTAATATCATATCTAAAAGCTATATAACCAAACAAACCAACATTGTACTAGTTCCGAATAATTCACTAGATATCTTCATATTCACGGTCAAACCAATCATTTTTCTTAGTTATCATTTAAACCCTTGTAGAATACATATCAATCAAATATACTAACCTAATCCTATAAGACTAAGTACATTAAGAGGTGTTTCTGATATTTTTTGTCTTTGGCGCATAAATTTTTATTTCAGTAAATAGTATGTTAAAAAATGGGAATTTTTAATCAAATTCTTATAAAGTGTTTTGAGGTTAAATACCATGGTATTAATTTCATCTCAAATAAGCATTTCTCTACCTACTTATCAGAAAACTAATTGCATTATTAAGCAGAAAAAAGTAAGCAATCTCAACCACCCCCCTAAACTTTCAAACCCTAAAAGCCAAAGTAAAAAAAATGTAAATAAAGGGCTAATAACATTAACCACATATGCAAATTCAATCAAGAATATAAAAGGGTAAAAACCCAACAAAAAAATGAAAACTTTACCATTACAATCAATGTAATTTAGCAGATCATGAAGTGAAAATAAATATAAAAGAGAAAAAAGAAGGAAAATGAACTTACATTAGAACATGTACAAAAAGTAAATAATTGATGAAAAAAGGTTTCTGGAGCAGGTTGAAGATTTGAGGCAGAGTCAAATAAAAACAAGAAGAAAAAAATCAAACAGAAAGACAAAAAGACGGAAACTGGAATAATAAAATTTATTTAGTAATTTTTATAAAAAGGAGAATGGGGTTAGTTGTTGTGTTTGAAAGTAATACTTGTTCTACTAGTACTATTAAGCTCATGATGATGCTGTTTGTGTTTCTGTTTCTGTTGTGTTGGGTTCCGCTGAATTATGAAAAAGGTGAGGTGGGGACCCATCACTATTCTCCTTTCTCTCAGATTTAACTATTTTTTGTTTCAAATTTTCATTTTTATCTTAGTTTTAAAAGTCGCGTTATGACGTTGTTAAGTCGTTAGACGTGACCTTCACATCACTCAATAGATCAATGCGTTGCTTTAGGTGTGACGTGAGATGAGGCGTGAAAAGACGCAAACCGTAGCACTTTTATTTAATTTAAGTCCGATAAAAATGTTTTTTTTTTTAAATAAAGAAGATTAAATGAAAAAATAGTTTCTTTACTTAATTCCTCATGTATAACACTTTCTATAAACTTAATATATGTGAAATATGATAAAATATATAAATGTATTAATATTTCATATTTTGTGTCGTTTTAAGTTACACTTTAGAAAACATTATGGCTTCGCCATAGCTTCTAACGCGTGAGGTTTGGCCAAGCCGATACACAACACCTAACGCTATTTATAACCTTAATTTTTACACACAATTTAGTGTTACCTGCGATTGCATCGGGATAAAACATACTCACGGGAAAAGCTTTTATTTTAGGAAATCATTAATCCTCTAAAGATTAGAGCAAGGGGTGAAGGGGAGTTATAATCACATTATAAGGGTGTTGTGGTGCCTATTATGGCGCGGAGTTATAGTCACTTCATAAGGGTGCTTTGGTGCCTATAATGGCGCCATGGTCGTCATGGCTATACCATTGGGAACAGCTTAGCGACGGATAATTCAGAATCAGAATCCTCACGCGTTATAGGCGCATTGTCATCCGCATAGCGAGCGTTTTTGAACATTTTGGTTTATTGTGAGTAAGTGATGTATTGTTTGTGGCGTGTTATAGTAATGTTATTGTAGAGGGTGTTCATTTAACTTTTGTTATAAAAATGTTATAGAGTAAAAGTTGGCATGACAACACCTATAACATGCGCATATAGCTCACTGCACCTAACGCTCTTAAAAGATCAAATATGCACCATCTACTTTATTTGATCCAAGAGTTCAAATTAAAACTGAACTAAAACTTAATTTTATTAATAAAAAAAAAATATTAATAGAGGGGCAGTAATGTCTATTCACGTGACCCACCTAACAAATCATTATACATTCGAGTAATGTGCAATACTTTCAGTTACAACCATACACATTATTTATAATATAAACATAGAGGTGGCAGAACGGGCGGGTCAGGCGGGCTTGGGCCACGGGTCCATACCGGCATGGGCTTAAATGGGCACGAGTCAAACGAGCTCAAGTTATACGAATCGCTTTAGAAAATACCCAAAACGAGGAAAAAAATTCTCCAAACCTAACACTTCATTTATATTTAAATTACTAAATATATTATATTTACAAGTTTTTTTTAAACATTTGCAATGTTCTCTAATTGAAAAGAAAAAATATGTGCTCGTTAAATGCCTATTTAAATTTTAAAAATACAATACATGCCCATTTCAAAAAAAAAGAGATAGCTAAATGCACCCAAATGTTTTACAAATTAGCCCGTGAAAACCCATTTTTATGATTTTGAGCATAAATTGCCACCTTCATATAAACAAGTGTGATTTTCAATATAACCACATGTGATTTTATTTGCAGCTATATCTTTTTGAAGATCCAGATATGCATTTGTTTATGCAATAACTAGATTTTCTTCATTTATAACACAATTTTCATCAGCAATAACATGATTTTCGTCATAAAGAACTTATTTTTTATCCTCCATAGCCGTATTATCATTCAAATCTAACTGATTGTTTGTTAATTGATAATTTCGAACCTAAAGAATAAAATAATTTTGAAAGTTATGATCAATGACGAAGATTTAGTTTAAATCTACAATTGTTGAATGTTTTTTAAGTAAATTTGATGATTAATTTCAACTGTGTGTTTGTGCGTGTGTATGTGTTTGTTCGTTAAAAATCAAAATCTTGGCCTTATGGTAGATAATGAAATGAGTTTTGGAGATTTTTGGCTTTGCGATAAAATTACCCTTAAGTGTAGAAATCAGATTTAATTTGAACAATTAAATTAAAGTGAAATGGATGGTGGGGATTTGATCTTGAAAGAAAATTTGCTCTATTTTGATCTCATCTTGTTAGGATTTAGAAAATCCATATGAAAGACTCGGTCACCCTGACTGTTATTTAGCACAAGTTAGTTCGTAGTCTTAAACGTAGAATAGTTAGTTTAAGTATCACCGTGGAGTCGGGTCGGGTCTTTACCCACTGTCAGCCCGCTCTACAACCCGTAGGAGCGTTTATGTGTAAGTATAAATACCCTTTTCCACCAAGGGAGAATGTTGAAACTTCATTTGGTTAAATCTAATCCAAGTTACTTTCTCTCTCTAAGAAGTCTCCCAATCTCTTCTTCCTCTCTTTAAACTCACGGCCAAACATCAAGATCCAAACGTGTTTATTTTATTTTAGCAACCTACAATTGGTATCAAGAGCCATGGTTTGATCTTCTAGGTTGTGGGTTCTCGGATTTGTAGTTTGGTTCTTGTGTTTTTCTTTGGTTCAACTAGTTCTTGATGAAAACACCTTGGTTTGATCTTGTTTATGGTTAGATTCGTGATATGTTTGTACTTTCATGTTTAGAGTTGATGTATGAGTCTTCCTTAGTGATTAGTTGGTGCATTTCATTAGTTTAGTAGATGTTATAGGTGTATTTGTAGAGTTTGAAATTTTATTCTTAGTTGCGGTTTGAGCCTCGGATTTGTTGTTCATGGTTGCAATTTGAGAGTGCTTTGGAAGTTCTATGTTGCGGTTTGAGAAGTCCCAGCGTTGCGGTTTGGTTTGTAGCCAAAAATGGAAAAGGACAAAAACTTCGAAAACCACCATTTGCCCCTTTGGGGTTTGTCTTTTTGCTTCTGCATTTTGACAAGTTGCGATTTGAAGAACTGCATTTTAAGAGTTGCGATTTGTGCTTGCGGTTTGAGGGTTGCGATTTGAAGAACTACGTTTTAAGAGCTGCGATTTGTGTATGCGGTTTGAGGGTTGAGATTTGAAAACTGCGGTTTAAGAGCTGCGAGTTAACCTTGCAGTTTGACAATTGTGTTTTAGTAGATTGCGGTTTGGCAGTTACGGTTTGAGTAAATGCGATTTGACCCTGCGATTTAAGCTTGCGGTTTGACATCCAAGACCATTTTTTTATTAACTAAACGTTGTGCTTCCAAAATTCTGTCTCACGGATTATCTTTGATTTTGTAAAATCCCGCGAAAGAATCTATTTCTCGGTTTAAACCTTAGATTTGTAAAATCCCGTGTAAAGTTCACAACATGTCTACATTTTCTGATGACATTCAAGTTGCCGGGTCCGATACCCGCCCTCCTATGCTAGATAGGATGGATTTATGAATCATGGGCACAACAAATTTGATTGTACTGCTTGGGTAAGGAAAATGGCATCAACATTCTTCGATCCATTGATGAAGAACCATATAAGTTGGGCACTACTAGAGATACAATCTCTACTGTTGATGATGGAACTGTCACTCTTAGAATGGACAGACCACGTACCTACAATGACCTCGATGAGACTGAAAAGAAGCGGTATGATGCAGATATACGAGCTTCCAACATTGTGCTTCAAGGGCTTCCCAAGGACATTTACAAACTCATTAACCACAACACTGCAGCTAAAGCAGTTTGGGATAATGTTAAAATGCTTCTTGCTGGATCTAAATTGACAAAAAAAGATCGAGAATCACAGTTGTATGATGAGTTTGAACACTTCCAGATGAAACCGGGTGAGAATATCAAGGAGTACTATGTTAGATTTCACAAACGCGTCAATGGCATGAGAATCATCAAGATGACAATGCCAAACATTCAACTCAACTCAAAGTTTGTGAATAACATGACACCCGAGTGGGATAGGTTTGTAACAGCAGTGAAGCTTAATAAAGGCTTGAGAAATACAAACTGTGAACAACTGTATGCATACTTACAACAACATCAAAAGCATGCTACATATGATCGTCTGATCATGGAAAGCTTCAATCCAACAACAATGAATGATCCTTTTGCACTGGTTTCAAATGTTCAGCCTGTCACTTAATCATCACAATCTCAAGGTTATCAGTACCCATCCTTTTCACGTAACCGGACACTCACGCCGATTAGGGATATACTCCAACCGATAAGATGATTGAAAATCTCTCCAACCAAGTCGCCTTGCTCGCTCAACAATTCAAAGAAGCCCTACCTCAAACCAACAACCAACTTCGTACTTCATTAAATCCACAGAATCAAGCTACTGTGGAGGATGGAAGGATTGTGGTTCAGAATGTTCAAGGGCGACAGAACATGATCCAAAGAAATGTTGTTGGAGGAAATGGTGCGGCTGGTGTTGGTAGTGCACAGAACATAGGTGGGAATGTTATGCCAGGACAAGGAAAGCAAATCAAGTGCTACAACTGTGGTGGTGTTGGACATATTTCTAGAAATTGCACTCAGTCAAAGCATCCACAGAACTCAGATTACTTCAAGGATGTGATGTTGTTGATGCAAGCTCAAGAGAATGGCGCTGCATTGGATGAAGAAGAGCTATTGTTTTTGGCTGGACAAGGGGAAAATACTTTTGATGCAGATGTTGATGACTAACCAGTCTATGATATGGCCCAAAATGATCCCAATATCTTTCAAGTCAATGAGTGTGATGCCTTCGACTCAGATGTTGATGATGAACCCACTGCTCAAACCATATTCATGGCAAACATATCTCCAATGGTCTCTTCACCTCAACAAGTTGGTCCCTCCAATGCATCAGTTATCTCTAAGGTACTTGTAGGATCGATAATATTATTGTGTTGATGATTCGGGTGGTCTTGGATGATGGAAATACATGTTAGCCATATTTAGAGAGAGAAAGATAGAGAGGGTGTTCTTGCTAGAGACTTGGTTCACAAATTATGGAAGGTTAGATTATAAGAAGCTCCACCCCTTCCATGGATGGAAGGGGTATTTATAGTTACAAACATACCGTCCTCCTAACGGACTGTGGATCAGGCATACAGTGGGTAAAGACCCGTCCTTCCTCCACGGTGTTGCACTAAACTAAACTACGCTACAAACTAACTAATAAACTGCTAAATAACGTAACTAATAACAAGTCTACGAGCTAACTTATGCTAGATAATATTTGGGGTGACCGACTCTTCACTTATGGAATTTCCAATTCCTAACAATCTCCCCCTAAGGGAGGTCACCCCATGTTTTACATTTTGAATCCTATCATTCTATTCTTGACTTTGTTCTTGAGCTCGTAGACTTCAATTCTTCAATTCTGCAATCTTTGTGCTTAAGTAGTGATTCTTCCAAGTCCGCATAGATTAGTACTTTAAGTGGAGGCCTTTCAACTGATCCACATCTTTGATGATCTTCGAGCTTACTTTGAGATCATCAGCCACAACAAATCTCTGGATCACCCTTTATAGTGTTGCCATCATGTAATGTTGTGACTTTTGGACCGACATGCTCACACCTTTTGGATCATGACATCTTTCCATCAGAGTAGCGGAAGCTTTACTGACTCATGATATTTGCGGCGTAGCGAGAAGCATAATATAAAAATATCGAGCAGTTATGTAGATATGCACCAGTCATGATTTCTTCAATTAAGTGTGGATGTTGTGAGCATGCGGCTTTGTATTGACTCCTCAATTACGATGGTACAGCAACCATCCAAATGTACCGCAAACAACAAGTTAGCAATAAAACACACGAAAGTGTCTTTGATCACTTTCGTTGAATTGAGGTACACGGCCCACGGTTCCTCGTTGATCAGCACAAGTCTTTGTGATCGTAGGATTCTAAGAATCTCCTTGACGAGTGGTTTGTTGCTCTAGCCGTTCTCAAACCGGAACGTCTCAAAGAAGACAACACGAATTGAGTGAACCAAATAATTGAGATTCACCGATTGATGAAAAATGATTTGAAAACAATCGCGTATTGCTTAGAAGAAAGAGTTTTGCAATATGACGAAGGTTTTATAAGAAAGATCAATTTTCAATCAAAAATACTTTTTATATTTGAAAAGAGTACACATTCGATGTGCTAGATAAAAGAAGAGATTCGCACATCGAACGGTTTTTCCAAAAGTATTTTTTCAATCAGAGATACTTTTTGTGTTTGAAAACATGAATACACATTCGACGTGCTAGAGAAAAGAAGGTTTGCACATCGAACGGTTTTTCCAAAAGTATTCGTTAATTCCATTCTTGGACCAAGGTTGATTCAAGAGTAAATCTCCCCATCGTTTCTGTCCAGTTGTCACAAGCTTGATCTTTTGCAAGATTTCACATGTCACCCACCAAGAGCTTGTTTGAAGTTGGCTCTAGAAGGATTTCCGTCTTCATCGTGAATATTTTCATATCACTCGGATGTTCTGGCAATACCACAAGGATAATGCGTAGGACTCTTAATATATTCTTACTTTCCACATTGTGTGAAACAGCAAGTCTTCATCAATTTAGTGTCCTAACGAGATATTGTGGATGATCTCTTGGCTCTAGACTCAATTGTGCACATTTGGTTCCTATGCCGGAGACTAGGGAGAGGGTCTCCTTCTTCAATATCAACAATCTCTAAGAGAAAGTCGATAGATTGTGTAGGTTCCCCGTGAGAATGAAACAAGCCCTTTTAAGAGGAACTTGAGTAGCTTGGAAAGTTTAGTGCAGCGCGTCACTGGGTCCATGACGTCTTGTCTTCAATACCAGTGTTACCTTAGTAACCACCAGTAGCGTATGAATTGAACCCGGTTTCTGCCCTAAGGTTGAATTGATGGAGGGCTATTTCTTTTCACCCTTTTCACATTCATTTCTTTTTCATTCTTCAACCCCTTCAGTGATTACCAAGACTTCATTACTAGAACCTTGTTGGCTTTATTCCAGTACTAGCTCTGTCTCAGTCGGCACTCTTCCCATATCTCACTTTTCTCCTCTTTTTTTTCATCATACCTAAGGATTTCTACACTATCTAGTGGATTGTCCCTGGGTAGATCCCTCCGGTTCTGGCGGATCGTGGGAACTAATACCTAACCTCACCATCCTTATAACTCCATACATAAAGTAAAATGGTCGGTCTTTTGGTACAGTTCATTCTTCCTTGAAACCAATTGAAAAATCATTTGGAAAAACAATCAAGGTACTTGTGATACGAGATCAAAGCATTTTGTACCTTAATAGTTTTGATCATTTAGAAAATGCTCCCCCTCAACATGTGCATATGATTATGAAATTGTTTAGCACATGGAGGCAAGAGTTCTTTTAGAAATAATTTATTTGATCACAATTTCCGTAGAAAAAACCATTTGATTTTCTTGGTAAATTCTCCCCCTCAATATGTGCATAGGATATTTGAAAATCATTTTATCATATAGAGGCAAGAGTTCATTTGAAGCAAATCCACGATTACAAAAGCCATTTAGAAAACCATTTGCTCCCCCTCAATATGTGCATCGATAAACGAAAGAGTTTAACACATATTAGAGAGAACTAGCACTTTTGAATCAAATTAATCATCATTTATCAAATTTCATATTAAATCACAAATTCTCCCCTATAAAAAATATCAAACCCTTTGAGATTTTGGATCTCAAGTGATTTAATCAGGTTTGGAAAACATGGGAGAATATGTGGCCAGATTTAAATACTCATCTTGTTTTTGGATAAATCCTCCTCCTCAACATGTGCATTGTGTATTTGAAATCGTTTGACACATGAAGGCAGGAGTGCCTATAAAGGACTAAAACCCATTAAAACAGATTTGAGATTTAAATCACGATCTCTCCCCAGATCAAAAATATCAAACCATTTGAGATTTGTGATCCCGAATGATTTAAATCATTTAGAAAATTTTAGGGGAAAGACGTGGCAAGATTTAATTTTTGAAATTGACTGAGATGGACCAACTATAGACATTAAAGATTGTTAGTGTCAGGTATGATAGGTTTTAAACGATCTTTAAGTAAAATAAAACAATTTCACAATCAAACAAGAACAGAAAAAATTTCATTTTGTAAGATCTTTGAGTTTTAAAGAAAATCATACCATGACATAACATTAAATCTTTAGATCACCACTTATTATTGTACATACGGACTTTTTATGAAGAAAATATTGTTTGAAAATATTTTATTTTAAATCACTCTCCCCCTCAATCGATGACAGTAGTCGATGATTGAATGACTTTTGTTTTGACAAAATGAAGTCCGGTGATTTTCAAAATTTAGTCCAATTTATTTTCAAAACCAATATTTTTCCATTTTTCAAAACAATATTATTTAAAAGTTGTTTTAAAAAAAATGGTATCCTGCACAAAGATCCGTTAGGTGGTTGAGAAGCTTCTGTTGTTGCTGTAGGGTTTGGAAGAAAAACCGTCTGCTGATGCAATGAGACTTCTTACGTTGCATTTTAATGCCAACTGAGGTCAAATTAAGCTCCGTTTCTTCAATCACTTAGAAGAAAACCA
>OU343218.1:52002719-52057759 GCA_910596185.1 Chrysanthemum makinoi
GTGTCAAGCAAGTAGAATCTTCGCTGTGAGGGATTGTTGGGATATGAAAGTTAAGTCAAGATATCAAAAGTAACACAAGATATGAAAGTACCGTAGTTTAAAAGAACGGAAGAAGTCAAATAGTCAAAAGTATCGCTAAATGATGTAGTCAAAAGTAATCAGCAAAGAGGGAAGTCAAAAGTATCAAGTAGAACAAATAAAACATATATTCTTTATGGAAAGTATTGTGGAGATTACTTGTCGTGATAAGGTTATCATTGTAAACCGACTAGGGATATCCTTTTGAGCCTATAAAAGGACTCCTAGATTGGCATTAGAGGTAACGATTTCGTAATTAGAGTTTAGAGAAAAGTTCGATTATCTTAGAGTTAGCTAAAGTATCTGCATAATAAACAGATTTAGAGTTTGTTAATAAAGTTTTTCTTCTTAGCTTTGTTAAGTAAATTCCGCATACTTAATAAAGATTGCTCAGTGTTTCTTTGTTAATAACTTAGGATTTATCCGAGGTTATTAAACCTTAACAAGCTAGTTAAGTTAGTTTGATTAAAGTATATCGATCCAACAACTATGATGAAGTTTTTGCTCCTATGGCTAGAATTGAAGCCATCAGGTTATTTTTGGCCTATGCATCATCATAGGGGTTTATAGTCTAACATGTTAAGAGTGCATTTCTATATGGCATTATTGATGAGGAGGTTTATGTTGCTTAACCTCCTGGTTTTGTTGATCCATCTCATCTTAGGAGGGTTTATAAAGTCATAAAAGCATTGTATGGACTTCATCAAGCCCTTGAGCTTGGGTATGCTACAATTTCCACCTTTCTTGAGCAAAATGGTTGGCTGTATAAAGCACAATTGACAAGACCCTATTCATTAAAAAGGATAAGAAGGATATCATGCTTGTGTAGGTGTATGTTGATGACATCATTTTTGGCTCTACAAGAAGATCTTGGTGTGAAGATTTTGAGCCTTTAATGAAAGGTAGATTCCAGATGAGCTCTATGGGAGAGCTCACTTTCCCCAAACAGAAGTCAGATGGGCTATTCATCTCTCAGGACAAGTATGTTGCAGATATGTTGAAAAAGTTTGATCTGGTTAATGTGAAATCTGCTGTCACACCCATGGAGCCCAGGCTGCCCTTAACGAAAGATGAGCATGCTGCTGATGTGGATGTCAGACTGTACATATCCTTGATTGGATCTTTAATGTATCTAACAACCTCTAGGCCTGATATTATGCATGTTTTGTGCATTTGTTCTCGTTTTCAGGTTACTCCAAAGACTTCACATCTTCATGCTGTGAAGAGGATTTTCAGATATCTTAAGGGCAAACCCAATTTGGGCTTATGGTATCCTAGAGAGTCATCTTTTGATCTGGATGCCTTTTTTGACAGTGATTATGCTGGGGCTAGTATGGACAGAAAATCCACAACAGGAGGTTTTGAGTTTCTTGGAAGAAGATTCATTTCTTGGCAATGCAAGAAGCAGACAATTGTGGCTACCTCCACAACCGGTTTGAATATGTAGCTGCTGCAAATTGTTGTGGACAAGTGCTTTGGATCCAGAATCAGATGTTGGATTATAGGTTGAGCTTTATGAACACCCCAATCAACATTGATAATGAAAGCACTATATGTATTGTTAAGAACCCGGTTTATTATTCTAAGACCAAACACATCGAGAAATTAGGCATCACTTCATAAGGGATTGTTATGAGAAGGGTCTTATAAGGGTGGAAAAGATCACACTGATAATAATGTGGCTGACCTGTTGACCAAAGTGTTTGAAGGACCCAAGTTCAATTTCTTGGTGGTTAACATTGGTATGGTGAATCCGTAGCTACATTTAAGGGGAGGTTAAATGTATAGTATGTATAGTTTGATTGGCAGATTTAATGGGGATTTTAGTTCTGGTTGTTTATGCTGGTGTCTTGAAGATTCTTCCAAACAAAGGAGGAAAACAGAGTTACTGTGAAAGAAAGGATGATGCATGTTATCATCTTTTGAGGTTTGTTGTATCCAAAGCTCAACAACAATAATTTAAGTGTTTGGAAGAATTTTCTAAGTGTTGTTGGGCAGGTTATTAATACAAATAAGCCGTAAAAACGTTTATTATATTTAGCGATCTCTTTGTGTTTTGTTGATAACAAATATAATGTTATCATAAGTAAAATTATAAGGATACATGTTATTTTTGTAAAGCATCTACATATATAGTCATTTAATATAAATTGTTGTAATAATTCATTTATCGTAATAGTTTATTAGGATGGGTAAAAATCACAACTCATGACCCATACCCATGGAGCATATCCATAACCCATGAGTTAACCCATAACCCATTGTCTAGATGCATTGCATCTTTTAGATACATTGTATCTACTTAGATACCCATGTCCAAAGTCTAGGACCCATAACCCATGACCCATGACCCATAACCCAAAAACCCATGGGCAAACATAAGCGTCTCATGGATCCCTCCATTTACACTAGACGGATCCCTCAGGCAAGGGATCCGTGGGATCCGTGCAACAGTAGCAAGAAATTGCCTATAAATAGAGAGTCGTTTTTTCATTGTAACTCACCCCTCTTCTTACAAACTCTCTCATATATTCATACATTCTTCTAACCTAAGATCACTTGATCTAAAGAGTAGTTATTCTTTCTTTTGTTGTGATTCTCATATAGGTCCTTCTCTAAGGCGAGATCACGAGCATTCTACAAGTCATCCGAGCAAGAGGTCCTTGATTGATTTGTTCCTCCAGAAGATTTCTGTAGCGAAGATCTTGTATTTCATAGTTCACATATTTGTTGTGTTATAGTAGTGTTGGTTTGGTCCTCCGTGTTAAGGACTCGGTATTTAGCTTTGTACCGGAAAAAGTGTAAGCAACATTGTGAAGGCTTCTCCGCCGAGTTGAAGGAGTTTGTTGACATAGTGCTTGAACTCTCGAGTAGGTGACTCGGGGAGTGGAGTAGGGCAAGGAAGGTGTCTTTGTAGCCGAACCACTATAAATCGGTTGTGTCATTTCTATCCTTTACTTTAATTGCTTTCTTTACTTGCATTACTTATAGATCTATACTTTCTCTCTATCCACACGATTTCACATTACATCGAATCTAAAGTTTTTGAAACTAACTTAAAATCGGCAAAACTATTCAACCCCCCTTCTAGTTTTCCACACATGTTTTAAAAGTTGATAAATAAAATGGATTTTGAGGAGAGGCACTTGGTGAAAGTACTTTGTACTGTCACAACAAATGGTTATTAGTTCACCATGTCTAACCCATACAAGAACTGACTAATCCATGAGCAAACGGCTCTGGTAAAGATATCTCAAATCCGTTTTTTGCTGACAATTTGCCAAAAATTGTATGGTATTCAACTCACCATATCTGAGTGGATGAAGAGTTGGCTAGCCCACAAGATCATGGTTTGTGGTAAAGGCTGTAGAAAACCATGACTAGTCCAAAAGGGTACAGCTTTTGGTAAAGACCAATCAAATCTGTTGATAGCTGCTGGTTTGCTAAAAATCAGATGGTTATCAATGTACCATGGTCTTATACACCAAAACATTTACTACTCCAGTAGTGATGGCTAATTGGTAAAGAGACATCAAATCCATTAAATTTTCTATGATTCACCTCTCACAGAAGTTTACACATCTGGAAGTGATGAGAATAGTATGAAACTTTCATGTTTTGATGTACAGATAGTCATAGTTGCTAAAAATACCAAGGAGTGCTAAATGTTTGTTGATATGATGCTGCACAAAACTTATTATAAAGACAATCTCAAGGATGCAACTTAAAGATAATTCCAAGATCCTCATGAGTTTAAAAGAACTTGAATTTCACAAGTGAAGATCAAGTTAGGGGAGGATTGTTGAGAATTATATTTTGTAATGTTTAAGTCTTGTTTAGTAGTTAAGTCTGGTAGTATTAATAGTTAAGTCTGGTAGGTCAGACTTAAGTCTATTCTAGTTAAGTTTGCCAATACTAAAGATGTTAAGTCTGGCAGAGTAAAGTGTCGTTGGTTAAGTCTGTTTATGTCTAAAACATAATAGTTGTTAGAGTTATATTACGAATAGATGAACGTGTAGATATATCTTAGGAGAAGATATCTTTACCCTTCTACAAGTTTGTTAGACAATTAGGGTTTCCTTGGTGTATAAAAGGATTCCTAAGATGTTAGGTTAATGTACGAGCTGTATACATTAGCCTTTGAGCAATTTAATAGAAAATACGAAGTTAGTAATTCTTGTGTTCTTCATACTTGTGTGTTAAGATTTCGCATTAACACATTAAGCAATTGCAAAGAGTTCTTCATATAGTAAATTGAATTTATTCAAGTTTGCTATTAGTCATTCAAGGCTACTTAGATCCAGACACTTTTGGACCTACATTATGGACCTGAACTATTGCATGATTACTATTACGTAGTTTAGCCTAAGCCCTTAAGTCCCTAGAAATGCCCCTTTCATGAACAGTCAGTTCCCATTGGGAAGCGCGAATGTTATAAATAGATCTATTGAGGGTGAGTCCTCCGTTCGGTTGGCCATACTTAGGTCAAGGCGAAACATATACCATGTCGGAATCGAGTGTAGGGGGTTGGGCCCCATAAACAGTATGACTTCATTTTTGCATACAGAAACTATCGTAGCTTCGGTTGCATGAACTTAGTGCTAGTGTAATAGACTTTCATTCATATGTCATTATATTCTATGTAATGTTCATATGCTTATATTAATGGTCCATACTTACTGTTTTACTTTTAAACCTATGAACTCACCAGCTTTTTGCTGACTTTTTAGCATATTTTTCTCAGGTGTTTGAATTAATAGTTTGATGCAAGGCAAGGCGAGGCTATAGTCGTAGATTTCCTAAATTAGTGTTTTGACACATGTTTGTGTTTAATTGTTGGGACCACAAAACTTATGGGCCATCATTTTTATTTGAACTTGATTGTAAAACAATGTTTAAAACAATTTTATGAATTAAAACGGAGTATGTATTCCGTTCTTTATTACTTGTGTTGTGATCTCCAATTTAGTAGCACCCCATGACCTGAAATGAGATTCATATTAATGATAAAATGTGCTTCTGTTGCACGGATCCTCCCTTTGAGGGATCCGTCTAGGCAAAAATGAGGGAACCGTGTACCTGCACTTTACTAGCAGCAATGTAGATGTGAAAAGTGAGGTAAGCTTCAAAATGAGTTATGTATTATAGCACCAAACATATTCTCATAACCATATAGCATAGAACATGTAATTTCATTCAATAAAACAAGAGAAATGATGTACATAACTCTAAAACTAAGAAATGATCCTAACCCGAAGTATGATCCTTAACAAATCTAAGTTACGCCTAAGAGGAGAACACCACTTGAATTCCTATGCTTAGGGATGATTAGATTTTTTGACCTCATCGAAACGTTCGAGGAGGTGATAGAACATGAAACGTAGCTCTTCACGTACTTCATGTACTAAGCCTTCAACAGTTAAACATGTTGACAATGATAACAATCTTTGTCATGGCTAGGGAATGGTGGTGGTAGGAATGAAGCGGTTTGAGGTGGAAGGTTGGATGAAGAAGGTGGAGGTTCCACAAAGGATGGAGGGATTTGTGGAGGCATGTTTGATGAGGTTGGAGGTGGTTCAACTAAGGGTGAAGGTGGTGGAATATGTGTTGATGATGGCAGTAGAGATGTATCTACTTCCATGTGATCCGGTTGTTGATTTTGATGATTCCCCATAACCCAAAATGAACCATTTGAGGGTGATGGAGAAAAGGATACGGGTGCTAGTGTTGTTCCAACACCAAAGTTTTGGTGAGAAGGTTGTTGTTGCACCATTTTCTCAAATGAGGAAAATGTTGGCAATGGTGGTGGATGAGATGGCCTAGGAGGCAAGTCCTCTAAGTTATAGAGGTGTGGAGATGAGAGTGGAGTGGTGAAATAGATAACTCTAAGTACTAGAGATTATGGTTTAGGGGTGTTTGGTTTAGGAGGTATAATAGTGTTTGGCAAGGGTTGTCTTGTGGGAGCAATCCTTTTGCGAATTAGTTTGATTGGTAAAGTTGGTTGTGAGGGAGTTCTAGGTTTGAGGATTTAACGGGTGATGATTCGGTTGAATAAATTTCGTGAACAACTAGAGCAAATTTCTTGGGAGGTCCTTTAGTGAATGAGTTAATACTATGGGCTTTCCTCATGGTGAAATGGTAGAAAGGGAAGTTGTGAAAAGTGAGTTTTAGCTATTGAGAATGAGTGTATGAATGGTGATTTGAAAGTTCTAACAAAGAGGTTTATAAAGGGAAAGAAATGGTAAGTGAATTAAAGCTTAAGCCACTAAAATCCTTCAAATTACAATGATTTGCATGCATAAGAGTTAACTACAGAGTTGCACTGATCTAGGAAGTCAATTAAGAGAATGTGGAGTGTTCATATTAACAAAGAGGGTTTGAAATGATTGTTTTAAGTAGGAATCGCTTTGTCTGAGCAGCCGGTTCCAACGGATCCCTCACATGAGGGATCCGTCTAGGCTAAACCTAGGGATTCGGCTCTCAGAACCCAAGGAAAGGAAAGATGATGTTTTTTTAAGGTCTAGTACCTACATATCTTGAGTGTTTCAGTCTCCTCAAGTGTCTTAAATGATATGTGACTTAAATGATCAAGTGTAATGAGTGAGGGTAGCTAATGATGTCTTTATGGAAGATATGGGCTTTTTATGAACACCAATGGGTGATCAAAGATGACACTAAGAATTTTGAGGGAGTCAAGTGGAGTCAAATGATCCTAGAGATCAGATGACGATCTAAGGAAACTTTAGAAAATTCCTTAAAAATTATAAGAAATGAAAAACTAGTTTTTATCCTAATTTATGGTAAAGATGACTAAAAACAATTTGCTAAAATTGAGAGAAATATCAAAATAGGTGTTTTAGTATGAGAGGAACAATGTGTGAACATTGGAGCGGAAATATGGTGAGTTTTGAAGAAGTGATAAATCAAAAACACCTTGAATGTGATCTTGAGTCATCCATGAGTGCATGTGAGATCAACTGAGCTTGAGGAAGACTTAAGTGATCTTAATGTATCATGTCTTACTAGTCTAATAAGGTCTGGAAGATTGGATTGATGTGAAGATGTTTAAAAATGACTTTGTTGTTTGCCCGGATCCCACAGATCCCTTACTTGAGGGATCCGGCTAGTTATAAGCCAGGGATCCAGCTTCTGGGACAGATTACTCCACAGAATACTTGCAAAGCTTTGTTCAAGGTGTCGAATACTGAAACAAATGATTTCTACTGGAAGCATACATCAATACAAGTAAAAGTACAGAAAGCATTGCACATAAAGACAACCTATAGATGAGTAACTATGATAAAGACCATATATTTGAATAAAAGTAACAAAATAAGTCTTGCACAAAATTATGAGCATAGATTGTTTTGACAATCACAAAACCTCTAAAATAACCATAAAGAAAGTCATGGAGCATAATGTCTCTTTCGTCAATCTCTTCACTTCTTCTTCTTTCCCGAATTCATGATGAAGTGAGTTAGACACTTGAACATCCCCTTTGTTTGCTTGAATTCTCCAGATTCATTTGGAAGAGTGGGAAGTTGTTCATAGTAGGTCATGGGGTCGATTTGAAAATTAGAAACGGGATCAACTTCATCTTCATCCGAAGAGTCTGAGAGAGCGCAAGGCCTTTTCCCATTTATCATAAACCGTTTGGAGGGTTGTTTGGTAAAAGGTGCCATAACATGGTTAGCAAGAAAATGATCATCGGTAATAGGAGAAGGTTGCATTGCACTAATGTACTCACAGTGTCGTGTTAGGAGCATATCATAGGGACGTACCATTTTGTTGGTTTTGAACACACCTACCATTCTTTTAACCATGTAATAGGAGATATCGAAAGGTTTTTGGTGGATGAGACAATAGATCATTTGGACAAGACACGCATTGGGATGGTCTTTGTTTCCAACCAAGAAAATGACATTTTCTCTAAGGATTTCTTCCCACTTTTTGTAAATGGAAATATCTCAGAGAGTTACATTTGATAGGGATCACGGTGGATGAGTTCTTTGTTGCGGTTATAACGAGATTGGTCGACTCTTTTCTTGAAGATGGTGTCTCGAACAACTATGGGGTCATCGAGAGGAGTGTGATAAATAGGTTTAGAGTCTAGTGCAAAGGATCGAGTAGCTATTGACCAATCTTGGGAAAGCATACAAATTCCTTCACATGGTATGCGAAGGATTTGTGCGAATGTGTTGAGGGGTAAGGTAATGCTTTGGTTATTTGTAATGAAAGCGATTGAAATACTTTAATCATTGTTTCGAACAATCCTAACACTCTTGTAAAATTCAAAAATAAAGACCGGACAAATTTGTTCATCAATTTCCAAGAGACAATCAAAGTTGATTGCCGAAAAGACTTGATGAATGTCGGTGTTTTCAAGGAAACATTCCTTAATTGCACGACCTTCGTGGATAAGTCATTTTTCGAGCATTTTGAAGGTTTTGCGATTACTTTTTGATAGCCCTTCTTTCCGATAGTATCTAGAAAGGTAGTGAACGGTGTCATGATGATCTTGTTGGGTAGCTTTAGGCATGTTGGATCCTAGAAAACAAATATTCCAATTAGGTAAAATTTGTTAAGATGGGTTTATGGGTTTAATTTGTATTAACAATGTTGTTTTGAAAATCTTTGATTATGTAGAACCTTTTTGTAATGAAAATAATTTTGCAATACCCAAGTTCCCCAATTGGTGATAAAAATTGAAGCTAATTGAAAAGTTTAAAATCATAAACCCTAGGATGGATGATGATGAATATAACATATGAGTGTAATTACTTACAATGATGTTCAAGATTGAGATGCTTGAGAGTATGAAGCCCTAGGATGATTGAAGCAGATATTAGGTCATTTTTGTGTTTTTAGGAAGAGGGAAAAATGGATTGTTTTGGGTTTTGAAAAGCGAGTTTACTGATGTCTGTTTACACGGTTCCTTTGAATCCCTTGTTTTAGGGATCCGGCTTGTACAACATGTGGGATCTGGCTCTGTAGACAGAAATTGAAGTGTTTTGGATTATTTTTTTACTTGTAATAAGTTATACAATAACTTATTTTTGGAAAAGAACCTGTAGAATGAGATTCCTATTTGAATAGACGTTTGGCTAAGGTGTTTTGAAAGGGAGGAAAATTGTTTATCAAATAATGGTGAATTAAGACTTAACTATCAATAGTCTATTTTGCGATGACGGCGTAGGTTTGACAATCTTTCGTGTTTTTTAAGAGAATCAAAGAGGAATATTATTCCCGATGATGAGTTAAGATGGAAAGTAGTGAAAAGAGACTTTTTAGAGACTTGCGACTTTGAAGTTAAAAACCTAATACATATGTTCATATAGTTTTAAATAACTATATTTATATGCACGGTTTTTATTATGAGAGAAAGACACATATCATCATTTTATTCACATAAGATTACTATATGTATAGATCAACTAGTTGTGGGTAAGGGAACATACCTTTGTCCTAATCTATTTTTATGGTTTTTAGAAACCATAGACCCGAAATACTTCATGAGCTTTTAACGTAATCCATTGTACTTAGTCAAAGTAGGTTGAGATTACTCTTGAGTTCTTCCTTGGGTGTTGGCTTCATTTTTCTTTGGATAGAAACGAAGTCTTTGGAAGAGTCCCAGCATGAAGATTTCTTAAAGAGAAATTGTTAGAATGATCTATCACTATCCAACATTTTGTTAAAATATAAAATTTTGTTTTAAGAAATTTCCTTCTTTGTAGTTTTCAAATATACACGGATAGTATCAAGTTTTTAAAGTACAATATACTCTAAGAAACTTGGTAACAAAGCTCTGGTACTAATTGTGAAAAACTAGAAGGGGGGTTGAATAGTTTTACAGATTAAAACTTTGTTTTAAACTATTTAGATCGACTTATGTCAATCTATTTAATGCGTGTGTTGGATAATGATAAATAAGCATATAAGTAAGTAGTGCAAAGATAAAGAGTAAAAGAACACAAACCACGACACGAGTATTTATAATGGTTCAGCTACAAGGACACCTTCCTTGCCCTACTACACTCCCCGAGTACCCCACTCGAGAGTTCGTAAGCACTACACAACACAAGCTCCTTAATGTGGCGGAGAAGCCTTCACAACGTCGCCAACTCTTTATCCGGTACTAGGCTAGACATCGAGTTCTTCCACGAGGTAGAACCACACCTATCACAACGTCACCTACACTTTATCTGGTACAAGGCTAGATACCGAGTTCTATTACAAAGGAGGAACTACTACCCAACAGTACACCACAACACAACTACCCCAAAGGAGACACACTCTTTGTTACAATACTAGTAGGATATCAATATCCTTTAACCCAAACTAACTATCTTGTACATCGATGCACCATATCGAATGTACACCCTTGGTACTTTTAACTAATGCCTTCGACACGACCCTTCGACACCTTTCAATAATGCCTTCAACAAAATACTTCTATGGAGGGAGAAAAGAACTATCAACAAGATACACTTCAGTGGTCTTGATGATGACGAAGCTTAGCAACTCATGACCTTGAGCTTGCACGTCTTCAAGAGGTGGTGATCTCGCCTTTAAGAGGAACCTAGAGAATCACACAAACATAAAACTATGTAGAATGATCCTTTGGATCAGAGGTTAGAGATGTTACAATACTGAGAGAAAGTATGTGTAAAGTTGTGGTGAGCAAGAGAGAAATGGCTCACTATTTATAGACAAAATTGTCTACCGTCCCACGGTTCCCACGTATCCCTCCCTAGAGGGATCCGGCTACTTGGTAAGTATAGTCCGGATTTTGGGTTGCAAACCGGGTTATGGGTTATGGGTTATGGACCATGGGTTATGGGTAATGGATTATGGATACCCAACAAGATGCAATGTACCTAGACATTGGGTTATGGATCTTGGGTCATGGGTCATGGAATTTGGGTCATGGATCATGGATAATACCTAACATGACTTCATGCATGATGTCATGCAATAGGTCATGGGTTATGGATCATGCTCCATGGGTATGGGTTATGGACTTTGGTTTTTACCCAACAACATTGATTGTACCTAGTCAATGGATCATGGGTTATGGGTCATGGGTCATGGACTTTGGTTTTTACCTATTACATTACCCATTACAATATATACAAAGTATATATGTACATTTCCATATTATGTAAACATTAGTTGTTATACGTATGCATTCTATAAGATGTAAACAATATTACTTGTTTAGTGTTTATATGAAATGTCTTTGGTTTTATATAACTTATTTACTAAACATGTTTTGATATAGTTTTAATATGTTTAGTATAAGTGTGTTAGTAAACTATTGGCTCAAACCTTTTACGTATTTTGTTTGTTTCGTTAAAATGATTTTACGTTTGTTATCGACAAAGTATTAAAAGATCGTAAAATATAAATAAACGTTTTTATGGTTTATTTGTATTAACAGTTACCATTCACATGAGCAATCACAATTGTCTCATGTGGTTTCGATTGTTGTGGACTAAATGATTTATAATCTACTTTAAGAAGTCTTAAAAATTAAATAAGTGTCTAAATGATTTATAAGTAATATTGATAAATAATTTCTTTATAAGCATATATAGATAAAAGATTTGCATATATTTAGGGTGCGTTTGGTATCCCACTATGGGAATGAGACTATCACTATAAAAGTGATTAAAGGTGTTTGTTTTTTGTGGGCCCAGTAATGAAATGAGTATATCATAGTCATAGATTCATTACACACCAATTTGGTGTCTATGAAATCTATTCCCGCAGGTCCCTCTCTTTTCTACTACAAAATTTAAATATCTATACACTTTTTCATTCCATATTTTATCAACCAAACATAAAAAATCGTAATGATACACTTTTTCATATCCATTGTCATTGTACCCCATACCAAATTCGATACCCATTGTGATTCTTAGGAACAAATCAAACGGCCCCTTACAAAAATTTGTTATAAAACAACTCTGTGTGAACGAGGTTAAAATATTAGTTTTATACAATAATAGAAAAATCTCTTGTAATAGACTAAATTTATCAAATTTTAATATTATTATGCAACTTTTGGTTTTTAATTACGAGACAAGTCAACTTACTTTTGTTTTGTCAAAGTTAAAACATAAAAGAATATTGTGATTCAAATAAATGGAAAGGTAAAATAATATAATAATCTTTTATATAATAAAACAAAACCCTTAGTGGGAATTTTACATTTCAAAAAAATTAATTCATGCCTTATTGAGTAATAATTTTTTCTAATTTGATTTTTTTTTTTTTTGGATTTTGAAAAATAATTAAGCCTAAGTATTTCCTTATTTGACCAAAATTCTTAAAATTCGTTTTTGTATACTAAGATGTTTTGAAAACTAAAAAATACGCATGGTCCTTATAGCTATTTTTTCATAGTTTTAGCTAAACCTGTAAATTAAAAAAAAAAAAAAAAAAAAGCGCAGTTATTTGCATTCCATACGAGCAAACCTTCACAATGCACAAAAAATAAAAATACAACTACACCATGACGACATTCATATAAAAGATCGATAAAAACTACAATCAATCCTTCGGTAAGATTTTGGGATTCATGTATAATTTAGTTTTTCAATTACAAACAAGGATTCAATGTTTCTGATTTTTCTATAGTAATCATCAATCACACAGATGAATGATCTACGAATTAAAAGAATAACGTCACAATTAGCGAGGTGAATGGTCTTCATAAAATATTACAAAGGTATATTATTTAGGGTTTTTCTTACTAATCAACCCTTTCATCAAATTCACATGCTATTTATGGTCAATTGTAACGCTTAATTGTGATTTGATATATTAAATTCGTTTACGGGTTTGTTTCATATGGGTTAATTTTTAATTTTTAATTTGAGTGTATTTTTGGATGTGTTTCTGTAGTGAAGTTTATTTGAACCAGTTGATGTAGTTTTAGAACTCACTCTTGCCGTTTTGGTTTGCACTTTATGTTATCCTTTTCATCTTAAAAATTTGACCAGAGACTGTTTTTACTTACATTTTTAATCTGATTGAGTCTAAAACTTTAACCTGATAAGATATAATGATTATGGAACATTATAGCACATTCTGACATGAATGATGGCTCGGTAGATTATGTTCAGAATTCTGTGCTCTCGAATGAATCAGAATTGTACAAGCGTCAACTCAAGGTCTTAACTATATATGTTATACCCCGTTCAATATATTACACATTTGGTTTATGAATGCTCATTTGTAGATTTTGATCGATGCAGGTTGGTGCTAACAGAACCAATTTTCCTAGGTTGAAGAAATTCAGAGCGAGGCGTCCGAGCCCATATGGATTTCGCTCACGAAGGTTTTGCATGCTTGCCCTGCCAAATTTCCCTTCATATGGCTACAAGTATGTATCATATTTTTTATTTATTTATATGTTATTTCTTTTTCGACCAATGATATAGCCCGAAACTGTGTAAACCTATTTGCTAAGGAACATATAATCAAACTAAATAATTAAAATAGAACCTGACTTGGACACCCCAAGAATATATGTTCCAACAGGAGTGGTTGAGGGTTCAACTCTGATTTTAGACAGATATGTCGAGCAAGTATGGGTTTGTGAGTTAAGAGAGCTGCAATTGTCAAATTTGGCCTCTAAGCTTAAATGAAAATGTCTTGATTTATTAATCTCACTTTCATATATGTTACTGTCTTATGATTGGTAAGCGTATGAAAGTGTTATTCCGCACATTCTCCATATTATCATTCTCAAACGACTGATGGTGAGTATTAATTATCGTCCTCTTTGTAGTTAAGCTAAAAACGTTAATTATTTAGTTTAGCTTATAATCATTGATCCTAATATGGTACCAGTTTGTAATTTGACGACATTATATTCTTATGTGGATATCAAGATCTATTTCTATATCATCATGACATTTTTATAATTATATCTGGAATATGAGCAACGGATAAGCGCATATCTAATCATACTATAAGCTTTACATCTTTAAAACATATTGTATACAATTATAACGAAACTAATGTTTGCTTTCTTGCTCTCCTTTTTTATGCATAGTACCATGTGTTCCCAAAATTATCATACTGTTGTTGGATAAAAAAAATGATAATGATCTTATATAAACACATAAGAAAAAAGGTTAGCTTTTGAAGTATAGATCATTCTCTAGGGTCTTATGTATGTAATCAATATAGTAATTTAATGTTTGGATGTACACCCAATCTTAATTAATGTATGCATGAACGTAGCACTAGGGAGATTAGCCCGAAACACTTATAATAGTTGGCAGTCTGCGTTTGTTGAAGAGTTCTAAGAGTTTGTGATATTGGGTCTACTAACATCAACCAAAGGTCATTAGAAGGTTCTAGAGACACTGAAATTGAAATGGGTGCATATCATACACGGGCTAACAAATGTTCTAGCCAACACACACAGGTACTATTTATTTCATGCCAAAATAAATGTTCAAGAAAGAAGACGATGTTTCTTTTGTTGTGACTTACAAAAAGACTGTGCAGGTATTGGGGTAAAAAATGTCCCTTTGGGTTGAGCATGTTGGTGGACTTGAGAGCACTTTAGTAAGACCAGAAAGCATCGAGTGTGTGAGAAGGGTCAGAGAGTGAATCGAACGGAAATCAATATGCAGCCGCTGAAGTGACTGATATGAAGGCTCACCTTTTCAAGTATCCCATAGAAGTTTATCGCGTCTGTCAGGTGAAGCCTCTTCCTGGCCGTCCAAATTTTCCAGACATGGGTGGCAGCATAGTGGCATTTTTGTGGACATTCAAAAAGACCTCACTATTTGATATTAGATGTATCTGATATGGATTTTTGGTCGATTTAATCAGGCCTGGAATCACGTTACCATCACTTATTATTCACCATCGTATATATACCGTTTTGTTTTACAATCATGTTTTTGAAGAAACACGATGCAAGTTGTTACAAATTTGGTTAAAAGCCCATCGTTTTAAAAAGTAGAAAATCAACACTTACTTTTTTTGGTGATAGCTTTGATAATTGTCATGGAGCAACTGTTATTGTTATTTTTTTATCATTGTATCTCTCAATAGATAGTGTGAGAGTATAGGAAATCGATTTCATATAATATTTCTTTACCACAGTGTTTTGTAATCAAATACTATATGATACAATTGTTATCTATTCTACACACGCAATATTTCGAATAAATATGTTATATCAAGATGACGAGATGTTGGTTTAACAAATCTGCTTGATTTTGTTGTTGATGGAACTATGGATTCTATCTCGACTGTGTAACCTTTTTGTGTTTCATCTCGCCGCAAAAGAAAAAATAAGATAGAAAAAGATTTATGTGTGAACCCCGTGCGTGCACGGGCCTTATAACTAGTAAAATATTAAAGTAAAAGAACATTAGTCCCACATAATTATTATTGGAAAAATAGAATATCACTATTTACAATGAGAGCATCGAGATGGATCTAAAGATGGACCTAATGCTTAAATGACTTGTACAATGAGTCTATTTATTAGGCCCATGTATCATTGCTCTTTTTTGTAAATAATAACACTCTTGACTTATTATAGGTATTAATGTAGTCAAAGTCTGTATCTTGAGATTACGAGACTAATGAACCTAACATAAACAGCAATTTGATTTCAATTATCGCATGTTTTTATAGGCATATTTTATAGTCATCTAGAGTTTGAGATTAGGAGGGAGATGGAGGATGAGAATATAATAACAATGATGGATACAACGGATTGGATCTCACAACTTCCTAAGTTTATTGTTGACCACATACTCTTACTTTTGGATTCTCGTGTACATCTTGTTCGAATGAGTGTTTTGTCTAAAAAATGGTTTTCTCTATCGGCTTCTTTCCCGATTTTGAATTTCAATATTGATGATTTTCCCAGACAATATGCGCAACTGGGATCCCTTTCAAGACCTGCAAATATAGCATTTATATCAAGAACAAGTTTTTCAAGTATATTGACTATACCACTTCCAGATTTTGCGAGCAAAGTGTTAGCGCACACACATTCAACCTCATGACAGTGCTTCAGGAGCCTAAGGAAGTGGATATTATTGATAGATGTGTTGGATCAATCTTTAAGCAAGGTGTAAAGGTGTTGGTGATTTGTATTATGGACTGGCCATTTCTGCCTATATGTGTTTCAACGCCTCTTCAAAATTTCATTACCATACTGAAAAACATCCAACCTCACCTACTAGTTTATGATTTCATTCAGCCGTGGGCACCCCTGGCTGCTTCGTTATTCAACATACCAATTTTTGAGTTCTTGAGTGGACCTGCAGTACCTTTATCCGTGGCCCTTCATTTCCTGACCAAGCCTTTAGCTGAAGAATACCCTTTTCAAGAAAATATATCTTAAAGATTATGAAATAAAACACATGAAAGAAGCTCGTGGCCATATTCCATGGGAAGACTTGAAGGCTGATGATCCCATTCTTGAATCCGTGAACATGTCTTGTAGCATTATCATAACTAAAAGTATTAGGGAAATAGATGGGAAGTATACTGATCACATGTCTCAAATCCTTAAAAAGAAAGTGATTCCTGTTGGTCCATTAATTCGAGAGTCTTCAGAAGACGATAGTTATGAGCATATTGAGATCTTTCGTTGGCTCAATAAGAAGAAAGACTCCTTGGTTGTTTTGTTATCTTTTGGGAGCGAATATTTCTTATCCAAGAGCGAGATAGAAGATATAGCCTACGGTTTGGAACGTAGCAATGTACATTTCAGATGGGTCATAAGGTTTCCTGAGGGTAGCACTACTAGTCTTAAAGATGTACTTCCTCTTGGGTTTCTTGAAAGATTCGGAGAGAGGGGCATGGTTATTGAGAAATGGGCACCACAGTCAAAGATTTTGAGTCTTTCAAGCACAAGAGGATTCGTGAGTCACTTTGGATGGGGTTCAGTTATGGAAAGCATTTACTATGGTGTTCCGATTATAGCAATGCCAATGCAATATGACCAGCCGTACAATGCAAGGCTTGTGGCGGCACTTGGAGTTGGCATGGATGTTGGTAGAGGCGAAGATGGCAGGCTGAACAGAGACTAGATGGTAGAGGTCTTAACGAAGGTGGCAGTGAAGGATGTTGAGAGCATGAGGTAAAATATTGTGGCGTTGAGTGAGATCATGCGCAAAAAAGGGGATCAAGAGTTTGATATGGTGGTCATTGAGAATTTAGTCAAGCTTTGTGAACTAAAGAATTAAGTATTTAAGAGACATTTCTGGATGTCAAATTCTTTTTTCTTCCCTTTAAAGCAGTATTGTTAATCCAACTAGTTTAAGTGATATTGTACCCATCTATCCGGCCTCAATAAATGAAAAAAAAAAATAAGAACGATATTATTGATAGATGTGTTGGATCAATCCTTAACACTACAAGAAAACAACTCCTTAGCGACATATTTAGCGATTTACCATTTCAGGTTGCAAAGTTGCGACACGAGTAGCAACATATTTAGCAACATTATAGCATCCTTGTCGCAATCTATGTCGCATGTAACATCGCTATTGGGATTTTAGAACTAAGTTAACCATTAACATCTACGAGTACGCAGCGGATATGGATCTAGTATTTGCAATTAGGTTAAACACGTGATTAATAAACAATTTAATTAATACAATAATTAATTAATAAAAGGATAAAAGAAAATCTAACATTGCTTGGCAATTGATCTTTAGTAACGAACAAGAAACCAAAACAAAACCCGAGTATCAAAGATAGATACTTCAATGAGTATCACACACAAACCCGATAATGTATACGTTCGAATATGAAGCTAGTCGAGAACGTAATAATAAACCAATCAACAAGTGACCACCTTGAATATAATAACCGAACAGTAACCTCCAAGAAACAATTCTTCATGCCCAATCTATTCATGTCCGTGAACAGTAACCAACCAAAACCAGAACCTTCAACACCTTGTTGCCAAATACAATTCAACTAGGAATATGGAACAAGTAAACCAATCGATCAATCTCCTAACACCTTGAATCGTTGCAAGACGAGATTGAACAAAAATCAAACAAGAACAAAACCCCTAAGTCTTAGTCGTGATTATCGTGTGTGCCCCCATCGGCTCACACATTCTTAGTCGTTTTGTCGTGTTCAAAACTCCCACAAACCAACAGCTCCCACTTGGGAGCTGGTGTGTCGAATGGCACACAAAACTAACGACGGAAACGCCTAGCAAACGCTCTCACTCGCTTTTTAACTAAAAGTGTTTGAGAGAATAGTTTTGTAAAATTTTCTCAGTAGCATGGTCATTCAATGTCTTGCTGTAATCATCCTTTGTTATAAATACCGTTAAACCATGGATAATGGATCTCAAATCATTCCATATAGTTTAACCATTTAGCATCTCGTTATAGATTTTAATTCAGATATACCAAATGTAATCAAGAATCATCTTGCATTACCCTTTTGGTCTGGTCAGACAGTTATCTGATTAAATCTGGAGAGGAGCCTTGGTATCTTTCTGCACATATCAAGTGGAGTAACAAATCCTTTTTTGACTACAAGTGTTGTGGATGCTGCTTCACATCACTCCGAAATATAGCCTTTGTAACTACCTTGTTCAGATAGCGTTTTGCGTATACTTACAAAAAATGATATCCACACATAACAGAACTTATTTGCATCTCAAGTCTAAGGACGAAGATAACAAACCATTTTCAATATTTTACTTACGACAAGGATCCAAAAATAAATGTTTGAAAGTTGGGGAATCCAATATGCATCTCTAGTGAATACATATGAGTTTAGGGAGAACAATCCGAATTCTCGTTAGAATTATAACCAACACTCACATTTGCCTTATCATAACAATATTCCCATATTGTTAACCGACAATGGACATATTTAGAATGATAAATCATTTCATGGATTAAACATGCAAATATGGAATAACAGATTATATGAATATAATAACAAATACCTCGTATCTTTATTAATCAGAAATAATAACTGTCTTACAACTTCAAATTATCCAAATACTAATTAACACATAGTTTACATGAGACTACTAGCAGGTACCAAACCTATATCTCTAGTCAATTTAGAATGCTTAGGGAACTTCAAAGCTTTCGTAAATGGATCAGCTAGATTGTCATCTGTGTGAACTTTTAATATCTTCACATCACCAATTTCAATGGTCTCTCGAAGATAATGAACTTTAGCGCGATAATGTCTAGTACCTTTAGTGATTCCGCTTTCATTAGCTATAGTAATGGCTCAAGTATTATCACAATACATATTTAGGGTTTCTTCAATTGTGGGAACAATGTTCAACCCAAAAAAGAATTTACGAATCCATACAGCCTCTTTTGATGCATCACAAGCAGCAATATACTCAGCTTCAGTAGATGAAGTAGCAAAAATACTTTGCTTTGTGCTTTTCCAATCAACAGCACCTCCATTTAGAATAAATACATATCCACGAGATTTTAAGTCGTCAAAGATCTGTCAGATTCCACATCGTGTAGCAAGAAACCCTGAGCTCTTGTTCATCTTTCCCTCCATAAATCAGAAACATATCCTTAGTATTGCGTAAATACTTAAGAATATTTTTCACAGCAGTCTAGTGAAGTTCACCTGGATTCTGTTGAAATCGGCTTGTCACATTCTGTGCGAACGCAACATCAGGACGAGTACATCTCACAGCATACATAATAGAACCTATAGCAGAAGCGTAAGGAACTCTTTGCATGCGCTCTTTTTGAGCAGGTGTTTCAGCACCTTGTGACTTACACAATTTTGGCTCTTCTTGCATTGGGATCGCGCCACGTTTGGAGTTCTCCATACAAAATCTTTTCAAGATTTTTTCAATGTAAGCACTTTGAATTAAACCAATAAATCGTCTAGATCTCTCTCGATAGATCTTAATTCCAATAATATATGCAGCTTCACCAAAATCTTTCATGGCGAAACATCTTCCAAGATAGGATTTTACATCTTGTAACATTGAAATATTGTTTCCCATAAGCAATATGTCATCAACAAATAGAATTAGGAAAGTGACATAACTCCCACTAGCTTTCTGATATACACATGATTCATCTTGATTTTGAGAAAATCCAAATTTCCTGATCTCATCATCAAAACGTTTATTCCATTTCCTCGATGCTTGCTTAAGTCCATAAATGGAACGCTTGAGCTTGCATACACGGTTAGGATATTTTGGATTAACAAAACCCTCAGGTTGCTCCATATAGACTTCTTCATAAAGATGTTCATTGAGGAAGGCGGTTTTGACGTCCATTTGTCATATCTCATAGTCATAGTATGCAGCTATGGCTATGAGAATCCTTATAGCTCTAATGTCTGCTATAGGAGAAAAGGTTTCTTCATAATCAATCCCGTAGGTTTGGGTGAAGCCCTTTGCTATGAGACGAGCTTTAAAGGTGTATACCTTACCATCCATGTCAGCCTTCTTCTTGAAGAGCCACTTGCTGCCAACTGTCTTGCAGTTAGGAGGAAGCTCAACTAAGACCCAGACATCATTGTCTTTCATGGATTGCATTTCCACATTCATTGCATCAAGCCATTTCTTGGATTCAGGATCCAATAATGCAGCTTTATAGTTATTGGGTTCACTAAGATCCCCTAACTTATGTTCCTCAGTGTCAATGTATAAACACATACGGTCAGGAGCACGGCATGTCCTATTGGACTTTCGAATGGGAACAATATCACTTTGAGGTTCTTCAATTTCTTGATCATTCTCATTGTGATGAATGCTACTGTCTAAAGAAGGATTTGTATCTTCTTCTTGAAGTAATTCAAGATAATCTAAACTCCCACTTGCTTTAAGATCTATAAGATCATTCTCAAAGAACTTAGCATTTCGAGCAAAAATAACTTTGTCCTTAGATGGAAGATAGAAAGAATATCCCATAATTTCCTTAAGGTATCCTACGAAGATACAATTAACAGCTCTAGGTTCAAGTTTTTCAGGTTTGGTAAGTGTATCACGCTTAGCAAGTGCCTCACAACCCCAGACTTTTAAGTAAGACAACTTAGGGGCTTGCCCATGCCATACTTCGTATGGTGTCTTTTCAACCTTCTTAGTTAGAACCATATTGAGAAAGCGTGCAGCAGGCTCAAGGGCATAATCCCAAAAGGACTTTGGAAGATTAGTTTGTTTCATCATAGAACGCACCATGTCAAGCAGGGTTCGATTTCTCCTCTCAGATACACCATTGTTTTGTGGAGTATAAGGTGGAGTTCGATGGGCAATAATCCCATGTTCCTTAAGATAATCCAAAGACTCTTGACTCATATACTCACCTCCACGATCAGAACGTAGTGATTTTATGGTCTTCTCGAGTTGATGTTCTACTTCCTTTTGAAATACTTTGAATGTTTCAAACACTTCATGTTTATGTTTCAGCAAGTAAACATAACCATACTGACTATAGTCGTCAGTAAAAGTCACGAAGTAATTTGCTCCTTGTCTAGATGTGTTTCTAAATGGGCCACATACATGTGAGTTTATAAGTCCAAGTAAATCTTTAGCCCTTTCCACTTGATGTGAATAAGGTTTTTTAGCTATCTTACCAGACATACAAGCAACACACTTTTCAAGAGACTTAATGTCAAATGAGTTGAGATGTCCATCGTGTTGCAACTTCTCCATGCGTTTCTTGCTAATGTGTCCAAGACAACCATGCCACAAGAGAGCAGAGTCCAAGTTTGAATTGGCTCTTTTATTGCTTACAGCAAACATAGAACTTTCATTTGTATTTGAACAAGACATTTCAATTTCATAAATACCATTGTGAGGAATAGCAGTAAAATAAACAACGTTATTCTTAGTAACTGAAACATAATTATTCAATTCAAAACGGTTAATAAAACCATGATCATACAAACGAGAAACTGAAATAATCTCCCTAGTAATAGAGGGAGCATAATGACAATCATTTAAAATAATAACTAATCCGCTAGGGAGAGATAAATGATAAATTCCAATAGCTTCAACTTCTGCCCGTTGACCATTGCCCACGTACAGACTTAAAGCTCCTGGCTTCAGCTTCCTACTGCCCCTTAGACCCTGAGTATTATTACAAATGTGAGTACCACAACCAGTGTCATATACTAAGGATGAGTTAGGGAAAGAGTAGAGTTCTAGAGTGAAAATACCTGAAGAACTAGCTGCAAGAGAGCTTTTTTCTTTTTCATTAACTCGGTGAGATACTGGAGACAATTCCTTCTCCAATGTCCTGTCTCACCACACTGGTGATAGGTAGCGTCCTTTGCTGGATTATCCTTCTTGGGTGGTGGAGGAATCTTGGATTTGGATTTAGAAGAAGAAGCATTGTGTGGCTTATACTCAGTGGCATAACCAAACTTGCAGTTTCCATTTCCATGATTCCCCTTAGCAACCTTAAACGATTTATTCTTTTTGTGGTGTTTCTGGACCTTACCACCACCCCACGTACATAATGTAGTGTAGGTGCAGCATCTTTCTTTGGCAACTTCTGCTCATGTTGTTTAAGCATAGCATGTAGTTCATTCACAGTCTTCCCCATGATGTGCATATTAAAGTTCTACACAAACGTAATGTACTCTTTAGAAAGACCGATGAGGATCAAACTAACTCCATACTTCAGAGTAACTGGGTGACCAAGACGTTCCAAATTGTCAATGTTGCTCTTAATCTTGAGAACATATGAGCTAACCGATTGACCCTCTTCCTGCTTGCAAGCGTGGAATTCACGTGCAGTTTGTAGAAGCTCTTGTTCTGCTTGTTGAGAGAACATAGACTTCAACTCCTGAAGCATGTCATAAGCACCAAGATGAGTTAGATTTCGTTGGATCTCTAACTCCATGGTCATGAGCATGAAGGTAGCTATGTCCTTTGAACCCTTGACCCAAGCAGTATGAGCTGCAAGAGCCTTAGGTGGGACAGGGTGGCCAGGAATAGCAACAGGTGCTGCAGGTATAGGATGCTCCAAATAAGTTTCCTTACCTTCAGCTGATAGTATAATGCGAAGCTGGCGATTCCAATCAATGAAATTAGGTCCAGTGAGTTTTTGTTTCTCAAAGAAACTCCCGAGTACCGAACTGTTTCCGACTGAAGTAGTCATCTACAATTGAAAAGTTCAAATAATTAGTATTTTCAATAATTACATTCTTAAAAGAATTAACTACCCAATTAATTACTAATAGACTAAGATCCATCTTGCAACCCCACTTAATTACCATAGGTCTGACCAGTGCGTAAAAAAATAGGACAAGAGGTCAGCGACGAGAGTTAATTGCATAATGCAACTCTTAGACTTTATGAGACTGTTTAAGGCATTAGTATCAAGTAATAATGTCAAAAGCATGTTTAGTTCTCATCTTATGCCTCGGGTTCAAGTTCTGACCAAGCCAACTCGAGATAAGTCAACCAAGTATGAACGTGTAAAAATAACAATAGGTCTAACCAGTGTGAAATAATTACCATGGGTTGGAAAGGCCCTTAGGTCTGACCAGAGAAGTCAATCCAAATGCACGTGTTCATAGTTGGATGGCATAGACTTAAAATTAACAAATAGGTATGCACATATAAATGTGGTAAAAGTCATGTACAAAGAAGCATGCAAAACAATTTTGTAACACTAACTTTAAAAACCTTTTGGTAATGAAACTGTAGTGATCATCACGGTTCATGGTAGCTCCAATTGAACGCACAGGGAGGCAGAAGACCAGGTAAGCGCTGAAGCATAACCTTATACATCCTTTCGGTGCGACTGTGCGCACCTCTTTGAACCCCCTTTTGAGTTTGTTCTAGTGGGTGAGCCGTACATCCCAAGTGTCCATAGCGTCTAGTTTTTAAATTCTTGAAAACGTGTTTCACATATTAGGTCACTTTATTTACAAAAACGATTTTCCACGAATCAAATAGCAGGTCACAATGAGCATGGTATTTAGGCGTGTAAATAAAGACCAATATCAATGTTATGGTTACGATATGTATTATTCCAAATTGCATACAATTAGGTGTCAAAGCAAGTAATAATGCACATATAGGAATCACAAACATGTAAGCATAAACATCAAAGTAAATAACCACATATTGTTCCGAGTTCTCTTGCGAGTCTTCCCCAAACGGATAATCATAAGACCGTCACTAGGATATAATACCTAGATCGCCCCATACATCACTTATAAAAGCAATTGAGTGGGTCTTGTGGCCGAAAAACACATAAAACATGGCAATATCAATTAACAAGTAATTACTAATTTTATGTATTTAATTAACAATATGTAATTCTAATTATAATAATAATTCTAAATTTCTAATTAACAATTATCAATTCAAATTAACTTTTAATTCTAATTAACAAGTAATTCGAATCAACATGTAATTCAAATTAACAAATTAATTCTAATTATCAATATAATTTTAATTTGTGTGTGACTAGTTATTATTTATTAAAAATTGACAAGTATTGCATGTAATTGTCAAAATAAAATAAAACAAATAACTAAATTAGGTTTTATGCAGCCTTTTAAACATGTTTATTAATAAGAAACGTGTAACCCATAATCGCAACAACTAGTTGACTCCTGATGCCACTGTTGGGATTTTAGAACTAAGTTAACCATTAACCTCTACGAGTACGTAGCGGATATGGATCTAATATTTGCAATTAGGTTAAACACGTAATTAATAAACAATTTAATTAATACGATAATTAATTAATAAAAGGATAAAAGAAAACCTAACCTTTCTTGGCAATTGATCTTTAGTAATGAACAAGAAACCAAAACAAAACCCGAGTATCAAAGATAGATACCTCAATGAGTATCACACACAAACCCGATAATGTATTTGTTCGAATATGAAGCTAGTCGAGAACGTAATAATAAACCAATCAACAAGTGACTACCTAGAATATAATAACCAAACAATAACCTCCAAGAAACAATTCTTCCTACCCAATCTATTCCTGTCCGTGAACAGTAACCAACAAAAACCAGAACCTTCAACACCTTGCTGCCAAATACAATTCAAATAGGAATAAGGAACAAGTAAACCAATCGATCAATCTCCTAACACCTTGAATCGTTGCAAGACGAGATTGAACAAAAATCAAACAAGAACAAAACCCCTAAGTCGACTTGGGAAAATTGTTGACTAAGAACTTGGACTGGGAAATTTATAATCGGTTTTAGGGTATTGAGAAGTGATATTATACGTGTGTTTCCTGAAGGATTGTGTTTGCTTATATACAAAACAAACCGACTCCTAATTGGAGTCTAATACTTGCTCCACAAGTTCAAGCCCAAGCATAAAGCCCACGCCCATCATACATGCCTGATCATATGGAATGCATGGCCCAAGGCACATCCCATTCGACCCATCTGGGAACTCGAAATAAGCCCATGTGTCGTTTCAGTTGATCGGGTCATGTTATGCATATCGGGTATGATAATTATTCAAGTATTATTTACGTTCGTCACGTATACTCGTGATTACCATGTGTGCCCCCATCGGCTCACACACTCTTAGTCGTTTTGTCGTGTTTGAAACTCCCACAAACCAACAGCTCCCACTTGGGAGTTGGTGTGTCGAATGGCACACAAAACTAACGACAGAAACGCGTAGCAAACGCTCTCACTCGCTTTTTAACTAAAAGTGTCTAAGAGAATAGTTTCGTAAAAGTTTCTCAGTAGCATGGTCATTCAATGTCTTCTTGCTGTAATCATCCTTTGTTATAGATACCGTTAAACCATGGATAATGGATCTCAAATCATTCCATATAGTTTAACCATTTAGCATCTCGTTATAGATTTTTATTCAGATATACCAAATGTAATCAAGAATCATCTTGCATTACCCTTTGGGTCTGGCTAGACAGTTATCTGATTAAATCTGGAGAGGCGCCATGGTATCTTTCTGCACATATCAAGTGGAGTAACAAATCCTTTATTGACTACAAGTGTTGTGGATGCTACTTCACATCACTCCGAAATATAGCCTTTATAACAACCTTGTTCAGATAGCGTTTTACGTATACTTACAAAAAATGATATCCACACATAACAGAACTTATTTGCATCTCAAGTCTAAGGACGAAGATAACAAACCATTTTCAATATTTTACTTACGACAAGGATCCAAAAATAAATGTTTGAAAGTTGGGGAATCCAACATGCATCTCTAGTGAATACATATGAGTTTGGCGGGAACAATCTGAATTCTCGTTAGAATTATAACCAACACTCACATTTGCCTTATCATAATAATATTCCCATATTGTTAACCGACAATGGACATATTTAGAATGTTAAATCATTTCATGGATTAAACATGCAAATATGGAATAACAGATTATATGAATATAATAACAAATACCTCGTATCTTTATTAATCAGAAAATAATAATTGTCTTACAACTCCAAATTATCCAAATACTAATTAACACATAGTTTACATCAGACTACTAGCAGGTACCAAACCTATATCTCTAGTCAATTTAGAATGCTTAGGGAACTTTAAAGCTTTCGTAAATGGATCAGCTAGATTGTCATCTGTGTGAACTTTTAATATCTTCACATCGCCCATTTCAATGGTCTCTCGAAGATAATGAACTTTAGCGCGATAATGTGTAGTACCTTTAGTGATTCCGCTTTCATTAGCTATAGTAATGGCTCCAGTATTATCACAATACATATTTAGGGGTTCTTCAAATGTGGGAACAATGTTCTACCCAGAAATGAATTTATGAATCCATACTACCTCTTTTGATGCATCACAAGCAGCAATATACTCAGCTTCATAGATGAAGTAGCAAAAATACTTTGCTTTGTGCTTTTCCAATCAACAGCACCTCCATTTAGAACAAATACATATCCAGTCTGAGATTTTAAGTCGTCAGCATCTGTCAGATATCCAGCATTAGTGTAGCAAGAAACCCTGAGCTCTTAATCATCTTTCCCTCCGTAAATCAGAAACATATCCTTAGTATTGCGTAAATACTTAAGAATATTTTTCACAGCAGTCCAGTGAAGTTCACCTGGATTCTGTTGAAATCAGCCTGTCACATTCTGTGTGAACGCAACATCAGGACGAGTACATCTCACAGCATACATAATAGAACCAATAGCAGAAGCGTAAGGAACTCTTTGCATGCGCTCTTTCTGAGCAGGTGTTTCAGCACCTTGTGACTTACTCAATTTCGGCTCTTCTTGCATTGGGATCGCGCCACGTTTGGAGTTCTCCATACAAAATCTTTTCAAGATTTTCTCAATGTAAGCACTTTAACTCAAACCAATTTATCGTCTAGATCTGTCTCGATAGATCTTGATTCCAAGAATATATGCAGCTTCACCTAAATCTTTTATGGCGAAACATCTTCCAAGATATGATTTTACATCTTGTAACATTGGAATATTGTTTCCCATAAGCAATATGTCATCAACATATAGAATTAGGAAAGTGACATAACTCTTACTAGCTTTCTGATATACACATGGCTCATCTTGATTTTGAGAAAATCCAAATTTCTTGATCTCATCATCAAAACTTTTATTCTATTGCCTCGATGCTTTCTTAAGTCCATAAATGGAACGCTTGAGCTTGCATACACGGTTAGGATATTTTGGATCAACAAAACCCTCAGGTTGATCAATATAGACTTCTTCGTAAAGATGTCCATTGAGGAAGGCGGTTTTGACGTCCATTTTCCATATCTCATAGTCATAGTATACAGCTATGGCCATGAGAATTCTTATAGCTCTATTGTCTGCTACAGGAGAAAAGGTTTCTTCATAATCAATCCTGTATCTTTGAATGAAGCCCTTTGCTACGAGACGAGCTTTAAAGGTGTATACCTTACCATCCATGTCAGTCTTCTTCTTGAAGATCCACTTGCTGCCAACTGTCTTACAGTTAGGAGGAAGCTCAACTAAGACCCAGACATCATTGTCTTTCATGGATTGCCTTTCCACATTCATTGCATCAAGCCATTTCTTGGATTCAGGATCCAACAAGGCAGCTTTATAGTTATTGGGTTCACCAAGATCCCCTAACTCATGTTCCTCATTGTCAATGTATAAACACATATGGTCAGGAGCACGGCGTGTCCTATTAGACTTTCGAATGGGAACAATATCACTTTGAGGTTCTTCAATTTCTTGATCATCCTCATCGTGATGAATGCTAGTGTCTAAAGAAGGATTTGTATCTTTTTCTTGAAGTAATTCAAGATCATCTAAACTCCCACTTGCTTTAAAATCCATAAGATCATTCTCATAGAACTCAACATTTCGAGCAACAATAACTTTGTTCTCAGATGGAAGATAGAAAGAATATCTCATAGTTTCCTTAGGGTATCCTACGAAGATACACTTAACAGCTCTAGGTTCAAGTTTGTCAGGTTTGGTAAGTGTATCACGCTTAGCAAGTGCCTTACAACCCCAGACTTTTAAGTAAGACAGCTTAGGGTCTTGCCCATGCCATACTTCGTATGGTGTCTTTTCAACCTTCTTAGTTGGAACCATATTGAGAATGCGTGCAACATACTCAAGGGCATAATCCCAAAAGGACTTTGGAAGAGTAATTTGTTTCATCATAGAACGCACCGTGTCAAGAAGGGTTCGATTTCTCCTCTCAGATACACCATTGTGTTGTGGAGTATAATGTGGAGTTTGATGGGCAATAATCCCATGTTCCTTAAGATGATCCAAAAACTCTTGACTCATATATTCACCTCCACGATCAGAACGTAGTGATTTTATGATCTTCCCGAGTTAATTTTCTACTTCCTTTTGAAACACTTTGAATGTTTCAAACACTTCATGTTTATGTTTTAGCAAGTAAACATAACCATACCGACTATAGTCGTCAGTAAAAGTCATGACGTAATTTGCTCCTTGTCTAGATGTGATTCTAAATGGGCCACATACATCTGAGTGTAAAAGTCCAAGTAAATCTTTAGCCCTTTCCACTTGATGTGAATAAGGTTTTTTAGCTATCTTACCAGACATACAAGCAACACACTTTTCAAGAGACTTAATGTCAGATGAGTTGAGAAGTCCATCATGTTGCAACTTCTCCATGCGTTTCTTGCTAATGTGTCCAAGACAACCATGCCACAAGAGAGCAGAGTCCAAGTTTGACTTGGCTCTTTTATTACTTACAGCAAACATAGAACTTTCATTTGTATTTGAACAAGACATTTCAATTTCATAAATACCATTTCGAGGAATAGCAATAAAATAAACAACGTTATTCTTAGTAACTGAAATATAATTATTCGATTCAAAACGGTTAATAAAACCATCGTCATACAAACGAGAAACTGAAATAATCCCCCTAGTAATAGAGGGAGCATAATGACAATCATTTAAAACAATAACTAATCCGCTAGGGAGAGATAAATGATAAATTCTAATAGCTTCAACTTCTGCCCGTTTACCATTGCCCACGTACAGACTTAAAGCTCCTAGCTTCAGCTTCCTACCGCCCCTTAGACCCTGAGTATTATTACAAATGTGAGTACCACAACTAGTGTCATATACTAAGGATGATTTAGGGAAAGAGTAGAGTTCTATAGTGAAAATACCTGAAGAACTAGCTGCAAGAGACTGTTTTTTCTTTTTCATTAACTCGGCAAGATACTGGGGACAATTCCTTCTCCAATGTCCTGTCTCACCACACTGGTGATAGGTAGCGTCCTTTGCTGGATTATCCTTCTTGGGTGGTGGAGGAATCTTGGATTTGGATTTAGAAGAAGAAGCATTGTATGGCTTATACTCAGTGGCATAACCAAACTTGTTGTTTCCATTTCCATGATTCCCCTTAGCAGCCTTAAACGATTTATTCTTTTTGTGGTGTTTCTGGACCTTACCACCACCCCACGTACATAATGTAGTGCAGGTGCAGCATCTTTCTTTGGCAACGTCTGCTCATGTTGTTTAAGCATAGCATGTAGTTCAGTCACAGTCTTCCCCATGCTGTGCATATTAAAGTTCTACACAAACGTAATGTACTCTTTAGAAAGACCGATGAGGATCAAACTAACTCCATAGTTCAGAGTATCTAGGTGACCAAGATGTTCCAAATTGTCAATGTAGCTCTTCATCTTGAGAACATATAAGCTAACCGATTGACCCTCTTCCTGCTTGCAAGCGTGGAATTCACGTGCAGTTTGTAGAAGCTCTTGTTCTGCTTGTTAAGAGAACATAGAATTCAACTCCTGAAGCATGTCATAAGCACCAAGATAAGTTAGATTTCGTTGGATCTCTAACTCCATGGTCATGAGCATGAAGGCAACTATGTCCTTTGAACCTTTTACCCAAGCAGTATGAGCTGCAAGAGCCTCAGGTGGGACAGGGTGGCCAGGAGTAGCAACAGGTCTTTGCAGGTATAGAATGCTCTAGATAAGTTTCCTTATCTTGGTGATAGTATAATCTAAGGTGGCGATACCAATCAATTAACTTAGGTCCAGTGAGTTTTTGTTTCTCAAAGAAACTCCTGAGTACCGAACTGTTTCCGACTGAAGTAGTCATCTACAATTGAAAAGTTTAAATAATTAGTATTTTCGATAATTACATTCTTAAAAGAATTAACTACCCAATTAATAACTAATAGACTAAGATCCATCTTGCAACCCCACTTAATTACCATAGGTCTGACCAGTGCGTAAAAAAATAGGACAAGAGGTAAGCGACGAGCGTTAATTGCATAATGCAACTCTTAGACTTTATGAGACTATTTAAGGCATTAGTATCAAGTAATAATATTAAAAGCATGTTTAGTTCTCATCTTATGCCTCGGGTTCAAGGTCTGACCAAGCCAACTCGAGATAAGTCGACCAAGTATGAACGTGTAAAAATAACCATAGGTCTGACCAGTGTGAAATAATTACCATGGGTTGGAAAGGCCCTTAGGTCTGACCAGAGAAGTCAATCCAAATGCACGTGTTCATAGTTGGATGGCATAGACTTAAAATTAACAAATAGGTATGCACATGTAAATGTGGTAAAAGTCGTGTACAAAGAAGCATGCAAAACAACTTTGTAACACTAATTTAAAAAATCTTTTGGTAATGACACCGTAGTGATCATCATGGTTCACGGTAGCTCCAATCGAACGCACAGGGAGGCAGAGGACCAGGTAAGCGCTGAAGCATAACCTTAGACATCCTTTCGGTGCGACTGTGCGCACCTCTTTGAACCCCCTTTTGAGTTTGTTCTAGTGGGTGAGCCGTACATCCCAAGTGTCCATAGCGTCTAGTTTTTAAATTCTTGAAAACGTGTTTCATATATTAGGTCACTTTATTTTACAAAAATGATTTTTCACGAATCAAATAGTAGGTCACAATGAGCATGGTATTTAGGCGTGTAAATAAAGACCAATATTAATGTTATGGTTACGATATTTATTATTCCATATTGCATACAATTAGGTGTCAAAGCAAGTAATAATGCACATATAGGAATCACAAACATGTAAGCATAAACATCAAAGTAAATAACCACATATTGTTCCGAGTTCTCTTGCGAGTCTTCCACAAACGGATAACCATAAGACCGTCACTAGGATATAATACCTAGATCGCCCGATACACCACTTATAAAAGCAATTGAGTGGGTCTTGTGGCCAGAAAACACATAAAACATGGCAATCTCAATTAACAATTAATTATTAATTTTATGTATTTAATTAACAATATGTAATTTAATTATAATATTAATTCTAAATTTCTAATTAACAATTATCAATTCAAATTAACTTTTAATTCTAATAAACATGTAATTCAAATTAACTAATTAATTCTAATTATCAATATAATTTTAATTTGTGTATGACTAGTTATTATTTATTAAAAATTGACAAGTATTGCATGTAATTGTCAAAATAAAATAAAACAAATAATTAAATTAGGTTTCATGCAGCCTTTTAAACATGTTTATTAATAAGAAACGTGTAACCCATAATCGCAAAAACTAGCTGACTCGTGATGCCACTATTGGGATTTTAGAACTAAGTTAACAATTAACCTCTACGAGTACGCATCGGATATGGATCTAATATTTGCAATTAGGTTAAACACGTAATTAATAAACAATTTAATTAATACAATAATTAATTAATAAAAGGATAAAAGAAAACCTAACATTGCTTGGCAATTGATCTTTAGTGACGAACAAGAAACCAAAACAAAACCCGAGTATCAAAGATAGATACCTCAATGAGTATCACACACAAACCCGATAATGTATATGTTCGAATATGAAGCTAGTCTAGAACGTAATAATAAACCAATCAACAAGTGACCACCTTGAATATAATAACCGAACAATAACCTCCAAGAAACAACTCTTCCTGCCCAATCTATTCCTGTCCGTGAACAATGACCAACAAAAACAAGAACCTTCAACACCTTGCTACCAAATACAATTCAAATAGGAATATGGAACAAGTAAACCAATCGATCAATCTCCTAACACCTTGAATCGTTGCAAGATGAGATTGAACAAAAATCAAACAAGAACAATACCCCTAAATCGACTTGGGAAAATTGTTGACTTAGAGCTTGCACTGGGAAAGTTATAATCGGTTTTAGGGTATTGAGAAGTGAGATTATACGTGTGTTTGCTGAAAGATTGTGTTTGCTTATATACAAAACAAACTGACTCCTAATTGGAGTCTAATACTTGCTCGACAAGTTCAAGCCCAAGCAGAAAGCCCACACCCATCATACATGCCTGATCATATAGAATACATGGCCCAAGGCACATCCCATTCGACCCATCTGGGAACTCGAAATAAGCCAATGGGTCGTTTCATTTGATCGGGTCAAGTTATGCATATCGGGTATGATTATTATTCAAGTATTATTTACGTTCGTCACGTATACTCGTGATTATCATGTGTGCCCCCATCGGCTCACACACTCTTAGTCGTTTTGTCGTGTTTGAAACTCCCACAAACCAATAACTCCCACTTGGGAGTTGGTGTGTCGAATGATACACAAAACTAACGACGGAAACGCCTAGCAAACGCTCTCACTCGCTTTTTAACAAAAAGTGTCTGAGAGAATAGTTTCATAAAAGTTTCTCAGTATCATGGTCATTCAATGTCTTCTTTGTAATCATCCTTTGTTATAGATACCGTTAAACAATGGATAATGGATCTCAAATCATTCCATATAGTTTAACCATTTAGCATCTCGTTATAGATTTTAATTAGATATACCAAATGTAATCAAGAATCATCTTGCATTACCCTTTGGGTCTGGCGAAGCTTATCTGATTAAATCTGGATAGGCGCCATGGTATCTTTCTGCACATATCAAGTGGAGTAACAAATCCTTTATTGACTACAAGTATTGTGGATGCTGCTTCACATCACTCCGAAATATAGCCTTTATAACTACCTTGTTCAGATAGCGTTTTGCGCATACTTACAAAAAATTATATCCACACATAACAGAACTTATTTGCATCTCAAGTCTAAGGACGAAGATAACAAACCATTTTCAATATTTTACTTACGAGAAAGATCCAAAAATAATTGTTTGAAAGTTGGGGAATCCAATATGCATCTCTAGTGAATACATATGAGTTTGGCGGGAACAATCCGAATTCTTGTTAGAATTATAACCAACACTCACATTTGTCTTATCATAACAATATTCCCATATTGTTAACTGACAATGGACATATTTAGAATGATAAATCATTTCATGGATTAAACATGCAAATATGGAATAACATATTATATGAATATAATAACAAATACCTCGTATCTTTATTAATCAGAAAATAATAACTGTCTTACAACTCCAAATTATCCAAATACTAATTAACACATAGTTTACATGAGGCCAATGTTTTGAAAGGCTCAAGGCACACTAAGGCGCGAAGGGGACCAAAGAGCCTCGAGGCGAGGCGCATAGCAAGGCGCGGGATTCACGAATACGAGGCGCTTTAAATACATTAAGTTTTTTTTATAATATATGTGACCATTTATGTAGCTTAAATAACACAAATAACATAAAATACTTAATACATGACACATATAGCCATTATAAAGATTAAAATGAATCAGTTGTCACTTCTCAAACGGATCAACTCTTTGGCTCGATGAACTACATATAGATTAAAATCCATATCAGACTAAATATGCTTTTGTCCTACACTTGCAGACTTACATCTAACAAAGCTCATAATTTAACCCAAAAAATAAGCAAGCAACATATTAATATTCAAGGCATAATGCCACATTTTCATGATAATATGTCATAAAGAAAATACTTAATGAAACAAAGTAACTTGTTAAAAAATAGCAATCAATAAAATAAACATAAAAGCAGTTCAATATTACAAATCATACAAATACTCACCCTATGATGTGATGCTTGAAGATAAAATAAACTTATGATGTTATTTACAAATCAATAAGATAAACAATAAATAAAAATCAGTTCAAGATATAAACTTATGACGTAAGAGAGATTACATATATGTAAAATGATCAGAATCTATCGTTACCCACTTGATTGTGTGTTTTAGTTCTTTTCCAACTCAGGGTTATTAGATTTAACTTAAAAGGCTCATGCATATAACTTATAAGGCCCATGTATCTTATCTTAATATTTATAAAAACGCCCCAAAACCTGTTACATCTCTGAGGCGCAAAAAGCCCCAAGGCGCTGTGCTTTTTATGGGATTCATGCATGTCGTGAGCCTCGATCCGAAAAAATCCCTAGAGCTTCAGCCTTGAGTCGAGGCGCGCCTTAGGCGCGCTTTTTAAAACTATGCATGAGACTACTAGCAGGTACCAAACCTATATCTCTAGTCAATTTAGAATGCTTAGGGAACTTCAAAGCTTTCGTAAATGGATCAGCTAGATTGTCATCTGTGTGAACTTTTAATATCTTCACATCGCCCATTTCAATGGTCTCTCAAAGATAATGAACTTTAGCGCGATAATGTCTAGTACCTTTAGTGATTCCGCTTTCATTAGCTATAGTAATGGCTCCAGTATTATCACAATACATATTTAGGGGTTCTTCAATTGTGGGAACAATGTTCAACCCTGAAATGAATTTACGAATCCATATAGCCTCTTTTAATGCATCACAAGCAGCAATATACTCAGCTTCATAGATGAAGTAGCAAAAATACTTTGCTTTGTGCTTTTCCAATCAACAGCACCTCTATTTAGAACAAATACATATCCAGTCTGAGATTTTAAGTTGTCAGCATATGTCAGATATCCAGCATCAGTGTAGCAAGAAACCCTAAGCTCTTGTTCATCTTTCCCTCTATAAATCAAAAACATATCCTTAGTATTGCGTAAATACTTAAGAATATTTTTCACAACAGTCCAGTGAAGTTCACCTGGATTCTGTTGAAATCGGCTTGTCACATTCTGTGCGAACGCAACATCAGGACGAGTATATCTCACAGCATACATAATAGAACCTATAGCAGAAGCGTAAGGAACTCTTTGCATGCGCTCTTTCTGAGCAGGAGTTTCAGCACCTTGTGACTTACTCAATTTCGGCTCTTCTTGCATTAGGATCGCGCCACGTTTGTAGTTCTCCATACAAAATCTTTTCAAGATTTTCTCAATATAAGCACTTTGACTCAAACCAATTAATCGTCTAGATCTGTCTCGATAGATCTTGATTCCAAGAATATATGCAGCTTCACCTAAATCTTTCATGGCGAAACATCTTCCAAGATAGGATTTTACATCTTCTAACATTGGAATATTGTTTCCCATAAGCAATATGTCAACATATAGAATTAGGAAAGTGACATAACTCCCACTAGCTTTCTGATATACACATGGCTCATCTTGATTTTGAGAAAATCCAAATTTCTTGATCTCATCATCAAAACATTTATTCCATTGCCTCGATGCTTGCTTAAGTCCATAAATGGAACGCTTGAGCTTGCACACACGGTTAGGATATTTTGGATCAACAAAACCCTCAGGTTGCTCCATATAGACTTCTTCGTAAATATGTCCATTGAGGAAGGCGGTTTTGACGTCCATTTGCCATATCTCAAAGTCATAGTATGTAGGTATGGCTATGAGAATCCTTGTAGCTCTAATGTCTGCTACAGGAAAAAAGGTTTCTTCATAATCAATCCCTTAGGTTTGAGTGAAGCCCTTTGCTATGAGACGAGCTTTAAAGGTGTATACCTTACCATCCATGTCAGTCTTCTTCTTGAAGAGCCACTTGTTGCCAGCTGTCTTGCAGTTAGGAGGAAGCTCAACTAAGACCCATACATCATTGTCTTTCATGGATTGCATTTCCACATTCATTGCATCAAGCCATTTCTTGGATTCAGGATCCAACAATGCAGCTTTATAGTTATTGGGTTCACCAAGATCCCCTAACTCATGTTCCTCATCGTTAATGTATAAACACATACGGTCAGGAGCACGGCGTGTCCTATTGGACTTTCGAATGGGAACAATATCACTTTGAGGTTCTTCAATTTCTTGATCATCCTCATTGTGATGAATGCTAGTGTCTAAAGAAGGATTTGTATCTTCTTCTTGAAGTAATTCAAGATCATCTAAACTCCCACTTGCTTTAAGATCCATAAGATCATTCTCAAAGAACTCGGCATTTCGAGCAACAATAACTTTGTTCTAAGATGGAAGATAGAAAGAATATCTCATAGTTTCCTTAGGGTATCCTACGAAGATACACATAACAGCTCTAGGTTCAAGTTTTTCAGGTTTTGTAAGTGTATCACGCTTAGCAAGTGCCTCACAACCCCAGACTTTTAAGTAAGACAGCTTAGGGGCTTGCCCATGCCATACTTCGTATGGTGTCTTTTCAACCTTCTTAGTTGGAACCGTATTGAGAATGCGTGCAGCAGACTCAAGGGCATAATCCCAAAAGGACTTTGGAAGAGTAGTTTGTTTCATCATAGAACGCACCATGTCAAGCAGGGTTTGCTTTCTCCTCTCAGATACACCATTGTGTTGTGGAGTATAAGGTGGAGTTCGATGGGCAATAATCCCATGTTCCTTAAGATGATCCAAAAACTCTTGACTCATATATTCACCTCCACGATCAGAATGTAGTGATTTTATGGTCTTCCCGAGTTTATTTTGTACTTCCTTTTGAAACACTTTGAATGTTTCAAACACTTCATGTTTATGTTTCAGCAAGTAAACATAACCATACCGACTATAGTCGTCAGTAAAAGTCACGAAGTAATTTGCTCATTGTCTAGATGTGATTCTAAATGGGCCACATACATCTGAGTGTATAAGTCCAAGTAAATCTTTAGCCCTTTCCACTTGATGTGAATAAGGTTTTTTAGCTATCTTACCAGACATACAAGCAACACACTTTTCAAGAGACTTAATGTCAGATGAGTTGAGAAGTCCATCGTGTTGCAACTTCTCCATGCGTTTCTTGCAAATGTGTCCAAGAAAACCATGCCACAAGAGAGCAGAGTCCAAGTTTGACTTGGATCTTTTATTGCTTACAGCAGACTTAGAACTTTCATTTTCATTTGAACAAGACATTTCAATTTCATAAATACCATTGAGAGGAATAGCAGTAAAATAAATAACATTATTCTTAGTAACTGAAATATAATTATTCGATTCAAAACGGTTAATAAAGGCATCGTCATACAAACGAGAAACTGAAATAATCCCCCTAGTAATAGAGGGAGCATAATGACAATCATTTAAAACAATAACAAATCCGCTAGGGAGAGATAAATGATAAATTCCAATAGCTTCAACTTCTGCCCGTTGACCATTGCCCACGTACAGACTTAAAGCTCCTGGCTTTAGCTTTCTACCGCCCCTTAGACCCTAAGTATTATTACAAATGTGAGTACCACAACCAGTGTCATATACTAAGGATGATTTAGGGAAAGAGTAGAGTTATATAGTGAAAATACCTGAAGAACTAGCTGCAAGAGACCGCTTTTTCTTTTTCATTAACTCGGCGAGATACTGGGGACAATTCCTTCTCCAATGTCCTGTCTCACCACACTGGTGATAGGTAGCGTCCTTTGCTGGATTATCCTTCTTGGGTGGTGGAGGAATCTTGGATTTGGATTTAGAAGAAGAAGCATTGTATGGCTTATACTCAGTGGCATAACCAAACTTGTTGTTTCCATTTCCATGATTCCCCTTAGCAGCCTTAAACGATTTATTCTTTTTGTGGTGTTTCTGGACCTTACCACCACCCCACGTACATAATGTAGTGCAGGTGCAGCATCTTTCTTTGGCAACGTCTGCTCATGTTGTTTAAGCATAACATGTAGTTCATTCACATTCTTCCCCATGCTGTGCCTATTAAAGTTCTACACAAACGTAATGTACTCTTTAGAAAGACCGATGAGGATCAAACTAACACCATAGTTCAGAGTAACTGGGTGACCAAAACGTTCCAAATTGTCAATGTAGCTCTTCATCTTGAGAACATATGAGCTAACCGATTGACCCTCTTCCTGCTTGCAAGCGTGGAATTCACGTGCAGTTTGTAGAAGCTCTTGTTCTGCTTGTTGAGAGAACTTAGACTTCAACTCCTAAAGCATGTCATAAGCACCAAGATGAGTTAGATTTCGTTGGATCTCTAACTCCATGGTCATGAGCATGAAGGCAGCTATGTCCTTTGAACCTTTGACCCAAGCAGTATGAGCTGCAAGAGCCTTAGGTGGGACAGGGTGGCCAGGAGTAGCAACAGGTGTTGCAGGTATAGGATGCTCCAGATAAGTTTCCTTATCTTCAGCTGATAGTATAATGCGAAGGTGGCAAAACCAATCAATGAAATTAGGTCCAATGAGTTTTTGTTTTTCAAAGAAACTCCTGAGTACCAAACTGTTTCCGACTGAAGTAGTCATCTACAATTGAAAAGTTCAAATAATTAGTATTTTCGATAGTTACATTCTTAAAAGAATTAACTACCCAATTAATTACTAATAAACTAAGATCCATCTTGCAACCCCACTTAATTACCATAGGTCTGACCAGTGCGTAAAAAAATAGGACAAGAGGTAAGCGATGAGCGTTAATTGCATAATGCAACTCTTAGACTTTATGATACTGTTTAAGGCATTAGTATCAAGTAATAATGTCAAAAGCATGTTTAGTTCTCATCTTGTGCCTCGGGTTCAAGGTCTAACCAATCCAACTCGAGATAAGTCGACCAAGTATGAACGTGTAAAAATAACCATAGGTCTGACCAGTGTGAAATAATTACCATGGGTTGGAAAGGCCCTTAGGTCTGACCAGAGAAGTCAATCCAAATGCACGTGTTCATAGTTGGATGGCATAGACTTAAAATTAACAAATAGGTATGCACATATAAATGGGGTAAAAGTCGTGTACAAAGAAGCATGCAAAACAACTTTGTAACACTAATTTTAAAAACCTTTTAGTAATGACACCGTAGTGATCATCATGGTTCACGGTAGCTCCAATCGAACGCACAGGGAGGCAGAGGACCAGGTAAGCGCTGAAGCATAACCTTAGACATCCTTTCGGTGCGACTGTGCGCACCTCTTTGAACCCCCTTTTGAGTTTGTTCTAGTGGGTGAGCCGTACATCCCAAGTGTCCATAGCGTCTAGTTTTTAAATTCTTGAAAACGTTTTTCATATATTAGTCACTTTATTTTACAAAAATGATTTTCCACGAATCAAATAGCAGGTCACAATGAGCATGGTATTTAGGCGTGTAAATAAAGACCAATATTAATGTTATGGTTACGATATGTATTATTCCATATTGCATACAATTAGGTGTCAAAGCAAGTAATAATGCACATATAGGAATCACAAACATGTAAGCATAAACATCAAAGTAAATAACCACATATTGTTCCGAGTTCTCTTGCGAGTCTTCCCCAAACGGATAACCATAAGACCGTCACTAGGATATAATACCTAGATCGCCCCATACATCACTTATAAAAGCAATTGAGTGGGTCTTGTGGCCGAAAAACACATAAAACATGGCAATCTCAATTAACAAGTAATTACTAATTTTATGTATTTAATTAACAATATGTAATTCTAATTATAATAATAATTCTAAATTTCTAATTAACAATTATCAATTCAAATTAACTTTTAATTCTAATCAACATGTAATTTAAATTAACAAATTAATTCTAATTATCAATATAATTTTAATTTGTGTGTGACTAGTTATTATTTATTAAAAATTGACAAGTATTGCATGTAATTGTCAAAATAAAATAAAACAAATAACTAAATTAGGTTTCATGCAGCCTTTTAAACATGTTTATTAATAAGAAACGTGTAACCCATAATCGCAAAAACTAGTTGACTCGTGATGCCACTGTTGGGATTTTAGAACTAAATTAACCATTAACCTCTACGAGTACGCAACGGATATGGATCTAATATTTGCAATTAGGTTAAACACGTAATTAATAAACAATTTAATTAATACAATAATTAATTAATAAAAGGATAAAAGAAAACCTAACCTTGCTTGGCAATTGATCTTTAGTAACGAACAAGAAACCAAAACAAAACCCGAGTATCAAAGATAGATACCTCAATGAGTATCACACACAAACCCGATAATGTATATGTTCGAATATGAAGCTAGTCGAGAACGTAATAATAAACCAATCAACAAGTGACCACCTTGAATATAATAACCGAACAATAACCTCCAAGAAACAATTCTTCCTGCCCAATCTATTCCTGTCCGTGAACAGTAACCAACCAAAACCAGAACTTTCAACACCTTGCTGCCAAATACAATTCAACTAGGAATATGGATCAAGTAAACCAATCGATCAATCTCCTAACACCTTGAATCGTTGCAAGACGAGATTGAACAAAAATCAAACAAGAACAAAACCCCTAAGTCGAGTTGGGAAAACTGTTGACTAAGAACTTGGACTGGGAAAGTTATAATCGGTTTTAGGGTATTGAGAAGTGAGATTATACGTGTGTTTGCTGAAGGATTGTGTTTGCTTATATACAAAACAAACCGACTCCTAATTAGAGTCTAATACTTGCTCGACAAGTTCAAGCCCAAGCAGAAAACCCATGCCCATCATACATGCCTGATCATATGGAATACATGGCCCAAGGCACATCCCATTCGACTCATCTATGAACTCGAAATAAGCCCATGGGTCGTTTCAGTTGATCGGGTCAAGTTATGCATATCGGGTATGATTATTATTCAAGTATTATTTACGTTCGTCACGTATACTCGTGATTATCGTGTGTGCGCCCATCGGCTCACACACTTTTAGTCGTTTTGTCGTGTTTAAAACTCTCACAAACCAACAATCGCTAAATGTTTTTAGATGATCTTGTCACAAACGAAGTCGCAAAGTGTGTCGTTATTTTCGCGACGTTCTCTATCATGTTGTTGCTAAAAGGGTCGCTATTTTACGACTTCTAAAAGACATGTGGCTAAAGATGTCGTTAACTTCTGACATGTTAAAATCACGTCGATAACAGTGTTGCTAAATTTGCAACTTCCTTGAACGTGTGGCCATCCACGTCATGGATATTGCAATGTTTATAAACAGATCACTAACCATGTGATTGAATTTCTAATATTTTAAGTTCAAAATTATTTTTTCTAATATTTAAAAATTTCAGTTTTCTTTTTCATCTTCTATTAAAAACAAATTTATAATTATTTCTTAACTAAATTAATTTAAAATATTCTTCTGAAATGGGCATAGGGATGAATTTATAGTGCACTGTAATTTAAAATAATCAACTCTAATCCAAAGTTTATTACTCGTAATTAAACGTTCCTCACTTTTTATCATCCCAACGTTTATTCCCCCAAATCCACACCATTGCACCACCGCAATAGCACCACCGTCACATTCCATTCTCGATTCCGCTTAATCCGTAAGGTATGTGGTTACAATATTCGTTTTAGCACTAAAATAAATCATTAGTTTTATGGCTAATATCGGAAACTGCCATGGCACTCGGTTCAATTGAGTTATTTTTGCAGTTTGATTCATACCTAATGGCAGTTCCGGCGGTTTATTAACTTTCATAACCATCTAATGACGATGACGGTTATAATCAATTGGACTGTAACTGTTTCCGGCAACATTTGCTATCGAGAAGGTACACGTTTTCTCGATTGTACTTAATGGCTTTGTTTACTGGTTTAGTTTTTGTATGAGCAAATAATGCGTTTTTACGTCATAGATATCTAGATTTTAATGTCAATATGTCAATTGGATATTGAGAATAAAACTCTTATCAGAATTGAAAGCCTATAAGCAATGTTGATGCTTTATTGTACTGAAAATCTGGCGTGTAATTTCATTTTACCTGGTAGATTATGTAGTTTTTTAGGGGAGGCAACGACATATCGTATGGTGATTAATTCTTTTGTTAAGTGGACCTTCCGATTTGTGAAGTAATTGCTTCGTATTGTTTGTTATGGCATTGATAATTTACACCAAAAGTGCTTACTTGGTCATCTATGGCTCATACATGCACTGATGCATGACGTGATTGCTACAGGAACCTTGTCGATTTCAGCGTGTTTTTAGAGGTAGGGGACGACGATAAAGGGGATGATAAATACAATGATGATGAATTTTTGAAATTCAGACAACTCAAAGACACATAGATATAATGGTACGAGATCTTATACAAATGTAATCTAAGTTTACTAGTATATGCTCTAATCAAGTATAGTTTTGGCGTTTCGCTCACTTCTCTTTTGAAGTTCTCATTAGTGCTTATGAGTTATGATGACTGTACATGTCAAACACGCAACTGTATAAGAGAAACGCTAAGATCACAAGATTATGCACGCTGTGCTAAAACACCAAATATAAGTGGAGGTCAAAATTGATACAACACTTGTATTCAATCACTTTTGTCTTAAGTGTAGTTTATTACTTGTGCATTATTGATAAATGCATATGGTTTTTTTATTGTAGGAAGTAAATAAATATATTGAGCCGGTTCGAAAGTGGACAAGAAAAGAGGTTGAAATTTGAATTAAGTTGCATGGTTAGTATAAACAATGATCAGTGAAGTAAACTTTTGGATATAAGTATTGGCATACTGTGTAGTAACTTGCATCAGAATACGTGACTTAATTGTAGTTGAATTAAGTTGTCTTAACTAATAGCACAAAACTAATGCGCTTTAGGAGGTCGATGATATCGCAGGAGATCAATGGTACTTTCTGAAGTTAGAAAGGATGTGTTTATTTACTTGCTTGGATAATAAAGGTATGGTCTCACTTGGAAGTTTAATTATAAATATTAGAGTTGCACGGTGATAGTTTTTTTTCTTCAATCATGATACCTATTCTTGCAGAGCCTCTATTGGTGATGTAGTTTATATAGTTTAGAAGAATATTACTCCGTATTAGATTATGATACATCTTGCAAGAAACTATGTTTTAGGAAACAGATTATGATCTCTTGATGTACTTGAAGTAGTTCTTGCATCTAAGATAATTTCAGCTCTATGTTGATCGAATTTTATTGTTGCCATTTGGATATTCATTTTTATATTGTCCCACGTGTTCTCCACGTAATAATGCAGAGTCACGGCTCCTCCTTTAATGCTTAAACTTTTTTTGTTGTGATTTTGCATGCCTGACCCGTTAGAAATAAACATAACCTGAAGCAACCCATTCATTCACAGGCGTTTGCTACGTGTTGATTTTTTGAGGGTGTAATGTTAATGAAACAGGTGTAATGAATTGAGTCAGTAGTATATACTATATACCTTCTGAAAACCATCCTACATATTGACGTTGTTCCCTTGTTTGTAAAGTCTTTAAACCCAAATTTATGTTAAGAAATGACTCGCTTTTGACCGTTTTGAGTTATTTTTCAGGCTGCAGTAAATACATGCCATGTGGCGTTGCAGTTGCAGTAAATACATGTCATGTGGCGTTGCAGTTGCAAAGGTAAGTTGTCCATCTTGACGATACTTGTAAAAACTTTTCTTTCAGAGGCTATCGCTCTGCATTTACTTTCCCATACATAAACAGACTCACATAAATCTTCAACAATGTGCTGGCTTCGGTCTTTGAAGCTACTTGGTAAGTCTTCACTTTTAACATAAAAGTTGAATGTCCATGCCTTTTGTGTTACTTTCCTTAAATCTATGGAAGTATTGCCTTTCCTCTCTATCACTTTAGCTAGAGGTATAACTAAGATCCAAACTCCGGGTTCTACTATAAGATGCTTTAGGTACGCTTGAACCACGTTATCTCTCTCTTTAAAAAAGTGGTAAGCAAGACCATACTTGCAAATTCAACGACTTTTCACAGTAGTAATTTGTTTTTAGCTATTTGTTGATATTAAAATGTTAAGACTTCTTGACCATGATACAAGGTTGAACAAGTAAGATGCGTTACATCTGCTGAAAGTTGGACAGTAACATTATTTCGTCCTATTTCTAGCCGTGATTAAATTCTTCATGCCAAGGTAAATATGTAGACGACTAATGTTTATAAATTGTCTCATTTCATGTTCTATATTGTCATGAACACTCAAAGGTCAGCGGTGCAATCATTCCTAGTGGTACCAACTCGATCTAATATCATCTTAAGTAAGACTTATCAATATACGGTTCATTTTTTTTCCTTGTTCTCCAGCAAGATTAAATGGGTTTGGGTTGCAGGTTTGTTAAAAGCATATTTCAGATTGGCGAGGTCAGTGTGGCTAAGCCGTGATCCCCTTTTTGTACCATTTTTTTCTAGACTTGATGGTGGTTAAAAATCACTTTTGACCCGTCTTGATATTGATTTTTAGGCGGCAACAACTCTGCTATGTGGTGTTGTTAACATTCAGAATTGGACTAGAAGCGTTAAAAGATTTTGAATTGGACAAGAAACTGCATAGCTTTAGCTTGGGCATGCTGGTGACTCTACAATCTAGCAGACATTTTTTTTATTTCATTTTCTCACATAAATAGTTTTCATATTAAATTTCTTGTTTTGTTTTGTACTTTAAAGAAGTTTAGACTGTCGAGTCAAACAGGTGTACCTTCTGTAGTGTTGTAATTATATGGAAAAAAAAAACCATGGATTTGTTATACATTTTCAAGTTGTTGATGATGTTCTTATTATCATTATTGTTATTTTTGTATTAAAAATTTAATACCAAATAGTGACCAGGTAGCAAATATGGCTAATGTAGTAGCGACTTCTATTGAGAGTAGCGATGTGTATAGCGACTCAGTTAGCGACATTTCTTAGAAATACCGACATAAACTGCGACTTACAATAATAAAGTCGCTATTCTTTAGCGACATACACTAGGAAGTCGCTATAGTTGTCGCAAAATTTAGCGTCGAGGTAGACTAAGTCTTTGCGACTCATATATAGCAACCTATTGCCTGAAGTCGCTAAATGCGACGCTGGCATTAAATACGTCGCTAAATATGTCGCTTGAATGTCGCTAAAAGGCATTTTTCTTGTAATAAGCAAGGTGTAAAGGTGTTGGTGATTTGTATTATGGACTGGCCATTTCTGCCTATATGTGTTTCAACGCCTCTTCCAGTGTACCGTTTACATAACCGCTCTTAACTGCCTCATCGTTAACATCTTTGAAGCTATGTAGTTGTGTGTTGCCTTTGTTCTTGACAGCTAGTTCTGTGAATTTCAAGTCTCTGAAGCTCTTGCATCTTGATCATGTCACTATAGATGAAAAAGTCATCACGTATCTTACTGCTGGTTGAGAGAATAGATATTGAAGCTCCCATTCTTTGCTATGTTGCTTTTGTTGATTGGGATTGAAGAGGAGCACCATCTATGAACTTGCTTTATGCAAAAAACATATAACAATGTGTTACGATGGGTATCCCACCCCAATCCCGGAAGCCTATGCTGATTTGTCATCCATATCTCCCTACATCAAAAATTTGTTTTTGAATCTTCCACGCCAATGCAACAACTTGAAGTTGCCAGTCCTTCCTTGCAGACACTTGTGATACATTCTGTGATTTGGACGAAATTGATACCAGTACCCCCAATTTGGTTTTCTTTGAGTATAGTGGTACTTTAAATGGGTGTCTTCCTTTAGTAAGGGATTCACTCGAGCCAAAACCAGTTTTTGAATGTTACCCCATCCCTGAGAATGGGGCTGATGCCATATGGTTCGAGAAGCTGAGGCGATTTTTGGGCAAGAATATTAAATTTAAAGTTTGTAAATTGTGTATTCCCGAGTTCTTTAACCAAGTTCGTTTCTTTGACTTTAATGTATTCGAACAATGATATAAAATATTCACAACTCAGTTCTTCGATCTGTAACAATTGTCTTGTAGGTGTAGGTGTTGAGAAACTAAAGGTGTTCAGTCGCACCTTTTGAACTTGAGCATTGTGAGCTAGAACTAGCGATACGAGAATCATCCATTTAGGAAGGTGTTGTGTATGCTGTTCTTACCTGTTGCCGCCCTCGGCCTCTTTCTTTAATTCGCTGTTAACAGCATTACCTCGTGATCCACTTGGACAAATGTTCACCTTTACAAAGGAAGAAGGTACTTTCTTCACTTTCAATAAGCTAATCTAATGTACACGCGTATAACACGTACTTCACCTCTCTTGTTAATATCTATCCAAACAGTTGTGCATAAGTACGAAGATGGAACAATCAAAAGTATGAGAATCTGTAGATTGGACAATTCATTGAATTAAGTTGTTAAGGTATCCATTCGCAAGGTGGAAGTACGAAAAGTGCAGAGTGCCAGGAAAGGTTCAATTTTCTCTTTTGACGGAATCAGTTGCTGAATTTTGTGAGATACATATGAACTGGACCAAAGACTGCAAATCTTTGTTTTTTATGTTTGCTTGTGTCGTGAGGGCTTTGAATTTTTATGAGGATGTTATGTATATTTAAACATCTTTATTACTGTTTCAAGTTAATGATCCTTATGTTTTTGGAGTCCCTTCTTTAGAACAAGCTCTTGCTTTTGGTGGCAATGTTTAAATTTGCGCAAGATGAGCAAAATGTATTGCTCTTTGGTTCTAGATTGTTTAATCTTTGTTGTGTAACCAGTCTCAAGCCTGTGGGGGAGATTCAATATGTACTTACACGATGTGCCATTTTTGGTAAATGGGATTGCTCATTGCTGATTGCTTTTGCAATTCAGTTGTTTGCTTGATGGTTCAAATATTTTTTGAAAAGGAATAAAAAGCCTCTGTTGAGTTGATTCTCGCCCTCTCATGCATTATATAAAACAACTATATATATTGCCTTTCTTAATTGCATAGCATGTGCATACTCAGTTTGATCTTTTCTCTAAATTGTTAAAAGATTTTTGATGATGCAAGAAAGATAGAAGTAACTTGATAGTAAAACACATATATTTTGGTTCACCTTTCAAAATGTAAGATAACATAAGAAAATCATTTCAAATACGTTTGATAGACAAGCCTACAAACACAGTCAATATTGTTCAGAGAGATCCATCTTTAGACCCCTTGTATCTTGCAACAACCAACAGATTCATCTTTACCTTGTATCTTCCCAAAAACAAAACTAACTTAGTAGAATAACAAATGCTAGATCATTTACAAAAAAGCGAAATTGGAACGAGTAACAGACAAAGGAAATTCAATGATATACAAAATTAGCTAGCAATATACAGTACATTCTTAGATTAGCTAACAGCTAAAGATTGTCCATCTTACTGACACAAAATCTGTTTTTGATAGACTCGATCATAACTTACAGCTCAAAAACTTCTATTACTAATGGAATCACAAATTAATAGATATCTTAAATACATGATAAACCTTCAGATCAATATGTAACAGCAGAACTCCATATCTTTTAAACAATCTAGCTTCGAAATGCAGAAAACTCGATGGTCAGCTTAGCAACTTCAGTTTACTTGAAGAACTCGTGCTTGATCACAAACATATTGATTCAAAACTAGATATGTTAAGCCACAAAGTTCACTTCGACCAGTGTGAATCACCGCATATTTATATATAATTGACCCTATGTTTAATCTACCTCTATAAAAAATGAAAAACAATGAGGTAACACGTAACCAGTCAAACTACACGGAGTGACCATAGAACAGGTCCCGAAAGCACTCGAACTATAAATGTTTGACATCAGTATCTGGGGTTATGGCGGGTGTAAATCCAGGTCCTTCTGCACATTTTACAATATTATAGATCAGTATTTGAAGTTATGGTGGGTGTAAGTTCCAACTACCACCAGTGTCGCTTGGGTTCATGGTCTCAATAAGATAGTATCGAACAAAGTAGTGAACATCACCAACCTTAAATATTCTCCGACCATCTCTAAATCAAAGCCTGAGATCACCCAAGACTCGTCTTATTGCCTTAGGCTCAGCACCTTCGTTACATGTTATCTCGGTTCAGTGTCCCTATTTGTTTTGTAACTCAACATACAACATTCATTCTCTGTCCTTCTCAATATTATGTGGCTATTTTTTTACTATCCGCAAGTTCAAATCTAAAAGGGACTGATGGGTTCAGATCATTAAGCCTGTCAGCCGCCCATTTTCCAAACTGCTCACGTTTGTATTCATGGCAGGCATCGAAAATCCTGATTAACATGGATGCAGTTGGGTCAAATGGCATTTGCTTAACAAAGTTCTTGAGCTCACCCATGAAGCCATACCTACTATAAAGTTCAATTATCAATTCATAATGCTCCAGCCGTGGTATAACACAGTACTCACTAGTCATTGCATCAAAATACTGCCTACCCAGTTCAACACGACCCTCACATATACAAGCAAGCAAAACTCCTAGAAATGTTGTATTATCTGGTTTTAACCCTTCATTGTTCAGCATCTCAAAAAGATCAATAGCAACATCACCCCTTGAATTGTGACAACTTCCCAATATCATAGAATTATAAAGTATCAAATCCTTCGAAACAGTTGGTTTGAAAACTGCGAGTGCATACACGAGACAACGACATTTGGAGTAGGCATCAATCAATGCTCCGTTCATAACTATATCCATATCATAGCCATTTCTGATTAAAAATCCATGTAGCTGTTTACTTGAATCAAGTGCAAATATATTTGCACAAGCAGCTAAAATAGTTGCAAGAGTGTGCTTATGTGGTGGTGTCTCTTCTAGCATCTTCCAAATCACCGTCATCACCTCCTCACTCCTATTATGACGAGCATGACTTGTTAGTATTGAATTCCAAGAAACTGCATCCCGCAAGTGGCTCATTTGAGAAAACCAAGCTCTACAGCTTTTCAAGTCTCCACATTTCCCATACATGTTAAGAAGGCCATTACCAACAAATAAATTAGAGTTAAAATGATGTCTATAGATATAAGCATGAATCTGTTTCCCCAATTCAATATCAAAAAGACCAGCGCATGTTGTCAAAATTAACCCAATTGTAACATGATCAATGTTGATATTCCTTTTGGATATTAGATAGATAATTTCTAAGGCGTCACCCCATTTGTGATACTGTGTGTAGCCTGCCAGCATAGCATTATATGAAATGATGTTTCTTTCTGGCATCTCATTAAAGAGCTTTCTTGCTTCTTCAGTTCTACCGTTTGATGCATATGCTGTCACAATTGAAGTCCAGTTAACTAAATCCTTAGCGTTTGGCGGGTCAAAAACGTAATGAGCACCCTGTAAATCGCCTTGTTTCGCGTACATATCGATAAGAGATCCTGAAACTACCAACGAGTCTACAAGATTTCTTTTAGTGGCAAAAGCATGAATTTGTATCCCCTCATTGATAGCAAAAATCCTTGAGCAAGCACAAATGGCACTTGAAACTGTAAAACTTAACGGCACAACATCATTCGCATTAACCATTTCAAAAAACAAAACTACCGCCTCCCTCTCTTCACCCATATCATAATGCCTCCTAATAATCACATTCCACGAAACCTCATTCGGCTTACATATCTCATAAAACATCCTCCTCGCATCAACCAACAACCCACACTTCCCGTAAACATCAACAATGGAACTGGCGATAATCACATTCCCACAAAACCCATACTTGAAAGCAGCTCCATGTATCCCTTTACCCAAACCAACATCCAAAAGCAAACCACAACACCCCAAAACACTGGCAAAACTAACCTCATTCCAGAAAAACCCATCTCTCTTCATGTCGAGAAAAACCCTTAAGCCCTCATTCGCAAAGCCGTTACTGGAATAGGCGGAAATCAAAGCATTCCAAGAGCCACCATCTGTTTGAGGCATTTCATCAAACAGTTCACGTGCATCATCTAAACAGCCACATAAGCTTCAATGGCTCTGTTGAGTAAAAAAAGAGGTGGGGTTGGGTTAAAAGTGAGCAGATGGGATTCGAGTTTACGGGTTTCGACAATGGCACGTTTTGAAGCACAAAGACTGAAAAGTGAAGCGTATAATGAAAAGTCAACGGGAAATGGAGATTGAAACAAGGTTGAAACTGCTTTGGAAAGGTTATTGTGTTTGAGTTGAGTTAAGATTTTGTTTGTTAAGGTTTTCACATTGGTTCCCATGGCAATGTTTGTTTATGTTTCATTCATCACGGGGTGATCCTCCGGTTCATAGCTCTACCCAACCAATCCAACCACGAATTGGTTTCTAGTCAAATATAAGTTGTTCATCCGTCACAAAATGATTGTTTATCCACACAAAATAAAGAGTTTAATATTCTTTTACTTTATGCAAAATGACAATTTACTCTTAAATAATTACTAGATGAGGACGTTTAAGATTGGTGAAATGATCCACCATAGAAAGTCTTTTTTCAAGAGTCTTTTTCTTTGTTGTATAATACAGTAATTATTTTTAAGAGAGTATACACTTTCTTAATTAATTTTTTAACATACCATGATAACCTTGTATAGATTTTTTGGGAGTATGCAATACATTGAGAAAGATCTGATTTCTTACTAGAGAATACTGAAACTTGGAAGCCCAAAGTTGATCAATGGGTTCGAGAAATCAAAGTAATGGAAGCCATGGTTAGCATATAGTCACATAAATTCGTTCCTCGAGTTAGCTAAAAGACTCACAATCCACAACTTCCATATTTACTTGTGTTCTACCCCAATCAACCTACATTGCATCAAAAGGAATCTTTCGCAAAAATACTCGCAATCCATTGAGTTTGTGGAACTAAATCTTCCATGCTCACCTGATCTCTCTCCTCACTACCATATCACCAATGGCCTCCCAACCCACCTCAATAAAACACTTACAGATTAGACGCTTTTGAAAAATCCTCTCCAAATTTCATTACCATACTGAAAAACATCCAACCTCACCAACCAGTTTATGATTTCATTTAGCCGTGGGCACCCCTGGCTGCTTCGTCTTTCAACATACTGCAGTACCATTATCCTTGGCCCTTCATTTCCTGACCAAAACCTTTAGCTGAACAATACCCTTTTCAAGAAATATATCTTAATGATTATGAAATAAAACACATGAAAGAAGCTTGTGATCATATTCCATGGGAAGACTTGAAGGCTGATGATCCCATTCTTGAATCTGTGAACATGTCTTGTAACATTATCTTAACTAAAAGTATTAGGGAAATAGATGGGAATATACTGATCACATGTCTCAAATCCTTAAAAAAGAAAGTGATTCCTATTGGTCCATTAATTCGAGAGTCTTCAGAAGAAGATAGTTATGAGCATATTGAGATCTTTCGTTGGCTCAATAAGAAGAAAGAGTCCTCGGTTGTTCTATTATCTTTTGGGAGCGAATATTTCTTATCCAAGAGCGAGATAGAAGATATAGCCTACAGTTTGGAACGTAGCAATGTACATTTCATATGGGTCATAAGGTTTCCTGAGGGTAGCACTACTAGTCTTAAGATGTACTTCCTTTCTTGAAAGATTCGGAGAGGGGGGCATGGTTATTGAGAAATGGGCACAACAGTCCAAAATTTTGAGTCATCCAAGCACCGGAGGATTCGTGAGTCACTGTGGATGGGGTTCAGTTATGGAAAGCATTTACTATGGTGTTCCAATTATAGCAATGCCAATGCAATATGACCAGCCGTACAATGCAAGGCTTGTGGCGGCATTTGGAGTTGGCATGGATGTTGGTAGAGGCGAAGATGGCAGGCTGAACAAAGATTAGATGGCAGAGGTCTTGACGAAGGTGGCAGTGAAGGGTGGTGAGAGCATGAGGGAAAAGATTGTGGCGTTGAGTGAGATCATGCGCAAAAAAGGGGGATCAAGAGTTTGATATGGTGGTCATTGAGAATTTAGTCAAGCTTTGTGAAGTAAAGAATTAAGTATTTAGGAGACATTTCTGGATGTCAAATTCTTTTTTCTTCCCTTTAAATTAGTATTGTTAATCCAACTAGTTTAACTGCTATTGTACCCATCTAGCCGGCCTCAATAAATGAAAAAAAAAAATGCGGACGAGTTTCAGTAATTAAACATGCATGTCCTTTCGAGTGTTATTGTTGTCTTCGCATATATATGCAGTACTTTACATATGAATATATGATAAACAAACAGTGTAGTTTTTACTAAATTTTGTATAATATAATATTGAAATTTGCTAGACCCACATAAAAGTAGTTCTTGTTATTTTAAATTTGGAGAGCAAAAACTTGGGAAAGGGAAACAATGTATATTAAAAAATTATACATTGTGTTTTCGAGTATTACTTAAAAGAAGAAAATTAAAGAAAATGAATTGAAGCAAAAATGATTGTATTCTCGAGTAGGGGTGAGCAAACGGACCGGATGGACCGGACCGACCGACAAAACCTACCGGACTGAACTGAAACCGACCGGACCGATAGACCGGCGATCTGGTCTCGGTCTAGGGTTTTTGCCGGATTCGGTCTCAGTCCGGTCCGGTCCGGACCACAAACCCGAAATTTAGCCTTGTTGGACGGACCGACGAGACCGGACGGACCGACCACATCGGTCTCGGTCTCGGTCTCGGTCTAGGGTTTTGCCGGATTGGTCTGGTCCGTCGGTTTTTCTCGGTCGGTCGGTTTTCGACCGATGAGCACCCCTATTCTCGAGTATCAGTTTCATGGTTGTAAATATTGCTCGGTAGTACTGTGACAATCGACCCCCGCCAAGCGTCATATCGGTTTTGGCAGTGATATATCAGTGATATATCGGAGACCATAAATTATAAAGATATTTACCGATATTGACCGACTTTGACCGACGTTGGCCGATATTGACCAACTTTGACCGATATTGACCTAAAAAAAATCTTTTTTTTTTAAGTTTGACCAATATTGACTGATATTGACCAAAACCAATTTTTTTAACCGATAAGTGAAAATTCGTATGGGTTGATTGCCAATAAGCAATATATCAATGATATATCGGCTGCCAAGACCGATATTTACAACATTGAACACTTAACAAGGAAAAAAAGGAAAAAGAGTGAAAAAGAAAGATGATTTAGTTTATTTTAAAGTAAAATATTTCCTATTAAAATTGGTGTGAAAATGTTACTTTTGTTGTAAAACTAATAAGAAGAGAATAACAAGAACAACAAGAAGATAGTATTATTCATCTTTCAAATGAGGCATGTATATATAGTTACAAAGGTGGAGTATTCCACAAGATACATTATTCTAATTAAGATAACTACTAAGAATAAGAGATATGGACATCCATTCTATATTTATCCATAACACTCCCCCTTGGATGTCCATTTGAGGATTATGCCTCGTTAAAACCTTACTAGATAAAACCCAGTGGGACAAAAATCTAGTGAAGGAAAAAGAGTACATAACTCCTTTATACGCTTGGGGATATTGCCTCATTAAAAACCTTGCCGGAAAACCCTGTGGGGACAAAACCATGGTCAAGGAAAAAAGAGTGCAATGCGTATCTTTTCTCCCCCTGATGATCACATCACTTAAGCTCCTTGAGTCAGTGAAATGCATATTAAAGTGTCTTGATAGAATCACATGAATATATATTCTCTACATGTTGTTCGCATATCCATTTTTAAAGATTAACATACGTCATACATCTCATTCAAGTACATCATCGTACTTCCTAAGTCATTCATTGCAAACACAATTAATTCAAATGACATATTATATCATGTCTGACCATTGGCGAGAATCATAAATATTTCATATAAATTTTAATATGACACTTCTAAATCGATATTGCGATCATCATCTTTATAAATCAAGGGGGCCTTTTCCACATCATGTGGCTTCATAAACATGTGTGTCGTTTATCCATATGAGGATAGTTAACATCTTGTTTTCATGATGCACACATATTTCATCCTTTAGATGTTCAATCATAAGCTAAGACAAAATATGTCTTTTGTTTCAAATTCAACTTCTATGCATTCATTTGCCTTTATAATCATAAATCAAACTGCATGAAACTCAAACAATATTCAAATCTAGATCTCTTTATAAAGTTTCATTGGCAAATATAATTCTTTATTTGGCACAATACTATACACTAAGGCAATTATTATATGTATGTCACAAACATGATTAATTCAATACAATCAAGTAGTGTTCTCGAGAACTTCTCTTATATGCTTTAAGCATTAAAAATCACTAGCATTCTTCATGCATTTTATATCCGATAATAAAATCTTGTATGAGCTCTATTCATTTATCTTTTAGACGCATATCAATTACTTATTATATTGCCAGACTTATAAATATTAAATTGATTATTGGATCCACCACATGAGATCATGTCTCTATATGCAAAATCTTTGCGAAAATATTTGTGTGCAATCATTTATGCCTTAAATATAATAGTTTCAATACTTTAATTTCCTTTATCTCATAATGACCAATGCATATCCAATAATTTTACACATTCATATATGCGGACTTCAAGTCCACTAACCATGTCTCGTCACAAGAATTTTAATCTTTCATTAGTTCTTTGCGTCTTTACTTCTTTTGGCCATTCATTTATACATCTGCACTTCCATAGGTATGCTTCCATGATCCTCACCATGGTATAGCCCGCTATCTTATTTACATAATCAA
>OU343218.1:52057859-52181358 GCA_910596185.1 Chrysanthemum makinoi
AATTATTTCTAAGTGTATGCATGCATAGTTTATTGGTAGCCACCCTTGGTTAGGTTTTTGAATGGCTAGAGGCCAATTTCTAGAAGATATGACCCCGACCCTAGGTGGCCAGGACTTGGACGACGGAAGGGTAAGATATGATGAAGCCGGCCACGCTTTCTAATTGTGCGATTTGACCAAATTGTCACCTATCATTGGATGAACTAAGAATTGAGGTGCGTGTCTAAGTCTCAAACCGCCGGCATTCACTATTATAAATCTACCATGTAGCGGTACTTAATGACTTGGCTTAGGGGACGGGAATAAGTGGACTTATGAGGGGACACGACTTCTCTGTGGTGGCATCTTTTCGTGATAGGTTAGGGCGACCGAAACACTTCCTCTAATTTGACCTAATTCGAGTGAATTGGAAGTAAGATCGGAGAGACATAACTAGATAGGAAGATTAACTAGGTTAGCACCACTCTCCTCTATTGATTTCCCTTTACCATTTATTTGCTTTATTTTATTCTGCTTTTGTAGTTTAATTAATTAAATCCATATCAAAACCATTATTAATCTGTGACACCTAGACTTAGTAATAATCCATCACACATAGCTCTTGGGACTAATCCTCGCTTTACCGATTACTACAGTACACTCGACGGTACACCGCCTGCTAGTGCACTATTAGGTAGACCATAGGTATGAGACATTATAAATATTAAGACCGGGTCAAGAAAACTCTGATCAAGTTTTTTACGCCACGCAGAGTTATTTTAGGATTAATATTAAGTCTTTCATTTCATTTTAAACTTTTCTCACTATCATATTTCAAGTTTTCGTGTAACATGGAAGTTGTTAACATCGATGACCTCACTCTTGAGGAATACTTGGCGCGACAAGAGATTTGAACAAGGGCGGGGCTCTGTAAAACCAGCATGGGATGGGTCCTGTTTCAAATCAAAGACCATTATGAGGGGAGCTTGCTAACCCTTTTTCAGAAACAGGGACGAAGCTGCATATGAGCACGCTGAAAATGTCCTATACATCACAGTTCTTCATGCAGGTCTCATGATGATGTTATGCTTAGGGTGTTCCCAATGACTCTTCATCGAGTCACGTAGATGGATTGAAAGATTTGCATTAATACGCTGGCTAATTTAAGAAGCACTTTATTCAGATATTGTCCCCAGCATCAAAAATTTCTAACCAACTTTTAAATCCATAACTTCAAGGAAGGTGCATCTAAATGTTGTACCAAGCCCTGGGTGAGGATACAACAATCTCCTTTATAAATGTCCTACAAATGATCCGGGAATAAACCGCCAGTGAAATCCCAACATCTTCTGCCAAAGTGAATTAACGTGAACTACAAGACACAAATGTTGGATTATCAAGGACCTATCCCGAACATGACTTACCTCTGAATTGAAGCCATTCAAAAAATACCGATCACCTCAAAATGCACGCTGACCTGAGAGAAGTAAAAGTGTCCCAAGGCTAAGCCATGGAAACGGCACAACTTAGTAAAATTGAAATCTCAAAATTCGGATATGCTTGAAGGTCGTAAGGGAAACCGCTCATGCCATCCAAGTAGGTTTGTGAAAGCCTGTGGAGGAGGACATCTAATGAAAATTGTCCTCATACTCCACCGAAGATAACGATCGAGGAAGCTAAATATGAGTGAGAATATGCCTTTCTACTTGGGATAATCGAATTCAGTGGAGGACCCCACCAGATAGGAGTTTAAATTTGAAAGAAGATTTTAACATGGGAGGAATAACAAGTACTTTTGTGATAATCTACCAAAGGAAAAAGAGCAAGAGGAATGGCTTAAAATTTCAAGATAATACAAACAAGCCTCTCATGTATTAAAGTAACTAAAGAGAAATTGACAAGAGCAAATCTTTACAAAAAGAGATTTGAATGCACTGGAAGCAAATTTGAGAGAGTCGGGGAAGACGAGTTCCTATGGACTTCAACTAATGATTCTAAAGAACGTAATTGCCTTGGCTTATCTGATTCATCAACCAATACGGAAAAATCGGACGCTAACTAAAGAGAAAACTGAATGGATGAGTAAAGATCAACCTAACGCATTTAAATTCCTAATGAAAAATTGGAAGATAACACCAAGGACTAGTCTAAGATAGAAAAAGAAGAATGTAAGCAAATACTCGTAGAAAACAATAACCAACGTAAAGAGTCTGATACCGATGACGATGATTTTGATTATCTCGAGTTTCAAGGAGAAGACGGTTTATTGACCTGCATGATGAAGTGAGAAGATGTAAACTTCTTGGCATCTCGCTTAAGAGACCTCGATTATAGGGAAATATGAGTTTACGCTGATATCATTTGGGACTCAAGAGAAATTTTGCAAAATTCGAAAAATTGAAACCAAAGAATATCTCCTCAAGACCGCCAATGACGTGAATCTTAATGAAAGATACGGAGGAAGTCGGGAAGTCCAGTGCCCCCCATAGTAGCCCCCGCTGCTCTCAGTCTAACTTAAAAGACTCGTAAATAAAGAAAGTGCTCTTTCTGGGAGATAACCCAATTATCCCTTTCTTTTGTTTTATTTCCATTTCTGTAGGGTTTTGTGTTTTCTAACTATTTTTGAAACGGGGAAGTAATTGCTTTGAAGCAGCTTGAACGAAATCTACGAACTTATCTTGGTGATTACGCCGTAACCAACCTTTTTAGCGTTAAGTTCTTGACGCATTACCAATTATAGCGTAATACCATCTCTATGGTTACGCCGTAACCACCGCTAATTAAATACAGCTTATGTCGGGTTTGCTGCTACGCGTAACTCCTCAAAAGAGTTACGACGTAACCTTCCTCCGCTTTAATTCTTTCATTTTAAAACACAATAACCTTGTATTAGTATTTTAAATGAACTTTTTGGGTGTGTTTCCTGTAAACCCTCACGAGACTTCACTCGTCCACTTGGGACACCTAGTGGTTTAAAAGGCTTGTTGCATTCGCTAAATGCAACCGTGATTCCTACGAAAGTGAGTTAGGTTTGTTTTTCATTTTTCATTTTTTCTTTTTAGAATTATGCTTGTCGGTAGTGTGATTTCAGGTATTGAAGTTTGTTCATGATGCTTATACGAAGGCACGTCTCTTTTTCGTGGGAATTCCTTCTTTATGGAGCAAATTAGGGAAGTTCTCGCTCTAATTCTACTTTTCTCTTCACCTTTATTTAATGCTTAGTACAAAGGGACTTTGTACAATTCAAGTGGGGGGACGGGAGTAGAATTATCTCTTGAACATTATTTTGCCCTCGTTTTTCTAGTTTATTTTGAAAAATTATGCCATTTTTAAAATTTTGACATGTTTTTCTTAACCTAACTAGAGTAGACCTTAGCCAAGCACATACAACCCTTGATGTTATATGGTGAGATTAGCCTTATCCGTTTCCAATATTTTACTCTAAATCCACCAAATTATGAGTGTGCCGGTAGCTTGTAAACTTTAGAACTTGGCCTTTGCATCATTTCGAGACCATAGACGAGGTATGTTGAGTTAGCTCGATGTATTTGGACTTTTCAGTTTTAGAAGGCAATATTATAGGATTATCACCCAAACAGCCTACCATTATTTGTCTATCGATTAGTCACCTCGACTTTTCGACCCCCATGTGAAACCCTTTTGTTGCACTCATCTTTAATGCAAGATACCCCTAGATACACCCTTCTGAGCCATTCCTTTCATTTTGTTAACCCGATATTCTTGTTTCGATACACCTTAGCCTACCCTGTAGTCTTTATTTGTGATTGGGAAGTCATCATTTGCCTAAGTTCAAGGTTCGAGTAGAAAGGTTCAGAAATCACGCTTTCATCAACAACATTTCTGAAGATCATTGAAGACCTCCCGAATTCCCATTGTTCATCTCAAGTGGGTGGATATTATATTATGTTATTATTGTTATGTTGGAAAAAAATTGTTATGTTATTGTAGAGTGCGATGTTATAAGCACTGTAGTATGAGCTTTATAGATTTAGTATCTATGAGGCCACCTCGGTCACATTTGAAGATTGGAGTTGGTAGTTATGCCAGCAGTTGAAGGAAAGGGTAGTGTGCCCATCACGACGTCCTCTAATGACACATCTACCTTATATTTCTTGATCCGGTTTCTTGACTTCAAAGCTTGAACTTTGGGCGGACGGTAAGTGGTGATGACATGGTTATAGATTTAGACTACCTGCTTGTTTTTTGTTTTACACCAATTATATATCCCATGTCTTATCCTACCTTTTAGTCATGAAGCGTGTCTAGGTGATGCAGCGAGCAATCTTTGGTGTCTTGGCCATGGATTTGGTCATGTATCATTGATTTTGTCCACTACGCCGTGACATGTTAGTAATGGTGAGTCACCCCTTAACCTTTGTCGTGTCTACCCATATTGCCTTCGAGAATTGTTTAGCCCTTAACTCTAGTGGTGGAGATTTGTGTAACCGCCAAGCTTATGATAGAATACATGCTATGACTGTGCGATTGAGTGATTACCCCGAAATTGACACTTAGAATAGTTGAGAGATTTGAGTGTTTTGTTCCCCTTTCGTGAGGTGTTCGGCTTTGTTTTATTCTAGCATAAGGGATTTGTAAACTCATATTTTCCAGGTTATGGTATATATCTTTTTAGGAATCTTTCTAATAAGGTATACTTGAGGGAAAGTAGAGTTCAAGTGGGGGGATATTTGATAACATCAAATAGTCCTGAATATTAAGTGTCAATTTCCCCCGATAATGCTTGTAATTTATATCATTTATAAGGATTTACGTTTGTTTTCCATTGTTTTCCACTTTCAGGTAAATTACGAGCATTGGAGCTAAAGAGACACGGAATTGGAGAAATATCTAAAGATTTATCACAGTATGCTACTTTGAAGAAGTTACGGCGTAACTAGTCACTCACATTACGCCGTAACTATTGCGTGACTCAGAAAACCAACTTATCAGAAGGTTACGGCGTAACTCTTCCCAAAGGTTACGATGTAACTATATTAGGTCAAATGAGGTTCCACGCCACTGATACTTTCACCGTAGCTGCGCATCAACTACGATGTAACCGAGTTTATTGAAGACTACGGCGATTAACCACTCATTAGGTTACGCCTGCATAACTTAAACTCCGCCAGATCTAGTGCATTATATGAATAAATAGAAGGTTACGGCATAAATCCTATATTGGTTACTGTAACCCGGATCCCTGGCCTATAAATACCCCACGAATTCCAGCATTTCTATTCATTCCATTCCACACACAACACTCAGAGAACGTGGGAAAAAGCTCAAGGCAGGTCTAAAGGAGCATACTGAGTCTGTCTCCAAGGAGAAATCACTCCCCTACGATAAGCATTAGCGTTTTATATTTCTTTTACTTTCAATTCATATATTTCGTACCTTTGAATATTGAATTGGTTTGCATGATTAATATGAGCGGCTAAGCACCTCTTGGTGTTGGCCTAGTTATGATTCCTTAATTTTTGTGTTTGCGTTTACTTTACTTCCGTACAATTATTTCTAAGTGTATGCATGCATAGTTTATTGGTAGCCACCCTTGGTTCGGTAGTTTTGAATGGCGGTAGAGGCCAATTGCCTAGGAGATATGACCAACTGACCCTAGGTGAATGGATTGAGACGGGAAGGGTAAGATATGACCAACTGACGACCCTTTCTACTTGTGCGATTTGACCAAATTATCACCTATCATTTGGATGAACTTAAGAATTAGGGGGTGCGTGTCTAAGTTCCTAACGGCCGGGCATTCACTATTATGAATCTAGCATGTAGCGGTACTTAATGACTTGGCTTAGGGGACTAGGAACAACAGGACTTATGAGGGCACACCTGACTTCTCCTGTGGTGGCATCTTTGCTGATAGGTTAGGGCGAATTGACCAAACGTTGTCCTCTCGACTTTGACCCCACCTGAAGTAATTGGAAGTAAGTAGACGTAGACATAACTAGCTAGGATGATTAACTAGGTTAGCACCACTCTCCTCTATTGATTTCCCTTTACCATTTATTTGCTTTATTTTATTCTGCTTTAGTAGTTTAATTAATTAAATCCATATCGAAACCATTATTAATCTGTCACACCTAGACTTAGTAATAATCCAACACACATAGCTCTTGGGACGACCTCAGCTTTACCAATTACTACACTACACGCGACCGGGTACACTGCCCGTTAGTGAACTAGGGTAGACCATAGGTATAACGAGACATTATAAATATTAAGACCTGGTTAGTAAAACCTGCATCAGTTGGATAGAACACCATCTAGATATGGACCTTGGATTAATAAAGACTTCATAGGTCCGCAACGACCTTTCTATCTAGAAGAATCCTTTGCTAGTAAAGCAACTTTTCATGAAAAAGAATTGGCTAAGGACATGAAAGTGTACCCGTTCGAGGACGCCTTAGTGTTTAGGAAGATGACCGAGTTTCTAGGAAGCTTGCCCGTCAACCTTGTCATGAATAAGTGGAAAGTTGAGAGCGATAAGCCTAAGCATAAGTGGAATTGGGATAGACCGCCTAGTGATGGTAATGGAGAGTGGCACATTAGGATAACGATCTATGACCCCGATGGAGAGAAGTTTGAAAAGGCATACCGAACCAAGCGTACCACTAGGAACTTAAATGATAAGTTTGATCCTTATGACATTCTAGAGGATAAGCTTACTTATATCGGTACGTTGGGGCAGGACTTCGAGTCTAGCTATAAGACTCTTAAATAAAGAAAAGCGTTTCGTGGGAGGCAACCCATGCTTAATTGTTTGCTTGTTTGTGTGTCGTATATCTTTTATTGATTGTTTATTCTCATGTTTGAATTTGTAAAAATGCTTTATTTTGTCTTTAACATCGTCTTTATTACATATAAAGGTATTTTACAAAAGGGATAAGTGTAAGGAGGATTACACACGTTTTCAAAAAGAATGTGAACATGATAATTACGATTATTAAAAAGATATACATGTGTGTTTGTTCGAGTCAAATGCTTGTATCGAGTCATAATGGATGTTTTGCAGAAATTTTTCCATATTCTAAAGATATAAATTTTCCAGAATTTTTTCTAGAAAATCGCATACCAGTTTCTGTCAGGATAACCTGACGGCATCAGGGTCACAACCCGATGGCGTCGGGAGGAAGTAAGAAACTTGACTTACTACTTTTTCTCGTTTTCTGAGCTACTTATAAATTTTTGGAATTTGCAGGTCTTAATTTTCTAAAAAATCTGTAAACATCCATTCCACAAGCATTATATCCTAGTTTAGTAGAGTCATATATATATATTGTTACCGCCGATTTTACGCAAAGGTTTCATTTGTTTTCTTCAAGTGTGCAGGTTTTATTTATCAAGAAGAAGATACATTAGATTGGAAGGAGCTTTTCACGAATACATTCTTCTTGAAGAAAGATTTAACCACTACTTCACATGGGTCCTACCGAGCTAATCAGGGGAGTATTAGTTTCTTTCGTTTTTAATTACCTTCTATTATCATAACTTTGATACTTTCGAAGAACATTGGGGACAATGTTCAGTATAAGTGTAGGGAGGGAAAATAAAATGGGAACTTTCAAACTATGTTTATCCTTGACTATTTGCCTTGTCCAATTTCATTTGTGTAATAAACCATGAGAAATATCGGTTAGGGTAATTTTGGCACCAAATTTAATTTTTTTCATGACATGTAGGAGTGGGCCATTAGTCTTAATAAAGCGTCTCATGGATAAGAGATTATATGACTAGCACAAAACCTTTTACCACTTAAATTCAACCCAAAATGTGAGGATCGCCCTTAGATTTGTAGGAATTAAAGCATTCCACTTTAATGCTTAGTGTGTACTGGTAGTATAATAGATTTTAGAACTTGTTTTGTGATGCATTCCGAGATCGCTAGTGAGACTACACTTGTGTAGTTAGGAATAACTAAATGATAAGAGGCATTAGGATAACCCTTGTTTGATACCCGTATTATAATTACTTCACATCGGTTGAGTAATTCCCCCACACCCTAGCGTTGTACTCTTCTTTAGTACACAATACCCCTAGTTAACCCCTCAGAGCCTATCCTTTTCGCGGTTCTCGTGATGTTTCGGTTTTCCAGAATATCAATGAAGAGCATTGTTTACAATCCACCCCAAAATCTACACCCAAATTGCCTTAGCCTACCTTGTATGCACTCAATTTTAGTGCATTGTTTTTATCATACTAAACACTTAGTTCAATTATCTAGTTGCTTGCATAAGTTGCTAAGTCGAGTCATATCCTTTGTACACAGTTTTGTGACGATTGGGACTCATGGGAAAAGTTAAATTTTATGAAATGACAGGAAGGAACGTTAAATTCAAATTCCCTTTATTTGCGTAATAATGTACTCCAAGTGTTTTGTTCTTTTCAATTCGGGTCAAATTAGTGTTAGAGTAATAAAAACTCAAGTGTAGGGATGTGCCTATAAATCCCTATTATTTTGATGTTATCATAGAGGATGGTAGAGTAAAAGTGTATGAAAAAAAATCGAAAAAAAAAGTGTGATGAAAAAATAAAAATGAAAAAAACATACGGGCTACCATCCTACATCTATCTTTAAATTCATGTTTGTTTGTTTCAATTTATCTAGAGTTTAGAGTGTCGAGTCTTGGCTTAGCAACGCCATTCTTCTCATGCTTGTAACATAAAGATTTTTGACTTGCCACCACTAAATCGCCTATCCCACCAAACCATTTGTTTCCCTACCGTAAGCCTAATGTTACAACCCTTTAAAAGACCTCTTGGATAGTTCTTTTCTAGGTGCTTACGCCAAAAGCGATGGAGGTTTGATCTAGTCTCAAGCCTATGGTAATCTATGTACTAGGACCGGTTAATGAGTGTTTATCTTCCATTTCCAACTTGATATATTTCATATACACCCGAGAGATGAGAGTATCCAAACACCACTTGTGAGGTGCTAGTATATAATTTATGTGCTTGTTATGACTTTTGCGGGGCTTATACGTGTTGTGAATTGTTCTAAACTAATGCTTCATGACCCCTAACTTATAAATTAATTGGCCAAAAGCACATTTGCTTGAGGACAAGCAAATACCAAATGTAGGAATATTTGATAAGGATTTAAAAGGTACACTTTTGAGGGGTCATTTAAGCCCTTAATTGATCACTTTTGTATCCGTTACTACTTAATTTCATTCCTTTTCACTTTTTAGGTTTCTTGAAGGCAAATTGCTGGAATGACACTTATTCAGACGAAAAGGCTAGAATATAAGAAGAAAATGGCCAAAGTCAAGAATTGAGACACCTGCCAGCTGGGGAATCTGAAGGGGACGGCGCCACAGCTTAATAGCGACATCGTCGCAACACACCTTGAGACGACTCGAGAGAAAATTGCTATTTTGCGTGGACGCATCGGGTTTAAAGAGTAAAGGGCATCACTCGGATGGCCTAGATTTGGATCCCGACGGCGTCAGAAGATGAAGCCGATGACGTCACAAGCATAAGGTGACACCGTCATAGAGTTGACATGGCCAAGACGAAAACCTAATGGTGGCGACCAGACGGCGTCACAATTAAAGAGTGACGCCGTCGCATATTGTAACTCTATATATAGAATTCGAATTTTCAGTATTTGAGAGAGGTAGTTTTGTGGAGTAAAACCTAAACCAAACCTAGGCTGTCTTGGGCAGTATCTTAGGGTTCCTTACCCTATTTTACAACAAGATAAGTGATTTACTTCATTAATTCAATTATGTCTTCAATTGTTTGTGTGTATGCTTGCATGTTTTCCATGTCCGGCTAATTTACTTGTGTGTTTGCTTAGATCTATGAAACCTAGGTATTGAATATTGATTGGGTGTCTCTTATCTTAATTGCGATTGACCTAGTATTGTGATAGGTCATTCGTTGTGTTTTTAATGCTTGAGTAATCTTTGTGAACATTAGTTTATAATCACCTAGAGTTATTGTAGTCTAAACATCCAAAGATAACCTTAGAGTTAGTTTATGAATCCTAGAGATTTTGTAGGCAATAACCTTAAGGTAGTCTCAAAGAGTTAGGGAAAAACGCATACCCTATGACCTTAGAAGACACAACGCGTTAAGAATAAGGACGTGACAATTCAACCATCAATAGGAGATAACTAGGGAGTAATAGCATCTAAGTAAACACATTTTTAAACATCATAAGAGCACACAATAATAGACATAGACTACACTCACCTTAGTTTAGATAATTAGATAATTAGATAAGTAGAGTAATCGGTAGAAATACCAACCCCCCAAATCCAATACCCCGAGATTCGTACCTTTCAATTTTCAAAAAAAATATAAAAAATATAAAAAATAATCTTCCTCAACCCCAACCTTAGCGTAGTAATTTCTCACTAGCATTCCTATTCCCCTAGAGAACGATATCAATTCCTGAGTCTTACCCTAATACTACACTACAACGATTAGGTTCACTGCCTAGGGTGTTGAAAAACTTGCTCGACGAAAAGGAAGTTCCTTTGGCCCCGAACGCGCGTTGTACGCTTATCAATCGCGTACCAATCATCAAATGTCAAATTTCTGAACTTGATATTATGTCTTTCAAGCTCGTGAGGGCACGTCCATTCTTCCTCTTTTAAACTATCACCACCGTTGCAATACTCGCGGAAAGGGTCGCACGTAGGCCATGCTCGTGTGGATTCATCGTCAGTTGTGATTATTGGAGTACACCAGTGAGTGATAGGCGGTTCCTCTTCTTCCTCTAAGGAGAGTTTTTCCAATCTTTCTTCATCGGTATATGCAGCCCACATGAATTTGTTATTTTTGACCCTATCCTTATCGCTTCCTCCATCGTAAATCTCATTTATCAGGTCACACAAGGCCCATAGATCATACCAATTCCCCTTAGCTACGGGTATCTTTTTACACCAGTGATATTTCTTTTTATATGGGGATAGAGGGCATAAATTAATGTCGTGGGACCATCCGTTAATTACCTGTGTTCCTGATTCGTCCACTTCGAAATTCGATGACGTATCAGTTACGCATACGTATGCGGATGTTTGGTTACTGGCGTAACTCGCTTGAATCGTCCTTATCAATATCTTTCATAACCCCACTATCGCTGTCAAAAATATAGTTACGTCGTAACTCCTTAGACAGGTTACAGCGTAACTCCGATCTGTGGACGGAATCTTCACCAGAATCCGTATCTTCAGTGAGAGAATTAGCCTGTATCTTCGAGTCATTATCAGCAAAAATCACTTTACATTCCATTATGGGTTTTGATCCTTCCGGTTTAGTGTTATTCATCCTTGCTTTCTCACTAAGCTTTTCCACCATGGATTCAAGGTTTTTTAGGGTTGTGTCATGATTGGAAAGACTTCGGTGTTTTCCTAGAATTCTTTTTAGCCACTCATCTTGTTCCTTTTGTCTTTGGGCTGAATTTTCCAAGAATTTGTTTATTGTCTCTTCAAGGTTGGGCTTTCTTTCTCCATAAGGCCCACGGTTGTAATTTCCACGATATCCGTTACCATTTCGATTATCTCCATAAACGGTTCGATTTTCTCCATATTTGGCTTCTTCAAATATATTTTCTTCGTTAACGTGAGGACAATTCTTGGTGAGATGTCCTCCCCCACAGCTTTCACAACCCACTTGGACGGCATGAACGGTTTCTATGACTTTTAGCATATCTCGACTTAGATTTTCAATTTTGCTAGCGATGGCTGCATTCCGTCAAAACTTCCGCCTTGGTTTCTTTTGCTTCCTCCATCGTGCCATTTTTGAGAATGATCAGCCATTTTTTGAATGGCTTCAATTGCTAGAGTAGGATTCATGTTCGGGATTAGTCCTTGATAGTCCAGCATCTGTCTTGTAGTTACGTTGATTCCTTTGTAGAAGATGTTGACCTTTTGCTGGTTGTTCAGATCATGTGTTGGACATTTGTAAAGGAGATCGTTGTATCTATCCCAGGCTTGATACAACGTTTCATCGTCTTCTTGCTTGAAAATATGGATCTCCAAGAGCTGATTAGAAATATTTGACGGAGGACAATACCTCTGAATGAAGTGCTTCTTTAGTAGAGCCCGGTATTAACTTATTGGCAATCTTTCAATCCATCTTCGGCAGAAGAGTCATGGGGAATATCCTTAGCATAACATCATCATGAGACACACCCGGAATGTTGAAAAGGCTTGCGATGTATAGGACATTTTCAACGTGCTCATAGGCATCCTCGTCCCTGTTTCCTGAAAAAGGGTTAGCACGAATCTCCCTCATAAATTGGTCTTTAATTTCAAACGGACATCGCCCGCTCAATCGCCGGTCTTACGAGACCAGGCCCTTGTTCTGCTCTTATCAACGCCAAATATTCCTCAAGAGTGAGGTCATCAATGTTGACAACTTCCATGGTACCTGAAAACTTGAATAGTGATCGTGAGAATTTGAGAAATTTTAAAACAAAATAAAAATGAAAGACTTAATAGCAATCCTAATATAACTCCCCGGCAGCGGCGCCAAAAACTTGATGCAGGTTCTATTGACCAGGTTTTAATATTTATAATGTCTCGTTATACCTATGGTCTACCCTAATGCACTAACGGGCAGTGTACCCGGTCGTGTGTAGTGTAGTAGTCGGTAAAACCGAGGTCGTCCCAAGAGCTATGTGTGTTGGATTATTACTAAGTCAAGGTGTCATAGATTTCAATATGATTATGATAAGGAATTAATTAATTAACTACTAAAGCAGATTAAAGGCAAAAGTTGTGATCAATAAAGGAGAGTGGTGCTAACCTAGTTATTCATCCTAGCTAGTAATGTCTACGTCTAATTACTTCCAATTACTTCAGGTGGGCTCAAAGTCGAGAGGACAGCATTTGGTCAATTAACCCTACCTATCGGCAAAGATGCCACCACCGGAGAAGTCAGTGTCTCCTCATAAGTCCAGTTGTTCCTGGTCCCTAAGCCAAGTCATTAAGTACCGCTACATGCTAGACTTATAATAGTGAGTGCCCGGGCGTTAGAAACTTAAACACTCACCCCCTAATTCTTAAGTTCATCCAAACGGTAGGTGATCAGTTGGTCAAATCGCACAAGTAGAAAGGATCGTCAATTGGTCATATCTTACCTTTCGTCTCATCTACTCACTTAGGGTCGTTGGTCATATCTCCTAAGCAACTAGCCTCTACCGCCATTCAAAACTACCGAAACCAGGGTATCTACCAATAAACTATGCATGCATACACTTAGAAATAATTATACGGAAGTAATATAAACGTAAACAAAACAATTAAGGAATCATAACTAGGCTAGCACCAAGAGGTGCTTAGCCGCTCATATTAACCATACAAATCAATTCAATAATTAATGTTATGAAATACATGAATCGAAAGTAAAGGAAAGATAAAATGCTAATGCTTATCGTAGGGGAGTGATTTCTCCCTTGGAGATAGCTCCGTATGCTCCTCTAGACCTGCCTTTGGCTTCTTCCCACGTTCTTTGGTTGTGGTGTGTGAAATGGGATGCTCTAAAATGCTAGAAATCGTGGGGTATTTATAGGCGGATTCGGTTACGGCGTAACTAATAGAATTAGTTACGGTAATCCTCTATTTCTTCGTAAATTGCACTAGATCTGGTTACGTAACCTTGCCAAGAAGTAGCGTCCGTATCTTTCAATAATTCTTGGTTACGCCGTAGTTTATGCACGAGTTACGGCGTAGTTATCACGGATCCTCATTTGACCTAATATAGTTACGTCGTAATCTTTTGGGAGAGTTACACCGTAATCTTCTGATAAGTTGGCTTTCCGAGTCACGCTTTAGTTACGGCGTAATGTGAGAGATGAGTTACGCCATAACTTCTTCAAAATGAGCATACTATGATAAATCTTTAATAATTCTCCAATTCCGCGTCTCTTTAGCTCCAATGCTCGTAATTTACCTGAAAGCGGAATATAATGGAAAAAAAGCGTAAATCCATATAAATGATATAAATTACAAGCATTATTGGGAGAAATTGACACTTAATATTCAGGATAATTTGATGTTATCAACCAACTACCGTAATAACAACAACAATACCAACAACAATAACAACAGAAACAACAACAACAAACAACAATGGGATAACAACCAAAGAAACACTACCAACAACCAAAATCGCAATGCCCATCACCATCAGCAATAAAACAAAAGACAAGAAGCCGCAATGGCTTATGTTGCAGCACCAACTGGAGGCAATTATAGTGGAACCTACCCAGAGTGCAATAAATGCAACTATCATCATACGGGTCCCTGCCCAGCCAAGTGCCGCAAGTGTAAAAAACCAGGACATCTTGCTAAAGACTGTAGAAGCAAGGCTGTGGCCACTGGAGTTAACCTCCAACCAATAACTACATGTTACGGGTGTGGGGAAATAGGACATACCAAGAGCAATTATCCTCAAAGCCGTGGCCAACAAGGCTGAGATGCTCGTGGCAGAGCCTATGTTATGGGCAATGGGGAACCTCAACAAGAGCCCGAACGTAGTCACTGGTACGTTTTCACTCAATAACCATCTTGTTAAGGTCTTATTCGATTCTGGTGCTGATATGAGCTTTATATCTTCCACAATTGCACCTTTACTTAATATTACACCAACCACTATGGATACCCATTGTAGTATTGAATTAGCTAACGGAAACTTAGCAAACACCAATACTGTACTCCCTAACTGTACCCTCAACCTTTTAGATCATCCATTCAGCATCAATCTCATGCCAATCGAACTTGGAAGCTTCGATGTAGTCATTGGCATGGATTGGTTGTCAAAACATCAAGCCAACATCATCTGTGGTGAAAGAGTTGTTCACATTCCTTGTAATAGTGAAACTTTGGTCATCCATAGTGATCGAAGTGGGACTCACTTAAAAATCATCTCATGTATGAAAACCATGAAGTACATTGAGAAAGGATGTTACACATTTCTATCCCATGTTACCGAGAAGGAATCCAAAGAAAAACGTCTTGAAGAAGTTCCTATCGCTCGTGAATTTACTGAAGTGTTCCCTGAAGACTTACTCGGACTCCCACCATCACGCCAAGTAGAGTTTCAAATTGATTTAGTGCCAGGAGCGGCGCCAGTGGCCCGCGCACCCTACAGACTAGCACCATCTGAGATGCAAGAACTGGCCAATAACTACAGGAACTTTTGGACAAGGGGTTTATCCGACCTAGTTCCTCACCTTGGGGAGCTCATGTCTTGTTCGTGAAAAAAAAAGATGGATCGTTACGAATGTGTATCGACTATCGTGAACTAAACAAATTAACCATAAAGAACCAATACCCTTTGCCAAGAATTGACGATTTATTCGATCAATTACAAGGTTCAAAACACTATTCAAAGATCGATCTACAGTCAGGATATCATCAACTTAAGGTTTGAGAGGAAGACATTCCAAAAACGGCATTCCGGACTCGCTATGGTCATCACGAGTTCCAAGTAATGTCGTTTGTCTTGACAAATGCACCAGCAGTATTCATGGATCTCATGCATCGGGTGTGTAAGCCATACTTGGACAAGTTCGTGATCGTATTCATCGACGATATTCTTATATACTACAAAAGCGAAGAAGAACATAAAGATCATCTGAGGATGATTTTAGATTTAATCAAGAAAGAGAAGTTGTACGCAAAATTCTCTAAATGTGAGTTCCGGATTCAATCAGTACAATTTCTTGGGCATATTATCAACAATACTGGGTTACATGTTGATCCAGCTAAAATCGAAGCTATCAAGGATTGGCCAACACCTACGACACCTACAGAAATTCGTCAATTTCTAGGTTTGGCCGGTTATTATCGAAGGTTTATTGAGGGGTTTTCCTCAATAGCCAAACCTTTGACTAAGCTAACTCAGAAAAACGAAAAGTACATTTGGAACGAAGATGAAGAAGAAGCTTTCCAAATCCTAAAACGAAAACTTTGTAGTGCCCCTATTCTAGCATTGCCAGATGGGATCGAAGATTTTGTGGTCTATTGCGATGCTTCGTACCAAGGTTTAGGAGCCGTACTCATGCAACGAGAAAAGGTCATGGCTTATGATTCACGACAACTCAAGAAACATGAAAAAAAACTACAATACTCATGACTTGGAGTTAGGAGCAGTAGTCTTTGCACTAAAAATTTGGAGACATTATCTATACCGTACTAGATGTACTGTGTTTACCGACCACAAAAGTCTCCAACACATTCTTGATCAAAAGGAATTAAACATGAGGCAACGACGATGGTTGGAACTACTGAGTGATTATGATTGCGACATTCGCTATCATCCAGGAAAAGGGTTAAACCTCTACGAGTTCGAGCTTTAGTCCTAACCTTCAATTCAAATTTCCCTGCTCAAATACTCAACGCTCAAGCCGAAGCGGTGAAACAACAAGACATTGAGAAGGAGAAATTGGAAGGCATGATACAGAAGAAATTTGAAACCTGTTCCGACGGAACTTTATGCTTCCAAGGACGAAGTTGGTTACCACTTTATGGTGGCCTATGAGACTTAATCATGCATGAATCCCACAAATCCAAATATTCCGTACATCTAGGATCTGATAATATGTATCATAATCTAAAACTACTCTACTGGTGGCCAAACATGAAAGCCGACATTGCCACCTACGTCAGTAAATGCCTTACTTGTTCCAAAGTGAAGGCTGAACACCAAAAACCATCCGGTCTCTTACAACAACCAGAGATTCCGATATGGAAATGGGAACGAATCACAATGGATTTTATCACTAAACTCCCAAAGACCTCCAACGGTTATGACTCCATATGGGTCATAGTAGATCGTCTCACAAAATCCGCACACTTTATACCAATCAAAGAGACTTACAAGATGGATCAGTTGACTCAACTTTACATCAAGGAAATAGTCTCAAAACATGGTGCACCAATCTCTATCATATCTGACCGAGATGGTTGATTTACCTCAAACTTCTGGCAGTCACTCCAAGACGCCTTCGGAACAAACCTAGACATGAGTACAGCATATCATCCTCAAACCGATGGTCAGAGTGAACGAACCATTCAAGCGCTGGAAGACATGCTTCGAGCTTGTATAATCGACTTTGGAAAAGGAAGGGATAATCATTTACCATTGGTCGAATTCTCCTATAACAACAGTTATCATGCAAGTATCAAGGCAGCACCCTTTGAAGCACTTTACGGTCGAAAGTGTCGATCGCCTGTTTGCTGGGCCGGAGTGGGGGATGTTCAACTCACTGGTCCAGAACTTATTCGTGAAACAACGGAGAAAATCATACAAGTCAATAATCAGTTACAAAAAGCAAGAGATAGACAGAAAATTTATGCCGATACACGACGCAAACCTTTGGAATTCCAAGTTGGAGACAAGGTTATGCTAAAAGTCTCACCTTGGAAAGGTGTCATACGATTCGGTATACCAAGGAAACTAAACCCGATATACATAGGTCTATTCAAAATCCTAGCTAAGGTTGGTCCAGTGGCGTACAAACTTGAGCTTCCATCAGAACTCAGTAATGTACATCCCACTTTCATGTATCTAACCTAAAGAAATGTTTATCAGATGAATCGCTTGTTATTCCACTCGATGAACTCAAACTCAGCGACGATCTGCACTTCATTGAACAACCCGTGGAGATCATCGACCGAGAGGTCAAACAACTAAAACAGAGTCGAATACCAATTGTCAAAGTTCGCTGGAACTCCCGACGTGGTCCAGAATATACATGGGAACGAGAAGACCAAATGCGTCGGAAGTACCCTCACCTTTTCATAGGAACATCACCATCAAGTAACAATTAAATCATGAGGACGTGATTTCTCTAACAGGGGAAGACTGTAACCACCCGCATTTTCAGGTTACCTTTACATTTTTGAAAAATTACTATTCACTTTTACTATTCACTTTCACTATTCATAACGTAATTTTTTTATTTTACTATCATAAAAAGATAAATGAAACTTGATAAGTCGTCCTGACAAGGTACATTGAATCCATACATAACCGATTTCACAAAACCGTGTCTGAGAATTACTTTAGGGTTTAAACGTCATTCACGCATCCTAATATGTCCATATAACACTGTAAACATTAGAAATATGTAAATCTACCATTTTACGATAATTCCACAAGTTTTGGAATTTCACGTTTTCTAGTTCTGCGTTTTAAGAGAATTACGTGTTTTTGACCCGCGGTTTCCAGCTTTAAACAACGTTTTAGCACCCAAGGAGACTTATCACTCATTTTATATTTTTATATGGAGTATAATGATGAGTTTCATCATTCTTGCAAGTTTCGTATTTTTACGATACCCAGTTTTACGTTTTAGGGCTTAACAACTTACGGTTTACATTTAACGAAACTAAAACACACTCTAAAACCAATATAAGACCAAGACTCATCACCTAGTCATCCTAACCCCTTTGTGACCGCCTCTTAGGGGATGAGTCACCTGGGGTGTGTCTTAATCTTATACCTTAAAGTCTAGGATGATTACATGTGTTAAAACTTACTTAAGAAGCTTTGACAAGTCAAGGTTTCTAACCTCCTCAAAGCCATATAAATACCCCCCTCCCCTCCTTAATTCATCCATACCTACACCATTTACATCTTCAAAGTTTGTTTCTCTATTCTAAGTATAGCTTCCAAAGTAAAGGCAAAAGTACTTCCATCTAATCTCTTGCAAAAGACTTGGTAATTTCTCTTGAGTTTGTATCCACTCAAGTTACCAAGACATCATCAAATCTATTGTTCAAGTCATAGCTCTACCTTTCTCATACAAAAGAAGAGGAGGGATCCAAGAAGAGGAAAGCTCAAAATCCTTGTTCTAGCTCTTGATTCTCGAATTCCCTTTTGTTAGGCCAAAAGTTGTAAGCAACTAATCACCACCATCACTCCATTATCTCATGTTTATTATTCCTAATATTGTCAACTACATGCTATATATATGGTTACTATGTTGATTCATGATGTACACATACTTAATCACTTGTTTTTAATTCACATATTGTCGTAAAGTAATAAACTAGTAAAACTAGACATATTCTACGTATTTGAAGCCATTAAAACCAACTACATACAGACTTGGTAATTTACATATTATTGTAGACTAGATAAAAAGGGAAACATAGCAACTTGAATAACCTGAAACGGACAAACGAGTCAAAAGTTATGGTAAAAAGAAGTTAGCAAAACCTAGAAACGCCGAAATTGCATACTGCCGAATCTTCTTAAAAATTAGAGGCACTTATGGTCCGAATCATCAAAAAGTTAAAACACGAAAGTTGTCCAGAACGTTGTTTTACGTTTTCTAATAGAAACTCGGCTTAAAAAGACCAAACGATAACATTTTCTGCCTAAACTTTGTAAAACAGTTTTTATCGGCAAAAGTTTGGATTTTCACAAGATAAGAATATAGAAACCATGTCATTATCATAACTAGTTACATATTAAATTAACAAACTTCATTCGACCTTCGGAATAGTGTTTTCGCAAGTAACGTAAAAATGACCATTTTACCCTTTTCTGCCGATTTTAACCAAACTTTATTTTTGACCATGTTAATAAGTTATGATCACAGTAATCGACGAGAACTTGTAGAAACTAGATATTTACTAAAGACATGATAAACTTGTAACTTGTGTTTACAAAACATACGAATATTTTGACACTTGTAATAAAAAACATATGTTTTATCTACTAAAGTGCTACAATACTAGGGAGCTTCATGTGAGGGGTTTCATTTGAGTAAAATGTATCGACGAGTTGCTGGATTTACGATTTAAAGTGTCTTAGCTCCTCGAACGTTTACTACATGACCTCTGAATTATGATGGCCCGAACAGTAGTACGATATCTATGAACTAAATACGTTTTCACATACTAAACTGTTACTATAAGCAATAAACTATAAATGACTACATCATGATCAACATAGAGACGTATATAGGCTGATTTATGTTTTCCTAGACATTATTCCAAACCTAAGTCGCAACATTCTATTTTAGGTTGCACGTAGATGTTTCTCGGCTTATCCATCATATTCGTAAAAGCACTTAACATCATCAAACTCACGGTGAGTTCATAGCCCCACTTTCTATTACTTAATTTTTTTACAAACCCTTGAGGGAGATACATGCTATTTTTAAACCGAACACATTGCTTTGAAACTGTATGCTTATCTGATTGTTTTATTAGCACTAAGTTACCGCATTTGCCAAACATACGTCCCTAAATCATGAACCATTAATCACTAGAGAGAGTGAGCACGAATATTGTGAATAAATCTATTGGGATTGACGAATCCCGTTTGTGTTGGCCCCGTTAAAGGCAAACAAACGCACTATATTTGAGTAACATTAGGTAAAAACGGAAATTTTACCTATTAGGGCTGGTACAAAAATTTCACCAATTAATATTGGAACACGTTAACGTCTTGGTTGCATGATGCTTAGTGTAATAATAATTGTTTTGTTTTCAAACCATTGGTGTGAGTCTAATTAACTCACACTACCAACATAATGTGTTCAACCATCAAACAAACTCTATGAATTTCACTCAACCTTTGTGTTGATAGTTTTAAGCATGTATTTCAGGTCCATAATGTCGGAAGCTGGCACGGAGGGGAAAGGACTAAATCAAGAAGGCTATAATTATTTTATCGTTCACAAAACATCAAAGACTTTATATTGATGTATTTTGTAAACAATGGAACCAACTAGGACCTATCTTGTAAACTCTGATATATTTCAATAATTTGAATGATAAATCCTTTTTAAAACGACTCATTTAGAGATCGTTTTCTATTATTATGACTTTTGTGCCATCGAATAACACTCAGTTTGAATTCCGCTGCATATCATGAAATTGGGGGTGTTACATCAAATAACTTCAAAACCGCTTTAAACTCGAGCCAAAGCGTACTACAAACCGCCTTAAAACCATGAATTTGACCACAAGAATCCATACAAACAACAAAACCTTGGCTCTGATACCAATTGTTAGGAACATACTTTATGTTGTTTGATGATTCGGGTGGTCTAGGATGATGATAGATCAAGTAAGCCATTGTAGAGAGATAAAGAGATGAGAGGGTGTTTTCTAGAGACAGAAGTAAAATCAAAAGAGATGTTTGACTAAATGAAAAGCACCACCTCTTCCAAAGTGGGAAGAGGTATTTATAGTTACAAACAAACCGTCCTCCTGTCGGACTGTGGATCAGGCATACAGTGGGTAAAAACCCGTCCTTCCTCCACGGTGTTGCTCTAAACTAATAACTAACTAATAAAATAGCTAATAACGAATAAATAACGTAATGTCTACGAGCTAACATATGCTAGACTAGAGTTGGGGTGACCAACTCTTCCATATGGATTTTCCAAATCCCAACACAGCTGCTCAAGAAGCTAGGTCCAATGGATCCGATGAAGACTTTTACGACGCTTAGCTTTTCGATGTTTATGTTTACGTATTATGTTTTAAGTTTATGTCTTTCCTTTCATGATGTATTTCCTTTAAGTTTATGTATTTCCGACATATTAAATAAAAGCTGAAGTTTATTCAGTGTAAGTTTGTATAAACGACAAAAAACGGAAAAAAAAATTTGGTTTCACACCGGTTAACCCGGTTAAAAATCGATCCCAAACAGGTAAAACCGGCTTAATTTTTTTGAAATTTCAAATTTTGGCATGGGCGGGAAGGATTTTAAAATTTTCAAACCTGTTAAAAACCGGTCCCAAACCGGTTAAACCGGGTTTATTTTTTTGAAAATTCAAATTTTGAAATGGGCGGCAATAAAATTTTCAAATTTTACAACCGGTTAACCGGTTTAAAACCGGTTCAAGACCGGTTAAAACCGGTCAAACAGGGTTTTTTAAATTTTCAAAATTTCTATTTTCTTTGAGTGGGAAGGCGGGTAAATTTTCAAAATTTGATTTTTTTTTATATTTGCAAGTTTGCCATTGTAAGATTAGTATAAATAGATTGATTGTGTTTTTATATATTTGCAAGTTTTATACAATCAAAAATACACTCTAAAAAATAAAAACCATAACCATTTCACTAATGGAAGATCCTGCACCGCCTCCGCCGCCCCCGGCATCGGTGATTGTTCGTTTTTTACCGATAGACCATGCACCAGATGTTTGGGCTAACTACAACTACGTCCAAATGTCGGATGGCAAGAAAATGGCTCAATGTAGGCATTGCTTATGTTTATTGAAACCCGTTTCCAACTCAGCGTTGAGGCTTCACACAGAGAAGTATTGCCATGCACTTGCACTCCAGGCTCGAGTCGACGTTTAGTAGCTTATCGAGTTATCGATGTTTTATGTTTATGTTATTATGTGTTTTGTTTTAAGTTTATTTATAATGTGTGATGTATTTTCTTTGAGTTGTATTTCCGTTCTATTAAATAAAAGTTGAAGTTTATTAATACACGAACGCAAAAACGATCGACGATGAAAAGAAAAATACATAAAGAAAAGAAAAAAAAAATACAGGCGGTCAAGACCGGTCCGAACCGCACTCCGGAACCGCACCCAAACCGGTTTCAACCAATTAGGTTTTTTCCTCCTCAATGCCGGTTTGTAACCGAACTCGAACCGGTTCGGTTTGACGACCGTCAAACCGAACCGGTTAACCGAAAAGTGCACCTCTATATATAGTATACATTAATTATTACATTAAAAAATGCCACTTTTAAAACATTTTGATCTATTTAAGTTTGAAAATTTTAACATTTATTTTAAAACGAATCAAAAATCGAATGGAGTAGTATTTAGTGGTACTAAGCGCGTATCTTGTGCCTTGAAATCGCTTCTAGCGACAAACATAGCGATTAGACAATATGTAATTACAAACGATTCTAACATGTGATATTTAATGAAACTTAAAATAAAACATTACATCAATTATTAAATATTAACTAACAACACATATTTTCATTAACAGGTAACAACACAACTCGTCTTGACAAAGAGGTTTATGCAATTCTTGTTTTACCATGAAACAAATATGTTTTTGAAAGAAGAGTGTTATTGAAAGAAGAGTGTTATCCTATTACATTGTCCATTAGATGCCATCCAAACAAATTCAAAAGAGTAAATACTACAAGGGTTAGTTGCATCTCAGGATTATTTATAGCCCATTACATACCAAGAAGTTGTAAGTTGCCGCACCCTAAACCATCAACCTACACAGTAAAGACCATAGCATACAGATTTATATGAGCACCTTCGCATGTTTGAAAGCACAAATATTGTAAGAGAAATCATGAATGGTTGGTTGGTTTCAACATTATAATATCAATTATATATGAACCAATGAAAGAAGTTAACAAAATAACAAATGAAACATGCATGTAAAATATGTAGGTCCTAGATATTTTGGCATACTTCTCAAAATAGTTCAAAATTTGTTTGGAAAATTGAAAATAACATGCCTTAGATTTTAAGATTAATACTAAAGATCGATGTCCCTCACCGAACATGAAAACTTGGTATTTATAAAGACCTTAGTAAGTATGTATTAAAAAGTTACACAGCCACGCCTTCTAACGTTTCTTAAAATAAAAAAAGACAGCTTTCTACAATTCTAGCCATATTATTTTTAATAAGGGCCTTTTTGCATATATATCCTTCCCGCAAATTGCATACATAACCGAAAACTTGCATAAAACCATTATACTATGATATATATATCAATTATTCAAAGGATATATATATGCAATTATTTGGGGATATCGGGGATACACATTTTGCCTTTTAGAATAAAAATGTTTTCTATATATAGTATTAAAACATTTTGAACCTTTCCAAACTCCTATTTTGCAATACGAAATGATAGGGTAAGCATCTTGTAAAAACCTTGCGTTAACTTTTGTTTACTTAAATTGAAGGTATTTGCTAAAGAGTAAATTGTTTTTGATGTCACCGTTGTTTTGATCCACAGCCCGCAACCAAAACCACATTGATTGCTATAGTTGGTATGATTTGTTTCCATTTGTTTCCTGGCAGGGTTTTTTAACATTTATTTCCATGCAAAAAACTTTCCAGGTTTCCACAAGAGGTTTTCCATCACGCTTGGGGTTTGTTTAGGTTTCAAAGGGTTTGTTTGAATTCTTTTAATGATATAATTCTTTTAAACATTCAAGAATATTTTTCATGCAAGATAATTTAAAACCTATTTCCATGCAAGATATGTTTTAAGTTTGAGTAATTTTTATTTTGACATTTGAAAAGGTTTAAAAAAGCTTGATTTTCAATATTCAATTTTCAACTTTTCATTTTTTCTCTTTATTTTCCATTTTAAATGTAGTGTTATTAATCAATTTTTTCTCTATCTTGTTGAATTAAAATGCTTAGTAATGACTTTTGTAAAAACCAAATTTTCGTGAGTCAACATGATTTTTTCATTGTTTATAAATTAAATTAAAGAAAAATATGTAATTGCTTAGGCTACGATGATGATCCAAAAAATTATATACCACCTAGTTGTTTTATTGATATCTTATAATTGTGTTTCATGATATTGCATTGTAATATTTTAGTTTTACATTAAAACCCCGTAGTTTACACGGGTGCCTAAACTAGTTTTGCATGTATGGAACATGTTTGTATGTGGAAAACCTGGAATAAAGGCTGGAAAAGTGCAAGTTGCTGAAAGCAGGCTGTACCTGCTGCAGCATCTGTCAATTCTAGGCATGTATGGATGTCACTTTTATTTTTACTCGGTTGGCCCATCAGAACTAAACCATAAATCAGCCCGTTAATTAACAGATGGGTTAAAACAGCAACTTCTGTGTTGCTAAAAGTTCAATGCTATGTAGTTTTCAGTGATCATAGTCATACCGTGTAAAGATATAGTATGTATTTATAAAAGGCAAGTATAATAGTATATAGACAAATGTCCTCACTTTAATCTCTTTTATCTCACTCTTCTTTAAAGTGTTAAGGGTAAAATTCAAATACCACAATCCGTGTGAGTGTGACCATAGAAACTACTACTAATAGAAAGTGTGGAACATCAAAGATCAGAGTTCATAAAGAACTCAATAGACAGTGACTTATCAGAAACACAATCTTCAGCAAGGACAAACTTGTACGTGCTGCATTGCCCCACTCGAAAGGAGTTATCTGCATTGTCCCCAGCTCCCCTTTTATTTGAATACCTTGGATAGTCTCTTGGGTTAAATGGGATTTCTTCAAGAAGTTCTAGACCTTCGGCCTTTGCAAGTTCAATGATATTCCATTTGTCATAAGGAGGTTCGGTATGGTGCCTCACATGTATTTCCCCATTTGGATTCAGCATTCGTGAAGCGTTTTTGAAGTAACCAGTCATTAATTTCCTGTGCTGACTGGAAAGCAGAAACCATAAAATATATTATAAATGTATGTAAATAGTTACTATTATGGAATGAGAAAGTCAATATTAAATTACCTGATCATTATCTCATCATGCTCTCCATACCCATCCAAGAACCCAGCATGTGGCATGTTATAAACAATTTTGTCATACTTCCTCAGAAAAAATCGTGGATCCTGTACATTTTGGTTGCATCGACTTCGTGCAGCACCAAACCTCCTAAAGCAAGAAGCGAATCTATGTTATCCTGAGCCATAGGATACATCTTTGTCAAATCAGCTGTTGAATGTCAAACACATCAAGTCAGTCCAGGCCCATATGAAAATTGAAAGCTTTATTTGTTTTCTTATCCAAATTGGCCAAATCCAATATATCAATAAAAGTTGGTTTATATCTTTTTCAGATCACCAAAGTTAAATACTAACTTTAATTGTTAACAGACAAAGAAAGTATCTTAGGAAGGGAACAACTGCGTAACAAACAACAATCAATGATATTAACTATAAACAACAGACAATAATCAAATTTTAGTTCAAAATCAATTTAAAACAGCAAAGTTAAATCCTCATTCTTAAATAAGAGAACTTAAACATTAACAGTCACATAAGAAAAAAAAAAGCTAATAAAAAAAAGATTATAAGAACAAAAGTCATCCTCTTTAGTATTTTGCAAAAAAGTCGGACATTTTACATCTTCTATACAAAGGATGATGCATCTTTTTTATCATTTGCCCTAGTTTTTATTATGTTAATTTTAATATGTATTAAGATAATTTATTTAATGATTTATAATTATGTTAAATCTATGATAAAAATGTTTTGTTTTAAGTTTACACTGTTTACTTATTAATCGCATATTTGTAATAATTTAATATATACTTAAAAAAGGGAAAATTAAAATTAACAATTATAAAAAAAACAACACTTTTTCATTCAGATTCGACATTATAACAATTTAATCAGATTCAGAATCTTAAGATTATGTGTAACATCTTAATCAAACAAACACACCCTTAATCTAGTCATAGTATATTCTCTAGTCTATGCTTTAGTGAAACAGTAAATTTATATGCAAAGTTGTGATATAATTCCTCTAATTTATAAGCGTTCATTCGCTTAAACAACTTGAAGTGAATTAGGGCAAATGATAAAACAAAACATTTTATCATAGATTTAACACAATTATAAATCATTAAATAAATTATCTTAATACATATCCTAAATTTAACATAATAACAAATGTTAAAAATATATATATATATATATACTGGCATCATTTTTCTTGTGGGTAAGAGGCAAAATGTCCGACTTTTGCAAAATACAATAAGAAAAGAAAAAAATTAATTTTTCTGCGAAGAAGAAATAGTATAATAATTTTTTTTTTAAATACTTTAATAAAAACAATAAGAATAGTACCGTAAGAATCCAAAGATGTAACAGTCATCTTTGTGGCATCACCAATTAATATTGCGATGCACATTCCAAAACTGAAATCACCGTCACCAACTAAAAGAACTCGATCATCACATGCATAGTCGATAAACCCTTTTTTAAATGTTGAATTCGTTGTTATTGTTCTAGAAAACAGCTGGAGTCTTGAATTCAGAGCTACTGCACACAAGTTTGGCACATGAGTGCCACCTGGCCTCAATAGCTTGTAGCCAGAACCACCCTACAACCCCGAAATAACAAACTTCAGTAAACGCACAGAAGGATGTCCAATAGTGCACAGCGACGTTGAGCCAAGTGTACCTGTGAAGGAATCATAGCAGAAGAAGCATGGCCATAGCATAGCTGCTGACCCATAACTGTAGCACCAGTAGGGTACATAGGTATGCAGTGAAGTGGCAAAATGTGCCCAAAAGCAAAAAGATGGGCTAAATGGGCACATTTTTAAAAGATCTGGGCACATTTAGCCCCCTCCTTTTTTTGAAATGGGCACATATAGCCCATTGAAAATTTAAATGGGCACTAACGGACACTTTTTTTTTCTCAATTGTAGAACATTACGATCGTTTTAAAGAATTTTTTTTTATATAATATATTTAAGTTTTTTAATATAAATAAGATATTACATTTAAGGAATTTATTTCGTCGTTTTAGGTTTTTTATTAAACAATTTGTATAACATGTGCCCGTTTGACCCGTGCCCGTTTAAGCCCGTGCCCATTCTAGCCCGTGCCCGTTTAGCCCGTGCCCGTGCCCGCCCGGCCCGCCCGTTTTGCCACCTCTTATATGCACGGAGCCATCAATGAATGTTCCATTGCAACAGGCCTTATTTGAGAATGATAAGCCTGGCAAAACAATATTCTGACTACTTTGGACGATATTTCATCTATTTTACATAATTTAACTGGAATATAACTCTTTTATGATTAATGATAGCTAGACTAATTATCTTACCTGCAATCCTGCCTCTGTCTCTTCCTTACCCTGTGCAAGTGCAACATAGAGTGACTTGCTGATAGTCATTTTCTCGTTCATCTTAGAAAGCTGTTGATATTACCAACCAAAAGCATGTTAGCTCACTGGCAGCATATCATTATTACAGATGAAAATCTTAAAACACTCACTTATGTATAGGACTATAGGTCAAAGAAGGATATATTAGACCTAGTGGATCATTTATGGGTGCAAAGGTCGCCTAAAGTGTAATTTAAATGCCAAAAACCTTCTACAGTTTTTATTCAACAAAATTCAGATTATCAATAAAACATCTTTCATAATCAAGATAGCACACTAATAAAGATCTAAAGCACTGGACAAACTTGTTTCAGGTCAATCTGACCGCTTTCAACCCGTACCTATAAACAGTAGTTTTTACCCATGAAACCGGACCACCTATTAGAACCTGTTACCCCACTAATTCATTTTGGCCTGTCCTAATAATATTCCTACAGCTCGAGAAGCCTGTTCAGATGATGAAAAGGCAACAAATACAAAACCTCTGCGTAGGATCACGGAGAATCTATCAATGGAAAATATGATGTCAAACTGTAACACATAAACAACAAAAATATGCAAAGAAAGTTGAACATTTTACTTCTTTCATCACATGACATTGCACTATAGTAATTTGATATCCATTAAAAGTATATAAGTATATTAATGCACATGTAAGTTTTTTGCCTAATTTAGTGAATATTTGTATTTAACTTACTACAATATGTATATCAATACAAGTGTTTTTGAGATCCATTTTTCATTAACATTCTCTACTTTCATCTTTCATTAACACTTACGTACAAATTACAATAAGGGTGAGATCCATTTAAACAAGTTATCTGAATGAAGTTGCACTTGGGCCATGATAAATATAGTTACAGAGCAGAGAGTAAACGATGATTGATATACCCGAATAAAAGTATTTGCAGTTCCACTTTTACGAATGCTTGGATCCCTATGTGAAGACATGATGCAAAGCGCCTTCCCATTCACATCAGGGAAGTTCAGCACATTAATAGCACGTCGAACTGCAATACAAGTTAAAGTAAATCTTAAGCAATTTAGTACACAACTTAACCATTTGCTACAAAAATGGTACCAAAATACCGAATGCATTGATGCAACAATTTATATATTTATCCAGCAGTTACAAAATCCATAGCTTCCACTTCCCAAATATACAAATTCCATAACCAGCAAACACACTAACTTAAACATCCTCTATAAAACCATAGATAACATCTAAGAGATAAATGCACCAAGCAGAAAAACAAGATCTACAAGTTTAGGCTAATGTACAATTGCACACTACAGTACTTAAAGTATTATGGTGTAATTAATATAATTGGTTTAAATAGGGGATACAAATAAAGGCACAATCTATCTGGTATATAGCCTAGTCAAGATATGTTTGGGTTTAGAGTACAGTTGTTAAATCTTTCAAAAAGAATTGATACACAAAAATTGTAAATCTATTTAATAATGTGAAGTGGACTTTATCCATTTTACAAAATAACTAAGCACATTGCGCAACAATCTTATATTTAAGTCACCTCAATGACTTTGTATTACATCACACTTGAATACATTTTACATTTTTACCAAGTACAGTAGTTATTTTACAGCATTCTTAATTTTATAATAAGCCGTGGCAAAACGGGCGGGCCGGGCGGGCACGGGCTAAAACGGGCACGGGCTAGAATGGGCACGGGCTTAAACGGGCACGGGCCAAACGGGCACATGTTATACAAATCGCTTAATTAAACACCTAAAACAATGAAAAAAATTCCTTAAACGTTATATCTTATTTATATTAAAAAACTTAAATATATAATATTAAAAAAAAATCTTTAAAACGATCGTTAATGTTCAACAATTGAGGGAAAAAAAAAATGCCCGTTTGTGCCCATTTAAGTTTTCAATGGGCTATATGCGCCCATTTCAAAAAAAGAATGGGGCTAAATGTGCCCAGATCTTTTAAAAATATGCCTATTTAGCCCATCTTTTTGCTCCTGGGCACATTTTGCCACCTCTAAGCAAAACACTCATTTAACTTAATTGACAATATCAAAAGCCCAATATATACAAAATTACAAATTAACTAACCATTAAGTTAATTAACTAACTACTTTAATTAAAGTATTAGAAGTCCTAGCACATTTTTATTTTTTCATATCGCGTATTTATAATGACGAGTAATGATAGAGCAACTCATATGCTTAAATTCATGCCTAAGTGATCTATCGAGTGACATGTGGATATGATGTCTATTTTCTTTCTCATAAATCCTCACATCTCTATTGCAGCGTGTCATAGAGTTAGTCATATCTTTAGACACTAGTTTTACTCATGCATATAATTTTCCTGTAATCATATATATATCTACCGAAACACTTATCTTTACTCAAATATAAATAGTGACTCACACAAATCCTAGAGGTGCACATCCTATCTCTTCTCGAACGGTTTTTTAGGTTTCAAAAATACCGGTTCGGTATTTTAGGTTTTAAATGTTCGGATCCATCAGTAATAGAATACACTCATAACTTTTATTTAAACAATACAATTATACAACTATAAATACAATACATTTGTTTTAGACTAATAAATTTAGAGCATATACATATAGTATTCAAGTATATCGACCCTACTCAAGCATATCAACATCAAATGGGTCAAATTCAAACATTCATCTTCTTCTTCTATAGTTTCTTCAATTTCTTCAATCGAACCTTGATCTTTCACTATGAAAAGGCCGATTGGGCTTAGTTTTGTCCTTTATCATATAATCTATCACTATGAGAAAAGGCCGATAATAGACTTAAAACAAATCGATTATTTTTACTGACAGATGTGATAATTTCGGATTATTATAATAATATTTATTACGTCAAAAAATTCAATCGATTATTTTTGACAGTGTCGATAATTAGACTTAAAACAAAAGGCCATCTCGTTTCTTAGAAATAAGACACCTTGCACGATCTTGTCACTAATAACGGCAAAATTCATATCAAAATTAAACGTAATAAGAATGTTATATTATTACGTTTAAATCGTTTCGAAACATAATTTCTACATGCAGGAAAGATATACATAAAAGCAATCTCGCTCACAAGGTAAATATAAAAGTTTCCATGGTCAATTTCAATCTACCCTCAAAAAGAAAAATCTCTCAAGGATGGTGTTGGAAACGTGATGATTGGAGATTCTTTGGCTTCGATGCTTCTTGCTGCGTTAGGGAAGTACCTGTTTGAGTTCATTGTTCTCACTTTTCCTTCTTCTTCAATTGGCCACATATACGGTTTAAAAAAAAAAACAAATAAATAAAATATTTTAGAAAACTTAAGTGACACAAAATGTTTATAAATACTGGATATTTGGATGTTTGGGACACATTGGTGCATCTCAAACCAATTCGTTTTCTAATCTTTGCGGTTTTTATAACATATAAAGAAAAAATAATACTAATAAATAAGCGGTTTGATCTGTTAAGCCATTTTGAACGATTTGAGACGGATTAAACCGTTTCAAAAATGACCAGCTCCATTTCTTATCGAATCTATCCGTTTCTAACAGATGATAAGCTAATAAACATGCGACGCATACTTCTTTTAAGTAATAAACATCAAATTGAAGTGTACACATATACGAATTGACGAACAAATTTAGAGCACATATATATTCAAATGCATGCATATGCATCTCTCACACGTGCAATTAAATAGACTAATAGTAACACGAAAATTTCTCATAAACTGAAATTAATATATAGAATAAATGAATAATCACCAAATATCTACAAGTCACGTATAAATTACTAGTAACTACGTCATTTTAACAATATAAATATACGATAACGAATACCGTAGCTATCACACGTCGTCGTATAATCTGTCAGTTTGCTTGTGTCAGATAATCGATTAGCTACTCTGAAATTGCCTACTATCTCCATTTTCAATCTGTTAACGTATCGGTTCGCATAGTTGTTCATCGTCATCAACGGTTCATTTGAAGTTAAATTTCGGTTGGTAAATGTACGGCATATGAAGTTGAAAAATCGCTTCATTATCATCATTTCGAGTGAATGCGCGTGTGTGTTTTGGTGCGGGTGATTGTGCGTGAAATTTGTTTGTGGGTAGTAGAGGTGGTATTTGTGTAGTTGGAGGGAAAGACGATATGTAACAGAATCAGTTCAAATACTTTACTTTTGGTCCTTAGACTTTAACCTTATCTCCAGTTTAACCCTTCATTTATGACACGTAAGAAGTGCGTGTTGGGTCAGTTAATTTGGTTTTTTTATTTTAATTTATTTTATTTTATTTTTAGCAAGCAGTGAATTCGGTTAGTTAATCGTTTTTATGCCGAAAATAAACACGTAAAGCACTTTTCGAGTAGTTTTAAATCCCACACGGGGTTTTGGATAAAATTTTTCTTATAGTGTTTTTACATGTTCGATACGTGTTGAGTTATAATCACATTATTTTATCGTTTAGTAATACTTGGTATATGTTAGATTGGTTTTCAGCTTTTCGCAGATTAAAAGTGATTAATAATTAGATAACAAAAACATTACTAAAATCACTTACACACATGGGTTGACATTAATTTTATCTAAAAAATTGAAAATGATCAAACATAGAAAAAAACCTGGTGGAAAGGAATTATACCATGCAAAATGGTGTAGCCTTAAAATTAAGGGGCATTTACATACATCAACAATACTTCATAATTACATATTTCAAATTTTAGTATTAAAACTTGTGTTTTAGGAAAATATGTAATTTTTGAAGTTTCCTTAGGTATATATGAAATTCCCCCTAAAATTTAAAATCCAAATAACTCACTTAGCAACCTTCAAAAATAAGATAACACATAAACCAACTTAACTTTTCATTACGCTTATTAGCTTATTTCCTAATTAAGTTAACCCAAACACCCTTAAAGTGCTTAAAACTTATTCCAATGAGAAAAAAAATCATTAAGCCCTTTAAATAAGCATTAGATTGTGAACTGTCAACCATTTTCAAACTTGCAGAAAGATCTTGTCGGTTACCCAAAACTCGTGTACCTGTAAACTAGTTTTAAAAAGTGATTACAATATGTATTATTATGAATTCAAAACACTTGCTTACTAAAATCACTTAGCTACAAAAATTCAACCGCCGACTACCGATTCACGATTTTTTACATTTATAAATTTTCGTATTTTGTGTGCATTATTTTGGAGAGCAAACCCTAGTTCGTTAAGACATGGGTTTGACATAAGTTACACTGATCTATGAAAGAAGCTATTTTCTTAACATTGATAGTTGATTATTGTTAGGTTGTCTCTTGTTTTAATTGGTAGGCGCTAGAGCAAGGAATACTGGCTTCTTCTTTAATTGTTGCGAGCTTGAACGTTCTATAGCAAAAAGCTTAAGAGTGCACTTAGGCCATCGTTGTTTATTGTTGATACAAATAAGCCAAACTAAATTGGTTTAGTGCAAGGTGAGAATTTTGAGGGCACCAAATTTATCCAAACATAGATAAAAAATCTGTTAGAACGTTTAGATAACTAATTGCATTATATCTTATCAAAGATGACACTTTATATATAATATTGCTTATCGAAAGGCCTCATTATATAATACAGGGCCCTCAAAAAAAATGGTAGTACGCACTTTAAATTACAACAAAGGGGCATTTAATGGGTAATATAAGAGGCATTTACCTATACCCATGGAGCATGACCCATAACCCATTGCATGACATCATGCTTAAGTCATATATGGATATTATCCATGACCTGTGGTTTTAACCCATGACCCATGGACTAGATGCACTGCATCTTGTAGATACATTGTATCTACTTGGATGCCCATGATCCATGATCCATGACCCAAAACCCATGGGCAAAGAGGAGTGTCCCACGGATCCCCAGTAATACACTGGACGGATCCCTCAAGTGAGGGATCCGTGGGATCCGTGGAACAGTATCTATTTTTCCTCTAGAAATAATGAGCCATTTCTTCATTGTTTCTTACCCCTTTCACATATATTTTCTCTTTGAGTTAACCTCATATCCAAGTGATCTATGTATGTAGTTTTGTTTTTGTGTGATTATCAAGGTTCCTCTTAAAGGCGAGATCACCACCTTTTGGATTCGAGCAAGATCAAGTCCATGAGTTGCCATGCTTCGTCATCATCAAGACTACTGAAGTTCTCTTGTTGATGGTTCTCTTCTTTCTCATTAGAAGTGTAGTGTCGAAGACATAAGTGAAAGATGTCTAAAGGGTCAAGACGAAGACATTAGTGAAAGGTGTCAAACGTCCACATTAGAAGCACTAGTGAAGAGTGCTTAGAAGTCAAGGCTAAAGGCATTGAGCGTGTCTAGAAGTCAAGTCTCAAGGCATTAGTGAAGGGTGCCTAAAAGACAAGCCGAAGGCATAAGTGAAAGGTGCCTAAGGTGTACATTCGATATAGTGTGATTCAATGTACATGATAGATTAGTATTGGATCAAATGATATTGTTATTGATAAGGTTTTAAAATGTACCTTTTTGAGGGGTCATTTAAGCCCTTATTTGATCATTTTTGTATCCGTTATTACTTAATATCGTTCCTTTTCACTTTTTAGGTCTCTTGAAGGCAAATTGCTGTAATGGCACTTATTTGGACGAAAAGGCGGATATACGAAGAAAATGGCCAAAGTCAATAATCGAGACACTCAAGCTGCTGAAAACATAAGGTGACGGCGTCACTTCGGGCCGACCGCGACGCCGTCGAGGATTTTGTGACGGACGAAGCCAAAACTCTTATTTTCAAGTGACGACGTCAAGTTATAAAAGAGTTGGCCGTCGCAACTCATCGCCTAGATTCAATCCAGACGCGGCGTCGAAGGCAAGAGGACGGCCACAAGCATAAGGTGACGCCGTCGCAAGTCTAACGTGGCCAAGACGAAACCCTAATGACGGCGATTCGACGGCGTCACAAAACATAAGGTGACGCCGTCGCATGTGTAATCTTATATATAGAATCCGAATTTTTCAGTATTTGTGTGTAGTCTTTTGGAGTGAAAACCTAAACCGAACCAAGGCTGTCTTGTACAGTATTTTAGGGTTCCAAACCCTATCTTACATCAAGATAAGTACTTTACTTCATTAATACAATTATGTCTTTGATTATTTGTGTGTATGCTTGCATGTTCTCTATGTCCGGCTAATTTACTTTTGTGTTTGCTTAGGGAATATGAAACTTAATTATTGAATATTGATTGGTTGTCTCTTATCTTAGTTTGTTAATGATCTAGTAATGCGATAGGTCATTCGTTGTGTACTTAATACTTGATTAAATCTTTGTGAACCTTAGAATATAACTCCTTGAGTAGTTGTAAGCTAAACCATCCAAAGAGTGCCTTAGAGTAAGAGTTTATTATCCCTAGTGGGTTTTGTAGACGAGACCCTTTGGTAAGTTCAAAGAATTAGGGAGGAAAGCATACCCTACAACTTTAGACACACAACGCAATTAAGAATAAGGACGTGACAATTCAACCACCAATAGGAGATAATTAAGGAGTAGTAAAACCTAAGTAAACACATCTTTAAACTATCATACGAGCACACAATAATTAGACATAGACTACATACACCTTAGATTAGATAATTAGTCAAGTAGAGTAATCGGTAGAAATACCAACCCCCAAATCCAAACCCCGAGATTCATACCTTTCTAATTCCTAAAAAATATAAAAAGATAAAAAAAATCTTCCTCAACCCCAACCTTAGCGTAGTAACTTCTCACTAGCATTCCTATTCCCTTTGAGAACTATATCAATACCCATGGCTTACCCTAATACTACACTACAACGATTAAGGTTCCCGCTAGGGTGTTATAAAACTTCTCGAAGAAAAAGAAGTTCCTTTGACCCCAAACGACGCCGTGTAGCGTTATCAAGTTTTCGCTGCCGGGAATAGAATAGCTAGTTAGTAGTCCACCTCGCTTAGGTTTCTTTGCTTGATTCCTATCAAGTAAATTTTTCTCATTTTTAGCTTTCTCATAGTCTATCCCCCTTCTTCTTGACCTTTGTTCATAATCCCATCACTTTTCATCATGGAAGGTGATAACCACCCACCATTCATCAACCCACCACCAAATGACCCGCCAAGAGCCCGTTATCTTGGTGAATACTCGAGACCAAGCCACCTAGGCTATAGGAACACCATTGAGCTTCCGACCAAGCCCAAACTACGGCCCTGTGATCCGACACCATCCGGTTGGTGCAAAACGGATGTGCATTCTATGGACTTCGGCCCAAGATCCAAATCGGATCTAAGGGATTTCTTAAAATTGTCGATTCCATCGACCTTGATGCTACTACGGGAGACCACGCTACCGCATCTCTTCCAATTTTTTCTACGAGACCAAGCTAGTAATTGGCTTGAGCGACTTCCCGCCGGCTCCATCTCAAGTTGGGATGATCTCACTTCTCGCTTACTTGCTCAATTCTTCCCACCGGGGAGAACCACTAAACTTAGGAATGACATCTTGATGTTCCAACAACATCAAGGTGAATCTCTTTACGAAGCATGGACTCGATTCAAGGACTTACTTCATAAAGTCGCTCATCATGGCATTGATCTCTGGCTCCAAGTCCAACTCTTCTATGATCATGTCAGTTTCTCCAACACGACTATTACACAACAAATATGTGAAATATCAAGTACAAGATCTTTGCTACAGAAATCTTGTGGAGGAACAAATCAATCAAGGACCCCTTGCTTGGATGACTTGTAGAATGCTCATGATCTCGCCTTAGAGAAGGACCTATATGAGAATCACAGTAGAAGAAAAAAGAACAACTCTCTAGATCAAGTGATCTTTAGTTAGAAGAGTGTAAGAATATATGAGAGAGTTAGTAAGAAGAGGGTGAGTAAAAATGAATAAATGGCTCTCTATTTATAGGCAAATTTTGATAATCTTGTGCACCGGATCCCACGGATCCCTTGCTTAAGGGATCCGTCTAGTGTAACCCCAGGGATCCGTGGGACGCTCCTCTTTGCCCATGGGTTTTTGGGTTATGGGTTGGTCCATGGTTATTTATTTAGATACAATGTATCTAATAGATGCAATGCATCTAGTCAATGGATCATGGGTTAAAACCATGTGTCATGGATATGTGTGGTTTTTACCCATCTTAATAAACTATTACAACAAATGATTTATTACAACAATTTGTATTAAATGACTATATGTAAATGCTTTACAAAAATAACATGTATCCTTATAATTTTACTTATGATAACATTATATTTGTTATCAACAAAACACAAACAGATCGCTAAATATTAATAAACTTTTTTACGGTTTATTTGTATTAACATGGTACACTTTCAAACCCGAGCAAAATAACATAGGAAATTCCTATAAATCTTCTTGGAAAAATCACCTTCACTTTAAGTAGAACAAAAACTCAAACCCGCCTCACAACAACTCTTCCACTCCACGTAATAGGTTCCATCCAAACAGTTCATCTTCAAACCGTACTCCCTACAACAACCTTTCTAACACCGATAATCCCAATAATCTTGAGGGGATGGTATCCAACTTATGTCATCTCAAGAAGCTTGGTTGTCTAGACTTGAAAGCGATTTCAAACGACAACAAGGCGAGATGAGAAACAAACTCGACACCCTCTTGAAAGTATTCAATGACTGAGTTGCGGGAGCACTCCCAAGTGACACCATCAAGAACCCAAAAGTAAATTCGATTTCATCGAATCAATGTTCTTGTTCACCTAGGTACGTAGAGTATGGCTTTGAGTCTAGCTAAAAGACTCATAAATAAAGAAAAACGCTTCTTTGGAGACAACCCATGTTTAATTGTTTGCTTGTTTGTTTTTAATTTTTATTTGTATGTTTTATGTATCTTTTTCATTATTGGTTGATTCTCATGTTTATTTTGTGAAAATGCTTTATTTTGTTTTTAACTTCGCCTTACCCGTATATAAAGTTGTTTTTTACAAAAAGATAAGTGTAAGGAAGATCACATGTGTTTTTAGAACTATTATGAACATGAGATTAACAATAACTGAAAATTGTATATATTTGTGTGTTTGTTAGAGTCAAATGCTTGTATCGAGTCACAATGGATGTTTTGCAGGAATTTTTCCAAGTCTTTAAAAAAGTATTTTTTCTAATTTTTCCGAAATGCATTGGACATCTTCACAGATATCCTCGACGGCTTGATAAACACTGATTTGCCAAGTTAGGCAATGTATAAACAGATTCCCATTTTTTGTTTTCTATCTAATTTGTAATTTTTGGAAATTTCAAATTCGAAATCTGCAAACATCCATTTCACAAGCATTATATCTTTACTTGCTTTCTAGTGTAGTTTTGTTTTTATATAGTTTATACCTCACCATTTTACGAGGTTTCGTTTTGCTTTCTAAAGTGTGTGCGGTGTTATATTAGACAAGAAGATGAAGTATGTTAGGAATTAGAAATTCCAGGTATTAAAGAGTCGGTCACCTCAAGTATATGTATTCGTTAGAAAGCTCGTAGTCGTAGTTATTTTAAGTTAAGTAGTATTTAGTTAAGTAACAACGTGGAGGACGGACGTCTTTACCCATTTGTATGCCCGATCCACGCCATGTGTGTGGCGTTTATGTAAGACTATAAATACTCTCTACCTTCCCAGGTAGAGAGTTGGAGCTCATAATAATATCTTTCACTTTCTCTCACTAAGTTCCTTAAACCTCTAACTTTCTCTCTCTAGAATTCCATCTATATGTTACTTTGTGTTATGGTTTGATGTGTATGTGAAAACTTATATCTTACAATTGGTATCAAGAGCCATGGTTAGATCATATCGTGCACATCTTTGGATTTATAGTGGTTTTTAGGTGGTTTTGAGTTTGAAAAAGTTTAGTGGTTTTTGCATCATTTGATTGATTTCTAGTGTTAAAGTTTTGATTTTGGTTGTACTTTTGTGTTTAGAATCATCACAAGTGTTTAGGTTTTGATCTAGAAGGTTTGAATCATAGTGGTTGGGTTGTTTTGGATTGAAAAGTGGTGTTTATGTGGTTTTCATGCTAGCGACTTGAGCCACGGAAAAGTTTCTTCGTAGCGACTTGCTTCACAATTTTGTAGCGAGTTACGTGTTGGAGCTAGCGACTTACCTAGCGATTTCATACAAGTAGTGGACTCTTCACTACGGTAGCTTACTTGGTGGTAGCGACTTGGTCTCAGAGCGAGTTGCTCTTTAGCGACTTGTATTCCTAGCGACTTGAGTAGCGAATTGCTTCCAAAATTTCGCTAGCGACTTGAGGTTAGCGAGTTACTACTTAGCGACTTGCATTTGTCTAGCGACTTAGGACTCTAGCGACTTGTGGTGTAGCGAATTAAGGTTAGCTTACTTTGACCTTAGCGAAGTTGCTCTTAGCGACTTGACCGTAGCTTAATTTTGGTGCTTTAGCACGGTGTCCAGCGACTGGGTCCTAGCGATTTGGTCTTAGCGACTTGGTTCAAGAATTCTTAGCGACTTGTTGACTTTTCCACAAAACTTCAACGGCTATAACTTTTGATCCGTAATTCGCTTTCAGCGCTCTACCCATCAAAACGATCGCGGAGAACGAGGGAGAATGTCACCGAATGAACGGTCAACCTCGAGGGCTAAATCCAACGAAGTTATTGAGGTTTTTATGTTTTTAGACCTAAAATTCTCTGGAAAATCGTGCAACAACCAACCCAAATCACAACCAAACAACATCTCTGCTTATCCCACAAACAATCATAAGTGCTAACACACAATTGTTCATCATCAGGTTTCCATCCATCACCATCTTAAGTTTGGTCTTGATTTTAGTAAAATCCCGCGAAAGATTCTATTTCTCGGTTTAAATCATAGACTTGTAAAATCCCGCGCATTCTACCACATCATGTCTTACTCACTTACTCTACCTAACCCGGTGATTTCAAGTGCTTAAATTGTATGATACTATGGACAATAATGTTAATGATTGCTACAATGAACGATTAAAGATGTTTGAATTAAACAATGAGGATGTGAAATCTTCATGTTCGAAAGTACAATGAGAATGAATTGCACTCAAGCAGAATGCCATGCAAATGGAATGCAGCATTGAGCCCTATCGCCTACTTCATCCGCACTCATACAACAAGTATCCATAGTTGGGGATCGAACATGTAGTGCTCTTTTTCCGCCAGACTTACCTACATTGACAAGAAGCTTGTCGTTGAACTTAGAACACTTAAAGTCAAAATTACCAATAAAGAGGTTCAAAAGGATGGTTCCGGCGCTCTTCAAGTAATCTACAAACAATTTCACCATTCATCGCTGGGAATATTCAGCAGATTACGATCAACACTTGACTGGAATTTCCTTCAAAAAACACACTGGAATGGAAATTGTGAATTCATTGAGACATTTATCCAACTCATGGATAATGAAAAAGTACATTGAAGAATCTGCCAAAAGAATGAAGACGGAATGAGTGTCGTGCGGTTGAAAGAGTTGTGATAAGTTGGGTAATGTATATGTTGAAGAATCGTGTTGTGAATGCGAATGTCGTGACAACAAAAATGATGAGTCGGATAATGGAAAAATGGAATCTTCGTGCTCAAATTCACAAGAGAGAGAGGCACCGCACACAACCTGCGTGCAAGTTAATGCAAAGGAACGCTCCATGGAAGCTTCGATGCCCCAAGATAGAGATGCACCGCTACAAACTGCGCATGTCAATGTCGTAAGTTGCATGGATAAGCCATTGTACCTAGTTGTGCATCTTCTACTCAAAATGATGATTATGAATCGCATGAGTATGAATTTGTGCCGATGATTCCCTACCACTGAGCTAACATATATAGGATCAGTTGCTATTTATGAACAAGTGCTAAGTTTGAGTTGACCACCCGCGGAGCGTGAAATGGATGTCAAATACGTTCAACTATTAGAAAAAGTAGGTTTAGAGAAGAAGTATTAAAACAAGAGTTAAACTCCTTACAAGAAAAGCTTTCTAAAACTGCTAAGCAAAAACACGAACTTCAAGAAAATGTTAAAATGCTTAAGCAAGAATTCAAGGCTAAGGAATCAAAACTTTTGAATGATTTTTCCAATCTAAAAACTTTGAAAAACAAGCTTGAAAATAAGTTGTACGTACAAGGAAATACCATTCAGACTGCTCACATGATCACTAAGCATAGAGTCTTAAGCGATAAGCATAGCATTCCCCTTGTTGAGGAACCTAATCCAAAGGTAATTAAAAAGGCTAGAAATGCTCATAAGGTACTGTATGATGGTAATGAAATCCTTAAGCCTAGAAGAAACCTATACCGTTGAGTCGAGGAAGATAAGAAATCGATGAAGTCACTAGGAGAAAAATGAATAAGAAGCTAGAAGATCCCGAAAGTGTAAAAAGAACAAGATAACGATAAAACCCCATGATTACACTAAGGAAAATTGGATATCCTTGAACATGTTTAAGCCTCGACATCTATTGACCCTGAACAAGTGTTCTGGAAAAAGGATATGGACTTGCAAAAAGCTGAAAATCTTGTTGAAATGAATCTCCCTTGTAGGAAATTCTAAAGCTTAATTGTATCCTCCAAATACACCAATGCATTTAGTTCCTAGAACTATTGCCACTAAGAGCAAGACCTTAATCAACCAATATGTTATTCTTCAACTATTTACCGATTTTGAGAAAACTTGTAAGAAAAGGATCACACCCAATGGGATAATCGAAGGGAAAGGGGTTTTGAGCAAATGAAAGAATGTTATTTAACCGAGGTCATGCCTTTCTTTAAACAACTAAAAGATCATTTTGAGAGTCTTAAAAGGGGATAAAATCAGATATTAAAGAAATGGGAAAGGAATTTGATGCAATGGTAGTTGAAGTTAGTGATTATGAGCGTGCACTAAAATATAATGAGATTGAGAGGAAGAACTTGCATACCTTAAATGAGACTCTTATTACTGAATGTGTTGCTCAAGATATCTTTTTCACTGCTTCAAATTGCTCTATTAATGCTTCCAAATTTCATGAACTATCTGTGGCCTGAAAGTCTCCCATGATCGTGTCATTGAGCTTGAAAAACTAATTCTAAACTAAACGAGAAAATTGAACTGGATGATCACGACAATTTGGTTAAACATTTTTCTAAACTAGAAGTTGAGCATTTTAATTTACAACTCAAATATCAATATCTCAAAGAAAATGTTATCAAGACATTCGGATGCTCAGTTTGATGCGTTCAAATTAACAAACGCGGATGAAGCATTCAAGCTCAGGCAACACGATCGAAAGTTGAAAGCCCAAATCTCTCAATTAAAGGGTCAAACGAACAATATGACAGGCCCCCAAATGCCTCCTCCTTTAGATTCTCATAATTCTCAAACGTTTCATCTTCAAAACCTAGTAAATGCTTTACAAAAGGAAAACAAAAGTTTTCTAGAAGAAAATGAAAAGGTTAAACGACATTTTAAAGAGTTATATGATTCAATAAACGTCACCCGTGACCAAAACAACAAAAAATAACGTCTTTACAAAAGGAAATTGAGAATCTGAGAAGTCAGGAAATGGGAAACTGCCACTTGTTTTCAATAAGAATGTTGTCTCAAAATCACCCTTAGATTGCAAATACACTGTTACAGTTAAATATATTCCTCCTCATCTTAGGAATAATGAACATGCTTTTCATGACTACTGTGCTCACCTTAAGGATAGTCTAGAATGTCTCCGTGAGATTGTCGAAGAGGATTTCATTAACAAACCTCTTGATAGTGAAATTAGGTTTGCTTGCCTGCAGGCCAAACGATCTCAAGAGCCGCTTGAATGTGTAATTGCAACATGTCCAAAACCCTTAGGTGAAAAAGGCAAAGCTGTGAAGCCTTGTTCTATGCCTAGTGCCAAACAAGAAATCCGTTCTATGCCTAAAGCCAAGCATGTGACCCTTGATATGTCTTGTTCCATATCTAAATTCAAGCAAGAAACCTATGATGTGCCTCCTAGAATTTCGATCCCAGACTTCTAGACAGTGAATGCGAAGTAGTGAAGCCATGTAATGTTCCCATCGTTACTTCTACAGATGTTAAGATTGACACTAAAGTTAGCGGGTCAAAACCTAGAAGCTATGCAAAGAAGGATAGGATTACGCAAACTAAAAGTGATCATGATAAGGAAGTGGAAGAACACCATAGGGACAAGAAGTTTGATTTGAACAAAAAGAATCGTGTTAGTTCTAGTATTAGCTCTAAGCTTACTAAAATTAATTCGAGGCCTTATGCTGTCTGCAAAACATGCAAAAAATGTTTAATTTCTCGTAATCATGATAAATGTGATGTGTTATTTCTGAGGTCTAAGATTCATAACTCAGTTAAGAAAGTTTTGGAAGCAAACAGATTAAGCAATCTGGAAACCTACAGGAAGGTTTTTACCAATGTAGGATTTCGTGGAAGCCAACAGTCAATATTCACGAATGGCAAACCTTGCCCCTTAACTAGATCCACTATGCCTAGAGTAGTGCCTGATAAGGTTTGGAAGCCAATTAGAACAATCCCATTAAGCACCAAATGTCCCTCGACTAAGTCTGATGCTTCTACTAGTTTAGCTCCTAGTGACAATGACATTGCACCTAGGGTTTCTGCTGATTCAAAGATTGTTTGTGCTAACCAAAAAGACCCCATGAGCACGTGGGGATCCAATGTTTCCAATTGTCTTCGTCATTGTCCAAAGGTGTCGTACAAATCGTCCCTGGTATTTGGATTCGGGCGCCTAAACATATGACTGGCTCTAAACAATGACGTCTGCTCAAATCAGCCAGCTCGCTTCATCATAATGGTTCTGCAGATAACACTTCAGCCCCGCTTTTTCAAAGAAAATAAAGGTACGCCTGGCTGTATTATCTTCATTTTAAAGAGAAATTCTCTCATGAATGGCCATACTCATCTACATTCTTCATCAACAAGCTTCATGTTTTTCCACGCTCATTCAATCATCAAGTGGATCTATGTTCATTAGTGTATACCTATTCATTTCTAAATCAAAAATGGCAACTTCGGATGCAATTTTTGAGGGGAGAAGAGTGAATATACTACATGATGATGGATGTTTGAATAATGGTTATACGACTTTAGTTTTGATGATGATGATGTATATTCTTTTGATTATGAGTGAATATACTAAGGATAATTGGGATTCATTGATTTGATTTTTGATGACTCTCCCGTTCTAATGCTTCACTTACTAAGGATAATTGGGAATCAATGTTTGGGATTCATTGTTTTCAAAGATATGTTTGATGAGTACCTTCAACCTTCGACGAATGTTGATCATCCAAATCAAGCTCATGCTCAGTATATTGACTCAACTGTTCACCATCTAAGAAGTACTTCTTGGAATTCTCAAGAAACCTTATCTCCCGTTATTTCACAAGGCGTTCATAATGACTATCATGATATTGTAAGTTGCATTATTGAATAATGATCCGCTCTTTGGTATTCCTTTGCCAAATCTTCACGGATTATTGTTCTCTATTGCACGCTATAAATCAACCACATGAACATTAAGGAAAATGACTACCTCATTCGCCAAGACATTTGTTGAATCTTCCGGATCGGTCTCTACATGTATACCTTTAGGAAGAATGCATTAATGTCGAGAAATCATTTGTTCCGTTCATTCCATGGATCAATGACATCCGGTTGTACGTCTATTCACGTGTTGGCATTTGAAACAAGTGATTACTTCAGAGTTAATCAATTATCACTTATTTGAGATTGAAGTTAAAATTAACAAAGGCGAGCTTAAGATGCAAATGCATGGAATTCTTCTTCGGCCAAGTTTGTATATCAAAGTTTTTATCAAAGGGTCACTTCAAATTGTCTACATATGGGTTGATAAAGATAGTCGAGAGTTTCTATCGAGGGTCCTATGGCTCCTGACACCCAGTCAGACCCGACTTCAAGACAGTCCCATTAGTTCATCCCTTATACCAAATTCTTCTTCCGAAACTCCATATGTACCTCCATCTGAAGATGATTTAAAGAAATTGTTTGATCCCATGTTTGATGAACATTGTGAGCTAATTGCTAATGAACTGACAATTCTACTTCGAGGCTGCTCATATTCCTGTGAATGACGTCAATCCTTCAATCTCAATATAATTAAGTCAAGAAGCCTACTGGCGATCACTGTCTCATCAACAAATCATCAAACTTCAGGTACATCATGGAACTATGTCCGTATCAATAATGAAGTTAATCCCTTTGCTACTCCCTCAAGATGCTCCATTTGAAAATGTATTTGCTCCTGAATCTTCATCAACCATCTTCTTCGGAGACATCGACTCGCTACTTTAGTCCCTCAACCACTACCACATGAACACCTCATTAAATGGACTCACGATCATCCATTGGACAACATCATTGGAAATCCTCTCATCCCGTATCCACACGGAAACAACTTGCAACAGATGCCTTATGGTGCTTCTTCAACTCCGTACTATCTAAGATCGAACCAAAAGATGTTAAAACCACCATGGATGAAGACCGGTTCAATGCCATGCAAGAAGAAATTCATGAGTTTGATCGACTTGATGTATGGGAATTAGTACCCGCTCCAGATTGTGCTATGATCATTGCTCTAAAGTGGATCTTCAAAGTGAAACTTGATGAGCATGGTGATGTGTTAAAGAACAAGGCTCGATTGATTGCTAAAGGATACCACAAGAGAGGGTATAGACTTTGAAGAATCATTTGCTCCAGGTTCGAATCGAGGCAATCGAATATTCTTTGCTAATGCCAAGTAAGAACATGGTAGTCTATCGGATGTAAAGACGGCATTTCAACGAGATCTTAAAGAAGTTGTCACGCCGCCAACAACCCGGCTTTGTGAATCCAGAGCATCCTACTCGTTTATCGTGAAGAAAGCTCTTTACGGTTTAAAGCAAGCTCCAAGGGCATGGTATGATACAATATCAAAGTTTCTTCTATTTTAATCGGAGCAGCTTGATCCAACATTGTTCACCAGAAGTCGTGCAAACATTTAATTCATGTTCAAATATATGTTGATGATATTATCTTTGCCTCGACTGACCCCAATGAATGTGATGGTTTTTCAAAAGAAATGGGTTCCAAATTTCAAATGTCAATGATGGGACAAATGTCATTTTTCTTGGGATTACAAATTTCACAAAGTCCCGGAGGCATTTTCATTAATCAATCTAAATATGCAAATGAAATTTCAAAGAAATTTGGATTTGTTCACGTGACCCGTTGACACCCCATGATTGAACGTACTAAACTAGATGAGGACCACTCAGGGATCATGGTAGACCAAACAAATATCGTAGTATGATTGGATCCCCATGTACCTCCCAGCTAGCGACCAGACATCTTGTTCGCTGTGTGCATGTGTGCTAGATATTAGGCTAAGCCTACTAAAAGCACCTTGAAGCGGTTAAACGTGTCTCTTCGGTATCTCCAAGGAACCATCAACATGGGACTTTGGTATCCGAAGGACGTCGGTATGTCACTAAACCTTTATGCATGCCGATCATGCAGGATGTCAAGATACACGCTGAAGTACATCGAGGTGCTCGTTTTGGGTGATAAGCTTGTGAGCCGGTCTTCAAGAAGCAAATGAGTACTTCTATTTCCTCTACAAAGGCTGAATACATAGCCATGTCATCTTGTTGTGCTCAAATCCTTGGATGAGATCCCAATTATCTGACTATGGCTTTGAATTCAACATAAATTCCTGCATCTGTGATAATAAAGTGCTATTGCTCTCTCATGCAACAACGCTCAACACTCAAGAGCAAAGCACATCGACATTCGACATCATTTCATCAGGGAACAAGTGGAAAAGGTGTGGTGGAACTCTATTTTGTTAAGTCGAATACCGGTTAGCGTACATCTTCACCAAAGCTCTTCCAAGAGAACGTTTTGAGTTTATTCTTCCTCGACTTGGCTTGAAAAGCCTTCAACCAGAAACACTCAAACGTCTTCTGGAGGAAGACGAGGAGTAAAGGTCTTTCCTTCATCTATCTCTTGTAAATATTTATTCGAAAAACAAAATACAAAATTATAAAACCTTCAAAAAATCAAATAGAAAAATATAAAACTTTCTAAAAACATTAAAAAAAATAATAAAATAAAATAAAAAAAATATTGTCTTTTGTCATGTTTCTCGATTCGATAATATCTACGGTCTTGATGTTGTCATTCAAAGAATGACACGGGACTTTAGATGTTGTTCTAATTTAAAAAAAAAAAAAAAAAAAAATCAAAAAATCAAAAAATATTTTGGGAGAAAGAGAAACAATGGTTTATTGTCATTTTCAGGCAATAACCCGTTTTAAAAGAAAGAACAGAGCCATGTTTTACCATGTTTTCAAATTCCATGCTCTGATTTTATAAACATTTATCTCTCGAAAACTAAATGCTTTGAAAAATAACTCGGTCTCTATTTTTGATAATCATCAGGACTTATTTGTCAAATCTCTATCTCTCAATCAACAACCTATGTCATTGATTGAGGGGAGAATGATTTCAATTAAATTAAAAAGTTATTTGGCATTAAATTGTTTTCAAAAGATATACATGCATGTTGTATCAATGGAGTTTAAAGTCTTAAAACCGATCCTTATCGCTAAAACGCTTCATAATCAAGTCACAATTCTCCTTAAAAGCTTTCAAAATCAATTTAAATCTATAAGAGATCACAAATCTCAAATGATTTGATAATTGTGATCGGGGAGAATGTGTGATTTAAATTGGATTTAAACTGATAATTAGGTAAATGGTTTTATAATGATGTACATGCATCCTCCCACATGTGACAAACGATTTAAATTTTCCATGCACATGTGAGGGGAGCATCTATCTTAAACCTATGATTTGAAAGTGATCATTTATCTCAATGTGCCGGTTTCTAGTATGTGTAAAACTCTTTCAAACCTCGAGGCACATATTGAGGGGGAGCAAATTTATGGAAACCTCATCCTTTCTAAAATGCTTTATCTACTTGATTTGATCAAGGAAGTGATGGTGATATTTTTAGAAAATGGTAAACAAAGAAGTTAATTTCTTCCTCTTGCCTGTGCAAAACATTTCAAACATTTGATGCACATGTTGAGGGGAGCACTTATTCTAAAAATATCAAAAACAATTCAGGTACAAAATGTTTTGATAATATATCACAAGTATCCGGATTGATTTTCAAATGGTTTTCAATTGGTTCCAATGGCGGATGAACAATACCAAATAGACCGACCAACTTTACTTTTATGTACGGTGATATAAGGATGATAAGGTTAGGTATTGGTTCCCATGATCCGCCAGAAACGGAGGGATCTACCAGGAACAATCCACTAGTTAGTGTAGAAGTCCTTAGGTATGATGATAAAAGGAGAAAAATGAGATATGGGAAGAGTGCGGACTAAGACTGAGCTAGTAATGGAATAAACCCAACAAGGTTCTAGCTATGAAGTCTCGGTAAGCAATGAAGGGGTTGAAGAATTAAAAAGAATTGAATGAAGGGTGAAAACAAATAGCCCTCCATTTATTCAACCTTAGCGTAAGACCGTTCAATTCATATGCTACTGATGGTAACATCTATTGAAGAAAGAGACGTCATGGACCCAAAGGACGAGCACTTCAACTTTCCAAACCACTCAAGTTCCTCTTAAAAGGACTTGTTTCATTCTCACGGGGAACCGACATTATCTATCGACTTCTCTTAGAGATTGTTGATATTGAAGGAGGAGACCCTCTCCCTAGTCTCCAAGGGATCCAAATATGCACAAATTGAGTCTAGAGCCACGAGATCATCAATAAATCTCATTAGGACACTTTCAATGAAGACTCTCTGTTTCACACAATGTGGAAAGTGAGATTATATCTTGAGTCCCACGCATTATCCTTGTGGTATTGCCGAACATCCGAGATGTGTTTACACATTCACAATGAAGATGGAAAGCCTTCTCGAGCCAACATCAAACAAGCTCCTGGTAGGTGGCATGTGAGATCTATTATATGGATCAACCATGTGACAACTGAAGAAAACAATGGGGCTTATCAATCTGAATCAATCCCGGTTCAGTTATGGATTGACGGACCTTTGAAAACCGGTCTTTGTGCTTAAAAACTCTTTTCTTTAGCACATCGACCGTGTACTCATTTTTCAAATCAAAAGGTGTTTTATGATTGATAATTGATTTTCATTAAAACCTTCGTTGTATTGCAAAACAATTTCTATTGAGCAATACACGATTGTTTTTCAAATCTATTTTCATCAATCGCTGGACTTAAAATTCGCTGTTCACTCACTCCGTGTTGTCTTTGAGACGTCCGGTTTGAGAACAACTAGAGCAAATGCGAAACCCTGTCAAGGAAATTCTTCGAATTATACGATCACGTGCGCGACATGTATCGATCAACGGGGAACCGTGGCCGCGGTACCTCAATTCAACGAAAGTGATCAAAAACACGGCGCATTTATTGCTAATCGCTGTATGCGTGTACGCCCGACGCTTGCGTAATCGTCGAATGATGCGGTCAATCCATAGCCGCATGCTCACTTAACACATTCATCTCAAAAGAAATCATGATTAGTGCATCAATGACTCTGATATTTTCACTCCATGCTTCTGCTACGCTGCCGCCAATATCATGATTCAACAAAAGCTTCCGCTACTCTGATAAGAAGATATCATGATCCGAATGTGAGCATGTCGGTCCTAAAGTCACAACATCACATAATACCAACACCACAAAGGATGTCGCAGAGATTTTTTTATGGCTGATAATCTCAAATGATGGCTCAAAATTATTATCACATGGATCAAGAAAAGACCTCCACTTGAAGTAACCAAACATGCAATGTGAAGAATCAATGACTACGAGCTTAAGAACAAAGGACTACATCAAGAATGCAAGAACAATTGTTAATGTCATATCTGTTTGTATTCAATGTAATTTTAGTGCATGATTGAGGTGACCTCCCTTAGGGGAGATTGTTAGGAATTAGAAATTCCCGGTATTAAAGAGTCGGTCACCTCAAGTATATGTATTCGTTAGAAAGCTCGTAGTCGTAGTTATTTTAAGTTAAGTAGTATTTAGTTAAGTAACACCGTGGAGGACGGACGGGTTTTACCCATCGATGCCCGATCCACGACCCGATGTGTGGCGTTTATGTAAGACTATAAATACTCTCTACCTCCCAAGGTAGAGAGTTGGAGCTCATAATAATATCTTTCACTTTCTCTCACTAAGTTCCCTAAACCTCTAACTTTCTCTCTCTAGAATTCCATCTATATGTTACTTTGTGTTATGGTTTGATGTGTATGTGAAAACTTATATGTTACAAAGTATATGAGGGATATACCCAGGGACAATCCACTAGTTAGTGTAGAAGTCCTTAGGTATGATTAAAAAAGGAGAAAAGTGAGAATAGGGGAAGAGTGTCGACTGAGATGGAGCTCATACTGGAACAAACCCAACAAGGTACTAGTGATGAAGTCTCCTGTAGTCAAGGGGTTGAAGAATGAAAAGAAATATAAAGAGAAGGGTGAAAAGAAATAGCCCTCCAAATATTCAATCTTAGGGCGTAAAACCGGTTCGAAGTCATATGCTAATGGGTGGTTACCAAGGTAACGTACGCGGATTGAAGACAAGACGTCATGGACCCAAAGGACGACTGCACTAAACCTTCTAGCCACTCAAGTTCTCTTAAAAGGACTTGTTTCATTCTCACGGGGAACCCTGCATAATCTATCGACCGCTCATTACGAGTCATGTTGATATTGAAACAGGAGACACGCTCCATTCTCTGACTACTAAAACTAAAATGCGCCATTGAGTCTAGAGCCAAGAGATCATCCATAAATCTCATTATGACACACTCTCAATATGCTTGTTGTTTTATACACCGTGAAAAGCAAGAAAATATTTATTAAAAATCCTACACATTATCCTTGTGGTATTGCCAGAACATCCGAGTGATACGTAAAGTATTCACAACGAAGATGGAAATCCTTCTAGAGCAAACATCAAACAAGCTCTTGGTGGGTGACATGTGAGATCCTTCATGGATCAAACTTGTGATAACTGAAAAACAACGATGGGGCGATTCGCATTTGGATCAACCTTGTTCCAGTAAATGAATTGACGGATGCTTTTGAAAAAACCTTCGATGTGTTCAACAATTGTTTTTTAGCACATCGACTGCGCATAAAAATTTCAAACAAAAGTATTTGTGATTGAAACTTGATTTTGCTCATAAACTCTCGTCGTATTGCAAAAACTCTTTATTCAAAGCATACGTAATCGCTTTTCAAATCAATTTCTCATTAATCAGTGAATCCCAATTCGCTGGTTCACTCACTCTGTGTTGTCTACTTTGAGACACTCCGGTTTGAGAACGGCTAGTACAAGCTGCGAAACCCCTGTCAAGGAGATTCCTTGGAATTCAACCTGATCACAGGCAGTATTTATACTGATCAACGGGGAACCGTGGTTTTTGCAACCCTATTCAACGAAAGTGAACAAAGACACTTTCGTTTGTTTATTGCTAACTGTTGTTTGCAGGAACTCTCGACGGTTGAAGCTGATGGCCAATGATATGTCAATTCATAACCACATGCTCACACTTCATACTCACAATCAAAGAAATCATGATAATTGAAAGACGTACAACACTGCTTCCGCAACTCTGATGCAAAATATCATGATCCAGAAAAGTGTGAGAATGTCGGTCCGAAAGTCACAACATCACATGGAGGCTTTGCTATAAAGGATGAGATGGAGATTTACGGTGGCAGCTGATCTCAATGAAAGCTCAAAGATCACTATTGGAAGTACAAAGACTGCGTACTTTGAAAAATCAAAGACTACGAGCTAGGAAATTAAATTCATGTAATAGAATGCTAGAATTCAAATTGTAATTTCCGGGGTGACCTCCCTTAGGGGGAGATTGTTAGGATTATAAAAATACATATTAAAGACTTTGTCACCCCGAGTATCATCTAGCATTAATTAGGTCGTAGTCTTATTAGTAAACGGTAAGTTATCGTATCAACGTGGAGTCGAGTCGCGTCTTTACTCACTGTTACCCCACTGCACAGCCCAAGTAGGGTTGTTTATGTAAGTACTATAAATACCCTTTCACTCCAAGTGGAAGGGTTGGAGCTTCATTTGCAATTAAGCATACTCTTTCATTTTCTCTCTCTATCTTGAACTCCCAACCTCTTTCTCTCTCTAAAACACTAACATAATTTGGCCAAATCTCAAGACCATAAGTGTGTTATGATTTCAAGTATCTTACATACTTGATAGTACAAATTTCAAGTCAGAGAAAACGAACTCTAAATGAGACGTTTTAAAAAGTTATCATTCGATAAATGAAATCAGAGTTAAGACAAAAGGTCCCAAAGTTAAAGATTACATAAAAAAAATATTAATCGAAAATAATATCGAATGGTGAATATAATGCATCTCAGTCTTTAAAACATGCCATGCAACTCAAATGCTCAAAGATAATGCTATGCCTTATGAACTTGAGAAAATACATGCTAAAAGTGTCAACACAAAGGTTGGTGACTTCATAGGTTTAATGTAATTAAGATGAAAACCCTTTTTAAGTAAGTCCTCATGACAACTATATGCCAATCTAATCATGTTACAAGTCCCGCCCATACAAGACTTGTAGCATCTTAGGTCTACATATAAATTCATGATGATAAATGTAAATGTTAATTTTAAAAGTCAAGTATGGACCACAGGATTTTATTGACTAGTTCAAGATAGTACCAAGTCCGTTAGTTCAAGACTTAATATTTTTTTGTCCGGTACATTTGGTTATGTGACCAGTTCATTCGGTCATGTTACCAGTTCATTCGGTTATGTGACCAGTTCATTTGGTCATGTATGTACATAACAGTTTGGCCGGTTTATTCGGTTATGTATCTGGTACATTTGGCTATGCAGGTATAATAGTTTAAAGTACTTGTGTCCATAAATAAAACAAGCAATGTGTTTAAATAAAGCAAGTAATGTGTTTCAGTAAATATGTAGAGTGTTTCAATAAACGAGTAAAGTATTTAGGTAAAACGAGCATGCACTCACCCCATAAGTAGTTCAAAACAAGTAAAAGTGAGGGCCACAAACTCACTGTAAGCAAAGGTGATAAGCAAGGTACAAATAAAGTGATGAATAAGCTGAGAAAGTCCTACGAGCAACCTAAAATAATACGTTGCGTCTTAGGTTTTAAAATGGTAACGTAGATATGAAAATAAGTTTATAACGTTATTATATCAATTATGCCATTATACATGAAGTTTGTAAAGTTTATAAGAGTTCAAGGACTAATTTTGACAAGTTATTAAAGTTTTACAAGCCCTAAAATTGGTGCTGTTTGGTTTTCAGAAAATTTTCCAATTTAAAAAACTTATTACTCCTAATCTGTAAATGATCACGACTTGGTTTTTACGTTCTCGGAAAGGTTTTTGAGTATAAAAAACAGATTTTTGGGTTCCATTGTCTCAAAAGTTTCATAACTTAAGTGAAACTACTAATTTACCCTTAAATACACAAGCTGAATTTTGGACAACCCAAAATAGTCCCGCCAAAATGGCGATATCTTAAGCTCTACAAATCCGTTTTACCCCGTTTTTGTGGCCACGTTCGAGTTAAAGTGTCCTCTACAGCTTTTATTTTTACATCAACATAGGGTTATATACATATTTTTAGGAGATTTTAGCCAATACATTTCAGTGTGCAATTTTTGACAACCTTTACCGTTTATTTTCTAGTTAAATCATCAGGATGAGTTACAAAATGGGCCACCCGGCGAAACAACCGAAAGACATAGCCCTACAACCCCATATTTTTCCTGAGAATCAAATTCTACTGATAAATCATTTTATTCCGTTTTTACCCCTGTTCATAAACTATTTTTGCAAAACAAGTCCAATTCAAGTTTTCTAGCGTTATAATCCATGTACAAAGCATAATTAAGTCCAATAAGTGTATAGAATATATAAAGTGCATGAAATAATGAAAATTACAGAGGTGAAATGAAAAGGGAGTGATTGGTTCCTTACAATTCTTTACGTGCAAGACCCTTTTTGAACTCAGCTCCTTAGACACAAGAAAGGTGAGATTGATTGATGTTTGATGGTGAAATAAACCAAAGGATCACAAGCTAGTAATACTCTTTCCAAAGATGATGATCGGAAAGATGATGATGATGATCTGCCATACCCAAAGTTCCGAAATTTTAAACAGATGGCAGCACAAATCATCAATAAGCGGGAAGAGCAGACATTTACAACAAATAATACAGAGTCTAGTACAAGCTTCAAAATAGATGGGATGAACTTAGTAACAAAAATCAAAGTATGGTGGTTTTGGGGTTGTGTTGTGAACGACACCAAGAGGGAGAAAACAAAGAGTGTTAGTTTTATTTGATTAAAATGAAAGAGTGTGAGTGTTGTTGTGGTTAGTTTAGGTGGTGGTAACATGCAAATTAGTCTTATAAGTGTCTAATGTGTGTAACAAGTGTAAGGATGAAGACCCTTCCAACAAGGACACTTGTCCTTGTGGTTAGAACGTGTAAGGGAGGTAGTAGGAGGGTGTTGGAATAATTTTGTATAATTATTATTATTAAGGTGTGTATATTTAGGGCTAATGTGCTACGGTGGTGCGGGTTTAAGCTAAAAACGTAAAACGTGCAAGGTTTATTTAAAAATGGAAAAGTAAAAGTATAACATATAAAATATATATGTAAAGTAATATAAAATGTATAAAACATGTAGACCAAAATGTAGTCTAGGGTCGGCTTAAGTTTAAAATACTTAAAACGTGAGTTTGAGCGCGTAAATACTAGTTATTTGAAGACAATGAATTGAACTGAAATTGATCATTTAATAATTATAAGTAGATTAAATATTAGTTAAATGTGGTTCTTATTATGTGCGGAATAACCTTACGGTTATACGTAAAGTTTAAAATTTTAAGCGATTTGGATAAAATATTCAAGTTTAATGGTAAAAGTTAATGAAAAATTCCCTATTGTTACAATAAGGGTGCGTTTAGTTGGGGAAAAATATATCATTTTTCTACGAAATTTTTTATATGAAAATGAAAAAATGAAAAATCAGTTTAGTCACACTTTTTTTCAACAAATTAAATTAAAAAATGAAATTCTCATTTTCAAAATTTTAACTAAAAAATTAAAAATCCCATTCTACCTTTCTCATTTTTTTCTCAATAAAAACAAAACATAAAAGACACACCATTCTAACCCTAATATCTCATGTCATCCTCCACCGTGTATTCTCGCCATCGCAGCCAACCGACTATTTTCTTTTATTTTTTAAAAAAGAAAAATACAGTTATATCCAAACGGTTTTCAAAATCAACTCTTATAAAAACTATTAAAGGAAAATTTTTCACCACGTTACCTAAGAGCATCCGCAATGCAAAAATCAACAAAAACATTTTACTATTTTAAAAAGTTTTTGAAAAAGGTTTTATGCATCGCAACAAAAGCTTTTTAAATAAGTAGCTTTTACAAAAAAAATATATATATATTGATAAAAGAAGCCTCAAATAATTAAATGCATTAAATGACCTGAAGTCTTTGATAATTGGTCTAAGGGGGCGTTTGGTTGGGGTAATTTGAAATTCCGGAATTTTAAATTCTAGAAAATTTAAATTCTTGAGAATTTAAAATTTCGAAATTTAAAATACCTTCAAGATGTTTGGTTCACGAAATTTATAATTTTTTTTTTTTTTAATATAAATTTTATAAATATTCTATTTAAAAGTTTATAAAAAAATTTATAAAAAAAGTTTATAAAAAATTTATAAAAAAAGTTTATAAAAAATTTATAAAAAAAGTTTATAAAAAAAATTTATAAAAAGTTTATAAAAAAAGTTTATAAAAAATTTATAAAAAAAGTTTATAAAAAATTTATAAAAAAGGTTTATAAAAAAAGTTTATAAAAAATTCCTAAGAAATTTATAAAAATTAAAAAAAAAAGTTTATAAAAAATTTATAAAAGTTTATAAAAGAGTTTATAAAAAAGTTTAAAAAAATCTATAAGAAATTTATAAAAAATTTATAAAAAAAAGTTTATAAAAATTTATAATAAAGTTTAAAAAATCTATAAAATAGTTTATAAAAATTTATTAAAAAGTTTATAAAAAAATTATAAATATTCTATTTAAAAGTTTATAAAAAAAACAATAAGAAATAAAGTTTATAAATTTTTTCAAGAAATTAAAATCCTCACTTTTGGAGCATTCGATTCTCCCCATTTTGGCAATTCGAAAGATAAATTGCTTCAATTTTAATTGCTTATTAAACATGACATTTGAAGGGAATTAAAATGCAAATGCCTCCAATATCCCCCAAATTGCCCCCTAAGATTAGACAAACGGCCCTTGAAAAAGAAAAAGTTGAGGGAAGGGGAAGGGTATGGAAGATTTCGAAAAGAAAGTGAAAATATCATCATCAGAATCAGAAGAAGATAATAATATGGACGTCGTTGATAATAACCAAATCGCTTCTCTGCTTCGTCAATTTCTCCAACTTCAGAACCGGAGAGCCCAAGCTTATGCTAATCTCAAAAAGTATTTATTTTTTTCTTTCTTCTAATTTGCCAAACCCTATTTCTATTTTTATATTACTCTAGAATTATTTTATGAATTATATTAGTCTTACATGTATTTATGAATTATTAGGCTTACTACTCCTAACCATTTGTTCTTTGTATTTTCATTAAATTCCTCTCTTATGTGAGTTGCCTAATATACTTTTGCTCCGTTTCGTATGGGTTGGTGAATAAAATTTTTTTTTTGGTGGGAATATAATAGTAGGTCTTTTAAGGTAATGGTACAGATTTTGACGCTAGTAACAGTGTGGGTTCAGGGGAGTGTGTGGCTGTTCAAGATAGAGATTAGTAAGTATTATGTGGTATTGGTTGGGTAGTATATAAGGGCTGTCTGGGTGGCTTGTGACCCTAGAGAGCATATACGGTTAGCGGATTAATAATATTGTACCTGCGATAGCAGTTGATTGCTTAAAGTTCCTCAGTAAATAAAAACTTCGAGACAACGCCCTCTGGAACTGCTCTCTCACTGCAAATAACTTTCATGCTACAGCAATGCTCTTTTCCCCTGATGGATCAGGGATCAGCATATGCTCGGGTGTATCACCAATCTCCAAGAATTGCTGACACTTGTAGTGTCCATTGCATGAAACTGTTACCAACAACTTTGTTTACAAGCTGGTAGAGGTCATCATGAACTGATTTCGTTGGCTCTGCTTCTTGGTTACCGCAGTCTTTGGTGTCTACATTGACAACACCTGTATGGGGGACCGAATCCTTAATCGGCATCCCAGTTCCATTAATCACCTAAGCCTAATGAGCTACTAAAAACTGTCTTATCCTGTCCTATCAATATGCTAGTTTGTAGATCTGACAATGTCTTATTGTTGCCATCAACTGTTTACCTTATCTCCTCACACATCTTTATCACTCTCTCACTCGCTATTCTCCTAATCGTGCACCACACAGGTAGGATAGTAGCTTTGATACTACTGGTAAGCTAATAACCCAGAAAATTAGCTTAAATCAGTAGAAACCAGTCAGAGACTAGCTCTATTCTGTATACTCTCATAAAACGTAACAGGATGCCTGAATTATTACATGCAGGTTGGCCTTATCCCACTAACAAAAAGGCACACTCCACTTGCTAGAAAACAATGATAACATTCTAGCCTCCTTGACCAGTAATAATAAGACAATTGCCAACTAAGAAAGTAGGAAATGAAATAAAAAGGCTTATTGAGAAATGCATATAAGGACAATAGTATCAGTAACTGTCTGTTTGTTCTTGACATTCAGTCTCATGCAAACATTTGGGTGTTAAAACCTTATTATGGATGTTTCTGGAATAGAGTGAAAACGATACATATTTTCATACTATACTCTTGTAACCTATTACAGTATTACAGTACTTTTTCATCTACAGTAAATATTATACAGGCATCTGCTAATATTATGGACAAAATGTTTATTTTACTAAATTCTTTTCCCATAAAAAGTCTGTATAGCAACTTGTATACTTTCCTATAATATATAAAACTTCACAGAAGGTAATGTCCCTACGTTATACCAAAAAAAATACTTGCGTGAACATTGTAGTTGGAAAAACACTTTAAGACTGAAAACTTAAATGCTTCTGTCTTGGAATACAAAGCTATTTTGTAGATTCGAGATCTTAAGAAATCTAAAGGTCAATACAGTGACTCTCTGATTTATCCAATTAGAAAATCGCATTGAATAATCACTATGAATGGTTCTTTTGAGTTATAAGATCATGGCCATGTATAGGTCATTCTGTTCCTGGTTCAGTCAATCCACCCAACCAATGACTCAGCTTGGTTTCTGCTCTATTTTTCCTCCTTTTCCATAGTCTAAATCTTTTAGTTGAATGTCCTATAGTTTCTGATACGCAATTATTGGCAGGGGCTTTACTGAATTGGGAGACTCTGCTTACCAACAACTTTGCAACGAGATCACAGTACAATTTAGTGACTGTTCCAAGCAGGTGAGTAACATAGCTTCCTATGATACTTGGTGCTCTCTCTGAAGTCTTAGATGATATTGAGTTGATGAAAGTTTTTTCATAAGTGCAGGTTCTTGCATTGGAATCAATATTTCTCAGTCCCAGTTATTGCCGAAATGACTTGGCGGCTTTGCTGAGATCTGTTCAAGTGCAAGAAAAGCAAAAGCTGCATCTGGTACTTTTAATCATATGACTTTATTTGCATATGACTAGTCAGTAACTCCGTCCTGAATTAGTTTATTCACTCAAGTACTTCACATAAGGTCTTCTGGTTCAACCGGTTGATATCCTATTTAATTGGTAATGTGATAATAATGGATTAATCTGGCGCATAGAAGCATTAGCTGCGCTTTCTTCTTACTTTCTTACATCCACCCCAATATAGAGTGCTTCTGATTTTTTATTTTTTCCCTCACATGGGGTCTTATTTCATAATCTAAAATAACATTTAATTGCTGTTTCTAAAATCGCATCTGCTTTTAAGATTAGATGTGAATTGTTTAATATGTATTCAAGCACATAAGAGGGAGTTACTTTTTCATTATTATCACCAAAGGTAGTTATACAAAATTAATTCTTTGATTGCAATTTCTTATGTATTCTCTGGCATCTCACCCCCTTGGCAAAAAAAATAAAAAAATAAAAAACATTTATTTAATTTTGTTAAAAGTAATAAGAATTGAACACACCAAAGGGCTTGTGTCCCAATGGTACCCCATGTTGTGTGAGAAGCTCCCCAACCAAATGGTTGTGGGTTCAATTCCTGCTTAGGACATGTGAGATAGTTAAAGTTGCCTTTCTAAAACAAAAAGAATTGAACACTTTAAAGTTTAAAATTTTGTTTTCCCCCGTCCAAATTTTATAGTACTACTTTTTCAAAACGCTGGAAATGAGGACATCCATCCTGTATATACTATAGTAGAACCATTTACATTGTCTGTTCATCGAGTAAACGAGTAGCAAAGAGACGAAAATATTGTGAATCATTGCCGCACATATTGTTATCTTTGTTTATTCTGTGAAATAGACTGTTATGAGTAACGGATTTTATTACATTAATTATGGAGCTGAGTAAAAATGACTTTTTTGTGTGTTTGAAAGGGAAAACATGGTATTATTGTTATTATATTTTAAAAGGCTCACACACCCATTATATACAACTCAATACACTACATAATCACGTATGTATCATTTGATATTTAAACCCACTATCAGGCCAACTTCATGTCTACCCTTTACGTATTTACCATTTTTATTCACTAACAGTAAAAGATAAACTAAATCGTCTACTTTTAGGTTCTACCTGTTGTCAACGATACTAAAGATACATTATAGATTTTTTATTTTCCTTATAGAGTTTAACAAACAAACTAGGTTAGATCTCGCGGATAGTTAAAACACAGGTAAACCTATATTTGTAAATGAATTACAGGTTTATGGTATTAAAATCATGTTGTGCCCCCAAACAGATTAATAGTCTGTATTCATAAAAAAGAAGAAAGTATGTTAAGAAAGCCAAGTTATGGCCCCCAAAAAGATTAACTGAGAAATAAAATGCAACTTAAACATGCATAAGTCGAAATTATATGTGCGAGAATAGAATGTGGTGGTCAGGAATGAAACGTATGACCTTCAGTTGCAAAGTTAACCACCCATGGTGACCATTTTATATGTCCCACACTAAAATTTATATCCAATATATTCTTACAACTAGAAAAACTTTTACGCTGCCCCCCTGTGCCTCTGCCTCTCCCCCTCAAAAGATCTGTACAGATCATCCGAACATAAAAGATCTGTACAGATCATCTGAACTCAAAAGATCTGTACAGTTAGAAGTGTATATATGAAATTGTTGCATTTAATTATAAAAAATCTTCCTCTTTCAATCACTCTTGTTCTTGTACGACAAACCTCAGGTTAGCCTAGTATCCGCTAGCTTTAGTGATCATTCAGTGATTTGGATATATGGTAGAGTATGAGGGGTGCAGCTTAAAAGTAGTTCTGCAGCAGAGGTGGGCAATCAGTTTGGGTGCTAAGTATTACAAGGATAGAAACTTTTCTCAATACTTAGGGGTGCTTCAAGGGCATTTGATGTATAAGAATAAAAGTTGCATATCAGGAAATAGCAGCAGTAAACGGACCATGGTTTCACCAATTTGACAGTTCTATATTTGTGAATTTTCTGCTTTACTATTTTAGTTTACCCAAATTAAGAGGGCTCTGCCTTTTCACAAAAATGTCCAGACGCCCTGATACCCATTGTCTTGGTAGTGATTCTGATTTTTTAACATCACAACCACTTTTAAAGTGCACATCCAAACACTGCTGTGACATAATGTCTTATTGAGGAGAACAAAGTGGAACAGTCCTGCAAAAGAATTTTGTTTGATTCATTTCTCAAGTAGTAGGGTGTTAAAAAAATATCACTCCTGCCTCCTTGAATGATAGAGGGGCCTTTTTGTGCAAACCCGTGGAAATGGACGCACAAAATATCTGTTCTCAGGAGGAGCTGTTTTTCATTTAGATGTTGCCCCCTGCTTTTACAAAACCCATAACTCTCACTTAAACGAGAGTGGCAACATCATGACTGCTACTTGGTTGACAAGCTTTGCCACTATTTGAACTAGTGATCGTATGAACCATACTCCACTAAAATGTTTAGTGCTTTTTTTTGGTCTTGTTTTGTATTCAGTAAACTTATTTTAAGGACAGTGGTATACCTATGGTCTTGTTGGTCCATGTTAGAGGTGGCAAACGGGGCAGGTTGGCGAACAGTTCAAGGTGTGGCTCAAATTGACCAACACACGCATTCTTATCCATTTCTTTGCATGTTATGAGTCGTTAATGTGCTCGAAATGATTACAATACCTATGTTTTTACAATTATTTATTTGTTTCTTTGTACAGCGAGGTTTTTATTCATTTAAGTACTGTTTGTATCATAAATAAATCCTTTAGTATAACCCATTTGGCTATTTAGAAATATAACATAACCCATAATAACCCATTTATAGGTTAATGATTGCCACCTATGGTCAGAAGGTTCATGAAAAGGGGTCATAAAAATAAGCCCAACAAGTGGTAGTTTCTAAAATGCAATCTAACTATTTCTTTTTCTTGTAAATGAACGTTGGTGAAACAGACCGCAACCTTTCAGGTTCTGAAGAAAGCTGGTCGTCCATCAGAGCGTCTGGTCAGCCATGAAAACTGCAAGTTTAAAAATCATCATCAGCATGAATGTGTGCATGTTCACGAGATAACTGAAGCTGCTGGAACAGAAGAAGCAGAAGCAGATGCAGAATACGATAATGCTATGAAGGAAGCCATTCAGGGGGTGCAGGATGCAGTCACCACCATAAACGAGCATCTGGAAGAAGTCAGGTATGAGATTGCTGCCCTTGAAGCAGATTGATTTCGATGTATTTAACCAGCTGTAAGAACTATATGTCTGTTCTGAATAGTCCTTGAATTACTTTTTAATTTAATTTAATTTTTTTCTATCCACACTCCAGTGAACTGTTTTCATAAAGTTCTGTATATATAAACTGTATTTAATGCTCTATCTACTGTCTGAAATTTACATTAAAGCTTCTCGAGATTTCTTATAGTTATTGCAAGTAAATAGCCCTATATACGGCATTGTTTGACTTACTTTCTGAAAAGGCGCTAGAGGAGATCCATAGGAACTAGTTGTATATATTTCCTAAGGATTTCCGAAATTCCGATATCATTTTATTCATAGGAAATGGCTAGGAAAACCTTAAGAAGTTATTTTAACTTTCTAGTGATTTCTTACGTTATTTTGTTTATAGGAAATCGCTAGGAAAACCTTAGGAAGTGATTTAAATTCCGAGGTTGTTATATTCATAGGTGATCCTTAGGAGTTAGGACAAAAGATCAAGTACAAGAAGTTGAAGATGAAGAAACGGGGTGTGGATGTGGTGTTAATTGGATCTAATGGGTGCTTGGATGTTGAGTTACGGATTATTCGTGATAATTGGTGTCATGTCAGCATTTACCAGTGATAATATGTACAACAAAACTGAATAGGTAAGAGCTCGTATATTAAATAGAAAAAGAAAAATAGTTCAATACACAAAGGAATAAGTGTCGAGTTTATTTTTGTATAATCATCCCTAATTTTAATAGCACATTGCTTTTGTAGAAAAGACAAAAGATTAACGAATAGGTAATCCCTTAGGAGTTAAGAAGTTATTTTAATATTCTAGTGATTTCTTACGTTATTTTGTTTATAAGAAATCGCTAGGAAAACCTTAGGTAGTTATTTAAATTTACTAGAGATTTTTGATGTCATTATATTCATAGGTAATCCTTAAGAGTTAGGACACAAAGTAAGATGAAACGGGGCGTGGATGTGGTGTGAAGTGGATCTTGAATGGGTGCTTCGATGTTGAGTTACAGATTATTCGTGATTTATTGGTGTCATGTCAGCATTTACCAGTGATAATATGTACAAAACTTATAGGTAAGAGTTCGTATATTAAATAGAAAAAAAAATAGTTCAATACACAAAGGAATAAGTGTCGAGTTTATTTTAAAATAATTATCCCTGCATAATAATGTATACTAGTGCTCAGTTCTCAAGCTTAATTAATTCGGAAAAGTAAAGAAATTGGAAGTTGTTATGAATAAATATAGAATGGATTTCTATATCTCTTATTTTTAGTAGTTATCTTAATTAGAATAATGTATCTTGTGAAATACTCCACCTTTGTAACTATATATACATGGCTCATTTGAGAGATGAATAATACAATTCTTCCTTTGCATCAATCTTCTTCTTGTTCTTTGTTATTCTCTTCTTATTAGTTTTACAACACGTTATCAGCACGCAGGGCCGTCTCATGAATCGGCGAAATTTTTGAGGGCCCTGTGCGAAATTATATAATGAGGCTTTCGTTAAGTAATATTATATATAAAGGACCACCGTTTATAAGATATAATGCAATTAGTTATCTAAACGTTCTTACATATTACTCATTTAAGATATTTTCCCATTTAAATACTTTTTTCTTAGTGAAAAATATGTCTACACATGCATATAATTATTAACGGGACAAATTTTGAGGCGCTAAAAATTTCGGCCCTGAACGGTCGCTCACCTTGCACACCCTCAAAGACGGCCCAGTCAGCACGCTCTAGATTTGTGTTTAATCGCTAAAGGTACGTTTTTTTATTTTGATCGTGTATTGTCTAAGAGTTGCTATAGTCACATGCATACTTTGTCAAATAGTGCTATTATAATACATTATAAACACAATGGTTGCTATTATAGTCACAATGCTATTATAATACGTTAACAGTGGTCGTAAATTGTACGTCTTTTCCTTACATTTTTTTTCTTCTTTTGATCGTATATTTTCTTTTGATTTAGAGAAGTACTTTATATTGTCTAAGAGTTTATACTTTATATTGTTCTTTGTTGTACGCTCTAACAGGTTAACTGATTTGTTTCTTTATTTGCCAAGTTCATTACTTGTATGCATGTCATTAATTTGCATAGTTTTGATATCGCGTTTCTCTTACACTTATTAAATATATGTCATGCATATCATGTTACTAAATCCATTAGTAGTTTTTTTTTCTTTTAATTAGTTTTATTAAATTTAGCTTAAACGAGATTGCCTTAAGATAAATTAATTAGTTGATAGATTTAATGGTTGACTATAAGATAATTTTCAATGCATAATCTTGATGAAAAAAAAAAAAAAAAACAAATCAAAAAACGATTTAACAACTTTTATGTTAATGTTATTATGTCTAACTTTGATATTTGGCCTAGTATAATTTTTCTATCATAGCGTTTTAGCGTATTAACCAGAGTCATATTATTAGTATATAGTTTTGGAGCATCAATTCTAAGTATGATTTTTGTTGATAAAGTTAATTTTATATCTTAAACATTGAAGTTAATTGTTGGTTACTAGAATGAACGTTAAAAAAGAAGTATTGTTAAAGTTGATTTAATTGTTGACTAATAGAGAAAAACTTTGGAATTGTCATATGAATTGTCCTATCTACATTAGACTCTTAAACGATAATGATTTTAGCATACTACTATATGTTAACCTAGGTAAGTTACATCTAAACTACTAAACATATGCAACATGTACACTTTTGTTAGTATATGGTTTAGGGATGCTTATAGTTACATCTTAATTGATTTTGTCACTCATGACATGTGACTGATATTATAAACTTCTCATATATTTGATATATGCTTCCATATGACATGATTTTAATTATTATGATGTCAAATTGTATGCAGAATTTATAAATATTACTTTATATGTAATATTACATGTCTATATAAAGTTATTTTTGTGACTCGTCACAATCCTATATAAACCTAAAGAGTAAGCATACTTGTGTGTATATTGTTATGTGTTTGACGCTTTAACATCAGGAACATGGGATTTAGATTTTGCTTTGTGATGTACGTAACGATTATAGTAGTGGACAATTAACTAAACTAGCCATAACTATATGTTTTAATAATTAAATCCAACAATTATTTTTACACCATGCTTTTGTTAATCTTTTTCTCGACAAATGCATTGACTAGCTCCATTATTTTACATGCAAGCATGCTTAACCAGCTAACTAATGCTTGATTTCGAAACATATTTTTTTTGCAAACTTAATCTTGTAGAACGCTCATACTATATAATATATTAATACGAGACTAAACTTTAAGTTCAACATGGACATCGAGACCTAACATATAAAACAACGATCATTATTGACCGAACACATGTAACTAATATTCAAAACTCAACCTAATCGACCTCCTCGCTTCAAATTTGCCTTTTGCCTTTAATTCAAAGGTTTGAAGATTATAAAATATAACATTAAATGTTGACTTCTATTTGTTTATAAGTTTAGATATGTGCGAACGTTACTAAGTATTTGCTTGCTAATTTGATCCTTACAATATGAGATATATATAGTTTGCATAATTTGATTTGACTTCTTGGTTTTATAAAAGAAAAGTGCAATTAAAGCATGTGTGGTCATAAAGTATAAGTTTATGAGCCAAGATTGATGTATTAATTGACATGACCGGTTAGACCATGCCGAGTCAATAATGATGCGAAATGTATAAAAGAACCATAGGTTCTTCAAGGTTGAGTTGTATATTCTTATTGTTCTCAATGGAAGTTAATTGTTCATCTATTACCACCAAACTAGTAAGGATTATGTCCTATAAAGTGTTGGAAATAATATGACGGGGATGTATGTAGGCCTATACATCCACCCATGTGAATCATTTTGAGTTTTAAAATCGATGCATCGTCAAAATGATCATTAAAGACGCAACTTAAGGTTAGCGTGATGAATGACTCGTCTTATAAAATGCGAGCATGGTTTTCCAAATTGTATCTTTGGAAATGGTGGTGAATACTTCCATATGTTGGGTAATTATTGGAATAAGTGACGAACTTAAAAGTAGCCCATGTTCGTACGCGAATTGCTTTTGTTGAAACGTTCATAAAACGTCTTTGATTGATTAAGCCAATAATTGTGAGAAAAAATTGCTTTTATAGGGCATGTAAGTTTAAATGATAAAATATGAATTCGCATATTGCCAACAATTAATAATGAATTCTCCCTATTAGAATGGTTTCGGTCACAAACCATATGTTTCCCATATAAAGTTTTCTGTAAATGTGCAGAACCTGTATTGTAAATCCACCACAACGCACACAAGGGATGTTGAAGTTGATAATTCATTCAGGGGGAGAATGAGCAGCGAGAAATATGGAATGAATTATGATACAGTAGTTGCCAGACAAGTTTTGTGACATAAATAAAGTGACTAGATCATACAATACACTGCTAATGCTCCAATTAAAATGTGTGTCCTAACATTAAAACCAATGATTGAAAGTGAGTCTATGGCATGGCTGCAGCATGATAGACTAATCGATTCCAAGTAAAAATCCTCGAATGAATAAATAAAATGGAGCAAGAAAAATAAGATGGTCGAATCGAGGTAATAAAGTCCCCATAGTCTCATAAAGAGACACTAGACATGAAGGTAGTTGGAAAAAGCCTGGGTACGTGAAAAACTATGAGATCTCAATAAATGATATAATGAAATGTCTAGTAAAGTGTGGAATCGAAAAGTAACGATCGACGTCGATATGGTAATGATTATGTAAATAAATAAGATAGCGCTATAATCATGGTGAGGATCATGGAAGCATACCTGCAGGAAGTGCAGATGTATAAATGAATGGCCAAAAGAAGTAAAGACGCAAAGAACTAATGAAAGATTAAAATTCTTGTGACGAGACATGGTTAGTGGGACTTGAAGTCTGTACATATGAATGTGTAAAGTTATTGGATATGCATTGGTCATTATGAGATAGCGAAATTAAAGTATTGAAACTATTATATTTAAGGCATAAATGATTGCACACAAATATTTTCGCAAAGACTTTGCATATAGAGACATGATCTCATGTGGTGGATCCAATAATCAATTTAATATTTATAAGTCTGGCAATATAATAAGTAATTGATATGCGTCTAAAAGATAAATGAATAGAGCTCATACAAGATTTTATTATCGGATATAAAATGCATGAAAAATGCTAGTGATTTTTAATGCTTAAAGCATATAAGAGAAGTTCTCGAGAACACTACTTGATTGTATTGAATTAATCATGTTTGTGACATACATATAATAATTGCCTTAGTTTATAGTATTGTGCCAAATAAAGAATTATATTTGCCAATGAAACTTTATAAAGAGATCTAGATTTGAATATTGTTTGAGTTTCATGCAGTTTGATTTATGATTATAAAGGCAAATGAATGCATAGAAGTTGAATTTGAAACAAAAAACATATTTTGTCTTAGCTTATGATTGAACATCTAAAGGATGAAATATGTGTGCATCATGAAAACAAGATGTTAACTATCCTCATATGGATAAACGACACACATGTTTATGAAGCCACATGATGTGGAAAAGGCCCCCTTGATTTATAAAGATGATGATCGCAATATCGATTTAGAAGTGTCATATTAAAATTTATATGAAATATTTATGATTCTCGCCAATGGTCAGACATGATATAATATGTCATTTGAATTAATTGTGTTTGCAATGAATGACTTAGGAAGTACGATGATGTACTTGAATGAGATGTATGACGTATGTTAATCCTTAAAAATGGATATGCGAACAACATGTAGAGAATATATATTCATGTGATTCTATCAAGACACTTTAATATGCATTTCACTGACTCAAGGAGCTTAAGTGATGTGATCATCAAGGGGAGAAAAGATACGCATTGCACTCTTTTTTCCTTGACCATGGTTTTGTCCCCACAGGGTTTTCCGACAAGGTTTTTAATGAGGCAATATCGTATAAAGGAGTTATGTACTCTTTTCCTTCACTAGATTTTGTCCCACTAGGTTTTATCTAGTAAGGTTTTAACGAGGCATAATCCTCAAATGGACATTCAAGGGGGAGTGTTATGGATAAATATAGAATGGATGTCCATATCTCTTATTCTTAGTAGTTATCTTAATTAGAATAATGTATCTTGCGGAATACTCCACCTTTTTAACTATATATACATGCCTCCTTTGAAAGATGAATAATACAATTCTTCCTTTGCATCTATCTTCTTGTTGTTCTTGTTATTCTCTTCTTATTAGTTTTACAACAAAAGTAACATTTTCACACCAATTTTAAGAGGAAATATTTTACTTTAAAATAAACTAAATCATCTTTCTTTTTCACTCTTTTTCCTTTTTTTCCTTGTTAAGTGATCAATGTTGTAAATATCGGTCTTGGCCGCCGATATATCATTGATATATTGCTTATTGGCGATCAACCCATACGAATTTTCACTTATCGGTTAAAAAAATTGGTTTTGGTCAATATCAGTCAATATTGGTCCAACTTAAAGTCAATATTGGTCAAACTTAAAAAAAAAGGTTTTTTTTAGGTCAATATCGGTCAAAGTTGGTCAATATCGGCCAAAGTCGGTCAATATCGGTAAATATTTTTATAATTTATGATCTCCGATATATCACTGATATATCACCGCCAAAACCGATATGACGCTTGGCGGGGGTCGATTGTCACAGTACTACCGAGCAATATTTACAACCATGAAACTGATACTCGAGAATAGGGGTGCTCATCGGTCGAAAACCGGACCGGACCGAGAAAAACCGGACCGGACCGAGACCGAATCCGGCAAAAACCCTAGACCGAGACCGAGACCGAGACCGAATGTGGTCGGTCCGGTCCGGTCTCGGTCGGTCCGGTCCAACAAGGCTAAATTTCGGGTTTGTGGTCCGGACCGGATCGGACTGAGACCGAATCCGGAAAAAACCCTAGACCGAGACCGGACCGCTGGTCTATCAGTCCGGTCGGTTTCGGTTCAGTCCGGTCGGTTTTGTCGGTCGGTCCGGTCCATCCGGTCCGTTTGCTCACCCCTACTCGAGAATACAATCATTTTTGCTTCAATTCATTTTCTTTAATATTCTTCCTTTAAGTAATACTCGAAAACACAATGTACAATTTTTTAATATACATTGTTTCCCTTTCCCAAGTTTTTGCGCTCCAAATTTAAAATAACAAAAACTACTTTTATGATCTAGCAAATTTCAATATTATATTATACAAAATTTAGTAAAAACTACACTGTTTGTTTATCATATATTCATATGTAAAGTACTGCATATATATGCGAAGACAACAATAACACTCGAAAGGACATGCATGTTTAATTACTGAAACTCGTCCGCATTTTTTTTTTTCATTTATTGAGGCCGGCTAGATGGGTACAATAGCACTTAAACTAGTTGGATTAACAATACTAATTTAAAGGGAAGAAAAAAGAATTTGACATCCAGAAATGTCTCCTAAATACTTAATTCTTTACTTCACAAAGCTTGACTAAATTCTCAATGACCACCATATCAAACTCTTGATCCCCCTTTTTTGCGCATGATCTCACTCAACGCCACAATCTTTTCCCTCATGCTCTCACCACCCTTCACTGCCACCTTCGTCAAGACCTCTGCCATCTAATCTTTGTTCAGCCTGCCATCTTCGCCTCTACCAACATCCATGCCAACTCCAAATGCCGCCACAAGCCTTGCATTGTACGGCTGGTCATATTGCATTGGCATTGCTATAATTGGAACACCATAGTAAATGCTTTCCATAACTGAACCCCATCCACAGTGACTCACGAATCCTCCGGTGCTTGGATGACTCAAAATTTTGGACTGTGGTGCCCATTTCTCCATAACCATGCCCCCCTCTCCGAATCTTTCAAGAAACCCAAGAGGAAGTACATCTTAAGACTAGTAGTGCTACCCTCAGGAAACCTTATGACCCATATGAAATGTACATTGCTACGTTCCAAACTGTAGGCTATATCTTCTATCTCGCTCTTGGATAAGAAATATTCGCTCCCAAAAGATAATAGAACAACCGAGGACTCTTTCTTCTTATTGAGCCAACGAAAGATCTCAATATGCTCATAACTATCTTCTTCTGAAGACTCTCGAATTAATGGACCAATAGGAATCACTTTCTTTTTTAAGGATTTGAGACATGTGATCAGTATATTCCCATCTATTTCCCTAATACTTTTAGTTAAGATAATGTTACAAGACATGTTCACGGATTCAAGAATGGGATCATCAGCCTTCAAGTCTTCCCATGGAATATGATCACAAGCTTCTTTCATGTGTTTTATTTCATAATCATTAAGATATATTTCTTGAAAAGGGTATTGTTCAGCTAAAGGTTTTGGTCAGGAAATGAAGGGCCAAGGATAATGGTACTGCAGTATGTTGAAAGACGAAGCAGCCAGGGGTGCCCACGGCTAAATGAAATCATAAACTGGTTGGTGAGGTTGGATGTTTTTCAGTATGGTAATGAAATTTGGAGAGGATTTTTCAAAAGCGTCTAATCTATAAGTGTTTTATTGAGGTGGGTTGGGAAGGGGTGTCAATCGGGTTATCGGGTCGGGTTATAGGCTTATCGGGTCGGGTCTATCGGGTTTTTGAAACCTAAAAACTAACCCGCAACCCGACCCTATAAGGTATCGGGTCCATCGGGTTCGGGTCTATCGGGTTGTGGGTTATCGGGTTGGGCTTATCGGGTTATCGGGTTGCATGCTAATTTTTCCAACAATTTGCTTCATTCCTTAAAGTTACCACCCAACATGAAAAACTTAGAAATTTACGACACTAGAATTCCAAAATTACTTATGTTACAATGAAAAATTAAACTACTTGACGATTGACAGAATACTAAATTAGTAAATTATGTAATACAACGTCAGTACCTATGTATCCATTCATCTGAACATGCAAAATATAGTATACAACTGTACAAGTATAAGTAAACATGAAACAGTTACCTTTTCTTGAATGACAATCGTTGAACGGTTAGAGTAAAAATGTAAAATATAGTGTTTAAACCATAGTAGCATATGACACTATAATGATTCATGGGAGGGTTTATGAACAACTATGATATAAATCAATATAGTAGTGCACATAATGACATATATTATTGAGACTATCTCTAAAGTTACCTTACTTATTAAAATCTGGACTAATGGACTGCTATACACGAGTTTATCTCAAAATTTATAGATTTTTAAATATGTTATTATAGCTTATAAGGTATATCAGGTCAACCCGATAACCCGATAACGAACTAATTAAAACCCTAACCCGATCCTATAACACTATCTGGTTAATCGGGTTGACCCGATAAACCCGATAAGCTAAGTTGAACCCGAATTAACCCGACCCGATAGGCCCTTATCGGGTCCGGGTCGGGTTCGGGTCGGGTCGGGCCAACCCATTTGACACCCCTAGTTGGGAGGCCATTGGTGATATGGTAGTGAGGAGAGAGATCAGGTGAGCATGGAAGATTTAGTTCCACAAACTCAATGGATTGCGAGTATTTTTGCGAAAGATTCCTTTTGATGCAATGTAGGTTGATTGGGGTAGAACACAAGTAAATATGGAAGTTGTGGATTGTGAGTCTTTTAGCTAACTCGAGGAACGAATTTATGTGACTATATGCTAACCATGGCTTCCATTACTTTGATTTCTCGAACCCATTGATCAACTTTGGGCTTCCAAGTTTCAGTATTCTCTAGTAAGAAATCAGATCTTTCTCAATGTATTGCATACTCCCAAAAAATCTATACAAGGTTATCATGGTATGTTAAAAAATTAATTAAGAAAGTGTATACTCTCTTAAAAATAATTACTGTATTATACAACAAAGAAAAAGACTCTTGAAAAAAGACTTTCTATGGTGGATCATTTCACCAATCTTAAACGTCCTCATCTAGTAATTATTTAAGAGTAAATTGTCATTTTGCATAAAGTAAAAGAATATTAAACTCTTTATTTTGTGTGGATAAACAATCATTTTGTGACGGATGAACAACTTATATTTGACTAGAAACCAATTCGTGGTTGGATTGGTTGGGTAGAGCTATGAACCGGAGGATCACCCCGTGATGAATGAAACATAAACAAACATTGCCATGGGAACCAATGTGAAAACCTTAACAAACAAAATCTTAACTCAACTCAAACACAATAACCTTTCCAAAGCAGTTTCAACCTTGTTTCAATCTCCATTTCCCATTGACTTTTCATTATACGCTTCACTTTTCAGTCTTTGTGCTTCAAAACGTGCCATTGTCGAAACCCGTAAACTCGAATCCCATCTGCTCACTTTTAACCCAACCCCACCTCTTTTTTTACTCAACAGAGCCATTGAAGCTTATGGCAAATGTGGCTGTTTAGATGATGCACGTGAACTGTTTGATGAAATGCCTCAAACAGATGGTGGCTCTTGGAATGCTTTGATTTCCGCCTATTCCAGTAACGGCTTTGCGAATGAGGGCTTAAGGGTTTTTCTCGACATGAAGAGAGATGGGTTTTTCTGGAATGAGGTTAGTTTTGCCAGTGTTTTGGGGTGTTGTGGTTTGCTTTTGGATGTTGGTTTGGGTAAAGGGATACATGGAGCTGCTTTCAAGTATGGGTTTTGTGGGAATGTGATTATCGCCAGTTCCATTGTTGATGTTTACGGGAAGTGTGGGTTGTTGGTTGATGCGAGGAGGATGTTTTATGAGATATGTAAGCCGAATGAGGTTTCGTGGAATGTGATTATTAGGAGGCATTATGATATGGGTGAAGAGAGGGAGGCGGTAGTTTTGTTTTTTGAAATGGTTAATGCGAATGATGTTGTGCCGTTAAGTTTTACAGTTTCAAGTGCCATTTGTGCTTGCTCAGGGATTTTTGCTATCAATGAGGGGATACAAATTCATGCTTTTGCCATTAAAAGAAATCTTGTAGACTCTTTGGTAGTTTCAGGATCTCTTATTGATATGTACGCGAAACAAGGAGATTTACAGAGTGCTCATTACGTTTTTGACCAGCCAAACGCTAAGGATTTAGTTAACTGGACTTCAATTGTGACAGCATATGCATCAAACGGCAGAACTGAAGAAGCAAGAAAGCTCTTTAATGAGATGCCAGAAAGAAACATCATTTCATATAATGCTATGCTGGCAGGCTACACACAGTATCACAAATGGGGCGACGCCTTAGAAATTATCTATCTAATATCCAAAACGAATATCAACATTGATCATGTTACAATTGGGTTAATTTTGAGCACATGCGCTGGTCTTTTAGATATTGAATTGGGGAAACAGATTCATGCTTATATCTATAGATATCATTTTAACTCTAATTTATTTGTTGGGAATGGCCTTCTTAACATGTATGGGAAATGTGGAGACTTGAAAAGCTGCAGAGCTTGGTTTTCTCAAATGAGCCACTTGCGGGATGCAGTTTCCTGGAATTCAATACTAACAAGTCATGCTCGTCATAAAAGGAGTGAGGAGGTGATGACGGTGATTTGGAAGATGCTAGAAGAGACACCACCACATAAGCACACTCTTGCAACTATTTTAGCTGCTTGTGCAAATATATTTGCACTTGATTCAAGTAAACAGCTACATGGATTTTTAATCAGAAATGGCTATGATATGGATATAGTTATGAACGGAGCATTGATTGATGCCTACTCCAAATGTCGTTGTCTCGTGTATGCACTCGCGGTTTTCAAAGCAACTGTTTCAAAGGATTTGATACTTTATAATTCTATGATATTGGGAAGTTGTCACAATTCAAGGGGTGATGTTGCTATTGATCTTTTTGAGATGCTGAACAATGAAGGGTTAAAACCAGATAATACCACATTTCAAGGAGTTTTGCTTGCTTGTATATGTGAGGGTCGTGTTGAACTGGGTAGGCAGTATTTTGATGCAATGGCTACTGAGTACTGTGTTATACCACGTCTGGAGCATTATGAATTGATAATTGAACTTTATAGTAGGTATGGCTTCATGGGTGAGCTCAAGAACTTTGTTAAGCAAATGCCATTCGACCCAACTGCATCCATGTTAATTAGGATTTTCGATGCCTGCCATGAATACAAACGTGAGCAGTTTGGAAAATGGGTGGCTGACAGGCTTAATGATCTGAACCCATCTGTCCCTTTTAGATTTGAACTTGCGGATAGTAAAAAAATAGCCACATAATATTGAGCAGGACAGAGAATGAATGTTGTATGTTGAGTTACAAAACAAATAGGGACACTGAACCGAGATAACATGTAACGAAGGTGCTGAGCCTAAGGCAATAAGACGAGTCTTGGGTGATCTCAGGCTTTGATTTAGAGATGGTCGGAGAATATTTAAGGTTGGTGATGTTCACTAATCTTATTGAGACGATGAACCCAAGCGACACTGGTGGTAGTTGGAACTTACATCCACCATAACTTCAAATACTGATGTATAATATTGTAAAATGTGCAGAAGGACCTGAATTTACACCCACCATAACCCCAGATACTGATGTCAAACATTTATAATTCGAGTGCTTTAGGGACCTGTTCTATGGTCACTCCGTGTAGTTTGACTGGTTACGTGTTACCTCATTGTTTTTCATTTTTTATAGAGGTAGATTAAACATAGGGTCAATTATATATAAATATGCGGTGATTCACACTGGTCGAAGTGAACTTTCTGGCTTAACATATCTAGTTTTGAATCAATATGTTCGTGATCAAAAGTGACGATTGAGCATGAGTTCTTCAAGTAAAATGAAGTTGCTAAGCTAACCATCGAGTTTTCTGCATTTCGAAGCTAGATTGTTTAAAAGATATGGAGTTCTGCTGTTACATATTGATTTGAAGGTTTATCATGTATTTAAGATATCTATTAATTTGTGATTCCATTAGTAATAGAAGTTTTTGAGCTGTAAGCAAGGTTATAAATAGCGTGAGGCGTGGCATTGCGGCATGACCAAGCCTCACGCTTTTGCGCCCAAGGCGAAGCTTTTTCGTTTATAAGGCGTAACATAAGGCGGCAGAAAGTATGAAAATATTTATATATTCATATCATAATTCATATATATCGAGTTTACAAAAACATGTGGCATAAAGCGGCGTAGCGGCATAGCGTGGCGGCATGACGAAGCTTCACGCCTTTGCGAGCCTTTTAGAACAGTGGCTGTAAGTTATGATCGAGTCTATCAAAAACAGATTTTGTGTCAGTAAGATGGACAATCTTTAGCTGTTAGCTAATCTAAGAATGTACTGTATATTGCTAGCTAATATTGAATTTCCTTTGTCTGTTACTCGTTCCAATTTCTCTTTTTTGTAAATGATCTAGCATTTGTTATTCTACTAAGTTAGTTTTGTTTTTGGGAAGATACAAGGGGTCTAAAAATGAATCTGTTGGTTATTGCAAGACGCATCGTTCAATTGTGTTTTACTTGTGTTTTATGGATCTCTCTGAACAATATTGACCGTGTTTGTGATGGAAAATTTAGTGCACTTGTGGGATTAGTTCACACCTGGTAATGGGTCATGAGGTACGGAGTGTACACCCATAAGGTCCCTGAACACCCTGACTCAAATAGTAGTTTGTACAACTTGTGGGATTAGTTCACACCTGGTAATGGGTCATGAGGTACGGAGTGTACACCCATAAGGTCCCTGAACACCCTGACTCAAATAGTAGTTTGTATAGGTAGTGTTTCCACTCAGTGGCGGAGCCAGGATATGTAATCACGGAGGGCATTGAGTAACAAAACACATCGAGAACTGTTACTTTTCAACTTGAATCCTATCGGGTCAGGTTTGATTAAAAAGTAAACAAAAATGAACTTTGATGATTAAGACTATTAGAGGTATTGTTGCCTATATATATAATGAAAAAGGGATTAGTAATTTTAACCATTAAATGGAAATAAACCAACCTAGAATGTATATTATACAGGTCAAATTCACACAAATGTATCATACTTGAAGTCAATTTGAATTATAGGTACTCAACTTTATTTTTCTCAATTTAAAGTATTCAATTTATTTTTGTGCAATGTAAGGTCTTTTCGATTTTTCAAAAGATGTTATCGGTCATTTTTTCAGATGAATTAGTTAAATAATGTCCCTATCGCTACACCTGATATGTTTACTTACTCTTATGTAGCTAACACTCCCCTTTGTCAAATAGTCAACTTCCGATCGACTTCTGCCGGGTTGGTTGATATATCTTTACAATGGGTCATTTAAAAGTCATTTCGGCTAAAATTATGCCCGATATTCTCTTTTAAAAATTTGAAAAAAATCTTACCTTGCACAAAAAAATAACCTTGATACCTTAAATCACTGTTCTAAAAGCCTCGCAAAGGCGTGAGGCTTGGTCATGCCGCCACGCCGCCTTATGCCACATGTTTTTGTAAACTCGATATATATGAATTATGATATGAATATATAAATATTTTCATACTTTGTGCCGCCTTATGTCACGTCTTATAAACGCAAAAGCTTCGCCTTGGCCGCAAAGGCGTGAGGCTTGGTCATGCCGCCACGCCTCGCGCTATTTATAACCTTGCCTTAAATTAAGAAAAGAAAAAAAAAATATTGAGTGCCTAAAATACATATTGACTTTAAGTGTGACATTTTTTGTACGATTTGCACTGTTATATATTGATCAAATATCAAGCATAATAAAGAACAAATCGAACGTAGTTTGCATTGTTTTAAAATGCAATTAATTTTATTATAAGTAATGCAATTATTATTGCAAAACTTTTAAAATAAATGGTAGAAATAAATTACAATTAAATTTATGTGATACCTAGTCTTTTTATATATGGATTAAGTATTGATCTAGTTATATTTCTTTTTATATATTATTGGTTTTCACAAATTAAATATACAACATAAAACATAAAAGGTTAAAAAAAATGTTAGGCGTGTACTATTATATCATTGAGTAATAAATAAAACAAAAATATGGTTACCTTTTGACTTCTCTTTTCAGATAATCTACTTTTTCATGTACCTACGTTCCACTTCTCAAGATTACAATACCACCATTTTTTCCGACGTTGGACCATAGAATAAGATTTTCTGGCCAACTCATAGTACTTTACTTGTTGGCAATCAAAAATGGTGAGGGCACTCTGAGTATTTTGGTGAGGGCAACGTGCCTTTTTTCTACCATTTCGACTTATTTTTCTATATATATTTGTGTTTCTCCGAGAGCTTTGTTGGGGGCAATTCCCCCCGGTACTTTAAAGGTGGCTCCGCCCCTGTTTCCACTGCTAGTGCTAAGTTAGCACTGATAGGTAGTGTTTCCACTGCTAGTGCTAAGTTAGCACTGATAGGTAGTGTTACCACTGCTAGTGCTATGAAAGCACTGCTAGTGCTATGAAAGTACTGATAGTACTGAAAATAACTTGTAACAGGCTTTGACCTATTCAAGTGGCAGTTACAACTGCATAATGACCACGTTTAATTGGTCATGTAACCACTAACGGCTATAATGGGGATAATTATGAGGCTATTAATGGGCCGATTAATACTCATAATTCCATTTGACTAGCTAAGAGTAATCTCCTATAAATAAGAGATCTGATTATGCATGATGGACACAGAGAAAACGATTAACACTTCTAAGCAAAAGGGTTATTGAATTGTGCCTAATTCTATAACTACATTTGGTCTTATCCCAAGTAGATATTCGTGTAACCCAGGCATTAAGGTCGAATAGTTTACTTTGGAAAGTGATCACATGATTCCAAGTGATATCCGGTAACCACATAATGGTATTGTTGCTGCCTTGATTATCTTACCCTGTTCTGGGACATACACTCCAACAATCAAAGTAAACTATTTGTGATAATCAATGGCTGTTGCTGCAATGAAACACATGGCTTCAAACTTTGCCAAGCTTGATAAGTTTGAAGGGGTGGACTTTAGGAGATGGCAGAAGAAGATGCACTTCTTGCTGTCAAGCATGAGTGTGGTTTATGTGCTAACCACTCCTATTCCTGATGATGGGGATGATGCTACTATGGAGCAGATAAGGAGAATGAGCAAATGAGAGAATGATGACTACATATGCAGAGGTCTTATCCTCAATGGTATGTCTGATTCTCTGTTTGATATTTATCAAAACTTTGAATCTTCCAAAGTACTGTGGGATTCCTTGGATGCCAAATATATGGCTAAGGATGCATCAAGTAAGAAGTTCCTAGTAAGTAATTTCACAAATTACAAAATGACTGATTCAAGACCAGTTATAGAACAATACAATGAACTTCTTGGTATACTTGGAAGGTTTACACAACACAATATGCACATGGATGAGGCTATTCAAGTCTCTTGTATCATTGATAAACTTCCCCCTTCTTGGAAAGATTTCAAGCATACCTTGAAACATAAAAAGGAGGAATTAACTCTGGTTGAGTTGGGCAGTCATCTGCGCATTGAGGAATCTCTCAAGGTGCAGGATAATGACAAGCCAAAGAGTAGCAATGCTACTGGTGCATCTGCCGTCAATATGGTTGAGCATAACAACTCCACTAGGTACAATGACAACAAAGGCAAACGCAAATATCATGACAATACAAGGGCGGATCCTAACAAGAAGGCAACACCTACTTGTTGGAAATGTGGCAAAACTGGTCACATTAAAAGGGACTGCAAAGGTGTTAAGATTGGTGGTAAAGCCAATGGATCAGGCACTAATGGTTCAGGGAGTGGTGGTTCTTCCAACTCACTGAAAGGTCAGAATATGGTTAATAAGTCTTTTCAGATTTATTATGTTACATATGTATCTGAATCTCATTATGTGCAGGATGATGATGTTGCGTGGTGGGTTGACTCTGGTGCAACAGTTCATGTGTGTAAAGATAGAAGCTGGTTCAAGACTTATGAGTCACTGAATGATGGTTCTATTCTTCACATGGGAAATGAGTCAACAGCCTTGGTGCATAGTCATGGTTGTGTAGATCTTAATTTTAGTTCTGGAAAGATTGTAACTTTGTTTAATGTTATTCATGTTCCTGATATCAGGAAGAACTTGGTTTCAAGTAGTATTTTGAATAATCATGGCTATAAACAAGTTATTGAGTCTGATAAATTTGTTCTTTCTAAGAATGGTGTGTTTATTGGTTTTGGTTATTTAAGTAATCAAATGTTCAGGCTTAATATTGTCACTGATAGTGTTAATTCAGCCTTTGTGACCACCATTGACCTGACTGACTCTACCCTTTGGCATGCTAGACTTGGCCATGTACACTATAAAAGAATGCAAGATATGTCTAAGGATGGGTTAATCCCAGCCTTTGACATGGACACTGAAAAGTGTAAAACTTGCATGTTGACCAAGATAACCAAGAAACCTTTTCAGGGTGTTAGTCGTGAGACTAAGGTTTTGGAGCTTATACAGTGACCTGTGTGATTTGCATGCCACTCCTTCTTTGGGGAATAAGAAGTACTTTGTGACATTTATTGATGATGCTTCAAGGTTTTGTTATGTCTATCTGTTACATACCAAGGATGAAGCATTAGATAAATTCAAAGTGTTTAAAACTGAAGTTGAATTACAACTTGGGTCCCTGATCAAAAGATTAAGGACTGATAGGGGAGGTGAGTATATGGATACTCTGCATTTTCAGTCTGTTGGTATAATCCATGATACGACTTCCCCTATTTCTGAAAGGAAAAACAGGGTGCTGAAGGGAATGGTTAATTCCATGATGTCCTACTCAAGACTGAGTCAAGGGTTCTGGGGTGAAGCTATGTTAACAGCTTGCTATTTATTAAATAGAGTTCCCAACAAAAGGAACAAGGTTACCCCTTATGAACTCTGGACTAAAAGGAAACCCAACCTGAACTATCTCAGGGTCTGGGGTTGTAGGGCTGTTGTAAGACTCCCTGATCCAAAGTTGAAAACTTTGGGTGAAAAAGGCATTGATTGCATCTTTGTTGGATATGTTGAGCATTCCAAGGCTTTTAGGTTCTATGTTATTAAACCTAATGAATTTGTTCGAGTTAACTCAATAATTGAATCAAGGGATGCAAACTTTGATGAGAATAGATTTTCATCAGTCCCTAGACCAATTCAGAGGATTCCTAACGGAACTCATGACACTGGTGTATCAGAGGTCCCTGATGATGAACCATTAGTGGTCCCTGATGAGGTTGTGGTTCAACAACTTGAACCTGTGCTCAGGAAGAGCAAAAGGGTCAGGACTCCAAAGTCATTTGGACCTGAGTTTCAACTATACTTGGTTGAAGGAACCAAGGATGAGGTCTCAGACCAATACTCCTATTGCTTCATTGTTGAGGATGACCCCAAAACATTTGAAGAAGCAATGAAGTCCCAGGAAATTACTTTTTGGAAAGAAGCAATCAATGATGAGATGGATTCCATCATGGGCAACAACACATGAGTGTTGGTTGATCTACCACCTGGTTGCAAACCTCTAGGTTGCAAATGGATTTTCAAAAAGAAAATGAAGGTAGATGGAACTATTGAAAAGTTCAAGGCTAGACTAGTAATTCAAGGCTTTAAACAAAATTCGTGGATAAACTATTTTGATACTTATGCCCTGTGGCTCGTATCGATTACCATAAGGACTGGCGATTGCTATGGCATCTATTCACAATCGATTATTCATCGATGGATGTGAAGACAGCTTTCTTGAATGGTGAATTGGAAGAGGAGGTTTATATGAACCAACCTCAGGGCTCCATCTTGCCTGGCAATGAAAACAAGGTGTGTAAATTGATTAAGTCTCTTTATGGACTAAAGTAGGCACCTAAGCAATGGCATCAAAAATTTGATGAAGTGGTTTTGTCTAGTGGTTATGTTCTTAACTAGGCTGACAAATGTGTATATAGCAAATTTGATGAATCTGGTAAAGGAGTCATCATTTGTCTATATGTTGATGACATGTTGATCTTTGGCACTGACCAAAATCAGGTTGACCTGACAAAGGAATTTTTGTCATCAAGGTTCTCCATGAAGGACATGGGGGAGGCTGATGTTATCCTTGGTATAAGGATTAAACATGAAAGTAAAAGAATTTCTATCTCTCAGTCTCATTATATTGAGAAGGTGTTGAGGAAATTCAATTACTTTGATTGTACTCCAGTGAGTACACCTATGGATACTTGTGAGAAGCTGATGCCTAATCATGGCAAGGCTGTATCTCAACTTGAGTATTCTAGGGTGATTGGCTGCCTGATGTATGCCATGAATTGTACAAGGCCTGATATTGGTTTTGTAGTGGGAAAATTGAGCAGGTATACTAGTAATCCAAGTGCTCATCACTGGCAAGCAGTTCTGGTACTGAAGTATTTGAAGAGAACTATGGATTATAGTCTCTTATATACTGGTTACCCATCAGTGTTGGAAGGATACACTGATGCAAGTTGGATCAGTAACACTGAAGACAATTCGTCTACCAGTGGCTGGGTATTCCTACTTGGTGGAGGTGCAATTTCTTGGGCATCCAAGAAGCAAACTTGCATCACCAGTTTCTATCCGTTGTGATAGAAGCTGAATGGTTGAAAAACTTGCTTCTTGAGATTCCTTTGTGGCCTAAACTTATAGAACCTATTTCTATCCGTTGTGATAGTGCAACTACATTGGCTAAGGCTTATAGCCAAATGTACAATGGTAAGTCTAGACACTTAGGTGTCAGACATAGCATGATTCGTGAGCTTATCATGAATGGGGTGGTATCTATAGATTTTGTTAGATCTCAACAGAATTTAGCTGATCACTTGACGAAGGGCTTGGCTAGAGACTTGGTTATAAAGTCTGCTAAAGGGATGGGTTTAAGTCCAACTTAGTCACTGAATGCTAGGACACCCAACTCCCTCCTAAGGAAACTTGGGAGCTGAGTTCAATGTGGAAATTTGAACATTCAGTGGACTGGAGCACATGTTTTATTTACATCCCAAGGTTGTGCTCAGAACCTACTGAAAGGAGGATGAAGTCTTTACTTTTTAATGGTTAATTTTCTTTGAAAAAGTGCTTGGCAGGAGCATGAATAAAGAGGAACCACCTATGTGAATGTTGAAGTTTTGCCGCTTCAGGAAGCTTTTGGACTTTAGCTTTTACAACATTTATGAATTTGGATATGGACACATGACTTGTATAGTGTCAGGAGCTTTTAAGTGTTTGAAAACTTGTGTGTATTTTATCTTCAGGTATTCAAATGGGTTGAAGGGTTCAATTCTTAGAACACCCTGATTCTCGAATATTTGAACGTGTAATGTACTAAGATGGAAATTCAATCTTCAGGATATTTTCGTTTATGCATATGTTTTGTTTAATGTTTGGTTTTCATGCAAAGGAAGTGAACTAAATTTGGGGAGGATTGTTGGAAAATTTAGTGCACTTGTGGGATTAGTTCACACCTGGTAATGGGTCAGGAGGTACGGAGTGTACACCCATAAGGTCCCTGAACACCTTGACTCAAATAGTGGTTTGTACAGGTAGTGTTTCCACTGCTAGTGCTAAGTTAGCACTGATAGGTAGTGTTACCACTGCTAGTGCTATGAAAGCACTGCTAGTGCTATGAAAGTACTGATAGTACTGAAAATAACTTGTAACAGGCTTTGACCTATTCAAGTGGCAGTTACAACTGCATAATGACCACGTTTAATTGGTCATGTAACCACTAACGGCTATAATGGGGATAATTATGAGGCTATTAATGGGCCGATTAATACTCATAATTCCATTTGACTAGCTAAGAGTAATCTCCTATAAATAAGAGATCTGATTATGCAAGATGGACACAGAGAAAACGATTAACACTTCTAAGCAAAAGGGTTATTGAATTGTGCCTAATTCTATAACTACATTTGGTCTTATCCCAAGTAGATATTCGTGTAACCCAGGTCGAATAGTTTACTTTGGAAAGTGATCACACGATTCCAAGTGATATCCGGTAACCACATAGTGGTATTGTTGCTGCCTTGATTATCTTACCCTGTTCTGGGACATACACTCTAACAGTTTGTAGGCTTGTCCAAACGTATTTGAAATGATTTTCTTATGTTATCTTACATTTTGAAAGGTGACCCAAAATATATGTGTTTTACCATCAGGTTGGTTCCAATTTTTGAAAAAAAAAAAAAAAATCAAACTGAGTATGCACATGCATGCAATGAAGAAAGGCCATATATGTAACTGTTTTATACGGAGTATAATACATGATAAGGCGATAATCAACTCAACAGAGGCTTTAAATTCCTTTTCAAAAAACATTTCTGAATTGCAAAAGCAATCAGCAATTGCATTTGCCGAAAATGGCACATCGCGTAAGTACATGATGAATCTCCCCCACAGGCTTGTGACTGGTTACACAACAAAGATTAAATAATCTATAACCAAAGAGCAATACATTTTGATCATCTTGCGCAAATTTAAACATTGCCACCAAAAGCAAGAGCTTGTTCTAAAGAAGGGACTCCAAAAACATAAGGATCATTAACTTGAAACAGAATAAAGATGTTTAAATATACATAACATCCTCATAAAAATTCAAAGCCCTCATGACACAAGCAAACATAAAAAACAAAGATTCGCAGTCTTTGGTCCAGTTCATATGTATCTCGCAAAATTCAGTAACTGATTCCTTCAAAAGAGAAAATCGAACCTTTCCTGGCACTCTACACTTTTCGTAATTCCACCTTAATAGCTTGCGAATGGATACCTTAATTCAATGCATCGTGCAATCTACACATTCTCATACCTTTGATTGTTCCATCTTCGTACTTATGCACAACTGTTTGGATAGATACTAACAAGAGACGTGAAGTACGTGTTGTGTACATTAGATTAGCTTATTGAAAGTGAAGAAAGTACCTTCTTCCTTTGTAAAGGCGATCATTTGTCCAAGTGGATCACAAGGTAATGCTGTTAACAGTGAATTCAAGTCACTGAAGTTCTTTTCAGCTTTGGAAGAAGACGACAACAAAAAATGAATACTTGTCTGGCCTTGATCTTCTTGTTAAAGTAGCTTAGTACACGTCAACTGGGAAAAAAATATTTGAATTTAAAAAGTTAAGTGGTATTTGATATGTAGTCAGTAATCATTTACGCAATAAAGAATGAAAAGAGCACACAGAATTCTTACCTTAACAACATGGCTCCATTCTTCAGAACCAAAATTTGAAAAGTCTGACCCTTAAAGAAAGAGACCGAGGACAGCAACAGGTAAGAACAGCATCCACAACACCTTCATAAATGGATAATTCTCGTATCGCTAGTTCTAGCTCACAATGCTCAAGTTCAAAAGGTGGTGACTGAATCACCTTTAGTTTCTCAACATCTATGAGACCCTACAAGACAATTGTTACAGAAGAACTGAGTTGTGAATATTTTATATCATTGTTTGTGAATAAGCACAAATACATTAAAGTCATAGAAACGAACTTGGTTAAAGAACTCGCGAATACACAACTTACAAACTTTAAATTTAATATTCTTGCCCAAAAATCTCCTCAGCTTCTCGAACCATATGGCATCATCCCCATTCTCAGGGATGGGGTAACATACAAAAACTGGTTTTGGCTCGAGTGAATCTCTTACTAAAGGAAGACACCCATTTAAAGTACCACTATACTCGAAGAAAACCAAATTGGTGGTGCTGGTATCAATTTCTTCCAAATCACAGAATGTATCACAAGTGTCTGCAAGGAAGGACTGGCAACTTCAAGTTGTTGCATTGACGTGGAAGATTCAAAAACAAATTTTTGATGTAGGGAGATATGGATGACAAAACAGCATAGGCTTCAGGGATTGGGGCGGGATACCCATCGTAACACATTGTTATACGTTTGAAGCAAATCCTAAGCTTTTGAAGCCCATAAACACAAAATCTTTTGAAACCACAGCAATGAAAAACATTAAATTCCTCAAGAAGAGGTGAACCAGCAGTAAGATACGCGATGACTTTTTCATCTATAGGGACATGATCAAGATGCAAGAGCTTCAGAGACTTGAAATTCACAGAACTAGCTGTCAAGAACAAAGGCAACACACAACTACATAGTTTCAAAGATGTTAACTATGAGGCAGTTAAGAGCATGTTATGTAAACGGTACACTGGAAGAGGCGATGAAACACATATAGGCAGAAATGGCCAGTCCATAATACAAATCACCAACACCTTTACACCTTGCTTAAGGATTGATCCAACACATCTATCAATAATATCCATTTCCTTAGGCTCCTGAAGCACTGTCATGAGGTTGAATGTGTGTGCGCTAACACTTTGCTAGCAAAATCTAGAAGTGGTATAGTCAATATACTTGAAAAACTTGTCCTTGATATAAATGAGGTCTCGAAAGGGATCCCAGTGGCGCATATGGCCCGGGAAATCTCATCAATATTGAAATTCAAAATCGGGAAAGAAGCCGATAGAGAAAACCATTTTTTAGACAAAACACTCATTCGAGAACAAGATGCACACGAGAATCCAAAAGTAAGAGTATGTGGTCAACAATAAACTTAGGGTATTGATTGGTACACTCTCATTTGTTATTTGTACACTCAAATGTATAAACCGGTAAAACTGCATATGATAAATGTACAACTGATTAATGCACAGATTTGAGTGTACAAATAAAAAATGTGAGTGTACAAATCATTAGCCATAAACTTAGGAAGTTGTGAGATCCGATCCGTTGTATCCATCATGTCAAAATGTGTACGAAATATGTGAGTCGTGACCTGGGACAACCTGGGTCGACCTGCGCCACGTCAGCTTTCTCTCTCCAGCGACCTGGGACAACCCGGATGCCCCAGTCGACGACCCGAGGATTTTTTTTTTTTTTTTTTTGTTGCATTGATTCTTTTTAGAAATCTTTCAAAAGTGATTTGGACAAAATAACAAGAACAGTTTATGCAATTTACTCTTCAATATAAAACATACATACACCCACCCGAATATAAAAAAAAAATACAAAACCCCACATGTTTGTTTTCCTATCTTTTTTTTAATGAGAACTAACCTTTTATGACCAAGAACATGCTACTTAACATCGAGTGAGTATCCAACCGATGTTGCAAATTAGGATGAGGCAACCGATGTGCCAACCGACATACGCATTCGACAAGACCGATGTTAACATCGGTCGAACCTCCAAAATCTCGTTGCCCAACCGATCTTGCCCTCTCGACTGCGACCAGCCTAATGTTCTTTTACTTTAATATTTTATTATTATATTATTTTGCCTTTTCATTTATTTGAATCACAATATTCTTTTATCTTTTAACTTTGACAAAACAAACGTAAATTGACTTGTCTCTGTAATTAACAAACCAAAAGTCGCATAATAATATTAGGGTAAAAGCCATAAAATAACAACGTACTTTCTAAAATGTACCGACTTGAAACACTTACTTTTTTATTAACATATACACCCATGTACTTTCAAATTTTGTTCCGACTTCACCCATATGACCGATTTATATTAATATAATATCATATTAAATAATATTATTTTATTACAATTTGGGTAAAGTCGGAACAAAATTTAAAAGTACGCGGGTGTATATGTTAATAAAAAAGTAAGTGTTTCAAGTCGGTAAATTTTAGAAAGTACGTTGTTATTTTATGGCTTTTACCCATAATATTAAAATTTGATAAATTTAGTCTATTACAAGAGATTTTTCTATTATTGTATAAAACTAATATTTTAACCTCATTCACACAGAGTTGTTTTATAACAAATTTTTATAAGGGGCCGTTTGGTTTGTTGCTAGGAATCACAATGGGTATCAGATTTGGTATGAGGTAAAATGATAATGAATATGAAAAAGTGTATCATTACGATTGTTTATGTTTGGTTGATAAAATATGGAATGAAAAAGTGTATAGATATTTGAATTTTGTAGTAGAAAAGAGAGGGACCCGCGATAATGGATTTCATAGACACCAAATTGGTGTGTAATGAATCTATGACTATGATATACTCATTTCATTACTGGGCCCACAAAACAAACACCTTTAATCACTTTCATAGTGATGTTCTCAGTCCCATAGTGGGATACCAAACGCACCTTTATAAATCATTTAGACACTTATTTAAACCATAAAAACGTATATTTATATTTAGACTTCTTAAAGTAGATAATAAATCATTTAGTCCACAACAATCGGAACCACATGAGACAATTGTGATTGCTCATGTGAATGGTAACTGTTAATACAGATAAACCATAAAAACGTTTATTTATATTTTACGATCTTTTAATGCTTTGTCGATAACAAACGTAAAATCATTTTAACGAAACAAACAAAATACGTAAAAGGTTTGAGCCAATAGTTTACTAACACACTTATACTAAACATATTAAAACCATATCAAAACATGTTTAGTAAATAAGTTATATAAAACCAAAGACATTTTCATATAAACACTAAACAAGTAATATTGTTTACATCTTATAGAATGCATACGTATAACAACTAATGTTTACATAATATGAAAATGTACATATATACTTTGTATATATTGTAATGGGTAAAAACCAAAGTCCATGACCCATGACCCATGACCCATAACCCATGATTCATTGATTAGGTACAATGAATGTTGTTGGGTAATAACCAAAGTCCATAACCCATACCCATAGAGCATGATCCATAACCCATGACCCATTACATGACATCATGCATGAAGTCATGTTGGGTATTATCCATGATCCATGACCCAAATTCCATGACCCATGACCCAAGATCCATAACCCAATGTCTAGGTACACTGCATCTTGTTGGGTATCCATAATCCATTACCCATAACCCATGGTTCATAACCCATAACCCATATGTTTAATGGATTTGATGTCTCTTTACCAATTAGCCATCACTACTGGAGTAGCCAATGTTTTGGTGTATAAGACCATGGTACATTGATAACCATCTAATTTTTAGCAAACCAGCAGCTATCAACAGATTTGATTGGTCTTTACCAAAAGTTGTACCCTTTTGGACTAGTCATGGTTTTCCACAGCCTTTACCACAAACCATGATCTTATAGGCTAGCCAACTCTTCATCCACTCAGATATGGTGAGTTGAATACCATACAATTTTTGGCAAATTGTCAGCCAAAAATGGATTTGAGATATCTTTACCAGAGCCGTTTACTTATGGATTAGTCAGTTCTTGTATGGTTTAGGCATGGTGAACTGATAACCATTTGTTGTGACTGTACAAAGTACTTTCACCAAGTGCCTCCCCTCAAAATCCATTTTATTTATCAACTTTTAAAACCTACCCAACAAAACTTAGAAAATTCTTCCAAACACTTAAATTATTGTTGTTGAGCTTTTGATACAACTAACCTCAAAAGCTAATAACACGCATCATCTTTTCTTTCACAGTAACTCTGTTTGAAAGAATCTTCAAGGCACCAGCATAAACAACCAGAACTAAAATCCCCATTAAATCTGCCAATCAAACTATACATACTATACATTTTTAACCTCCCCTTAAATGTAGCTACAGATTCACCATACCAATGTTAACCACCAAGAAATTGAACCTGGCTCCTTCAAATGCTTTGGTCAACAGGTCAGCCACATTATTATCAGTGTGAATCTTTTCCACCCTTATAAGTCCCTTCTCATAACAATCCCTTATGAAGTGATGCCTAATTTCGATGTGTTTGGTCTTAGAATGATAAACTGGGTTCTTAACAATACAGATAGTGCTTTCATTATCAATGTTGATTGAAGTGTTCATAAAGTTCAACCCATAATCCAACATCTGATTCTGGATCCAAAGCACTTGTCCACAACAATGTGCACTAGCTACATATTCAGCTTCAGTTGTGGAGGTAGCCATAATTGCCTGCTTCTTGCATTGCCAAGAAATCAATCTTCTTCCAAGAAACTGACAACCACCTGTTGTGGATTTTCTGTCCATACTAGCCCCAGCATAATCACTGTCAGAAAAGGCTTCCAGATCAAAAGATGACTCTCTAGGATACCATAAGCCCAAATTGGGTTTGCCCTTAAGATATCTGAAAATCCTCTTCACAGCATGAAGATATGAAGTCTTTGGAGTAACCTGAAAACGAGAACAAACGCACACAACATGCATAATATCAGGCCTAGAGGCTGTTAGATACATTAAAGATCGAATCATGGATATGTATAGTCTGACATCCACATCAGCAGCCTGCTCATCTTTCATTAAGGGCACCTTGGGCTCCATGGGTGTGACAACAGATTTCACATTAACCAGATCAAAATTTTTCAACATATATGCAACATAGTTGTCCTGAGAGATGAATAACCTATCTGAATTCTGTTTGACCTGTAGTCCTAGAAAGAAGGTGAGCTCTCCCATATAGCTCATCTAGAATTTGCCTTTCATTAAAGCCTCAAAATCTTCACACCAAGATCTTCTTGTAGAGCCAAAAATGATGTCATCAACATACACCTGCACAAGCATGATATCCTTCCTATCCTTTTTAATGAATAAGGTCTTGTCAATTGTGCCCCTTCTATAACCATTTTTCTCAAGAAAGGTGGAGAGTGTAGCATACCAAGCTCTGGGAGCTTGATGAAGTCCATACAATGCTTTGATGACTTTATAAACCCTCATAGGATGAGCTGGATAAAAAAAACAGGAGGTTCAGCAACATAAACCTCCTCATCAATAGTGCCATATAGAAATGCACTCTTAACATCTATTTGATAGACTATAAACCCCATGTATGATGCATAGGCCAAAAATAACCTGATGGCTTCAATTCTAGCTACAGGAGCAAAAACCTCATCATAGTCTATCCCTTCCTCTTATCTATATCCTTGTGCCACCAATCTAGCCTTATTTAGAACAACCAAACCTCTTTCATCCTTCTTATTTCTGAAGGCCCACTTTGTACCTATTACCTTAGCTCCATCAGGTAGATCTACAAGAACCCATACCTTCTGCAATTCAAATTGAAATAACTCTTCTTGCATGGCCTCTATCCAACTCTCATCAGTTAAAGCTTTAGCAATAGTCAAGTGTTCTTCCTGAGATAAGAAGCAAGAAAATAGAAAATGCTGATAATCTTTGTGGTTGTTTCTTTGCTGCTTCTAAATATGACCAATTAGTGCATGACTTCTAGAAAATTTTTGAACTTTACTCCTTGTCTGAATAGCTGATGTAGGATCACCAATTATATTTGCTTTAGGATGATATTTGTGAATCCTAAGAGTAGGAGTGGGACTGACATTAATTTCAAGAGGCAAATTGTTGAAGTCAGTTACCACACCATTGTCATCATAAGAAGCTTCCTCAAAAATTCCTTCAGCAGGCTGATCATAAACACTCAGTTCTGGCATTGCTGATTCATAGGAATCATCATCAACATTGCCAGGTTTAGCAGATGCACTACCAGTATTATTTAAGTTAGTACTGGTGGGCACAACATTAGGTACTGGTGAATTAGATTTGCAAGAATTAACAGCTCCATTACCAGTATTAATACTGGTAGCCTTGAAAGTACATTCTGGTCCTAGATGCTTTACAGCAACAACATCTAAATCTCTTTTCAATGCCAGAATGGCATCTAAATCACCAGTTGGGATGCTTGACTGCTTAACTGTTGTAGACATACCCATTTGCTCTTCTTCCTCCTCAGAAGCTTGAGATCCAATACCTGCATTGTTAGTGTCTTCAGAGCACCCTGCATTTCTGTTAGCTTGATTGTCCGGAGACACGGGAATATAGTTCATAGAATCAGATAGATAATCAATGTCAAACATCCATCTAAATCCTACTCCCTTTACATTTGGCTTCTCCTCAAGGAAATTAACACGCAGAGTTATTTCAACTCTATTAGTCACTAAATTAAATACCCTATATGCCTTACTATTTAGTGAATACCCAAATGAGAAACCCTCATCGGATTTGCAATCAAATTTCCTAAGTGCACTAAGGGTATCAAGAATTGTGACATGGCATCCAAACGGCTTAATGTGGCTAACAGTAGGCTTATGCCCAAAAAGAAGCTCATAAGGAGTCTTGAGCTGAGATTTGGTCACTCTTACTCTATTGAAGATATATGAAGCACAACTAACTGCTTCAGCCCAGAAGGTAGTAGGCAAGAGTGAGTCAGCTAAATAGGTTCTAGGTGCCTCAATCAGGGTTCTGTTCATTCTTTCAGCAACTCCATTTTGCTGAGGAGTTCTAGCACTACTGTATTCCTATTTTATCCCTTTGTCCCCACAGAATTTAAGCATACTTCTATTCTTAAATTCAGTGCCATTATCTGATCTAATAATCTTAACCTTATGGTCAATCAGATTTTCTATCTGCCTAATGAAATTTTGAAGGATGCTTGAAGTCTCATCCTTGGTAGATAGAAAGAAAACCCAACAGTACCTGGTACAATCATCAGTAATGACAAGACAATAGGATGCATGATTTATACTTTTCACAGAGGTTGGTCCAAAAAGGTCAATATGCAAGGTATGCAATGGGGCAGAACAACTCTTTCTAACTTGTAAGTTTCATTTAAGCCCATCTAGGATATCATAACATTGATTTGCACAGCGGAATAATAAGTAACAACATCAATGTTACTAACAAGGTTTTCTATATTAACCATTCACTAACAAACCCTAGGCGTTTACAAGACCTACGCCTAGGAACACACACACACTTTAGTGTTTACATCTTGCTTGACTTAATAAAAAACTAATTACTAACACCCTTTATATAGAGGGTTTACAATAAAACCCTAGAGTGCATAGAGAGCTAACTTAAGAAGATAATAACAAATCTTCTAAATATTCTATCTTTAAGGAGATATTCCAGCTTTTAATTCTTCCATATATAAATTACCAAAGCTATCACATTAAGCCCTTATAGTTTTGTAATCATCAAATTATAATTCCCAACAATCTTCCCCTATTTGATATTACAAAACTATCTTCAATGCTTCCCCTTGAACTAAGATCTTCTTGAACATGTCACCCAATCCCTAAATCCCCTAACTTCCCCTTTTTGAAATCATCAAATAGAGGTCTTGCACCTTGAATAATACTGTATAAAACTAGAAGGGGGGGTTGAATAGTTTTGCCAATTAAAACTTCCTTTTAATCTATTTAGATTGACTTATGACAATCTATTTGGATGTGTGTGTTGGATGTTGATAAACAAGCGTATAAAGGTAAGTAATGAAAAGATAAGAGTAAGAAGCACAAAACCATAACACGAGTATTTATAGTGGTTCGGCTACAAGGACACCTTCCTTGCCCTACTCCACTCCCCGAGTTACCTACTCGAGAGTTCGTAATCACTACACCAATCTCCTTATGGCGGAGAAGCCTTCACAACGTCGCCTACCCTTTTTCCGGTGCTAGGCTAACCACCGGATTCTTTCACTCCAAGGTGAACCAAACCTACACAACGTCGCCTACCCTTTATAAGGTACTAGGCTAAGTACCTAGTTCCATTGCAATGGAGGAACTACTACCACACTACACCAACGACTAATCCCAAAGGAGATCTACTCCTTTACAACATCATCAAGGATATCAATATCCTTGGATCTAATACTAGTCTATCTTGTACATCGAAACACACCATATCGAATGTACATCTAAGGCACCTTTCACTAATGCCTTTGACTAGATCTACAAGACACCTTTCACTAATGTCTTATGTCTTCACTTCTAAGCACCTTTCACTAATGCTTCTTTGTCTTGACTTCTAAGCACCTTTCACTAATGCTTCTTTGTCTTGACTTCTAAGCACCTACCACACGTGCTTATGTTATAGACGATAGATACCCTTCACTAATATCTTCTTCTTGACACTTGAGACATCTTTCACTAATGTCTTCAACACTACACTTCTTTGAGGAAAGAAAGGAATCATCAACAAGAAGACTTCAGTAGCCTTGATGATGAGGAAGCATGGCAACTCATGGACTTGAGCTTGCTTGACTTCAAAGGTGGTGATCTTGCCTTTAAGAGGAACCTAGAAGATCACACAAAAACAAAACTACAAACATAGATCTCTTGGATCTAAGGTTAGTGAGATTTAACTTAGGGGGTAAAGTGTGTTAGAAAGGGATGATCAATAATGAAGAAATGGCTCACTATTTATAGAGGAAAAATCCTACTGTTCGCCGGATCCCACGGATCCCTTCCACTTGGGATCCGGCTAGCACAAAGCTAGGGATCTGTGGAACGCTCCTCTTTACCCATGGGTATTTTGGTTATGGGTCATGGGTCATGGGTTGAATCATGGATCTTTGGCTAGATACAATGTATCTTTGAGTGCAATGCACTTAGTCACTTGGGTATGGGTTGATCCATGGGTTATGGGTATTATCCATATGTGATATAAGCATGATATCATGCAATGGGTTATGAGTCAAGATCCATGGGTTATGGGTTTGGGTTGTACCCAACTATATTCAATGTATTTGCCCAATGGGTTGTGATACTTAAGTTTCTACCCATTTATATTACCCAACATACTACATACTAGTTATGTGTATATTTTATCCAAATATGTAAACACTAGTTGTTGTACATATGTATTACTAAATCATAAAATCACTTATACTTGTTTTACTGTTTTATGTGAAAATGTGAATATGTTAGAAACTATTGGTTCAAACCATTTACGTATTTTATTTGTTTCGTTAATATGATTTTACGTTTGTTATCGACAAAACATTAGAAGATCGTAAAATATAAATAAACGTTTTTACGGCTTATTTGTATTAACAAATACTTCCCCTCAAGTTATACATGTAGATGGCTTTATGTAGTAATTACTGATGAAGAAAACTGAATATAACCAATTGATGATGTTAGGAACTGGAAATTCCATATTAAAGTGTCGGTCACCCCAATTATGGTATAGCATATTTTAGCTCGTAAACTTGTAGTTATTTACGTTATTTAGTAGTTAATTAGTTAGTTTGTAGCGTAGTTTAGCGTAGTGTAACACCGTGGAGGAAGGACGGGTCTTTACCCACTGTATGCCTGATCCACAGTCCGATAGGAGGACATATTCATTGTAACTATAAATACCCCTTCCATCCATGGAAGGGGTGGTGCTTTTCTCATAATCTAACCTTACATTTGTTAAGCAAGTCTCTACCAAGAAAACACCCTCTCATCTCTTTCTCCCTCAAATGGCTAACATGTATTTCCATCATCCAAGACCACCCGAATCATGAACACAATAAATATAGGATCCTAACAATTGGTACCAGAGCCAAGGTTATTGTGTTGTGTTGATTTTTTTGTGGTTTTGATACATGTTTTTAAACTGGTTTGTGTATTTCTTTTGTGTGGTCGGTATATTTTAAACTGGTTTGATACATGTTATTTTCATATGGTTCTTTCATTGTCAAAACTGTTTTGTGTCAAGTTTTTGTCCAAATAAGTCACTATATTATTCTGATACTTCAAAGTTTTTCTTGTTCCTAATATTTGACCAAGTCAGTTTTGGTTCATTTAAATGACTTTTGTTTTGGTACCAATCCGTGAAGTCTCTTGTGGTCATATGGTCAGAATTTATGAGGTCAAAACAGGTCATAATGAATAGCTTTTAAGCTGTTTCTGGGTTTGACATGGAATTTCTATGTGGCGGTTTGGAATAAGATAAAACCTGGTTCTTGAAGGCGACTTGTCAATCTGTTGGGGGTTCTTGTTAGTGATTTGTAATCTGATATTTGAAAGCGAGTTGTGGTTTTTGACTTTTGAGTCAAAAAGTCATTAGCGACTTGGCTCATAAAATAGAAGAAGCGACTTGACACAAAATCATGTAGCGACTTGACCCATAAAATAATAGCGACTTGTGTGTTTTGACACACATAAATTCTAGCGACTTGTCTTTACAAGTCGTAGCGATTTGTCCTTCAAGTAGCGACTTGTGTTTTGAAGACCTAGCGACTTGTCACTTTTGGGTAGCGACTTGACTCTAAAATATGGTAGCGATTTGACATGAACAGAAAGGAAGAAGAAGAAGAAGATCTAATTTGACCTTGACCACAATATACCAATTATCAATAAGACTCTCAACCTCAATACCATGAAGAAGTTAATTCAAATCCGAAATACAAAATGGATATGGTTCTTAGTAATCTCAGATTTCATCATGGTATAGTTAAGATCATTATTATCTCAACTCAGTTCATAAGAACCCCTTGATATTCAATTCGTCACAGATCCAGACTCAAAGACTCAAAGATTACCAACTCAAAGTAACATATCGACCATCACAGATTCATTCTTTTAAATCATATTATACGAAAACATTTGTTCAGCAAATTAGATCTCAGCCTTGTCTTTTGTGTTAGGTTAATTAAACTCATAGATACTTATTGATCTATACACAAAAGACTAATTGCTTCATGGACCCAAATCACTCTTTGTTGCTATTCGAATTTAAAGTAAAGATAATAACAATTATGCTATCCCTTTACTTTGATTCGTGGTAAACTGTAATGGAAACTAAAACATTAATTAAAACCTACCCGCTATATTGGTCCTTGTAACCGAATCAAAAAGCCATCCCTATGGCTTTTTCGACTTGTGTTGTTTCTAAACATAATTAATTCTGAAAGAGATCGTTGTGAGACTTGTTCATGGGAATATGATTCGTTTAGTGTGTAATTTTGGTGAGATGAGGCGAACAGAAATATTGATTAGGATGTGGTATATTGGAGAAATTTTAGGGAGGAAATTGTATTGAGTTATTTTAGGGTTTGAATGATAAGTGGGTACTGAGTTTGTGATGGGGGCGTGTAAATGTGAGAGAAATTAGGGTAAATGGGAGTATGAGATGTGTTTAATACCCCGTGGAATTAGGGCAGCGGGTGTGATTGGATCTGATTAGTACTTCATGGGCTATGTAAGGTTCACATGGGCCGGTGTAGTTTATTCATGAATGGGCCGAGTAGTTCTTCTGTTGGAATCAGGCGTGGTATTGATAAAATGGGCCCCTAAATGCTTTGTGAATTAAGCTGTGAAGTAAAAGGTGATCTTCTATGTGAAATGGGCTTCATGTTGAACTATAACATGGGATAACATATATCATGAAGCTATTTTGAAAACGTTCATAAGAACATTCATGAACCAATTTTTGTATGGTTTAAGTTAAGTTTGTATTGAGACGCGAGTTGGAAAATGATATACGTAATGGCGTGAGTTGGAAAATGAACCCAAGAATTTTTTTAACCATGGATTGGACTTAATTAGAATAGACTTGACGGATTTGGGATAGTCTTGGGCTAGGACTTGGATTGTTAATGGATCGTGTATTGGATTTTGAATGGGCTTGAATGTTCACCGGTTGTGTTTGCATATGTGATAACTTAAAGTTGGATAATGGACTGATGGGCTTTCTAAATTGGATCATTATTATGCGATTTAGACTAGATGAGATTTGTAATAATGAAATTTGATGATGAAATTTGGTGATGATGAGATTCGTCATGTAATGAGGTTTGACACTTTGGTATATACATTTTCACGATAGATATTATGTCATGGCTTGCATTGTTGTTTGAACAAAGTTGACTACGGGGCTGTTTGTACGATATTTCTTATTTGGCGTTGAAGTGAGGTTTTTCCAGGCGAGTTTACTTATTTTTTCTTCTTTCTTCCTACCCATCCGCGAAGATGACTTGTTTGGGCATTTATTGAGTGTGATAAAGACTTGGCTATTTAGTTATGATTGTGATTCTTTCTCGTTTAACCCACAACATAACTATCACTTCGGTGTCTCACGCAGTTGAGGATATGTCAAGAGGTTTTGTACATTAGGTACACCGTTTCTCTTTCACAAGGATTAGTACAAGTTTAAGTAACAAATCTGGGGAATTTTACTTCATGATCAAGTTTGGCATATCGGGTTTTCTTCACCATGTTGTCACTGCAATTACCGACAGAATGCGTGAATGATGTGTTTACCAAAGTGTTTATTGGATGGTTGATGATGTTGATGATGTTGGATAATGAACCGTTGATGAACCGCTGCATGTTCCCCTAGAACAGATATTCACTGAAACCAAAGTTGTCATAACACATTCAAGCTGACATTGTTTACGGTTTTGTCTTGATTTTGTAAAATCACGCGAAAGAATCTATTTCTCGGTTTAAATCATAGACTTGTAAAATCCCGTGACAATGGAAACATCCTGGTAATTGTAAAGTGCATTTCCGGATCTATCTTACAGTTTATTCTTGGTTTTGTAAAATCCCGTGAAAGAAATTATTTCTCAGTTTAAACCATGGAATTGTAAAATCCCGTGATGATGGAACCATCCTGGAGAAAGGAAAGTGTATTTCGGGATCTTATCTAATGCTGGTGCTACGGTTTCTACTTCAAAGAAGGGATAAAAGGGTGTAATTCATGAATTGGGTGATTGCTTGGATATTCTTCATGGCAGTTTGGTTATTACATGGTTTTACGGGGTTATGTGCTTTTAACCATGGTCGGGATGAAACCATTATCATAGTTAACTTAAAACGTCAAAGGAGGCTAGATTTGAGCTTTTAACCAGAAGATGTGACAACGGCGTTAATTCACTATTATTTATTTGAGGTTGAAGTGAAATATCACGGGCGAGTGTACTTAGTATCTGAAGGTATCGGGGATGGTTGGATGAAGATTCTTCAAGATCCTTGTTCGAGCTTATCATCAAAAACGAAGACTTGGAAATCTAGTTATTGTTGGGTGACTTTTCCTTTTCTTTTATCACTTGGGGGAATTGGGCTCTTACCACAGCAAACTAACTATCACTTTAAGGAGTTACGTTGTAGTGCTCAGTGTCACATTCAATTGTGGATTTTCAAGAGGTGATGTACGTCTTATACTTGATGGTTGGTTGGATGAAGAGTATAGAGTACTTAGAGATTCAATGGAGGATGAAGTGTCGGCACCGCTCTTTGTTACATATGTGCAAGTTTAAGTCATGAGTTCGGGTTAGTTTACTTCAGGGTCAAATTCATCATATTGGATTCTCTCCATCAGTTGTCACTACAAAGAGCCTACCGAATGATAATGGGGTTGATTACATGTTTTGCCAAGAGATGATGTAAAGAGAGAGATTATGACGTATGAACACAACAGTTCATGCCTCGTACTTTAAAGAAAATAAAAGTATACGTTTCAGTGCGCTTTATCTTCTGAAGAAGAGAAACCTTCTTATGACGTATGAACACAACAGTTCATGCCTCGTACTCTAAATAAAAGAAAAGTGTACGTGTCAGTGCACTTTATCTTCTAAAGAAGAGAAATATTCTTATGACGTATGAACACAACAGTTCATGCCTCGTAATCTAAAGAAAAAAAGTGTACGTTTCAGTGCGCTTTATCTTCTGAAGAAGAGAAATCTTCTTATGACGTATGAACACAACAGTTCATGCCTCGTACTCTAAAGAAAATAAAAGTGTACGTGTCAGTGCGCTTTATCTTCTAAAGAAGAGAAATCTTCTTATGACGTATGAACACAACAATTCATGCCTCATACTTTAAAGAAACGAAAATTGTATGTTTCAGTGCGCTTTATCTTCAAAATAAGAGAAATCTTCTTATGACGTATGAACACAACAGTTCATGCCTCATACTCTAAAGAAAATAAAAGTGTACGTCTAAGTGCGCTTTATCTTCGAAAGAAGAGAAATCTTCTCAATTATGACCATTCTCATCAACATGCTTCATGCTTTTTCCATGCGCTTTCAATTATCAAGTGAACCGGGCTACTGTTGATTGTTTTCTTATTCCACTTGCTCAACTATAATGACGATGGCGACATCCTGTGCTAATTTTGCGGGGGAGAAGTGTGATTGTTGAAGATATTCACTTATTCAATCAAGAATTGCAACTCCGTATGCAATTCTTGAGGGGGAGAAGACGTGTGAATTTACTGCATGGTTGATTGATTTCTGAGAATAAATGGTCAAACGGCTCCTAACTCATGTAAGAACCGATCTTCTTCTTATCGGGTCATTGTTACATGGAGTTTCTTCTAAAAGCCGTTGGTTGACATCTTCACATGGGCTGATTTGACTAATGACAAAGTGCTTCCAGTTGCTGGGCTGATTTCTTTGATGAACATCTTTCTGTTCTTGTTTGATTGGGAGGGATTTTAGTTAAGGGGATTTGCTATTTCAAAGTTAACGGGAATGCATTTGGTGAGTTAAAGATGTTGACTTTCTATTCCCCAATTGGACAATCTTGAAGAAGGTCGAGTCTACAGTCTGTTCTACATTTTCTGATGCGTGTTAGAAGACTAAAGACGAGTTGCATTTAACAATCTAAAGACTTCTTCTTAATCTGGGCTGTTATCAAACAGATTGTCGGTTTAGGGGAGAGAAAAATTGGGGGAGAGTGAAAAGTCAGATTTAATCCCCAATTAGACTTTCTCATATTCTTTAGCAAGTTGATTCTCACAGATATATTTGTGCTAATGGTATTCTTCTCAAAAGATTTCAAGTATATGGGCTTACAATGAGTTGCTGATTCTAAAGTATCAAAACCAGCAAGGGGGAAGGAGACACACATCTAAACACAAAGCGAGTAAACTTGATGAACTTAATTCTTCTAAGTGATTGAAGATATCTCGGGAAGACAAATGTCATGACCGCAGAGAAACTCAAGGTTTTACTCATCAAGGCTTTTAGTGTTATTATTCCAACTACGTGGGGGAAGTGATGTAAGAGAAAGTTTCTGAAGATAAAAAAGGTACACAAGTGTGTGATGATTTCGATGTTATCGCAATTATCAAGGGAGAGAGAATTGTGTACATTGGGGGTGCTCAGCTGTTTCACTTGAGTGCTTAATCAGTGATTCAGAGATATAATCACTTATTCCGGAGTTGACATCCGCAGAGATTGTCATCCGCAGAGATAATCAGTGATTCGGCGTGCTACTTCAATGTTATCGGTTATTCTCTCTTTGAGTATTCGGGTACTTCGGGTTCTTGAGCTTCATACACTTTCTTCAGGGGGAGAGAAAAGTATACATCGGGGTTATTCTTTGGCTATTGGACTTAATCTGCTACTTCGATGGTATACGTTTCTTTGTCTTCGGGTATGTGTATTCGGGTTCGTGAGCTCTAGTCTAAGAGACTGACTGCATCAATTCATCTACGTGGGGGAAGTGGTCTCTTGACACCTTTTGGAATGGATTGCTTCTAACTTCAGTAGAATGAAATTTGAGAAGAGATATTCATATGTGGGATGATACTTTGCTGTTCTTCTATTGGATGGTATAACCTCAAACGGAGAATATCGATTATCGTTCTTAAAAGGAGCAGCGGGATTTACGATAATGGTGTGCTTCTCTGTGCACCTGGCTAAGGCAAGCTTGAAATAGAGCTTCGAATCTGCTCATCACATGGATTTTCGAAGCTGCCAAAGTCTCTCTTTCTCAAAGGCTCGTGTTCTATCTTCTATTCTGGAGCCTCAGAAGCTTTGGTGGTGAATGTTTAAGAGATGATGACTTCTATCTTCTACAACGGGGTTGTTCGATATCCTTATCTCGGTACTCGTATCATCATCCTCTTTAACTATATCATCTTCTCTATCATTGTAAATAGTTTAAAAAAAATACAAAAATATAAAATCAACAAAAACCCATAAAAAATCAGAAAATTTAAAAATAGCAAAAATATGTTTTTTTCAAGACATGTCTTCTGGTATCGATAACATCTGCGGTCTTAGAAATGTCATTCAATAATGGCACGGGACCATAGATGAAGTTCGAGCAGGAGGTGTAAATATTTCTTTTCAAAACATGTCTCTTAATATGGCTTGCAGTTACTTCAGACTGTAACCCGCGCTAAAACTATGGTTTGCTATTGTTTCAGATAGCAACCCATTCTTCAAGAAAGGAAAGTGCTGCGCTAAACCATTTTTCAAAAATTTCGTGCACTTATCCTAAAACAAAATGAGGAAAGTATGTCGAAGGACTGCTGTTCCTACTCAAATATTTTTCCTTCTAAAATTCTTCAGAAAAGTATTTGTTTTAACAAAATGATGGTAAATGAGTTGCTTTAAAATCAATCAGATTCAGAGTTTTCGTAAAAATTGAAAACTCAATCAATGACTTCAGCACTTTTAAACTTTTCAAAGAAAGAGTCATTGATTGAGGGGGAGAATGTTTTTCAAAATTACATCATCTAACGGGCTTTCTTAATCATCGTACGTGCTTATCTGAAAAAATATAATTGCCTATGTTGAAGGACTAGGTTTCTAGGATGTGATTGTTAGGATTAGATGATTATAGATTGATGAACACATTATTCCCATACCTTTTATGATCTGATTGATATGTTGAATTGACTTTTATTAGTCGATTGCTGTTTGGGTGATGTCGACCACCATATATCTGTATGTGTGTTCACTAACGTATGCAGGTATATTGGTATATAAGAATGTTCCCGATCCAGATCCCACAATTGAATATGATTGGATGCCGAAAGGAAATGGTAACTATATCTTGGGTTGACAAATGAAGAAATGGAGCTTAATTGGACTTCTATGAAGAGTTGGCATGGAAAAAATGCAACGTAAGAGGTCTCACTGCATCAGCAGATGGTTTTCTTCATCAGCAAATGAAGAAACGGAGCTTAATTTGACCTCAGTTGGCATTAAAATGCAACGTATGAAGTCTCACTGCATCAGCAGACGGTTTTTCTTCCAAGCCCTACAACAACAACATAAGCTTCTGAACCACCTAACGTATCTTTGTGCACGATAAATAGTGAATTATACCATTTTTCAAAATATTTGATAAAATTGTTTTGAAAATGGAAAAATATTGTTTTGAAAATAAATTGGACTAAATTTTGAAAATCACTGGACTTTATTTTATCAAAACCTAAGTCACTCAATCATCGACTACGGTCATCGATTGACGGGGAGAGTAATTTAAAATAAAGTATTTTCAAACGATATTTCTTCATAAAAGTCCTTTTGTACGTATTAATGTGGTGATCTAAAGATTTAATGTTATGTCATGGTATGATTTTTCTTTAGAATCAAGATCTTTCAAAATGAAATTTTTTCTGTTCTTGTTTGATTGTGAAATTATTTTATTTTCCTTAAAGATCTCTTAAAACAATTGTTGGATCGATGTATTCTAACCAAACTAACTTAAATAGCTTGTTAAGGGTTTAATAACCTCGAATAAATCCTTAGTTATTAACAATGAAACACTGAGTAATCTTTATCAAGTATGCGGAATTTACATAACAAAGCTAAGAAGAATATAACTTTTAACGTTCAACGATTATGTTAATAACTCTAATTCTGCTTGTTATGCAAACTTCTTTAACAACTCTAATAATGTCGAACTCTCTAAAACTCTAATAATATGCGCATATCTAATGCCAATCTAGGGGTCCTTTTATAGGCTCAAGGATAACCCTAGTCGGTTTTCAATTTGTATCCTTGTACGACAAGTAATCTAATAAAGAATATTCTAGAATTACAAAGCTTTCCATAAACGAATATAACAGTTCTTTTAGCCTTGCAGTACTTTGACTTCAACAGCAGTACTTTGACTTCTTCTTTAGTAGTACTTTGACTTTTCCAGTACTTTGTCATTCTTCGGCACTTTCATATCCCAACAATCCTCCCCTAACTTGAATTCTACTTGCTTGTCTTCAAGTTCCTTTGTAATAATTATCTTTATGACTCCATCTTGAAGGAAAGATTGTGTTTTTGTCTTTAGATTGTATCTTTGTAGACTCTGTGCTTATATCATCATTTATCAAAGCATTCTTTAGAATTTATTCTTTACAGCACCCTTGATTAGTAATTTCTTTTCAGCAACATTCAGCTAACTCCATCTTTTCAGCAACATAAGACAATTTGTACATTAATTCAGTTAAGTTCCAGTCTATTCTCATCACTTCCAGGTGTGTAAACTCCTGTAAGAGGTGAATTATTGAAAATTTAATGGATTTGAGTTCTCTTTACCAAAACCATTAACTCTGGAGTAGCCAAATGTTTTTATGTGTAAGATCATGGTACACTGATAACCATATGATTTTTAGCAAATCATCAGCTATCAACAGATTTGATTTGTCTTTACCAAAAGTTGTACCCTTTTGGAATAGCTAGTTCTTTCATCATGGTGAACTAATTACCATATAATGGTTTTTCCACAGCCTTTACCACAAGCCATTTTCTTGTGGGCTAGCCAACTCTTCATATTACTGATATGGTGAGTTGATTACCATACAACTTATTAGCAAGTTGTCAACTATAAAACGGATTTGAGATATCTTTACCAAAGCCGTTTGCTCATGGATTAGCCAATCCTTTTGTAACCATGGTGGATTGATAACCTATTGGTGTTACCATCTCAAAAACCATTTAGTTCTGTTAACCTTTGTTTCAAAAAATTTCTAACACTTAACAAAAGTTTTTTCTTTTCAAAATCAGTAACTAGTTTAAAAATTCAAGCAGTACTTTGATTAAAGTACTGTTTGATCAGCAGTACTTTGAATAAAGTACTGTTATATCAAAAATTTAATCAATTAAGATTCATACGAGTTATTCATCATCATCAGCAATTGTAGTCCATTTGATAAACAGTTTGATGACCAATCGTGCAATTTCATTATCTTCTTCAACTTCCATTCCATGCTCCAGCATCCTCCTCATGAGATCTGATGTAAGAGGATATCTTCTATCAACTAACATGTGAATCATTGTCCCATCTTCTAGCTCTAGAACATGTACTCCAGATTCTTCAAAGAATCTCCAGCAAGTAATCTCCCAATCTTCTTGGTTTTTCCAGATCTCAGCAGTACTTGTTTCTTCAGTTTCTCAAACAGTTATGAGATCTCCAAGTAAGACTAAACCAAATCCTTCTAATTGATTGTGTTCAAAATATTCTTTCACCACATGATATAAATGAAATAAATCCACTCTATCAATTATATGCAATAAATCCCATAGCATATTGAACACCTTGAAACTTTCATCTTCTTTGTGAGACATCAGATAATTTCCTTCTTTTGACTCTACAACTTCAAAAGTAGTTATTAGAGATTTGTTCATCTTCAATTCAGCATCATCTTTAGAATACTCAAAATCTATTACTCTTAAGTAATTCCTTAGCTCATCATTAGTATCAGACCTTAACTCAACTTTCTTTGATGACTGTTGATCTTTAACTCCAGTTATTCTTTTTCTTTTTAAGCTTCCTTTTCTTTCTTCTTCTTTATAAGCATCATCATCTTTAAAATCTTTAATATTATCAACTTGTTTCTGATAATCTTCTCTGACAGCATCATACAACTCTTTCATCTCAACATACTTCAACTTATTCAATCCAATATATCCTCTTCCTTTCAGATAAGCCATCATTGCATTCCTTTCCTTAGCAAGATTTGGTCTTCTTGGTAGAGAAGAAATAGGAATAGGTGACTCTAATATTTCATCAGCTTCAGCATTCAATTCCTCTTGAAATTTCTTAGCTTCTCTATTCTGAGCTTCTTCAATTTCCTTAGCTTCTCTATCTTTAGCATTCAATTCAGCTTGAAACTTTCTAGCTGCTTCCTCATTCATAGCAACCTGAGCAGCCCTTATCTGTGCTAAAGTAGGTTTCTTTTTCTTCTTTGTTTCTACCAATATACCTTTTCCTTTATCTTTTGGATCAATAACAGGTTGAGAAGCTCTTGGTTGTTCTTCTGTAACTCCTGGAATGCTAACACCCCTTGGCCTTGATAAATCATGCAAAATCTCAGCAATGGTTTCATCATCACTTGCAGTATGTATAGGTTTGGGTGTATCAGCTTCCTTTTCTGGTATGACAGTTGAAGGACCAGCTTCCTCTTCAGTTAAAACAGTTGAAGGACCAGCTTCTTCTTCAAAATCTATCAACCTTGGCGAAATTAACCCTTGTCGTAAGTTCCATGAAGCAGTACTTTGATCAGCAGTACCTTGATCATCGGTACTTTGAACTTGAACATCAATAACTTGCTCCTCAGTACTTTGAACTTTGATTTCTTCCTCGTACTTTCAATAACTGTTCTTCAGTATCTTGAGTTTGAATATTTGTACCTTGAGGTTCAGCTTCAGATTCTTCATTCAAATTCTTATCGTCCAAATTCCTCCCCAATTGGAATGAAGATGATTGTTGTTGAACCTTCTTGCTTTTGGTTTTCTTCGAAATTGCCTAACAGGCTTGCCTTGCTTTCTTTGAGACTTGACCCATAGACGATGATGTTGAACCAAAGGCCTGACAAAATGCTTGAGTCTTCTAAACTTGAACTTCAACTTCTTAATCTGTTTAGCTTGAGCCTCAGTTGTTTTCTTCAAGCTGACTAACTCCCTTGTCAGAACATAATTATCCAATATCAAACCTTCAGGGGGTATAGTAGCTGGATCATCTCCTTTAATTGGTGAATGTTCTTACGGTTGAGAATCGAAGCAGATATTTGTGGAGATGGTGAAGGTGAAACTGCAACATCTTCTTGAACTTCAGTACTTTGCGAAGCAGTACCTTGTGATGCAGTACCTTCTGATGCAGTACCTTGGGTAGAGGCATTACCTTCTCTGTCATCATCCTCTGCGGCATCAGCTCGACAGCTTGAACAACCTCCATCATAGAAGTAGTTAATGGAGTGTCCCTTCCAGTGAATAAATCACTCTTCCTAGCCATGAAAGTGAAAATCTTGGCTTGTTGTACCACAACAGGTAAAAGATTTGTAGGCTTTGGTACATCTGAAAGTTGTTTATTTAGGAATACTTGAATAAACCTTGGATACATCAACCATTTTGAACCATGAGAGATGTGGGAAAGCATTCCATCTAGGATTAGCCTTGAAAAGTTGAAAATACGATCTGTAGCCAAACCCACTATAGCAGATGCTATGTTAGACCCCAATTGCTCCCATGAGGTACTTTTAGCACTAATACAATTAAGCAATACGTGTACTAAAAACTTCCAATGAGGACAAGATAAGGGTTTCCTGAATGTTTGTTCAGTTATGGACCCTTCATAACCAATGTCCATAAACGTATCCCAAATCAGTTGCTTATCAAAATGAATAGCCCCTTCGTCATTATCAAACACTAAATCTTCACGAATTGAGGCTTCAGTAACCTTTACAGTTCTCCCAGCAACTGTAGCTTGAATATACGAATCATCATTCTCCATATGAACCCTAGCAGTCGCCCAAAATTGTTGAATCCAGGGCTCAATAATATCCGGTTCCACTAAAAGCGCATAACTAATCGGTGACCCAGTGGGAAAATCAATGATATCTTGAAAGATCTCATTGGCTTCGATCTTGTCCAAATTCGCCACCATGTTATGTTTAGAAACGGTATTACGATTTGCCATTGATGATAAGTGTACACAGAAAGTGATATGACGAATAATATGGGTGATAGAGATAGAAATATGGAAAAGATTATAAGGTAGTAATATGAGAGGAAATTGAAGAGCGTTATTTATAGGTGAGATTTAAAAAGTCACAGCCATTAATAACAAAGTTACCGTTAGTAGTAGTTATCCCTCAATATTACCGTTGGACGATTACTTCGATAAGACAAGCAGTACTTTCCACGTGCGTACTTTCCAAGCAGTACTTTCATAAAATCAAAAGCGATTACTTTTCCATTCTCCTCTTTACAATAGCAAATACAGAAAATAAACATGAATATCCTCCCCTCAAACAATGCATAGGACTATACTTACACATAATTTTCCTCCCCTTAAATGTAGCTCAGAATTAATCATGCCAATACTCATCACCAAGTGAGTAAATCTTGAAACATCAAATCCTTTGGTGAGTAAATCAGCTACATTATCATCCGTATGCACCTTGACAACATTAATGAGCCTATGCTCATAACAATCTCTGATGAAGTGGTGCCTAATCTGAATATGTTTGGTCTTGGAATGATAAACTGGATTCTTCACAATGCAAATGGTACTCTCATTATCAATATTGATAGGAGTATTCTTGAAATTGAACCCATAATCCAAGAGTTGATTATGCATCCACAAAACTTGTCCACAACAGCTTGCAGTAGCCACATATTCTTCTTGATGATGTTGCTGCAATTGTTTGCTTCTTACACTGCCATGAAACTAATCTTCTTCCAAGATATTGGCATCCACCTGTGGTTGATCTTCTGTCATAGTTTTCACCTGCATAATCACTATCTGAAAAAGCTTCCAAGTGAAAAGGTGAATCCTTTGGATACCACAACCCTAACTTAGGTTGTTGTTTCAAATAACTAAAAATTCTCTTCACTGCATTCATATGAGAGATCTTTGGTGAGACTTGATATCTTGCACATAAACACACAGCAAACATGATATCAGGCCTAGATGCAGTAAGATACATAAGACAGCCAATCATTGATCTGTATAACTTGACTTCAACTGGTTGTCCATCTTCATCCTTGCCCAATGAGTTGATAGACAGCCAATCATTGATCTGTATAGGTGTAGTAACAGGCTTCATTTCATCAAAATTGAACTTCTTAAGTATGTCAGCTACATACTTGTCTTGACTTATGAAAATTCCTTCCTTTGACTGCTTAACTTGAAGTCCCAAAAAGAAAGTTAACTCACCCATTGAACTCATTTGAAATTCATTCTACATCAGCTGCTCAAACTCCTTGACCATAGATTGTTTGGTAGCTCCAAAGATGATATCATCTACATACACTTGTACTAGCATGATATCCTTTTTATCTCTCTTGGTAAACAAAGTCTTATCTATAGCTCCTCTCCTATAACCATGTTGCAATAAAAAGGTAGAGAGCCATTCATACCAAGCTCTAGGTGGTTGATGTAAGCCATAAAGAGCTTTGACAACTTTGTAGACTTTGTTTGGATGTTTAGGATCTTCAAAACCAGGAGGTTGTTTGACATATACTTCCTCTGTAATCTTGCCATATAAAAAGGCACTCTTGACATCCATTTGATAAACCTGGAATCCCATATATGATGCAAAAGCAAGGAAAATTTGAATTGCTTCAATTCTTGCTACAGGAGCAAACACTTCATCATAATCAACTCCTTCTTCTTGTTTGTAGCCTTGTGCAACTAATCTTGCTTTGTTTTTGATAACATTCCCTCTTTCATCTCTCTTGACTCTGAACACCCATCTTGTACCAATGACCTTCTTACCATCAGGAAGATCACATAATACCCAAACTTCTTGAAGTCTGAATTGTAGCAATTCTTCTTGCATAGCTTCAACCCAACTCTATTTAGTCAATGCTTGAGCAATATTCTTGGGTTCCTCTTGAGAGATAAAGCAAGTAAACAGGCATATTTGATGGTCCTTATGATTCAGCCTGTTTTGTTTATAGACAAAGCTAAGTAAAGCATTATGAGGTTTAGTAAAACTCTTAGCTTTGTGTCTTGTCATCACTCTAGAAGTAGAAGGACCAATGATTTGATCAGTAGGATGATTCTTATGAATTTTTAAGTTTGGAGACTGTGGAACTCCATAAGTGTCATCCAAATTAGTGAAATCAGCATTTTCATTGGAATCTGAGAAAATACCTTCATCTTCAAACTCATCATTAGTATCTTCTAAGCCAGGCATGTTAGGATCATCCATATCATCCAAAGTTCGTGGGTGGCAATACTTTGGTCAAAAATCTGTCCAAAGTCTGTAAGAGTACTCTGTAGTTTTTTTCTTTTTCTTTGCTTCTTCATAAGCTCTTCTTTGGTCATCAGTATAAGAATGTGCTAAGACATCTTGAAGAAGCATCTGATTAAGTTCATCTTAAGTAGATTGATCCTCAGCAGACAATGAGGATTTTGGCTCATCAGTACTTTTCTCTGTCTCAACAGTTTTAGGTTCTTCATCATGAACAGCATCTGGGCTAATATGGACTCCATGAACAACATATTGTACCTCTTCTCCATTGTGTACAGGTTGATTCTCTTCTCTAACAGAAACATAATTCATTGAAGGAGTCAAAACTTCAAGATCAAACATCTAATCAGGACCTTTACCCTTTTGATTTTCTTGATCTTTTAAAAACTCAACATGAAGACAATCTTGAACTTTCTTGGTGACTCTGTTGTACACTCTAAATCCCTTGCTGTTGGTGCAATATCCCAATAAATAACCTTCTTCTGACTTGCCATCAAACTTACCCAAATGATCAATTGTATTAAGAATAGTAAGAGGGCATCCAAAAGGCTTCATAAAACGAATATTCCCATCAGCAACTCATAAGGTGTCTTCATCTGTGGTTTGGTGACTGATACTCTGTTAAGTACATAGCAAGCCGTACTTACAGCTTCAACCCAGAATTGAATAGGTAAGTTTGAGTCTGCAAGCATTGTTCTGGCTGCTTCAATCAAAGTCCTATTCTTTCTCTCTGCAACAACATTCTGCTGTGGTGTTGGCAATCTGAACTCCCTCTTGATTCCTTTGTTAGCACAAAATTCATCCATAAGCTTGTTCTCGAATTCAGTTCCATTGTCACATCTAATACCTCTAACTTTCACTCTCAGTTGGTTTTCAAGTGCTATAATAAGATCATGAATAGCATCAAAAGTATCATCCTTAAATTCCAAGAAAAATACCCAACTGAATCTACTGCAATCATCTGTCACTACTAAGCAGTACTTCTTCTTGTTCAAACTTGTAACAGAAACAGGACCAAATAGATCCATATGTAACAGCTTCAATGGTTCTCTAACAGTCCTTTCCTCAAGCTTCTTGCAAGAAGCTTTATGTTGTTTACCCTTCTTACATGCCAAACAGGAGTGATCATTCTTGTAAGTCTTTGAAGGTAAACCTCTAACTAAATTTCCTTTGACCAATTTGTTGATATTCTTGTAATTCACATGGCCCAATCTTCTATGCCACTGATGTGCTTCTTTAAGGGATGCCTTTGCTACTAAACATGTAGCTCTTTCAGAAGAGTGAAGACTCTTCATATCCAAACTGTACACATAATTGGTTCTTGGTACTTTGAGTATCACCAAGTTATCATCATCAAGTTTGAAATCAGGTGAAAGTATGAGACATTCTGTGTCAGTGAACAACACAGGATGCTTTTTGAAATCAACTTGAGCTCCTTCACATATCTAACATTCTCAAAATCTATGCTTCCTGTCTTGATGGTTCCTTTTCCACTAATTCTACCTCTACTAGCATCATTCCCAAATGCAACACTTCCTCCACAATATGGCCTAAAATCTGACAGAATCTCCTTGTCTTCTGTCATGCTTCCAGAGCAACCACTATCCACAATAAGATGATCTTTAAGCTCCTCTTCCGGGTTGCCCTGCACAAAGATAAAAAAGTTAGTGTCTTTTAGGAACCCAAGCCATTATTGACTTGTGTTCCCCTTGTGGAGTAACATACTCAAATTCCTTGAGTATGTAATCTTCACAATTTTTGTAGACAGAATCAAGCATTATCTTTTGTTTTAAAACTTGTGGTGGATTTTCAGCAAAACTTTCTTTTCAACAAAAACCTCCTTTTTATTTTCAACAAAATTATATTTATCAAAATTACTTGTTTCAGTACTTGTTGAAAGTCTTGTTTGTTCATCATCGGTACTTTCTTTCTTAACCCATTGAGTTTTAACTTCTGGTGAAGAGTCTCTAGATCTAACTACTTTCATGGAGTTGTAACGCCTTCTAGATTGATAGTAATTAGATCTCCTAGGGTTCCTATTCCAAGAGGTATTTGGTGTGAGCGGTACTTTGAGAAAGTACTGGTCTTGGCTTAGCAGTACCTTGGAAAGTATTTGAAGGTACTGGAGGTTTTGAAAAAGTTCTTCTCTGGTGAGGGTACCTATAGTCTGGTGAGAAGTTTCTATGGTTAACCCTATGTGAATGGTTCCAAGCTGGTCTAGTCGCCTTGGTTTTGGTTGGCAGTTCTGTTCTTTGGGAACTTACTTAAGTACTCTGAATGTAAGTCACAGTCCTTAATCAGATGGTTAGGACTAAAACAAACAAAACATAGTTTTTGATCTGTAATTCCAAAGTTTCTTCTTCTATGTGTATGACCAAACCTATCTTGTCTTCTAGGTGAATGATGAAAACTGTTTTGACCAAAATTATCCCAAAAAGGTTTAGCAGTATGTTGAAAAGGTTTTCTTAAAGGAACTGCCGAAGGTGTAGCAGTACTTTGAGGTGTAGCAGTACTTTGGGGTGAAAGTACTGCTTGGCTTTGAACATCATCTACCTTAGGTGTTTCAATAGTTTCTTTTGAGATTTCAGACCTAGATTGACCTTTAAGTTTCTTCCTAAACTCTAAGCTATCTACTCCAAAACAAGAAACATCAGGCCCAAGAGGTTGATGACTACCGTGGGATGAGGGATGCATGATAGGCATTATCTTTCTTAAACTCAGGAGGTGGTTCACTAACTGATTCCTCATTACTAGATGTTTCTACATAATTAATGAGTTCATTATCACTAGTGTTTATATCCTCAAAATCACATTCATCCTGATCACTAGGTGGGTTTTCTATGGTATTAAAATCCATACCAAAACCTAGGCCAGTTTTAATGTAAGCTCTTCTCTGTTTTTCAACATAAGTGACATGAGAAAGACCTGATTGTCCCCAAGCATTAAACTTTTCTAGCAATTCATCTCTCTCCTTAGTTAGTTTCTCAATTTCAGAGATCTTATAGTTTAACTTCCATTCACTTAGTTTTAACTGATAGTCCTGTTGTTCATACTTTTTACCTTAAGCCATTTCATTATTTTCATGTGTTATTATTTTGGCTTCCATAGATTCTAAGGTTATCTGATAACCTGCTACCTCAGACCTAGCTCTTATACAATTATCTCTTTCAGCCACATAACTATTCAGTACTTTTTGATAAAAGTCATGACAATTGGAACATACCTCAGAGATAGGGGTGAAGTTGGTGAAGTAGCCACCATTGCAAGTAGAACAGGATCATCTTCACTCTCCATGCTCCAATCAAATCTTCCTAGACCATCTCTGGATTCCAAAGCAGCATGTTCAGGTTCCTCATCAAAGGCTGTCCTCCAATCAAACTTTTCTACTGACTCCTCCATAGCTACCATACATAGGTTCTGGTTCATCATCAAACTCAGCACTCCAGGTCAACCTCGATAAACTCTCTTGAGCAACCAAAGCTTTTGTTTCAGTAATAGGAATTTCTTTAAGCTCTAGCTTTGGTTTCTCTGTCATCATGTTTGCTTGATATTTAGCAAATCTGCATTCCCTAGCAAAGTGTCTAGTCTTTTGACAGTTGAAGCAGTCAATTTTGGATTTGTCAAAAGTAATACCCTGTTTTGGTTTGAAGTCAATGCTTTTTCCTATTTTCTTCATATACTTCTTGATCCTTGCAGTGATCATAGCAACTTGCCACCTGATATCAATTTCTTCAAGAGCATCCTCTTCAATCTGTGAGAGATCTTCTTCATAAGTGGCAGGTAGAGAAGCTTGATGTGCAAAGAAAGAGCATACAACTTCATCTGAGTGGAGGGTATGTGTTGGTGTGGGTTGTTGAGCAAAGGTGGGGGTAGAATAGGAAAGCAGTACTTTGAGCCACGATACTTTGAGTAGGAGAAGCGGTACTTTTGGTGGAAGTCTTGCCCCTCTTTTAGATGACAAAAGGCAATCTTGTGAGATTTGGGCTGGTTTGGCCATTCATCTCATGCTCATACACCTTCAGATGATTGTAGAGATCTACAAAGTCCATAACATCCGAACCAGGTTGTCCTCGATCATTGTAGCTATCACATGCCATGTCGATTGCAAACTCCTTAAGAACTTAAGATTTGCATCTTCAACTGAAACCTCTGCTTTTTATAGCTCCAGCATACTTAGAAGGTTTTGGAATCTGTCATAAGCAGCATCAAGGCTTTCTCTTTCTCCAACTATGAATGTTTCAAATTCTTTGCTTCAACAGATTCGTGCATCTTCTTGGAAGCATCATTACCTCCAAACCTTGTTTTGAGAGCAGCCCGAGTTGCTTTGCATCTTTAGCATCATGGAACTTGAGTAGATGACCATCTAGAATGGCAGACAAGAGAATGTTGAGTGCCTTATCTTGATTCCTTAATGTAGCTGCTGGTAAGACTGCCTTAGGTGCTTTGGGTTGTCCAGGAATATCAATAGGTTCTGGAACGACTTCATTACCATTGACAATTACATTCCACAGTGCATGGTCTGTAATTGCAATATATTGCCTCATCTTCATGCTCCATAGGTCGTACTCTCCCTTCTTGATGATAGGTATCCTAAGTGAGGTGATTGATGGTGGTGGAACACACTTCATCGACATCTTTAGATTTTTGTTAACTAGGTTTTAGGGTTTCTTCTTAGTCAGAGTTTCCACACAAGCTCTGATACCACTTGTTGGATCGATGTACTCTAACCAAACTAACTTAAATAGCTTGTTAAGGGTTTAATAACCTCGAATAAATCCTTAGTTATTAACAATGAAACACTGAGTAATCTTTATCAAGTATGCGGAATTTACTTAACAAAGCTAAGAAGAATATAACTTTTAACTTTCAACGATTATATTAATAAATCTAATTCTGCTTGTTATGCAGACTTCTTTAACAACTTTAATAATGTCGAACTCTCTAAAACTCTAATAATATGCGCATATCTAATGCCAATCTAGGGGTCCTTTTATAGGCTCAAGGATAACCCTAGTCGGTTTACAATTTGTATCCTTGTACGACAAGTAATCTAATAAAGAATATTCTAGAATTACAAAGCTTTCCATAAACGAATATAACAGTTCTTTTAGCCTTGCAGTACTTTGACTTCAACAGCAGTACTTTGACCTCTTCTTTAGTAGTACTTTAACTTTTCCAATACTTTGTCATTCTTCAGCACTTTCATATCCCAACAACAATCATACCTGACACTAACAATCTTTAATGTCGAAAAACTGTTCCTTATCCATCATTTTTCAAAATTAAATCAAGCCATGTCTTTCCCCAAATTTTTCTAAAAGATTTAAATCAATTGGGATCACAAATCTTAAATGGTTTGATATTTTGATCGAGGGGGGAGATCGTGATTTAAATCTCAAATCTGTTTTAGTCCTTTAAAGGCACTCCTGCCTCCATGTGCCAAATGATTTCAATATATGATGAACATGATTGAGGAGGAGCAGATTATCCAAAACAAGATGAGTATTTAAACCAGGCCACATTTTCTCCCATGTTTTCTAAACCTGATTAAATCACTTGAGATCCAAAATCTCAAAGGGTTTGATATTTTTGATCGGGGGAGAATTTATGATTTAAGTATGAAATCTGATATAAGATGATCGTTTTGATTCAAAGTGCAAGTTCTCTCTAATATGTGCTAAACTCTTTCGTATATCGATGCACATATTTAGGGGGAGCAAATGGTTTCTTTATGGCTTTTGTGATCGTGAATGTACTTCAAATGACCTCTTGCCTCTATGTGATAAAATGATTTCAAATATCCAATGCACATATTGAGGGGGAGAATTTACCAAAGAAATTCAAATGGCTCTTTCTAAGGAAATTGTGATCAAGAAATTATTTCAAAGAAATTATTTCAAAGAACTCTTGCCTCCATGTGCCAAACAATTTCAATATCATATGCACATGTTGAGGGGGAGCATTTCTAAAATGATCAAAACAATTAAGGTACAAAATGCTTTAATTTTATATCACAAGTACCTTGATTGATTTTCCAAATGATTTTTCAATTGGTTTCGAGAAGGAATGAACAATACCAAAAGACCGACCAATTTACTTTATGCATGGTGTTATAAGGATGGTTAGGTTAGGTATTCGTTCCCCACGATCCCTTGAGCGGAGGGATCTACCCAGGGACAATCCACTAGATAGTGTAGAGTCCTTAGGTATGATGAAAAAAAAAGGAGAAAAATGAGAAATCGGAAGAGTGCGGACTGAGACAGAGCTAGTACTAGAATAAACCCAACAAGGTTCTAGTTATGAAGTCTCGGTAACTGAAGGGGTTGAAGAATGAAAAAGAAATAAATGTGAAAAGGGTGAAAAGAAATAGCCCTCTAATAATTCAACCTTAGAGGCGAAACCGGGTTCAATACATATGCTTCTGGTGTTTACTAAGGTAACACTGGTATTGAAGACAAGACGTCATGGACCCAGTGACGTACTGCACCAAACTTCCCAAGCTACTCAAGTTCCTCTTAAAAGGGCTTGTTTCATTCTCGCGGGGAACTGACATTATCTATCGACTTTCTATTAGAGATTGTTGATATTGAAGAAGGAGACCCTCTCCCTAGTCTCTGGCATAGGAACCAAATGTGCACAATTGAGTCTAGAGCCAAGAGATCGTCCACAATATCTCATTAGGACACTAAATTAATGAAGACTTGCTGTTTCACACAATGTGGAAAGTAAGAATATATTAAGAGTCCTACGCATTATCCTTGTGGAATTGCCAGAACATCCGAGTGATATGTAAAGTATTCACGATGAAGATGGAAATCCTTCTAGAGACAACATCAAACAAGCTCTTGGTGGGTGACATGTGAGATCTTTTCTAAAGATAAAGCTTGTGACAACTGGATAGAAACGATGGGGCGACTCACTCGTGAATCAACCTTGGTCCAGGAAATGAATTGACGGATACTTTTGGAAAAACCGTTCGATGTGCAAATCTTCTTTTCTCTAGCACATCGAATGTGTATTCATTTTCAAATTCAAAAAGTATCTCTGATTGAAAAAATACTTTTGGAAAAACCGTTCGATGTGTGAATCTCTTCTTTTCTCTAGCACATCGAATGTGTATTCTTTTTCAAATACAAAAAGTATTTTTGATTGAAATTTGATCTTTCTCATAAAACCTTCGTCGTGTTGCAAAACTCTTTCTTCTAAGCAATACGCGATTGTTTTCAAATCAATTTTTCATCAATCAGTGAATCTCAATTCGCTGGTTCGCTCACTCCGTGTTGTCTTCTTTGAGACGTTCCGGTTTGAGAACGGCTAGAACAGCTGCGAAACCCTGTCAAGGAGATTCTTCAAAATTATACCTGATCACAGGCAATACTTGTACTGATCAACGGGGAACCGTGGGCCGTGTACCTCAATTCAACGAAAGTAATCAAAGACACTTTTGTGTGTTTTATGCTATTTGTTGTTTGCGGTACATTTGGACGGTTGCGTGATCGAATTGAGAGTCAATCCAAAGCCGCATGCTCACAGCATCCACACTTAATTGAAGAAATCATTACTTGTGCATATCTAGGCACGGCTCGATATTTTTATACTATGTTTCTACTCTGGCTGCTGCAAATATCATGAGCCAGTAAAGCTTCCGCTACTCTGATGAAAGATGTCATGATCCAAAAGTGTGAGCATGTCGGTCCGAAAGTCACAACGTCACATGATGGCAACACAACAATGGGTGAGCCAGAGATTTACTGTGGCTGATGATCTCAATGAAAGCTTGAAGATCATCAAAGATGTGGATCAGTTCAAAGACCTCCACTCAAAGTACAAAACTATGCGGACTTTAAAGAATCCCTACACAAGCACAAAGAATGCGGAATTTGAAGAATTGAAGTCTACGAGCTTGGAACTAAAGACAAAGATAGAATGCTAGGATGCAAAATGTATTTCATGGGGTGACCTCCCTTAGGGGGAGATTGTTAGGAATTGGAAATTCCATATTAAAGTGTCGGTCACCCCAATTATGGTCTAGCATATTTTAGCTTGTAGACTTGTAGTTATTTACGTTATTTAGTAGTTAATTAGTTAGTTTGTAGCATAGTTTAGCGTAGTGTAACACCGTGGAGGAAGGACGGGTCTTTACCCACTGTATGCCTGATCCACAGTCCGATAGGAGGACGTATTCATTGTAACTATAAATACCCCTTCCATCCATGGAAGGGGTGGTGCTTTTCTCATAATCTAACCTTACATTTGTTAAGCAAGTCTCTACCAAGAAAACACCCTCTCATCTCTTTCTCTCTCAAATGGCTAACATGTATTTCCATCATCCAAGACCACCCGAATCATCAACACAATAAATATAGGATCCTAACAGATGAAGAAGTTGAATTTCCCAACCTTGTGTCTTATGTCTTGTACTAACCACGTGACTATGAACTCATACCTGATAATATATGAGTAGACTTCGATCTCTTGATAAAATCCTCATCTTCAATGAGACACTGAGCACTACAACGTAACTCCTTTAAGTGATAGCAAAATCTACTTGCTAGATTTACCAAGTCTTAGCAACAACTTGAACGTACGAACAAGTTATCTCCAAAATGTTACACCCACTTTGAGATATAATAAGAACACGCACCTGTGAAACTCAACTACAACATCAAATAAATGATATTCAACTTTCTTCGTAATCACATCTTCAAATAGTCAATGAAAAATATCTAAGTGAAATAACATCATCCTCTCTTATGTAACTGTTGCCTCACTTCGGCGATTCTACCGTATTCCTCATCTGTCTCGTTGCCTCACTTCAGCGATTCTACGAATACCAAGGATACACTTGTCACATAATTGATTAAAAAGCTATTGCACCAAATACAATTCATAAATAGTCATCATCGTTGGAGATAAAAACATGTGTTTCGTCAAGCCGAAAACATGATAATTAGTGGGGTTCATCATTGAATAAAAATTCAACTCACCAAGACTAGTAATCAATACAAGAATTAACTTCGTACGACCAGAATTAACATACCACGCTGCCAGAATTAACTCCCAATTACCAGTATTAACCACAAGTATTAACCGTGAAGGCAGAATAAACGACGAACAGTACCAGACTTAACTCAAAACCACTTAGTACTGGTACCAGAATTAAAAAACACCAGTATCCTCTCGTACAGTACATAAGGATGCAAATCATAAAAATATTACTGACCCATTCTAGTGAGACCAGTATTAATTACATAGCCATGCGTACAAACCATCTGACATCCATGTGATCGTAGGTCCCATGAGATCATGTAATTTAAAACTCTTAACATAACTCGTAGATCTCATGAAATTATGCCCACGTGACCATTAACCTTGTCCCATTAAGTTATGAGAAAATTCTCAAAAGGGGACAAAAATTTAGGTAGTGGTCACCATATGGTACAAAAAATACAACTCTTCCTAAAATGGTCATGTGCGAATGTGAGATTCCATTAATATGTTGACACGTGTCCAGACAACAAGTACACTTTCAGTCATTTGCAAGTACAATCACTATCAAAGCCTTGTTTGACTTTTATAAACAAATGTGTGAACGGTGGATGTGCGAATGTGCGAATAAAATCAACTTTATTGGGAAGGAACAACTTTTAGGGAATAAAATCCTTTAAAATATACTTTATTGAAAATAAAATCTTACTTTTCAAACCACTAATTTTTTAATCTTTTTAATCAAAATACACCAAACACACCTATCAAATCTTTTGGTTATATACATGGCTCCTACTCAATCTGACATTCTTTGCATATTTGCAAGGGTGTAATTGTATATCTATATTTGTATGCGTGCATGTGTAAGTGGTTTTGTATTGTTTCTTAAAGGAGCAAATTCTCAAAAGGGGACAAAAAGTTGGGTAGTGGTCACCATATGGTACAAAAAATACAACTCTTCCTAAAATGGTCATGTGCGAATGTGAGATTCCATTAATATGTTGACACGTGTCCAGACAACAAGTACACTTTCAGTCATTTGCAAGTACAATCACTATCAAAGCCTTGTTTGACTTTTATAAACAAATGTGTGAACGGTGGATGTGCGAATGTGCGAATAAAATCAACTTTATTGGGAAGGAACAACTTTTAGGGAATAAAATCCTTTAGAATCTACTTTATTGAAAATAAAATCTTACTTTTCAAACCACTAATTTTTTAATCTTTTTAATCAAAATACACCAAACACACCTATCAAATCTTTTGGTTATATACATGGCTCCTACTCAATCTGACATTCTTTGCATAATTGCAAGTGTGTAATTGTATATCTATATTTGTATGCGTTCATGTGTAAGTGATTTAGTATTGTTTCTTAAAGTTATTATACTCCCTATTGTTTTTGGCATAATGAGTACAAACTATTTTTAAACTAATTTGTCTATTGAAAAATAATCAGCTTATACAACAACTAAAAATTATACTTACATGTTGAGCATATACAGTTTTATGCTAACACTCACACAACTTGGTATTTAGAAACACAATAATATTTGATAGGTGTGTTTTTGTTTTGATCGGTATTAATATTTGATAGGTGTGTTTGGTGTGTTTTGATTAAAAAATTAGTTGTTTGAAAAGTAAGATTTTATTCCGAATAAAGTAGATTCATAAAGATTTCATTCCCCAAAAGTTGTTCCTTCCTAATAAAGTTGATTTTATTCGCACATCCACCGTCGCACATTTGTTTATAAAAGTCAAACAAGGCTTTGATAGTATTGTACATGCAAATGATTGAAAGTGTACTTGTTGTCTGGACACGTGTCAACATATTAATGGAATCGCACATTCGCACATGACCATTTTGGGAAGAGTTGTATTTTGTGTACCATATGGTGACCACTACCCAACTTTTTGTCCCTTTTTGGAATTAGCTCTTAAATTATAATCGTCCCATGTATGTTGCAATAGAAAGAATCATGTGAATGAGACAAACATGTGAATAATATTCACATAACTTAACGAATTATCATTCACAATCTAACATTGATTCAGAATCATAAATTTGACCAATCAATTCATGAATCTTTTAAATTCATATGCCAATCAGATCATTATACGACAAACAGAAAACGACAAACTAATAGAAGTACCAATACCATGTGATCTTCAATTTCTCTATATCAAAACAAATCTGACAGCTAATCAATGAAGTAGCAGCAGATTTAACTCGTGGGTCCCAACTATATTTCACAACCAGTATTAATGCAATACACGACCACCAAACTTAACACTTTTGACAAATTCATTCACTTACCAGAACACAACTCGTAGGTCCCATCAAACTTATGCCCATGTGATCACTTCACAAATTACAACAAAATATATATAGCAATAATGGGGACCATCATTCTCGTGTAGGGGAACAAAACCATAATTAATTTATCGAACATCATCTCCATTCGTGTACTCAATCCTTCTTCAAAACTTTTTCTCACCAATAAAAACCTTGTAGATCCTAGATATCAAGAGCCACCCGCTCTGATACCACTTGTAGATTCAAAAGTTTCTGGATCTAAGTAGCCTTGAATGACTAATAGCAAACTTGAATAAATTCAATTTACTATATAAAGAACTCTTTGCAATTGCTTAATGTGTTAATGCGGAATCTTAACACACAAGTATGAAGAACACAAGAATTACTAACTTTGTATTTTCTATTAACTTGCTCAAAGGCTAGTGTATACAACTCGTACATTAACCTAACACCTTAGGAATCGTTTTATACACCAAAGAAACCCTAATTGTCTAACAAACTTGTAGAAGGGTAAAGATATCTTCTCCTAAGATATCTCTACACGTTCATATCTATTCCTAATATAACTCTAACAACTATTCTGTTTTGGACATAAATAGACTTAACCAACGACACTCTACCCTGCCAGACTTAACATCTTTAGTACTGGCAGACTTAACTAGAACAGACTTAAGTCTGACCTACCAGACTTAACTATTAATACTACCAGACTTAACTACTAAACAAGACTTTAACATTACAAAATATAATTCCCAACACATAAAAAAGATTTGCATATTTTCTCACCCCAAAGTTTATAAAGCAATTTATCAAGTAAAAAATGAGGCTATAAACTCACCTTAGCAATTAGTAGTCTGAAGGTGGAAATCAATGTGTGTTGTGGAACCGCACCGACACGCGACCTAAGTAAGTAGGGCAAAATTTAGTTCATTATTTTAGTTAAGGATTAGTAAGGTGTTCTTACTTAAAAATGGTTAAATGATTGCTTGGTATTAATATTAAAACCGAAATTTATTTTCAACATATTCATAAGGATTTACTATTTGAAAGTATAAGAAATCCGAATGTATCGAAACTGAACGAGTCTTCAATAACGAAAAGTTATCGAAGAATATGGCATATACCATAAATTTGGCTTTTATTAGTTTACTAATAGGAATATGCACGTACATATAATTGTCCATGTTAACACATATTTATATTGTCAAAATCAAATTAAGTTGTTTTATCGTATAATGCTTCCATTTGGAATAATCATATAGTTAGTTAATATATATGTCGAAATTAGGTATGATACTCGTGTAAACCTTTACATGTTGTGCTGTTAAATAAGATGACTAAATTAATATATGTGTTAGAAAATATGTGCAATCGAAAAGTATCCGATTAGACCTATATGAAAGTTTAGGTAATAAAATTCTTATTTTCACAATTTTTTTGATTCACAACTTGTAATAACACAATTTTTCGTGATGTAAACGAGTTGACGATGAAAAAACCAAATGGGTAAGACGTTACTTTGACAAAGAAGGATATGGGTACAAAAATGTTCTAAGAATCTTATAATTTGCTTGCCGGAATCATTTACGTCTTTCTTCTATTATGACGATGTGCGCGGATAAAACTATCGACTAAGTGTATGCATATTTAGCTTCGAATGGGTTGTGGCCCAGAGGGGGAATAGTGGGCTGGCAATGGGCTTCGACCCATTAGTCGACCATCTACCCTTTTATATCAATCATGGGCTGCGGCCCATATAGTATGCCCAATGAAGTATTTTGGTTCTACAATTTCTGAAAGTGACATGTTTGAGACGTAGAGAAAATTTCAAGCAAAGTGTCATTGACTCGGAATTGAAACCGAGCGTGACACCGTCTCATGTGATCGAAACTACCTCGACTACCCAATCGATCAACACGCCACAAGTGTTACCCAAGCCCGACACGTTAATCGTTTACCCATGACATGACCACAAGATGCTTCTAAATACATATTGGATTGAATAGAGTCGGATGAAATTTTATATTAATGCCTTGCTTATTTCGACTAAGCATGCAGTTTCAAGTTATCAATATGAGACACAACTAGGCCTACATTCCAACCAATATACCAAGACTCATAATCACGAATGTAGTAAAGCCATTGGTGTCAATTGAGTATAACTCGACCTGACTTTGACTCGACACTCTTATACACCCTTACGGCTGGAGCCGGCTGTTGGGTCAATCACACTTAGCAAAAATAACACCCTCGATGAGGGTCTATTTTTCGGTCGACTGCCACGACAAGTCCAAAGGACACAGATGGGCTAGTTCGACAACCTAGGACTCATGTCTAAAATTTATACAAAAGAACAACAAAAACAAAGACTACCTCAAATCAAAATAATTATAACACCATTTAGACTAAAAGTTTAATGATTCAACAAGGATGAACTTTTATGTGTTCAAGCCTATAACCATCGACCAACAAAACAAAAATACTCAACAATGAATATGAAAAATTACCAACATCGATATATGATGACGTATAGTATGTATAACGGGCCCACTAGGCCCAATACACAATATACACATACTGGGCCCAGGCCCAATAACGATAAAATAACTACGAACTCTGGACCAACAGTAAGCCCAATGGCGAAATTGGCTATAGTCCATACCTAAAGACGCACGCAAGATACTTAGCAGGCTGAGCCATCAGCCGCTGAAGGTATCTTGTGCCCACATCCACAATTAACATGAAACCTTGTCTGAAAAGGGTCCGGCTCTGGTGGCTAACCACTATATGTGAGTAACTAGGAAACCCTAGCGGTAAGCTTCGCCTATAAAAGGGCTCTAATCCCCATACAAGGTACAACTTTCTCTCTCATAATTACACACACATACTCTTACTTTCTCTGACAAGGATGTGTACTTACTCTCACGCCCGAGTCTAATCGTGGGGTCCGTCCTCACGATAAGGCTAACGGTTTACTCTTCTTGTGCATGGAAACCAACCAAACTACTTGGATTAGTACAAGATCAGTCCATTAGTAGCTTGTTAGCCCAGTCCGGCAAGCTACACTCACACCCATTACAACCCGTCACACTTTTTGTACCAACAAGTTGGCGCCATCTGTGGGACCCAGTACACAATTGCGTTCCGAAACAAATGCTCACCAAAAGAGCTCGCTCTGATCCGAAACCCGCTCCGGTAATGCGGTGGGAACACGATGGCAAAAAAACATAAAGATCGGAAGGATCGACGGGCCCGCATCCAGTAGCGGCGTCAAAAATCTTGCGACAAGTACTACGACCAGATCATACCCATTATGACAGAGAAAGTTCGGAACGGGGAAGGGAGAATCAAGGCTAGAGAAGCGCTAAAAACTCGTTAGATTTACGAAGCATCACAACAACATGAATTTGGGAGGCGGATGCAAGGAAGGATCCGAGAAAGAAGATCAAATCGGCGGAGCACGAAAGCTTCGAGCCAAAGTAGCGGCCAGGTCCGGATCACCGTGAAAGCGGCTGAAAAGAGGAGGTGTTTAAAAGGTGCGCAAGAAGCGCGTTCCATAAGCTTGGGGATAGAGAAAAAGAATCTCCTTGTGCTCGGGAGCCAAAGGAGAGCCCGATCGTCGGATCGAAAAAAGAGGGCGGAGGCACCCACCACCACTCTTATTACGCAAAAGAACGAGAACCCTACTCAGG
>OU343218.1:52181458-52316046 GCA_910596185.1 Chrysanthemum makinoi
TCTGCAGATGCAGTGAGACCTCTTATGTTGCATTTATGCCAACTCTCCATGGAAGTCAAATTAAGCTCCGTTTCTTCATTTGTCAACCCAAGATATAGTTACCCTTTCCTTTCGGCATCCAATCATCTTCAATTGTGGATCCGGATCGGGAACATTCTTATATACCAATATACCTGCATACGTTAGTGAACACACATACAGATATATGGTGGTCGACAACATCCAAACAGCAATCGACTAATTAAAGTCAATCTAACATATCAATCAGATCATGTAAAGCATGGGAATAATGTGTTTATCAAACTCTAATCATCTAATCCTAACAATCTTATCCTAGGCACCTAGTCCTTCAACATAGGTTAACATCATTTTTAATTAAGCATGTAGGATGATTAAGAAAGTCCGTTAGATGATATAGATTTGAAAACATTATCCCCCTCAATCAATGACTCATTTTATGAAAAGATTAAAAGCACGAAAGTCATTGATTGAGTTTTCAATTTTTTTCTAAAACTCTGAATCTGATTGATTTTTCAAGCAACTTATTTTCCACCATTTTGTTAAAACAAATATTTTTTTTTCTGAAGAATTTTTAGAAAGAAAAATATTTGAGTAGGAACATCAGTCTTTTTGACGACATGCTTTCCTTGTTTTGTTTTAGGATAAGTGCACGAAATAATTAAAAATTGGTTTAGCGTAGCACTTTCCTTTCTTGAAGAGCGGGTTGCTATCTGAAATAATAACAAGCCATAGTTTTAAGCACGGGTTACAGTCTGAAGTAACTGTAAGCCATAGTTTGTGACATGTTTTGAAAAGAATATTTACACCTCCTGCTCGAACTTCATCTATGGTCCCGTGCCATTATTGAATGACATTTCTAAGACCGTAGATGTTATCGATACCAGAAAACATGTCTTGTGAAAACATATTTTTGGAATTTTTAAATTTTCTGATTTTTATGGGTTTTTGAAGGTTTTATATTTTTCTATTTTCTTTTGTTGGTTTTATATTTTTGTATTTTGTTTTTCGACAAATATTTACACAGATAGATTAGATGATATAGTTAAAGAAGATGATGATACGAGTACCGAGATAAGGATATCGAGCAGCCCCGTTGTAGAAGATAGAAGTCATCATCCCTAAAACTTTCACCACCAAAGCTTCCGAGGCTCTTGCATTGAAGAAAGAAATTGAACCATCTGAAAGTGAGACTTTGGCAGCTTCCCCCCAAACCGAAAATCCTTTAGATGAGCAGATTCGAAGCTCTCTTACAAGCTTCCATTAGCCAGGTGCACCAAGAAGCACACCATTATCATAAATCCCGCTGCTCCATTTAAGAACGATAATAGAGGTTCTCCGTTCGGGGTTATATCATCAATAAAAGAACAGCAACGTTTCATCCCACGCATAAATAACTCTTCTCAAATTCCTTTTCCACGAAGTCGACGCAATCCATTCCAAAAGGTGTCAAGAGAGCAATTCCCCTAAGTAGTTAAATTGATGCGGTCCGGTCTCTTTGTATAATGCTCAAGAACTCTTCCGAATACACATCATGAGGGTAATGAAGAACACCTCCCCTATGTTCACATCTTTCGTCCCTGATGAATGTGTATGAAGCTCAAGAATCCGAAGTACACCAATATCCAAGAACTTTCCCGAATACACATCACGAGGGTAATGAAGAACACCTCCTCTATGTTCACATCTTTCGTCCCTGTGAATGTGTATGAAGCTCAAGAACCTGAAGTACACACATTCCCACAGAAAGAATAATTGATAACACCTCCCTTATGTTATACATTTATCTCCCCTGAATATGTCATACTTGTGTACCTCATTTATCTTCAGAAACTTTCTCTAACATCACTTCCCCCACGTAGTTGGAATAATAACACTAGAAGCCACTAGATACACTGAGTTTCTCTGCGGTCATGACATTTGTCTTCCCGGGATAACTTCAATCACTTAGAAGTATTAAGTTCATCAAGTGTACTCGTTATGCTTTTATATGTATGTATCCTTCCCCCTTGCTGGTTTTGATACTTCAGAATCAGCAACTTAATATAAGCCCGTATACTAGAAATCTGTTGAGAAGAATAATTGAACTCTTGTGAGAATCAACTTGCTGAAGAATATGAGCAAGTCTAATTGGGGATTAAATTCGACATATCACTCTCCCCTAATTAGTGCTCTCCCCTAAACCGACAATCTGTTTGATAAATGCCCAGATTAAGAAGAAGTCTTTAGATAATCAAATGCAACTCGTCTTTAGTCTTCTAACATGTAGCAGAGAATGTAGAACCGACTGTAGACTCGACTTTCTTCAAGATTGTCCGAATGGGGAATAGAGTGTTAACATCTTCAACTCACACCAAAAAGCATCCCACCAAAAAGCATCCCAATTAACTTACATCTTGCAAATCCTTAACTAAAATCCCTCCCAATCAAACAAGAACAGAAAGATGTTCATCAAGGAAATCAGCAATCGGTCATACGAACACACAAGATGGTAATACCAAACTACCAATCACATCAAACAAGAACAGAGAGATTGTTCGGAATCATCATGTTGATGTATACGTGAAGCATTAACCGGAAGCACTTTGTCGATAAACTCATCAATCCGAGTGAAGATGTCAACCAACGGCTCTTAGAAGAACAACTCCATGTGAAGATGACCCGATAAGAAGAAGCTCGGTTCTTACATGAGTTTGGAGCCGTTTGACCATTTATTCTCATAAGTCAATCAACCACGCAGAATTATCACACTTCTTCTCCTCCTCAAGAATTGCATACGAAGATGTCATTCTTTAATAAACAAGTGAGCATCATCCAAATGTAGTCTATTCACACTTCTCCCCCGCAAAATTAGCACAGGATGTCGCCATCGTCATTATAGTTGAGCAAGTGGAATCAGAAAACAATCAACAGTAGCCCGGTTCACTTGATGAGCGCATGGAAAAAGTATGAAGCATGTTGATGAGAATGGTCATAATAAGAAGATTTCTCTTCTTCAGAAGATAAAGCGCACTGAAGCGTACACATTTCTTTTCTTTGAGAACGAGGCATGAACTGTTGTGTTCATACGTCATAAGAAGATTTCTCTCCTTTTGAAGATAAAGTGCACTAAGACGTACACATTTCTTTTCTTTAGAGTACGAGGCATGAACTGTTGTGTTCATACGTCATAAGAAGATTTATCTTCTTTCGAAGATAATGCACACTGAAACGTACACATTTCTTTTCATTAGAGTACGAGGCATGAACTGTTGTGTTCATACGTCATAATCTCTCTCTTTTCATCATCTCGTGGCAAAACATGTAACTGTGACCATTATCATTCAGTAGGCTCTTTGAAGTGACAACTGATGGAGATAACCCGATATGATGAATTTGACCATGAAGTAAACTAACCCGAACTCGTGACTTATACTTGCACATATGTAACAAAGAGCGGTGCCGATTTCCATTAGCATCTCTAAGTACTCTCTAAGTACTCTATACTCTTCATCCAACCAACCATCAAGTAATAGACGTACATCACCTCTTGAAAATCCACAATTGAATGTGACACTGAGCACTACAACGTAACTCCTTAAAGTGATAGTTATTTTGTGGTGATACGAGCCCAATTTCCCCTCGTGGTAAAAGAAAAAAAGACTCCCAAAAATAACTAGATTTCCAAGTCTTCGTTTTTGGAAAAAGCTCGAACAAGGATCATGAAGAATCTTCATCCAACCATCCCCGATACCTTCAGATACTAAGTACACTCGCCTGTGATATTTCACTTCAATCTCAAATAAATATCTTGAATTAACGCCGTTGTCACATCTTCTGATCTGCTCAAATCTAGCCTTCTTTGACATTTAAATGAACTTTGATAATGGTTTTCATCCCGACCATGGTTAAAAGCACATAAACCCGTAAAACCATGTAATAACCAAACTGCCATGAAGACAACCCAAACACACACCCAATTCGTGAAGTACACCTTTTTATCCCTTCTTTGAAGCAGAAACCGTAGCACCAGCATCAAGTAAGCTCCAGAATTACACTTTCTCTTCTCCAAGATGGTTCCATCATTACGGGATTTTACAACTCTATGGTTTAAACCGAGAAATAGTTTCTTTCGCAGGATTTTACAAAATCAAGACAAAACAGTAAACAATGTCAGTTTGAATGTGTAATGACAATTTTGGTTTCGGTGAATTTCTGTTTTAGGGGAATATGCAGCGGTTCATCAACAGTTCATTATCCAACATCAACCACATCATTAACCATCCAATCAACACTTTGGTAAACACATCATTCACGCATTATGTCGGCTATTGCAGTGACTACAAGAAGAAGTAAGTTCGATATACCAATCTTGAACATGATGAAAAATTCCCCAGATTTGTTACTTAAGCTTGTACTAATCCTTGTAAAAAAGAAACGGTGTACCCAATGTACAAAACCTCTTGACATATCCTCAAATGCGTGAGACACCGAAGTGATAGTTACGTTGTGGGTTAAGCGAGAAAGAATCACAAACGAAACTAAATAGCCAAGTCTTTATCACACACAATAAACGCCCAAACAAGTCATCTTCGCGGAAGGGTAGAAAGAAAGAAGATGAGAATAAGTGAACACTCCCGGAAAATCTCACTTCAAATCCAAGTAAGAAATACCATCCAAACAACTCCGTAGTCAACATTTACCAATAAACACTTCAAACCGTGACATGATATACAACGAGAAACTGTATATACCAAAGTATCAAATCCCATTACAAGACAACTCTCATCATCATACCAAGTCACATCAACAAATATCATATAGTCTAATTCATCAAATCTCATGACCAATTTACGACTTGCACGACATAAAACTCATCATCAAATCAAATTACAACTCGCATCCCCAGACCAAGAGAATAACACCCGGTCCAAAATAATAATCACTTACGGATTATTGAATATCGATTGAAATCCGTGATCCAAAAATTATAGCAAAAGTTATCACAAAGTACCAATATCTTAATAAAATCCGGATTACTAAGTGTAGGTCCACGTTCATTTGATTTCAGCCCAAGAAGAATAACGAGATCCGTTGGCCCATGATTGAAAGGGTTAAAACAAATGTTCGGCCCATGTCTCACATAATCGGTTACCTTAATCAAAACCGGTTACCCTAAAAATAGGGGATATAAGTACTCACCAAGTCTCACATAACCCTAATAATACAACTCAAACCCTAAAAATACTCTTGACTTATCAGTCTGCCTCTTTCATTTACCTTTTCCAAATCAGACGAATCAAGAGAGGTTCACAACACATAATCCGCTCCACAAAAAAACAATATTCTATCACAAGAAAAGTTGGGTTAATTGTTTTGTGTATAGCCTCAAAACGAAGGAGATCAGATCAACTTCATGACATGATATTCGAATAATATGGCCAGCTACAGGGATGGTTTGATAGTCATGAAACGTCATAGCCACATGGTTGGTAACGAGACAAGCTTCAATAACTCACAAATATGTTCAGGTTTGTTTTATAAATCTAAGTCCATAGTGTTATGATGAACGAATCAAGAGAAATAATTAACATCCTTGTTAATTGATTTATCTTAAGGATTCGGATATTCAAAAGGAGTGAAGCTCCTAAATAGATCTATGAGGTATATGTTCATATGTGAATGGATCTTTTGAGATCTTCGTGTTTATTGAACCTCACATAAAAAAGGAACATAATCTGAGATCGAGACATAAAAATTTTAATTCTTAACCTTGATAGTCCAAAATCCGAATATCACGAAAGGTTTTAAGCACAAGTTGTTTAACATCTTTTCATTTTTGATTCGAACACTAAAACAGAAGCACAAACTTCTCACTTTGATCAATGATGATTTTCATATTCGTGTTATAGACCTATGGTCTTGATGATACTTTAGAGAACCACGAAGTCTTGAAAAACTGAGATCCAGAAATAAATCTTTGAGTCACGAGTCTTGATCTTTGAGGATGAATGTCGAGGGGTCTTAGTTGAACCTGAGTTGAGAATTTGAAGTACTTAACCAACCCTTGATATAGTTTGAGATCATGATTGTTGAGATTGTATATGATTTAGATTGATGTTGTTTGAGTCGGATATGTTTTTGTTCTTGGCGTCACGATTATGTTATTATTAAACCATGGTATGATTTTGTGTGTTACAAACTGAGGTTCAAGATGTTTGTAAATGGTATTTGTTGAGGTCGTGGACAATGAGCAGTCATTATCATCTTCTATACCATTTCTTAATACAAGTCGCTATGCCTTCAAAACCATGTTTCACAACTGCTTCACTAGGTTTTTTTTTTTTTTTTTTTTTTCTTTACAAGTCGCTAGGTTTTTTCCCATTACAAGTCGCTGTCTCTTTTCAAAAACACACAAGTCGCTAGCCTTCAAAACTAACAAGTCGCCAACTTGTTAAGTAACAAGTTGCTAGCACAAATTGCAGACTTATAAATATAAGTCGCTACCTTTTGACTTAATTTGCTATTGACTTTCAAAAAAGTCAACGAACAACCAAGTTGCTACTGAAATAGATAGACAAGTCGCCATTGACTTTTTGACCATACACTGAATCTGGACATAAATGAGGACAAGTCTCTAGGAAGAACATTATAACACCAGCAGCAGACAAATAACCCAGTAAAACAGAAACAACATAAAAACAGTAAGGACCAGATCCACAGACCATCAAACGTAACATTAAAACTAAATCAAACCCCATCAAAAACCATGTTAAAAACTGTAAGGATGTTCAAAACAGTTTCAAACCAAACATAAAATCAAGACCACAAGAGTATACATAAAACAGTTTGGACCATAAAGCTTGACAAACAACAAATATGTATACATGAAAGCAAGATACTTTATTTTGGACCAAAAGATATGCAAACATCAAAGACAGTACCAAAAACAGTCAACACATGATTCGAAGACCACATTTCACCAAAACACAAAAACCTTGGCTCTGGTACCATTTGTAGGATCGATAATATTATTGTGTTGATGATTCGGGTGGTCTTGGATGATGGAAATACATGTTAGCCATATTTAGAGAGAAAAAGATAAAGAGGGTGTTCTTGCTAGAGACTTGGTTCACAAATTATGGAAGGTTAGATTATAAGAAGCTCCACCCCTTCCATGGATGGAAGGGGTATTTATAGTTACAAACATATCGTCCTCCTAACGGACTGTGGATCAGGCATACAATGGGTAAAGACCCGTCCTTCCTCCACGGTGTTGCACTAAACTAAACTACGCTACAAACTAACTAATAAACTGCTAAATAACGTAACTAATAACAAGTCTACGAGCTAACTTATGCTAGATAATATTTGGGGTGACCGACTCTTCACTTATGGAATTTCCAATTCCTAACAGTACTCAAACTGTACGATATGTCTATTGAACAAAAGATTCCCAATGAAGTACAACAGACAAAAGTTGTTGAGTCAAATACTGTGAATATGAGAAATAACAATGTTATCCCATATGAGCAGTATATGAAACACAACGAATGTCAAGTTGTACCTAGTAGTGCATCTTTTGTTCTAGATAATGATTATATGTTGCATGAGTACATTGCATTCATCCCTGATGACTCATTGACCTCTACACTTAACATATATAAGGAACAAGTTGTCATATATGAACAACGTGCAAAATTTGAATTGACTAAACATGAGTAGAAAATGGATAGTCAAATGCGTATACTGGTCACTGAACATAATTCAAGGGAAGAAAAGTTAAAAAATGAGTTGCAATCTTTACAAGTAAAACTTAATCAAACTGTTTAGCAAAAACAAGAAATACAAGATAATGTAACAATGCTTAAACAAAATTTCAAAGAAAAGGAAACAAAACTCCTGAATGATTTTTCCAAACTTAAAACATTAAAGAATAAAATTGAAAACAAGTTGTACGCACAAGACCAATCCATACAAACAGCTCACATGATGTTAAATCATAAGAAATTGGGTGATGAACATAGTGAGAAAACCATAGATGACCCAAATCCTGCTTACCTTAAGAATGCTAAAGCTAAAGTGGCCCAACTTGCCTTATATGATGGAAGTGAATTCATTAAGCCTGGTCAGATCAATGCTAGTGAACCACTATCAGAAGAGGATGAAGAGTTAGAAGAAATATCTTGAGATAAAATGGCTAAGAAAATGAATGATCCTGTGAGTGTGAAAAGTCAGGTCAATCACAAACCTCCCAATTATTCTAAGGAAAACTTCTTAGCTACTTTCAAGCCTCAAACTTAGTTGACCCCTTAACAAGTATTTTGGAAGTTAGACATGGAAAAGAAAAAGGCCAAAGAACTTGTAATAAAAAATCCTCCCCTAATGAGATTACCGGCTACAACGGTGTACCCATCGAATACCTCCATGCATTTAGTTCCCAGAAATCTTCCTACATAATGTAAAACGTTAAATCAACTATTTGCTAATATCGAGAACACATGTAAAAGAGAATTACACCATCAGCTATTACTGAAAGGGAGAGGGGGTTTGAGGAAACAAAAATGTGTTATCTTACTGAGGTTATGCCATTCTTTGAACTAGTCAAAGAACACTTTGAGAACACTCAAAAGGCCTTAGAAACTGAAGTTAAAGAAATGAAAGATGTGTTCAAAGACATGGAAACCATGGTAAAACAAAATGAAATTGAGCTTAAAACTAATAAGATTGAGAGGAAGAATATTCACATCACTAATGAAAAGTTGATTGCTAGATGTGTATTATACTGCTACTGATTCTACTTTAACTGCCTCTCAATTTCATGATTTGTCACTTGCATTTAAAGTTTTTCAGACTCGTGTCAATGAGCTTGAAGCCAAGATGTAACACCCCCACATTCGATATACGCAACGGAATTAAGGTTGGGGTATTACTTCATGGATCATAGTCATAATAATAGATAAATGGCTCAAAAAGAGACGTTTTAGATAAAACAGTTATCATTCATTTATTTAAATCAGAGTTTTACAAAATAAAGGTCCCAACGGAAATACTGAAATACATAGTTTTATTCTTGTGAATGATAACAAAATGGACGCCCTTTTTATAAGAAAGTCCATAGCCACTCCGTGCCAAGTCGTGCTCTAGTTTCCTGAGATAAAACATGCTAAAAAGTCAACACAAAGGTTGAGTGAATCCATAGTGTTTGTATAATAATCAGTTGAACACAAGATAAACAGTAGTAAAATCAGTAATATTTCAGTACAGTATATTGCCCTAAGTCTCATGACACGCAAACCTTAACACGAATGCATCATAATAATGAAGTAAGTTACAAACATCATAGTGATGATGTGAGCAACAATGCCCTCCGGTGGGAGTTTGCCATTCTCCTATTATTCTCAAATAACGTGCATTTGGTTACCTATCCGGCTAACACAAATGGGGCGTCAACTGCCAATAGATCTATTCTCGATATTCGCGTTCACTCGCAAGTGATTAATGGTTCATGATATGAGGGACTTTTAGTGGCAACAGTAGGTACTTAGGAAATATCAATCAGGATAACATACATAAAAATACTTGTGTTCGGGTTTGTAGCATGTATCTCCCCACGAGTTTGAAAAACATGTAAAAGTGGGATTATGAACTCACCTCGGTGTTACCGTAGTCTGGATGGAAAAAAAATTAAGTAATGTGAATAAACTGCTCCGATTCGTGACCTGAGTTAGTATGTCATGTTTTTAGCATTCAAATTCAAGTATATGCGATGATAATGCTTTATCGATGGTCGGGTGAACATGAAGTCTCTTCAAAAATTAGTAATACTAATCATACTTATTTTTATGGCTCGGTTGATTGTTTATAAGTTTTATCGAAACCCAAATTGTTAAATATGATATGTTTCCAAAATGTTATATTTTTACAACTTTGAATATTTACGGTTTTTACACTTGCACTTTCAAAAATAACACTTTATACCCTCAACTATGGGTTATTGACAAAATCAGCCCTTGTACAATTAACTTTGAAGAAATTACATTTCTAGCCCAAGAAAACTTTATCTTTCAAAAATTACAATTTTTATCCTTGTAGTTTTATAAGAAAAGCTTACTTGTTTTAGGCCAAAATCGACAAAAAATAAGGGTAAATATAAGCGAGGACTTAAGAGGTTTTTACTACGTTCTTGATCTCTTCAAGAGTTTGTCGGGTGGTCTTTCTAATGGTTCAAACTAGAAGTCTTAAGCTCTTACGGTTTGGTCCCAATGATTTCCCAAAGTAGGGGGTTAGGTGCCTTATTTAAAAGTGTTGGTTTTGGCGACAACAAGCCCAAATGAGGACAAATTTTACACGAGGCAAGCCAATATTTTTACGACGCAATTGATCCTTTAAACACTTTGCTGTAAGCTCTTCAAAATGGTATAGGTCTCACATTCTAGTTATCTTTGGTTAGAGAGAAACAAGCCTGTGAATATGGTCACTTGGCCACGTCGCGTTTTAAGGAAAATTCATTTTTGACCCATTAACTTTTACGGTGTAACCTAGGGACATAGTAATAGTTAATTAACTCATTTTAAGACATTCTCTAACATCCTATAACTCATAAGACTCAAATTTTGAAAAGTGCATGCAAGTGTTATTTATGAAAATCTTTACGAGTCACCTTCTTTTTGATTGATTATAAAAGAGACCATAAGAGTTTTTAAAGACGTTCTCGGGGATTTAAAATCCTTGCAGCGAGCTCTTTAAAATGGTGTAACTCTCATATTTTACAACTGTAACACCCCCAAAATATCGCAGCGAAAGATTGTGTCACTGGATGTTACTTATTATCACAAAGTATAAGTTATAGAAAACGACCTCTAAATGAGACGTTTTAAAAAGTTACCATTCGATTAATAAATTCAGAGATACAAACATGAGATCCATAGCATAATACATAAGTGTTTTAAAACATATCGAATGGTAATAATAAAAGCATAATTCTTCAAAATATGTCGAAAGACTTTATGCTCCATGCGACAGCTATCACCTTACAGACCTGAGATAAACATGCTAAAAAGTGTCAACACAATGGTTGGTGAGTTCATAGAGTTTGTTTAACATGTAAAGCTTTTAAAGAATGTTCACACAACAAAGGCATTGTAAATCCACTCAGTTCCATGTTCTGCCCATACAAAACTTGCAACCTGTGTGTTTACAACCCACTGCTAAAATATAGTACATTTTATAGTCAAGCACATATACAGTCATAATATTTCACATTATTGCACTTAGTGTTGCTCCGTCGATAAGGGAGACTTTCAAATTAGACTACTCCGTTTATATTGGGAGACTTTCGATCGAGAACTACTCCGTTTATGTTGGGAGACTTTCGAATTGGACGGCTCCGTTTATGTTGGGAGACTTTAGTGTTGCTCACAAGGAAACTTTCAAACTTAAGTATAACACAATCAAGTATAAAGCAATCAAGTATAATGCAATCAAGTATAAAAAGTATAGCGTAGCATAAAAGTATAAATGGTTTGAGTACTTGTATCTGTAAAAGCAAGTAGTTAAGCATGTATCTCCCCCAAAGAGTTAACAATTAAACGAGTAAAAGTGGGGCTAAGAACTCACTGTTGTGATCAGCAGTAGGATATGATGATATATAGTGTATCGAGAAGTCAAGAGCTCTAACGATAACCTATAAACATATTACGCATCTTAGGTTCTAAAATAACACATGTATTTAAAGTAACATGCTTTATACAGTTATTACATTAATTATGCTTGGGTACTTATCGTTTGTAAAGTAAAGCAGGTGTTCAGAGTTTAGTTTTGACACTTTTAAAACTATTCACAGTTTCAGATTTATAAGTTATTCGATAATCGAGTTTTATGCCGTTTTTATATAATATCGTACCATCGTTTTTTTTTAACGGAAAAAAATATCGTACCATTGTTTGGGCTATCATAATTCAGAGATCATGCAGTAAACGTTCGAGGAGCTAGGATACTTTAACTCGTAAATCCAACAACTCATCGATACGTTTACCCAAATGAATCCTCACATGAAATTCCGTACTAACATGGTACTTAGTATGTAAAATATATAATTTATACACATATATTTATGATATAAGAGTCAAATAGGAATATATAGTTTATGAAATGAGTTGGTTATGTTCCGATAATGGTTTTGGACAATTTTTATGTGTTACGTAAGTTATAAGGGTTATAAGTTTGTGAAAATGATCAAAAATGGTCATAATTCTTGTCTTGATCTATCCGTTATTTCTAAACCATAAAGAGTTATGATTCGATTCTTATGTCGTCGGAAAGGTTTTTAAATAAAATTTACAGATTTGTGGGTCCCATGGTCTCTAAAATTACTTAACTAAAGTGAAGTTACCCTAAATAAGTATGCTGTTGGTTACAGCAACTTTTAGTCTCACGGAAATGACCATAAGTTGGCCTATAAGGCTCCTTTTTATGCCCGGTTTTTGGCTACTTTTAAGTTAGGATGTTAGATACAACTTTTATGGGTTGATCAACAGTTGGTTATATGCAACTTTTATGAGTATTACGCGATTGAAATCTGTTACGCAGATTTTGACACTTGTTACCGTTTTGGCTCTAATTTATTCATACGAAAGAGTTATGGGGTGAGCCAAGCGGCAAAGTGACCACAGGACATAGCTCTACAATATTTTATTTTTACTTATGGTTTAAGGTCTACTGAGTTTACAAAATAAATACGTTTACAGCCCGCTGTCCAGAAACTGTTTTGCAATTTAGGCTCTTATGATGTTTCTAGCGTTTAAGTTAGATTTTCCAAGCATAATTACATATAATAAGTATACAAAACATGTTAAATATAATAAATACTAATATTTAAAGAAATCAAAGGTAAATATAGGATTTTGCTTATAATCCTTGTGATGAAGTTTAACAAGAACCAAGAACTAAGAACACTATCTTAAATCTTTACAACCAAAACCCTAGCTTCCAATCCTTCAATACAATTCTTGCAAACCTTTTCTAACCTTGATATAACCCTTGTGAAAACCTTATGAATTCAGCCCCTAAAACCTTGTGTAGTTCTTAATCCAACCATGGAATCACCAAATAAACTTAAGATCTAGGTGGAGAACACTTATGCTTTCGACTATGTAGTGTAACTTGAAGCTTCAAGATCAAACATGGATATGTTATGGCTTTGTGTTTAGGTGTTGGAATGAAGAAGAAATGAAAGAGATGTGTTTGTTAAAATAGCCAAATGAGGAGGTTACTTTCACTAGATATTTGCAAGGCTTCCTAAAGAAGTTAAGTTTATTTAGCTAGGTCATATTACACTTGTATCAATCTAAACTCATCAAGGCTTATCACAAGCTAACAAGGCTTGTACTTAGCACAAAATTTCGTTCATGGTATATCTTGGATGACTAGATATGAGTTTTGATAATATCTTGTCTTTACATAGTAAGTTTTGGTCCCGGTAATCGCTAACGGTAAGTATTTAAGTCACGAAACTTAAAACCGGGTCTCCTAAAAATATGAAACTTATAAATATGTTAAAAATTATCAATATAATCTATATTAGTGTATTAATTTAGTGATAATTATCGGGGTGCTTAATCGTCGTAAAAACCTAAAACCGTAGGCTTAAAATGCGTAAAATGCGTAAAACGCAAAACCGAAAAATGTAAAAATTTAAAAATTGTGAAAATGTCCCAAGATGTGAAAAACATATATTTATCTTGTTTTTAATGTTGTATGGACATATCGGGATACCTAAATGTAGTTTAAACCTTAAAGTAAATCTTAGACACAGTTTCGTGATATTTGCAAAAATGATCCGGCGAGTGTCAAACTCTCGGGTTATCATGAAAATAGGTTAACTGACAAGAATGTGAAATAAAAATTTCGGGAGTGAATAGTGAAAGTGAATAGTAAAAATGAATAGTAACCCGAAAATGCGAATTGTTACAGTACCTACCCCTTAAAAGAATTTCATCCCGGAATTTAATGTGTCTAGGTCTCTTATCCTAACGGAGGTGTGATTAAAGCTAGATTTTTGTACTTGAATAATATGGTAGGATAAGGTACGTACCCGTTACGCATTGCGGGCTGCCTTAGTACCCAAATAGTATGCTCGACCCCGAGGTGGACTAACATTGTCTCCACGGTTCGGGTTATTTTCTTCAAGCATTATGGCTAGAGTCGGGTTATCCTGCGCTTGTCTCTGTGCCCCATTCAACCTAGGACATGTATTTCGGAAGTGGTTTAGGCTGTTACACTCATAGCATGTCTTTTGGTTATTTCTCATGTTGGCTGTATTCACGGTGTTACCGCCTCTGGCTGATTTACAATGGTTTGAAAAATGGCCAATCTGTTTGCAATTATAACACACAGGGCAGGGCTCAAACTCCTGATGATGATAAGCACATTTAGCATACTTAGGGTGTTTACCCTCATACTTTTTCTGATCAGACATAGTTGCCGCAAATCCTCTTGCCCTCTTGTTATCAACCATTCTTCCCATTTGCTCGCCCAATTCACCCGCTCCCTTCCTTTTATCACCATTCTTCAAAGTTCCATTTCTAACCATCTCATCTGTTTGGGCTCCTGCCTTCAATATTGCACTTTGAATTGTAGAAGGCTCGGTTGTTTTCACTGTCCCACGAATCTCGGGAACAAGGCCATAGATGTACCTCTCAATCCTCTTGGATTCAGGGGTAACCAGATGAGGAACTAGTTTGGCTAGTTCATGAAACCGATCTGTGTAGGCTGCATGACCAGCCCCTACCATAGAGTGATGCCAAAACTCGTCCTCAAGTTTTTGAATTTCATTACCCGGACAATATTCTTCTTTCAATAGTCCTTTAAAGTCTTCCCATATCATGCCTACAGCTGCTTCTCTCCCCTAGCTTGAATCTGCGTGTTCCACCATGTCAATGCCTTTCCTGACAGCAAGCACGCGACATATTTCACCCTTTGGTGGATTGCACAGTTACTAATGTCGATCACTGACTCCATCTTCTCGACCCATCGTGTATATGCCAATGCACCTCCTTTACCATCAAATTCAATTGGCTTACATGCTGTGAATTCCTTATATGTACATCCAGTCCTATTGTTGTTGTTATTACCATTCCCTCCTACATTATTGGTGGTGTCATTTATGCTTCCATGGTTTCCCGAATTATTGATGTGATTGCCAACTTGGGTGACTATAGTGGGAAGTAGGTTTTGTAGTTGTTGGGCATTAATGGCCGAGAAATCAGGATTTCCACCATCGTTACTATGGTCACTAGTGTCGTGACCATCTCCTCTACCTTCACGTCCACCAGTTCTTCCACCCCTTGGTGTTTCACCACCTCGGCTAGTGCTACGAGTTACTCTCTTTGGTCCCATGATTTCTACAAGGAAGGACATTTGTCGATGTCAGATATGAGGTAAGTTCCTGGACTACTTAGTCTTAACTCATTACTAATTTGAGTCAACGCTGATTAATGCAAGCATGATCACATATGTCCACGTGGGTCATGATGCATTTATAATTATGTTGGCCACCATAATTATAATTGCCTCCTTTCACACGTGTACATATTACCAGGCACACATATCTCAGTGATAGACATTCCTTAAATGGGTGGACATTCTACCATCTGATCATAAATGGTGGAGGAGTAGTGTAGTGTGGGTATCTAGTGAGTGTCACACTTAGTACATAGAAATTTCCCTTAGGTGCTAAAATAACAAAAAGGTTAGTCTCTAACAGTTCTCAAAAGTTTCCACAAGAGAACTCCTATCCTTGGGCAAATCATCAAATCTCTACAGCTAAACAATAAAATTTATTTAACTTAATCTGGTGTCTCATCAAACAAGAACTGTCACAAGATCAAGTTAAATAACCAGTTTTTACTGAGCTCCACATTTTTGATGACTTGACTAAATTCTGGGATTTCTCCATCAGTACAAAAACATATCATCCAATAGCATGGATCTAAACACACAACTAACAAGAAGTATATGCGCACGAAGTGTGTGTAAGGTAAATAAAGATGAGAGTATTAATGTATAAAGTAGTTATAGTCTAGGTACTAAATGCAACCTAGTTCTCTATAGCCAAGGCTTTGATACCAATCTGTAACACCTCCAAAATATCGCAGCGGAAGATTGTGTCACTAGGTGTTACTTATTAGCACAATGTATAAGTTATAGAAAACGACCTCTAAATGAGACGTTTTGAAAAGTTACCATTCGATTAATAAATTCAGAGTTACAAACATGAGATCCATAGCATAATACATAAGTTTTTTAAAACATATCGAATGGTAATAATAAAAGCATAATTCTTCAAAATATGCCGAGCGACTTTATGCTCCATACAACAGCTATCACCTTACACACTGGAGATAAACATGCTAAAAAGTGTCAACACAATGGTTGGTGAGTTCATAGAGTTTGTTTAACATGTAAAGCTTTTAAAGAATGTTCACACAGCAAAAGCATTGTAAATCCACTCAGTTCCATGTTCCGCCCATACAAAACTTGCAACCTATGTGTTTACAACCCACTGCTAGAATATAGTACATTTTATAGTCAAGCACATATACAATCATAATATTTCACATTATTGCACTTAGTGTTGCTCCGTCGATAAGGGAGACTTTCAAATTGGACTGCTTCATTTATATTGGGAGACTTTCGATCGAGAACTACTCCGTTTATGTTGGGAGTCTTTCGAATTGGATTGCTCCGTTTATGTTGAGAGACTTTAGTGTTGCTCACGAGGAAACTTTCAAACTTAAGTATAACACAATCAAGTATAACGTAATCAAGTATAATGCAATCAAGTATAATGCAATCAAGTATAAAAAGTATAGCGTAGCATAAAAGTATAAATGGTTTGAGTACTTGTATCTGTAAAAGCAAGTAGTTAAGCACGTATCTCCCCCAAAGAGTTTGTAAAATAATTAAACGAGTAAAAGTGGGGCTACGAACTCACTGTAGTGATCAGCAGTAGGATATGATGATATATAGTGTATCGAGAAGTCAAGAGCTCTAACGATAACCTATAAACATATTACGCATCTTAGGTTCTAAAATAACACATGTATTTAAAGTAGCATGCTTTATACAGTTATTACATTAATTATGCTTGGGTACTTATTGTTTGTAAAGTAAAACAGGTGTTCAGAGTTTAGTTTTGACACTTTTAAATCTATTCACAGTTTCTAATTTATAAGTTATTCGATAATCGAGTTTTATGCCATTTTTATATAATATCGTACCATTGTTTTTTTTGAACGGAAAAAAATATCGTACCATTGTTTGGGCTATCATAATTCAGAGATCATGCAGTAAACGTTCGAGGAGCTAGGACACTTTAACTCGTAAATCCAGCAACTCATCGATACGTTTACCCAAATGAACCCTCACATGAAATTCCGTACTAACATGGTACTTAGTATGTAAAATATATAATTTATACACATATATTTATGATATAAGAGTCAAATAGGAATATATAGTTTATGAAATGAGTTAGTTATGTTCCGATAATGGTTTTGGACAATTTTTATGTGTTACGTAAGTTATAAGGGTTATAAGTTTGTGAAAATGATCAAAAATGGTCATAATTCTTGTTTTAATCTATCCGTTATTTCTAAACCATAAAGAGTTATGATTCGATTCTTATGTTGTCGGAAAGGTTTTTAAATAAACTTTACAGATTTGTGGGTCCCATGGTCTCTAAAATTACTTAACTAAAGTGAAGTTACCATTTTGTCCCTAAATAAGTATGTTGTTGGTTACAACAACTTTTAGTCTCACGGAAATGGCCATAAGTTGGCCTATACGACTCCTTTTTATGCCCGGTTTTTGGCTACTTTCAAGTTAGGATGTTAGCTACAACTTTTATGGTTTGATCAATAGTTGGTTATATGCAACTTTTATGAGTATTACCCGATTGAAATCTGTTACGCAGATTTTGACACTTGTTACCGTTTTAGCTCTAATTTATTCATACGAAAGAATTATGGGGTGAGCCAAGCGGAAAAGTGACCGCAGGACATAGCTTAACAATCTTATATTTTTAGTTATGGTCTAAGGTGTGACAACTCATAAATTCCTCGATGCGACATGATTGGAGAAACGTCGATTTGAGCGATCGTTTAACTTAATTTGAGATACGAGTCGTATTTTATATCGTTTTTATTGGAAATAATATTTTAAAAACATTGGCGTAACTCTCGAGTCATGAATCCCTTGTTTTCTAGTTAAAACGAGCCCCGAACCCAATATAACGAAAGGTTTACGAAGTTACATCTAGGGTCCTTGTGTTAAGTTTCATCTTCATCCTTGTGTTTACTAAAATTGCAACAATGGTCCCTCCAGGGGTATAAATACCCCCACACCTTCCCACTCCCTCATTTCTTCCACTCTCTTTCTCTCTCTAATAAACACACACACAATTATCACTCTTTCTCTCTCTACAAAATCCGGCCACCACCCTTAGGGTTCCGGCGCCGTCACCGGAATCCAGCCAAATTCCGGCCACCTCTTCTACTTACACCACCCATCCCATCTTGTAGATCGGGATCCCGTGGTTCCATTTTCATAAAACAATCACGTTGAAACCCTCTAACGCGCCTCAAATCTACAAGTTTAGATTTCGGATTCTAGGGTTTTTAAAGAAAAATGTTTCTTAAGGGTCTAGCTTGGATGTGGTTACGAGTTGTACTCGTAAAGGACGCCACAACAACCCTCGTCTTCTCATTCTCACGGTAAAAAGAAAAACGCGTCACCCTTCTTATTTTCTGTTTTGATTCGGTATATATATTATTCGTGTTTACTTTTCGTGGATATTAAAAACAAGATGTAAAACAATTGTTAAAGACTCGTGTGGTAAAATCCTTGTTAGAAACAATTTTAAAAACGTAGACAAATGATTTCGTGTGGGAGTTAACAAAACTCGGGTGTTAAAGGTCGTACATGTTTGTGTTGTCATTTTCGTAGAGTAAATCATATACTAGCGTTTTAAACCTCCTCGTGTGGCATGAAACTGGAAAACAAGGGTTGGTGATGTGAGTTGACTCGGAGTTAGGTGGACTCACGAGTTGGAACAGTGGAGTCGAGTTGGTAGATTCAACCGAGTCAGGTTTGACTCGGGTCATACCATTGGAGTCGTAACCAGGGCAGGTCAGACCCGTTTGGGTCATATGTCGAGTGGGGTCTAAAGACCTAGTCAAGGGTGCGTTTGAATTAGTGTTTGTGTTGGGTCAAATTAGTTATGGATGTCACTATCTTAAAATGGGTCTTAAGCTAGTACCAATAAAAAAGTGGTAAGAAGGGGTGTAGTATTATAAAAGTGAAGAGGAACTTGGGCTGTGTTGAACGTGTAACAAGGTCAAACCCAACATAAATCGGGTCAAACTTATGTTTATTATATTAGTTCTTGTCGAGCATGGGTTGGGAAGTTTAAGGTTCACGGTAGACTCTTGGGTTAATGGGGAAACATTTACGTATAGCATATATAGATATGAGGCAATAAACGAGTAATACTTTGTCTAATATAATTAGTTATCGGCTAACACTAAAACAACAAACTAATGAGTTAATATTAGATGACGAGAGCGATATTGGTAAGTGTCGGATAAGTAGATACTTGGTTCACATAACGAGATCCTAACCTGGATTGGAGCCATACACTAATATGAATATTATGTTGATCATAAGTTAGATTATTTTGACACATTGATAACAATGGAGTTGTTAATATTGGAACTATAGAGGAATAATAAGCATTTAAGGACTGATTATGTGACTAATAATTAATATCGGGTAATACACATATGTTATAACTATTAAGTATTTAACTATGTCATATAAACTTGGAAAATGTATTGAGTTAATTATACATCGATAACGAAATAGAACTATCGTGATATACGATATTAGTCTTAATTTAATAAAAATAGTATGGTAACATTAAAGGAACTAAGCTACGTAATTAATAGTTGATATCAATATTTGGTATATGTTATTGGAATCAATTACGGGTTATAATTTTGGAATAACATTTATTATGCGAGTTATGTTGGTATTGAATTATATTTTGACAAACGTTTTGGTCTAAATGAGTTGGTATAATTGTTTTTGCGATAAAACTAAAAATTCCGTTTTCACATCTAAGGTACCATTGAAGCATATAATTATAAATACTATTGACAGATGTGGTTTAATATAATATAAACCCTTATTAAATACAATGGTAACTCGTGTTTCACAACGCATGTTAGCTTTTATAAACTTGTTCGGAAATATTATTTTGATAAGATAACTTATTAAAGTCGTAATGGTTTGGGAACGTTGGAATAAATGAACCTGTAATTTATAGTACACTAATTACCATAACTTATATGGAGTACTTTCGGGTAAACTTGTATAATTATGAATAGGGATTGGGAAACCTTTATTAATTGAGTGATAAATGGAAACTTATCTATTATTATTAAACATGTACGTTTGGGGATTATTGGGTAAATTGCTGAAACTTATCAATTAGTCTATTTATGTTACATGAATAGTCGACGTCGTTTCCTAGTCTTTGATTAGCTTGAGTATTGTCAGTCTCTCTTGACTTGGTTGATGTCTTTTCTCTTTTTGGGCGTGATTTATGGTCTGTATGTCTCGATTTGGTCGATGTCTTCTCTCCTTTCGCGTGAGTTGTACGTCGCGTCAATGTTTCTTACCACCACACAAAATGTTACAACTAAACATTTGAGATAACAATTATAAACTTTTGGGAACGATAACGTACCTTTGAAAATAACGACATGAATGATCCACGAAAACTACGACACAATACTTTTATCAACTTCTTTATCATATGAGCTGTATTTTAAGATTATCGTATACGCATTAGGTTGCGTCACAACTATTCTATTGTACTCGTCGTACATTATTTTGGATGCCATGAAGATTAACTTTAGATGCCAGTCGTGTCAATAGTGAATAGTGCATTGCTGTGGCAAAGGTGAGTTTCATAGCCTCACTTTTATCTACGTTTTTAACTGAATTGGGGTGAGAATCATGCTACTATTTTTGGACCTTTGAAACTATTTATAATTGCTTATATGCTTGACTGTTTAGATAGACGTGCGGTAGTTGTTGCCTTAGTCTAGGTTAAACCGTTGCCTAGCTAAGAATAGACTTCTACCTCGACCTAGTCCGGGGTTGGCAATTGTTCTAGATTTTGCCACGACCATGCTGGACTAGAGTCGTGGGGCCCGAGTAATCCCTGGATGCAGGATATGATTATGGTTGGTGATCCGGGTAGGATCGGTGTGCAAACGGTATTTATCTATCTTAGGTCTTGCATAGCAAATCAACTCTTATAGGTCCACTATGATTTTGTTGAACGTAAACCTATGAACTCACCGTGTAGTGACCTTTTAGCATGATTTCTCAGGTATTTGAGAGATGTTTGGATTACGTGATCGGTGTAAGCTTGGCAAGAAGGCGGGGTTCAAGGATCATTTCTGACTCTGATTAACTTTGAGGACCTATTTTATTAAATCATGTGTTGGGCCTAATATTTTCACTTTTGGATTAAATGTTTTAAATAACTAAATTTGGGATTGGTTTTAAATGTTAAATGACTATCTTTTTGCTATACTTGTGTGCGATACCAATCCGATAGTAATGCACCAAAAACTTGATTAAGTCTTCCGCTGTACTGAGATTTAGGGGTGTTACAGATTGGGATCAGAGCTCAAGGTTATAGAGAATTAGGTATTTTATAAACCCTAAACTATAACCACTTTTAAGAAAATTGATCCTCGACCGACGTACGCCCGCTTGCCAAGCCGAAGCTTCTTATTTGATTATGGTATGAACTACGATTTGAATTATGAGATGATCTGTTAAGGGATATTGTGAACTGATTATTGAAACGTTATGATTTTGGAATTTTGAACTCGATTTATTTGATATGGATGATTGAGAACACATTAGACGAATTGATTGATAAGATGATTGATGAGATGTTTAGGGCTGATTTGATGAATGGTTTGATTGAACACTTGATTGAGCGTGTGCCCTGTTAGTAGACGATTTAAGTTGCGCCTATGTTAGTAGTTCACTATAAGCATTCCACATGCTTATACACACCACATAAGCATGTCCTCATGCTTACGTATACCCCATAAGCATTTCTATATGCTTATGCACGCCCTATAAGCATGTCCTCATGCTTATACATGTACGGAAAGCATGTCCTCATATTTTTGCACGCGCTATACCTTTCACTGAGTGTGGAGTCCCAAACCTTAAATCTATAACACTTAACTTATATTAAGTAGTTGCCTTGGGTATATCCCAAAACAATAAAGAGAAAACTTTGTATGAATATACATAAATACGTGGGATCTATTGGAATGTTTTTAGAAGATTAAAGTGAACAAATGAACGCAGAATGTGATAACCAATAATTCAACATTATTTATCAAATAATGCGGATACTCTCAAAGTATCAGGGTTACGCAATTTCGTGGCGTAATCTCACCACTTGATTTAAAACTTGCACATTAGTAGTGGTCGTGGAAATGATTTGGGAATATAAAAGAAATGGTACTATTATAACTAAGTCAGGGAGTCACAAACGAGGCCTCTTGTCTCGTGAATGTGAGTTCCACAGTTAAGTTTTGATGAACACGAGTCTAAAACGCGTTAAAGCTAATAAAGCATGTAAACTGGTGTGTTGGTATCGTGTGTGTGTCATGTTCACGTGTTTTGTATCTTATCGTGTTTATGTGTCCTTGGTCATAACTAGATGATGGATTATAATGATTTCGATGATGTTGATTGGTGTATGGTCTCGTGTCGCGATTTTGAGTCGAAACTTTCGTAAACCGTTACTTTATTCTTTAAAAATTGTCAAACAAGTGGTAATCGGTCTTAATTATTACTATTAAATTCATGTCCGTTAGTGTTATAAGGATATGTGAAACCAGCAAGTGTTTTCAGATGATAAATTGGACTAGCGTGTGATTATTTGGTTAACGTTGAATCATTGGTATGAATCAAATTTTTGGAATCGAACGACATTTCAATTAACAGCCTTAATGGAATAACAAATTAATTATGGTGTTTTGGGTAATTGGTAAGTTACTGACAAACGTTAGAATTGATACTCATTAATCAGGTTGTGTTTGGGAAAAATTGAAAGAGTCAATTTGAAATGTTTATCATGTTGGGTATATTTGATTTTCTGTTTAGATGGCGATATTGGTATGAGATTGTTTGAAGGATTAACTAGAGTTGTGAAAATTGTTTGTTTTGGACTTAATGGTATATATGTCAATTTTGCGCTACGTCAGGTGTTATCGTGACTTTCTAGTCTCGACTACCCTAGCAACACCGTAACGTGGTCTTTAGTATTTATTTGGACAATACGAGGTGTAAAATCCGAGAGTTATGACTCGGACTTGGGAACTCGAAACGAATAATGACTCGAAATTTATATCAAAATTTTATATCGAAATTTATATCGAAATTTTATATTGCAATTTTATATCAAAATTTTATATTGGAATTTACATTAAAAATTATATTGAAATTTATATTGAAACGAATAAATTTATATTGAAATTTATATATATATATATATATATATATATATATATATACATACATATATATATATATATATATATATATATATATATATATATATATATATATATATATATATATATATATATATATATATATATATATATATATATATATATATATATATATATATATATATATATATATATATATATATATATATATATATAACAGGAGGCATTTGGCATTAATGCCACATAATCATTTTTCATGCCACATAAGCATTATTGGTCCAACTAAGCAATTTATTAATCCACCTATAATTTTCGGTTTTAATGTATAATTTATATAAATTTTTAATAATTTTTTTGTAAAATTCGTTTTTTATAAAAAATGTCAATGGTGAGATTTGAACTTGAGTTGTTTTTAAGAGTAGCATTAATAACTTGTGTGTTTACCACTTAGGAAACAAGTTATTTTGATTATATCTTGCAACCCAAAATATATAAATGCAACCAATTATTAATATGAGATAAGTATTAAAAGGAATGTATTTATCTCCTAAAATTATATATCACATATCCTTTCCTTAATTTTAGTTTCAAATTTATAATCTTTAACCTAAATATATACGGAAAAAAATTCATTCATAATATACTTTTTTTTTTTATCAAAAACCCTAATATATTTTTTCCATGACAATAGGCAAATGGGTTAAAAGTTAATTATGTGCAATGGTTTATGTATGTTGTTATAGGTTTAGTTAGTTTATTTAGCTTGATGATTTGGTGATAAGCTATATTATGCTTGATTTTAATCGATTTAACATGAGTATCTGACCAAATTAAAATTCTATATTTTTGTGTGTTATAGATTGTTTGTTTGATCTCGACGGTGCTTGGTTACGAATTGGAAGTCTTTGTTATCATCTTTTACAATGCTGCGATGATGTGGATCCATCTGTAAAGAAGAATCTCAAATATATTGAACTAACCAAAAAGATTGCTACACTTGAACTCGATAAAGAAGTATTATTTGTCATATAAAAGTTTAGAGTTAAGTCTTGATTTCTTCAAATGTTTTACAATGCTCAAATTGTTCTTGCAGGTGCAAAAAGAGTCTGCTCATTTTGCAGGACGTTTCTCTATTACAGAGACCGACGAGGATAATATTAGATTACTAAACAATTTAAAAGCTAAAAGACACGGGCTCCAAAGACAGGTAGAAGAATAAGTATATAAATGTGTTCATGGGTTCCTTTTATTTTCAATAATAAATCTATAAACGTGTTCCTTTTGCATGACGTGCTTCTGATTGTCAGGTTGTGTTATAGAGAACTTATTATACAAGTTATGCATACAATATTTCAAAGATCGAGACGCTGAAATATTGGTGAGGAATGGGAAAGGTGTCGTTTTGATTCTAATAAGGTCTGGGCAGACATTTATGCGAAAAACCATCAAAAGTCACTCGATCATCGAAGCTTCTATTTCAAACAGCAGGACTTAAAAAGGCTGAGTGGTAAAGGTAAATTGATATTATATCACTGATTGAACTTATTTTCAATTAGTATACACATGCATGTTCATGATATAGCTGGTTGCCAAAATTGTGTGATAAGATACAGGTTTATTTGGTTTGATTCATGTTAGTTTAAGAACTTACGAATAACTGACATGTTATGGTTCGGGTTACTAAAAGAACTTTTATAAACCAGGAGTTACCTTTCCGCATAGTATACTTTTAAACTGTTAACGAGCCTTTATGTCCTGGTTTGTTCACAGGATTAATTAGTGAATTAATGTTTGAGTTATTTCAATAGAATAGTTTTAGCTTCAGATCAGCGGTGTCAGTGTTAGTTTTAGTGGATGAGCGAGATTTAACGAGGTCACAAAATGCCATCTCTCTCTGTGTTGTATTGATTTTATCAATTTCGCGAGTTTAAGAAGTAATAATGAGTAATTTACATGATTAGAGTTTAGGTTAACGTGGAAAAAAGTTGTATAACAAGGACTGACCTGTTATCGTAATATACTTTTGAACTAATTGCCATCGGTTTTTATTTTTTAATATATTGGATTGTTGGTGGATTTAGTGAATTAAGCGCTCAGTTACTTCATATATCAGGTTGCTATCTGAATACACACACAATGACAGATTCAAAACGCATGGACGTTCACGAAGCTTTACATGAAGTTAGAGTACAAAAGGAACGGCTTGAGGACGAAGTTTGTACCAAGACTGATCTATGCAATAGCTTGAAAAGAACTCAAAACGAATTGATAACTAAGTTTCAAGAAGCAAAGGTGCAATCCGAAAAGCAAGCCCAGGAACTGAGTACCAAGTCTGAGGAGTTTTCTACATTAAGTCAACTCCATAACAACCTGAAATCAAGTTTTCGGGAAAAAGAAACGTCTGTTAAGCACCTTAATTTTGTGATTGAAAAGGTCCGGTTGGAATATCACGATAATTGATCATTGTATTTTACCTGATCACTTTGGACATCTGGTTGATGACTATAGCAGTGTGTCTCGGTTCGTTTCATCTTCTAACCTATTTATGTATTTTTTCTTAGAATTTCGGTAATCTTTTTGTTTGACTTTGTTTATGTGTTTATCTTTCTATGGTTGACACTATTTATGTGACCAAGCAAGACGCTTTTCCAACATTTCCAGATGCAGAGGCATTTGCCTGCATTGAAAAGATCTCGGGCTTCCTAGTTGATTCTATTTACTCATCAACATCAACATCTCTAATTTCGCAGACCCGGTTTGGGTCAAGTTTATAAAGCCAAGCTTAAGTATTTTGGGCAACATGTTGCTGTGAAGGTGCAAACACCTGGTATTGAGGAAGCAATTGGTCTAGATTTTTACTTTATAAGGGGTCAATGTATCGCTATAAATAAATACGTAGATGTAATTACAAGTGATGTTGTTGCTTTAATCGACAAATTCGCGAGAAGAGTTTATCAAGAGTTGAACTATGTACAGGTAAGTTCTCCTTCCCGGTCGCACTCAATAACATGTTCTCTCAAATTATCGATTTTTTATCCATAGATCATTGCATCACTAGAGAAGTTGAGGCAAAGCAGTGATATATGCTCCCTACAACATTCTCGCCTCGACTCTTTGGGAATCACGTGCATCATGCAGTTGAAGAGGTAGCCACACCTTCTATTAATTTATCTATGAAAGATGTAGCACATGCACTCGAAAAGGGAAAATTTCACTTTTATTCATTTATCTATCTCGTGGAAATGCAGATTAAGGCGCAGCCTCGCCATCAGGAACAGCGTGCATTAAAAGCCACCTCGTTGATCAACACCAGTAAATCAAGAGAACTGGATCTTCTTGATTGGCTAAGGGCCATGTTTGGGTTTCATTCATGTAGTCTTTCAAGAATAAGCCATCTTCTGATTTTTCATGCATCAATAGTTTTAAGATAATATAAATGTTATTAGTTATGTATCAATGTTTGGTCATCAATGTGACTGGTGATATTTACGCATCCGATTTGGTTCTAAGAGCTGGTAATTGTTAACCATGAGACATCATACATAACCTTTTACGTTTTAGAATATAACCTTAGAGTTTAGGTTTGATGTCTTATAATTTTTTGTAAACACGAGTCCGTGTGTGTGTATTGTACTGTAGTATGCTACAATGGAGTGTTAGTTAATTATGTGTTGACATATTAGTGGTCATGGAAGTGTTACGCGAACTGTAGAAAACATGATATATATAAATCGATAGTCTTCTAATGAATTTTTACTTGCGAAACATGATATATATAAAAAGTGATGCTAATGGTATTGGCATTGATCAAGACCAGGAGGCATTGGGGCTACCAAGGTTATTGACAGTTTTGTTCTTACACATCATATGTAGAGGTTGTTTATTTTAATACTATATTCAATCCCAACAACTCTCTTACGATCCTTCTTTATGCTTTGTTATGTATTGGGAGCAACAGATCGATAGGCCTTTGCAAAGACATGGGTGCTTGAGCACAATGAGACATATTGCGGTTCATGTTTTGGTGCACAAGTGGTATGAATCCCTAATTATGCTCTGTTATATAGTATTGGTTTCTCTCTGTGTTGTTTAGCAATCATATGCCATTTTTCCTGCAGACAGACGGGGATTTTGCAACTCATGTGAAGATGTTTGTGAAGCATATAGGGAAAAAGGCTGGTCATTGTCAGATCCAGATTCAATCGATCAGTGTAAAAGGGAAGGGTTCCTGCAAAGCATTAAAGATGAAGCAGGTGAAGGATGAAATATATACGGATTCTTGGATGTTAATAAAGTGGCTGGAAATTTACATTTTGCACCAGGAAATAGCTTCCGAGAATCCAATATCCATGTCCATGATCTAGCGGCGTTTCACAAAGACAGCTTCAATGTAAGATATATTTGTGATCTATCAAGTTCTTCTTATGTATATTGAATACAAAATACTCAATCACCCTTTTTTTAGCACAGATAGGTCACAAGACTAATAGGATAGCTTATGGAGAATATTTTCCTGGAGTGGTGAACCCGTTTGATGGGTACATCTTTTTTCCTCTTCGTATTTCGTATATAGTTGTTATTTGTGCTTTTAGGTCTTCTTAGAACTTAGAAGCATTATTCTATTTTGAGGTGCTTTATCCATTTCAATGTTGATTTGTAGTGTGCAGTGGACCCATATAACCCCAAAAGTGGGATGTCTGATTATTTTCTCAAGGTATGTGCTTAAAGCATAACATTTGCTGTTAGTTTTCCATTGTTTATGTATTCTGCAACCTTGGTGAAAATCTATCTGTTTTTCTCATTCGTTAAGCATTTTTCCCGTAATCACTAAATCTGCGATTCTTCTTTAAATATTTATTTAATCAGTGTGTTTCAACTTTATTTAGTTTTGTTGTTAGAAACTAACTCAAACATGAATAAAAAGGCTTGAGCAAGACTTTGAGTTAGTATTGACAGAAACAAAACGAAGGTAAAGTGTTGCTCGCCATGTATGATATTTTCAGTTGGATTATATACTTTCTCAATTTATTATTGTAACTCAAGAAGTTGAGGAACTTCAGTCTGTCAATGGAAGTTTGAGAAACTAACAAAATGGGCAACAAGAGGATCCTATATTGACAAGTCTCATGTTACATAGCATCAAGTCTCCCAGTTGGTAGGGTTTGGGGTTAAAATTGTAGGCGAAAGCTTGAGATAGTTTAAATCATATACTATGTTGTTACAAAGAACATTATAACAAACACAAACAATCTCACAAACAGTGGTACTATTCTTTTAAAAATCTTTGTATAATAAACAATATTTTTAACACCAATATTTAGCAAAACCAAAATTATAAGTCATGCCCATTGGGCTTAAATCTAGTATATATATATATATATATATATATATATATATATATATATATATATATATATATATATATATATATATATATATATATATATATATATATATATATATATATATATATATATACACACTAGTAAATGGTACTGAAAGATATAGATGATAAATTGTTTTGTACTAAGCATTCGATAACAAGGCTCGCCTTGTTATTCGACATATTAAAGAGGGAACCAACGTTTAAAAATAGAAATGTTTTGTTATAAATGAGTCATTAAATGTTTCGAGGGCACGTTTTTCGAAGGGTTTCAGTTATGAGTATTTAATACTAATTATATGTTGTGCGTGGGTTACGGATGACCTAACATTAATAGCGTCGATCCACGTGGATAACGGACTTATTAGGTTGACGAACCTAATAGGCGCCCGCTATGTACGTAGGATAACGTTGTTAATGGGTGAATTATCCTTATGACTCGTTAGGATGTGACTGGTTTGTGGATAATAAGCGACATGAATAAATGGTTGAGTTTATCGAATTGACGAATTCGATAAGATCTAACTATTCATTCCAAAACTTATTAAACTATAGAGTTTATCGTTTAGACATTTCATTGTGTCATTATGAGTCGCATTGTGGTTAATTGAGTGCATTCATGGTGTCTTGTCGAGTCGATACCACACACCCACACACGATGATACCTAATGCTAATAACTAAATGGAGCAACGAGATATTTTTGAGATGAGGAAATGAATACATTTTGGGCATATAGCATTGAAGTTGGGAATATATATTAAGAATTGGTTATAAACTGGTTGTGCCTTGCTTAATAAAAGTTTATCGAACCTCGATTGAATATAGACTGATCACCTATATTCAGCCCGGAGACGACCCGGGACATGGACTGATCACCTATGTCCGTCTCAGAGGTGAATTTTACAAGTACTGGGAATTGTTATAACAAAATTGTGTTTGGATTTGAGATTGGTTTTAAGAACGATAAACTTAAGGTGGACTCGCACACTCACACTCGCTAAACATCACGAAAACCCGCACTCATCACGACACCTGCGGCATCGTAACACCTCTTGAATCGTAACACTTCTGGCATCACTATACGTCTCCGTTTATGTGAAATTCTTGGTTGTAGCACTTGAGCGTAGTCCGCCATAAATCGGGTGAGACCCGATTGACCTTTTTTTGCATCCGAGTTGCTTATCGACATAAGCCTCGTCGATCTCTCTAGGGCATTTGAAATTATTTTGGGCTATTTTTGGATTTGGTCTTGACTATTTTGGAATCGGTTTTGGATTTTGGTCTTTGGGATTTTGAATTTGAGATTTTAATCTCATTCCGAGTTTTAACTTGTCATTTGAATTCGAATCATTATTTGGCCTTGAATTATTATTCGGCTCCGTTTCGTTGATAACTTAAAAAATCATTTTTCGACCTGTAGTCGGTATTCGATTTCAAAAGGTCATCCGGTCGCGTTGCGATAGTAACCGTATTGGAATTATCATTCCACCGTATTTAGATAGTAATCTTGTTGGAATTATCATTCCACATCGTTTCGGTAGTAACACCGTGGAGTTGTCATCGAGCCTCGTTTCGTTGGTAACCCTATTACCGACACTTATACCTTAAGCCTAGTCTTGAACCAATTGTTGAGAAAACTTTCGAAACCTTTAGCGACGTCATCTAGTTGAGGTTGCTCATTTTTTAAACCGATAATGTTGTGGTTGACGTTGCTTCGCCAACAGCTTTCAGTTAAGGTAGTAACTTACGTGCTGTTGATGTCGTACCTTATCCTCTATTTAGGTACCCCTATCGATAACGATCTAACGACTTGTTTTAGTGAAATTGTTCACCGAGGATTATCCTTAGATATTGTTCCATCGAGGTTGACTCTAGCAACATTGAACCCTCAACATTGTTTGTCAACAATAGTCTGCGACGTCACCCCACTGGTAATGGTAATACCTACCCTATTTTATCAATATGGTACCTTACACACCATAGATGAGAAATTCTCTAGCATACCTACTTAGAGCCGTGACGTTCACTCGTAAGTAGGAAATGATTTGTACATCAATTGGTAGTTGAACTTCTTTTGGAGATTATGATTTTGGAGTTGAACCTTGAAACCTTTTGCGTTAAGTGTTAAGTGCACCAATGAGTCAATCGACAGACTTTGGTTAGTAACCAATACTCTCTTTTAGGAGTCGTACTTTCGCCTCTAACCTAGATATCATGCTAAGTCAACCGACCGATTGATGATAGTAATCAACACTTTCTAATAGAGGCATACTCTGAATTTCCTAGACTTCTTATCTAGTAGAGATTCCGTACTCAGCAGAAACCTTGAAATCCTAAGGAGAAACCGGAACCACATTCTCTAGGACAATCACATAATCTGTCTCTCATCCTTCGAGAAGCATCTGCTAACCTTTCGGACCTCTCACCAAATGATAAGCTACACTATAGACGAAACCTTGGAAGTAGATTCCCCCCTTTACCTAAGTGGTAGTTAGTAGTCTTACCAACCTATTCACCTCCCGCGAATTAGTAAAAAGGAAAAGTATGGACGACAATGCTCGTCTCTCCTCATATAGATATAGCAACACTAGAGAACCAATCTATCTTCTTTTAAGGAGGTGAGGTAGTACCTAATTCTCTCCCTCCGGTAAAGTGACTTGCTCCAACAAGCTAGACCTCACCTTTGAACTCTAGCTCCTTACCTTCTTTCCACTATGGCACTTCTATTGGAAAGAGGGAGATTTCCTTGATCCGTTTTCCCTATCTGGGATTCATTTGGTTAGTATACACCTGATCCTCCTTCCTCAACCTTCAACTCATTTCGATACTCTTTAAGGAAGAAGCGCGATCGGAAAACCTAAGTTACACAAATGGACTTCTTCACACGTAAAGGAAACCGTGTGCTTTAGGAAATGCTAATTTCTATCTTTTTTGGATTATGGCAATCGCCACACACCCATTTTTCATCTATCACCTCCTAGAGAGAATAGATCTGGATATGCTTATAGTGTATCACCTCCAAACTAAGGGCTGAAGTAGAAGAACCATTCGAACCCTAGTAGAACACATAGCGTACCTATCAAGTTTGGCAATGGTTGGGATGGACACTTTCCCTTGGTCAACATCTCCTATAACCATACCTATCACTTTAGTACCTCGAAGGCACCATAAGAGATCCTCTATGGATGTAAGGGTAAATTCAGATGATTGGGAAGAAATGGAAATACCCCAACTTAGAAACCCTAAACATGTTCAAAATAATACTAAGGAAACCGTTTTAAGTTGAGATGGATATGTAAGTTACTCACAAACCATTTGGAGAACATAGACAACGTAAAACTCTTGAACCCTCCGAGATAATTTAGAATTAAGCTTACGGATCCACCATGAAATTATGAGAAACGAGTAGTAAACGTGGAAACTTAATCCCCGCTATATCAATCCTTTGGAAAAATCCTTGCTAGATTGAGACCAGTAGCTCCGAGCTTTGAGCTACCATCAAGACTCAGTAGAGTTCCTAACATTTCGTGTATAATAGGAAGAAATGACTCGCCGATGAGGCAATCGTTATTCCTTTAGGAAATCCTAATCCTTGGACATTTAAACTTCGTTGACCTATCAAAACCGTAGATGATGAAACTTTGCAACTTTGGTAAAGTTGCCTCCCTGTCTTCGAAAGTTCATAGGAACTCACAGTAAGATCCTTGATTCACGTAGAGAACGTGAAGATAAAACCTCGTGCTTTTGCACTCACCCTTCTAGACTTTAAAGGATGACTTGGATTGAATCGCGAGGAAGCGATTCCTTTTAAGGAGGTGAGGCTGTAACAACTCGTAAGTTCCTCGATGCGACGTGATTGGAGAAACGTCGATTTGAGCGATCGTTTGACTTAATTTGAGATACGAGTCGTATTTTATATCGTTTTTATTGGAAATAATATTTTAAAAACATTGGTGTAACTCTCGAGTCACGAATCCCTTGTTTTCTAGTTAAAACGAGCCCCGAACCCAATATAATGAAAGTTTTACGAAGTTACATCTAGGGTCCTTGTGTTAAGTTTCATCTTCATCCTTGTGTTTACTCAAATTGCAACAATGGTCCCTCCAGGGGTATAAATACCCCCACACCTTCCCACTCCCTCATTTCTTCCACTCTCTTTCTCTCTCTAATAAACACACACACAATTATCACTTTTTTTCTCTCTACAAAATCCGGCCACCACCCTTAGGGTTCCGGCGCCGTCACCGGAATCCGGCCAAATTCCGGCCACCTCTTCTACTTACACCACCCATCCCATCTTGTAGATCGGGATCCCGTGGTTCCATTTTTATAAAACAATCACGTTGAAACCCTCTAACGCGCCTCAAATCTACAAGTTTAGATTTCAGATTCTAGGGTTTTTAAAGAAAAACGTTTCCTAAGGGTCAAGCTTGGATGTGGTTACGAGTTGTACTCGTAAAGGACGCCACAACTACCCTCGTCTTCTCATTCTCACGGTAAAAAGAAAAACGCGTCACCCTTCTTATTTTCTGTTTTGATTCGGTATATATATTATTCGTGTTTACTTTTTGTGGATATTAAAAACAAGATGTAAAACAATTGTTAAAGACTCGTGTGGTAAAATCCTTGTTAGAAACAGTTTTAAAAATGTTGACAAATGATTTCTTGTGGGGAGTTAACAAAACTCGTGTGTTAAAGGTCGTACATGTTTGTGTTGTCATTTTCGTAGAGTAAATCATATACTAGCGTTTTAAACCTCTTCGTGTGGCATGAAACGGGAAAACAAGGGTTGGTGATGTGAGTTGATCGGAGTTAGGTGGCCTCACAAGTTGGAACAGTGGAGTCGATTTTGTAGATTCAACCGAGTCAGGTTTGACTCGGGTCATACCATTGGAGTCGTAACCAGGGCAGGTCAGACCCGTTTGGGTCATATGTCGAGTGGGGTCTAAAGACCTAGTCAAGGGTGCGTTTGAATTAGTATTTGTGTTGGGTCAAATTAGTTATGGATGTCACTATCTTAAAATGGGTCTTAAGCTAGTACCAATGAAAAAGTGGTAAGAAGGGGTGTAGTATTAAAAAAGTGAAGAGGAACTTGGGCTGTGTTGAACGTGTAACAAGGTCAAACCCAACATAAATCGGGTCAAACTTATGTTTATTATATTAGTTCTTGTCGAGCATGGGTTGGGAAGTTTAAGGTTCGTGGTAGACTCTTGGGTTAATGGGGAAACATTTACGTATAGCATATATAGATATGAGGCAATAAACGAGTAATACTTTGTCTAATATAATTTGTTATCGGCTAACACTAAAACAACAAACTAATAAGTTAATATTAGATGACGAGAGCGATATTGGTAAGTGTCGGATAAGTAGATACTTGGTTCACATAACGAGATCCTAACCTGGATTGGAGCCATACACTAATACGAATATTATGTTGATCATAAGTTAGATTATTTTGACACATTGATAACAATGGAGTTGTTAATATTGGAACTATAGAGGAATAGTAAGCATTTAAGGACTGATTATGTGACTAATAATTAATATCGGGTAATACACATATGTTATAACTATTAAGTATTTAACTATGTCATATAAACTTGGAAAATGTATTGAGTTAATTATACATCGATAACGAAATAGAACTATCGTGATATACGATATTAGACTTGATTTAATAAAAATAGTATGGTAACATTAAAGGAACTAAGCTACGTAATTAATAGTTGATATCAATATTTGGTATATGTTATTGGAATCAATTACGGGTTATAAATTTGGAATAACATTTATTATGCTAGTTATGTTGGTATTGAATTATATTTGACAAACGTTTTGGTCTAAATGAGTTGGTATAATTGTTTTTTCGATAAAACTAAATATTCCGTTTTCACATCTAAGCTACCATTGAAGCATATAATTATAAATACTATTGACAGATGTAGTTTAATCTAATATAAACCCTTATTAAATACAATGGTAACTCGTGTTTCACAACGCATGTTAGCTTTTATAAACTTGTTCGGAAATATTATTTTGATAAGATAACTTATTAAAGTCGTAATGGTTTGGGAACGTTGGAATAAATGAACCTGTAATTTATAGTACACTAATTACCATAACTTATATGGAGTACTTTCGGATAAACTTGTATAATTATGAATAGGGATTGGGAAACCTTTATTAATTGAGTGATAAATGGAAACTTATCTTTTATTATTAAACATGTGTTAGGAATTGGAAATTCCATGTTAAAGTGTCGGTCACCCCAATAATGGTCTAGCATATGTTAGCTCGTAGATTTGTCGTTGTTTACATTATTTAGTAGTTTATTAGTTAGTTTGTAGCGTAGATTAGTTTAGTGCAACACCGTGGAGGAAAGACGGGTCTTTACCCTTGTATACGATCCACGCAGCCGATGGGAGGTCGTGTTTTCTTTGTAACTATAAATACCCCTTCCATCCATGGAAGGGGTGTGGCTTCTTTGAATAAACCTTTCATTTGTTAAGCAACTCTCTTCAAGAAACCTCCTCTCAACTCTCTTCATCTCTCTAAATGGCTTTCTTATTTAATCATTGTCCTAGACCACCCGAATCATCAAACAACATAAATATTAAGATCTAACAATTGGCATCAGAGCCTAGGTTGTGTTGTTTGTGTTGATTCTCGTAGTTTATTTCATGGTTTTATGCGGTTTGATGGGTTTGTTGGGCGGTTGTTTGTTTATGATGGTCGAGTTTGATTATAGTCAAAACTAATTTTACAAGTTGTTTGAATGTGTTTTTAAATGACCTTTTAAATGCTTGGTTGTGTTATGTCTTTTGGTCAAAACTGTATACATATACGGGTTTGGAACTGTTTTTATGCATTTTGAATCACGGTTTTAACATGCTCTAAATCTGTTTTGAATACGGTTTATGAGTTGATAAAACTGTTTTTCATGAGTTGAAACTGCTGGTAGTGTTACAAAAAGTGTTACTAATATGATCTCTGCTTGGGGTGATTTTCTTCTATGCGAGTTGTCTTAAGTCTTGGTCACGATTCATTGCATCCCACGGATGTGAGTTGACTATTTAGTCAAGCTATGCGAGTTGAGGATTATCTTGACTTGCTTTTGAGCGAGTTGCACTTTGCTATTGAACGAGTGGCTATTGATTTAATGTCAAAAGCGAGTTGTCATCTTTGCTTGAATAATGTCTTGAGTTAAGTCGGAATCTAAAGCGAATTGTCTACTTGCATTACTTAATGCGAGTTGTTAACTATGGTCATGAAGCGAGTTGTTAGCCAGATAATGTATGCGAGTTGACAGAATAAAGATGAAGAAGATGCGAGTTGGGTAAGTTGCGAGTTGAGTCAAAACAAAAGCGAGTTATCTAATCTAAAGATGCGAGTTGGGCTAAGCGAGTTGTCTATTAAGTTTTGATGATTAACTAAGAGTGGTGTTGACCTGTTAGTTCAAGCATCAAAACATCATCTGCCTCAACTATCATAACCACATGACTCAAATCAAAACATCATCAGAACCAAAAGACTCGTGAGACCTCAGTACCATTACCATCATCAGTCAAACAAAACCAAGACTCAAAACTCCATTTCATCTATCATAACTCGAAACAAATACATTATAACCGATCTTAGTTTTTTTCTCTTTCGTGATTAACAAAGATGCATCTAGACACTTATAGGTCTATTCACCTAGAGAATCACACATCATAGATCTTGACTCAAACAATTAAACTCATCCAAGATCTCAGTTTCTTCCTTTCATGATATAATCAAGAACTTTTATTCAGAACCATTACTCAACAAAGGATAACATCATTGATCTTAATGCCTTTCACAATATCCGAAAAATATTGAATGAATGAACAAAACCAACCAGGGTTTCATCATGTCATCATTTTCAGTTAAAAGAAAAATTAACGAGTGGACTTTAACATAAAAAGATCTCTCTTGAGATATGTTTGAAGTTATTTCTTCAAATAAATTTCCGAAACCATGAGATGAATTTAACTATAATCGTTAAACTCGTTTCTCATTCGTTCGTTATTTTTTTAAACTGATTCATGATCTTAAAAGTGTAACCTACCTGGTTTCAATTAATCATGAGGAGATGTCATCAAAGCACCATACCATCCTTGTGGTTTCGCCCCTCTAGCCATCACTGTGGCTAGGTCAAACAAGTCATATCATTGGTGCCATCCCTGTGGCAAGAGCACAATGAGTATCAAAGATAATTATGGTGTGATGTGAAAACGTTCCTGGTGTAGGCGTTTTGTTTGAGAGAAATTAGGAGGTGAGAGGCGAAGTGGTTAAGTTATAAAGGGGGCGGATAAATTAGGTGTTTGGTTTAGGTATGAAAGTATATTTAGGGTTACTAAAGTTTAGGAGTACAAGTAATTGTGGTGTGCTTTTATATATCCGGATCATTAGGGTTTGCACAGTCAATTGGATGCGTGGTTGGTAGATGGGCCGAATGGTATGTTAGTGAATATGTGTTGATTATTTGGACGTGGGCTTTTCAATTCGTACATGGGCCTATAACCGGATATGTAACTTGGACTTTGGGCCTTATGATAAACTCGTGTATGGGTGATAAACTCGTGTATTGGATGATAATATAACATGTTATGGGTTGTGAGATGCACATTTGTGTCATCCGAATTTTTTTTTTGTTGGCAATCAAAATCTCTTGGATATAAATTATTAATGATTTGGGCGTTGAAGTTGTAATCTCACTCATAGGCATGGACGGATTTATTGCTATTAATGATTTTTTTTAATGGACTGAGTTTGAAGATTCACGGGGTTTTTGGTATGCATTGTATAGTAATATGAGATTTGATGAGATTCTGATATTTGGATAATATGTGGTTTGACGATGAGATCTGTTGAAGAATTGTTGATGTCAATGAGAATTGATGATGAGATTTGATGAGTTATGCGGTTTGATACTTTGGGTTACACAATTTTACGGAAAATAATATGTCACGGCTCGAACTGAAAGTTGATCAATGTTGACTACGGGGTTGTTTGGACGGTATTTCTTATTTGGATTTGAAGTGAGGTTTATCGGGCATGTTTACTTATTTCGTCTTCTTTCTTTCTACCCTTCCGCGAAGATGACTTGTTTGGGCATTTATAGAGTGTGATAAAGACTTGGCTATTTATTTACGTTTGTGATTCTTTCGCAACCCACAGCGTAGCTATCACTTGATTGTCTCACCGGTTGAGAATGTCAAGAGGTTTTGTACATTGGGTACACCATTTCTTCTTCACAAGGATTAGTACATGTTTAAGTAACAAATCACGAGAAATTTTACTTCATGATCAAGTTTGGCATATCGGTTTACTTCTCCATGTTGTCATTGCAATGCCGTGAGAATCGTGAATGATGTGTTTACCAAAGTGTTAATTGGATGGTTGACGATGTTGTTGATGTTGGATAATGAGCTGTTGATGAACGCTGCATGTTCCCCTAAAAGCAGGATATTCACGAAACCAAAGTTGTCATAACACATTCAATTTTGACATTGTTTACGGTTTTGTCTTGATTTTGTAAAATCCGCTTGAAAAGAACCTATTTCTCGGTTTAAATCATAGACTTGTAAAATCCCGTGACAATGGAAACATCATGGTATTAGTAAAGTGCATTTTCGGATCTATCTTACGGTTTATTCTTGGTTTTGTAAAATCCCGAGAAAGAAACTATTTCTCGGTTTAAACCATAGAGATGTAAAATCCCGTAATGATGGAACCATCTTGGAGAAGAGAAAGTGTATTTACGGATCTTCCGATCTTTGGTGCTCTGGTTTCTACTTGAAGAAGGGATAAAAGGGTGTACTTCATGAATTGGATGTGTGTTTGGATATTCATCATGGCGGTTTGGTTATTCAATGTTTCACTGGGGGTTATGCTGCATTAAACCATGGTCGGGATGAAACCATTATCATAGTTCATTTAAATGTCAAAGAAGGCTAGATTTGAGCAGTTCAGAAGATGTGACAACGACGTTAATTCTGTTATATTTATTTGAGGTTGAAGTGAAATATCACGAGAGTGTACTTAGTATCGAAGGTATCGGGGATGGTTGGATGAAGATTCTTCATGATCCTTGTTCGAGCTTATTATCAAAAGCGAAGACTTGGAAATCTAGTTATTGTTGGGTGTCTTTTACCTTTTCTTTTACCACTTGGGGATATTGGGCTCATACCACACAATAACTATCACTTTAAGGAGTTACGTTGTAGTGCTCGGTGTCACATTCAATTGTGGATTTTCAAGAGGTGATGTACGTCTATTACTTGATGGTTGGTTGGATGAAGAGTATAGAGTACTTAGAGATTCAATGGAGGATGAAGTCTCGACACCGCTCTTTGTTACATATGTGTAAGTTTAAGTCACGAGTTGAGGTAGTTTACTTGAGGTCAAATTCATCATATGGGTTTTCCATGGTATCACGACAAAGAGCCTCTTGAATGATAATGGGGTGATTACAAGTTTGCCAAGAGTAGATGAAAAAGAGATTATGGCGTCTGTTCACATCGATTCATGTACTTCATCATTATGGCGTATGAACACAACGGTTCATGCCTCGTACTCTAAAGGAAAGAAAAGTGTATGCGTTTCGGTGCGCTTTATCTTCTGAAGAAATCTTCTTATGGCGTATGAACACTACGGTTCATGCCTCGTTCCTCAAAGAAAAGAAATGTAATGCGCTTAGGTCGCATTATCTTGGAAGAAGAGAAATCTTCTCTATTATGACCATTCTCATCAACATGCTTCATGCTTTTTCATGTGCTTTTGATTATCAAGTGAAGCAGAGCTCATTGTTGATTGTTTTTCTTATTCCACTTGCTCAACTATAATGAAGATGGCGACATCACGTGCTAATTTTGCGAGGGAGAAGTGTGAATAGAATACTTTTGGATGATTTCACTTATTTAGTCAAGAATGGCAACTTCGTATGCAATTCTTGAGGGGGGGAAGAAGTGTGAATTTTTTGCATTGTTGATTGATATTTGAGAATATAAATGGTCATGCGGCTCTAAACTCATGTAAGAACCGAGCTTCTTCTTATCGGGTCATCTTCACATGGAGTTTTTCTCTTCTAAGAGTCGTTGGTTGACATCTTCACTCGGACTGATGAGTTTATCGACAAAGTGTTTCCGGTTAATGCTTCACGTATACATCAACATGATGATTCCGAACAATCTCTCGTTCTTGTTTGATGTGATTGGTAGTTTGGTGTTACCATCTTATGTGTTCGTTCGCGGCACGATTGCTAATTTCCTTGATGAACATCTTTACGTTCTTGTTTGATTGGGAGGGATTTTAGTTGGTTAAAGGATTTGCAAGATGTAAGTTGATTGGGATGTTTTTTGGTGATGTTCTTGTTTTGGTGAGTTGAAGATGTTAACTATCTATTCCCCAACTGGACAATCTTAAAGAAGGTCGAGTCTTGATCGGTTCTACATTCTCTACTACATGTTAGAAGACTAAAGACGAGTTGCATTTAACGATCTAAAGACTTCTTCTTAATTCGGACATTTATCAAACAGTTGATTATCGGTTTGGGGAGAGCACTAATTGGGAGAGAGTTATAAGTCAGATTCAATCCCCAATTAGACTTGCTCACATTATTCAACATGTTGATTCTCACAAAGACTTCAAGCGATCTTCTCAAAAAATTTCAAGTTTTTGGGCATTCAAAGGATTCTTGATTGAAGTATCAAAAACGAGAAAGGGGAAGAGTCAAGCATCTAAGCGAGTAAACTTGATGTACTTAATACTTCTAAATTGAAGATATCCGGGAAGACAAATGTTATTACCTTGAGAAAACTCAAGGTTTGACTCATGGCGAGTAAACTTGATGAACTTAATTCTTCTAAGTGATTGAAGATATCCCGAAAAAACAAATGTCATGACCATGAGAGAAACTCAAGGTTTTACTCATCAAAGGCGTTTAGTGTTAGTATTTCAACTACATGGGGAAGTGATGTTAGAAAGTTTCACGAAGATAAAGAGGTACACTAGTGTGTGGTGATTTCGATGGTATCGCAATCATCGAGGGAGAGTGTGTGTACATTGGGGATGCTAATTTGTTTCACTTGAGGGCTTAATCGGTGATTGAGAGATATAATCACTTATTCCGGAGTTGACATCATGCGAGAGATTGTCATCCTTGAGAGAATGTCATTGACTTGGCTTTGCTTCTTCTTCAATGTTATCGATTATTCCTTCCTTGGGTATTGGTATACTTGGATACTTGAGCTTCATACGATCATCAGGGAAGAAAAATGTGAACATGGGGAGGTGTTTTCATTCCCTCATGATGTGTATTCGGGAGAGCTCTTGGGTATTGGTGTACTTCGGGTTCTTGAGCTTCATACGATCATCGGGAAGAAAAATATGAACATGGGAAGGTGTTTTCATTCCCCTCATGATGTGTGTTCGGGAGAGTTCTTGAGCATTATACAAAAGCGGCGCATCAATTCAACTACTTGGGGGAATTGTTCTCTTGACACCTTTTGGAATGGATTGCTTAGGACTTTTAGTGGTTGTGAAATTTGAGAAGATTATTTTATGTGTGGGATGATACGTTGTTGTTCTTCTATTGGATGATATAACCTCGAGCGGAGAATCTCGATTATCGATCTTAAAAGCGATTGGGATTTATGATAATGGTGTGCTTTTCTTATACTGGCTAAGGCAAGCTTGAAATAGAGCTTGAATCTGCTCATCTAATGGATTTTGGTTTGGGGAAGCGCCAAAGTCTCACTTTCAAGTGGCTCAATTTCTTCTCTTGATTCAAGAGTCTTGGAAGCTTTGGTGGTGAATGTTTAAGAGATGATAACTTCTATCTTCTACAGCGGAATTGCTTCGATATCCTTATCTCGGTACTCGTATCATCATCTTCTTTTACTATATCATCTACTCTATCCTTGTATATATTTATTAAAAACCAAATACAAAAATATAAAACCAACAAAAGAAAATAGAAAAATATAAAACCTTCAAAAATCCATAAAAATCAGAAAATTTCAAAAATACCAAAAATATGTTTTCTAAGACATGTCTTATGGTATCGATAACATCTACGGTCTTAGAAATGTCATTCAATAATAGCACGGGACTTTAGATGAAGTTCGGCGAGGATGTGTAAATATTCTTTTCTAAACATGTCTCAAATTCAAATGGCTTACGATTATGGCGTAACACAGGCTTCAAATGATGGCTACGGTTATTTAATTTGTAACAGCTTCAAAATGGCTTTACTGTTATTTATTTGTGACCGTGCTTAATCTATGGTTTGCTATTATTTCAAATAGCAACCCGCTCTTTTAAATAAAGGAAAGTGATGCGCTAAACCTTTTTTCAAATATTTCGTGCACTTATCCTAAAACAAAACATGGAAAGTATGTGTCAAAAGGCTGCATTTCCTACAAATGTTTTCGTCTAAAATTCTTGAGAAAAATATTTGTTGTTTTCAAAAAGTGGTGGTAAATGAGTTGCTTGAAAAATCAATGAGAATCGAGTTTTAGTAAAATTTGCAAAACTCAATCAATGACTTCAGCGCTTTTAAACTTTTCATAAAAATGAGTCATGGATTGAGGGGATAATGTTTTCAAATCTATATCATCTAACGGGCTTTCTTAATTATCCTAAGTGCTTAATTAAAAATGATATTTGCCTATGTTGAAGGACTAGGAATTTAGGATATGATTGTTAGGTTTAGATGATTAGAGTTTGTTTAACACATAAACCCCATGCCTTATATGATGTTGATTGATATGATGATGAATTGACTTTTATTAGTCGATTGCTTGTTTGGGTGATGTCGACCACCATATATCGTATGTGTGTTCACTAGCATTATGCGGGTATATTGGGTATAAGAATGTTCCTCGATCCGGATCCCACATAATATGATGTTTGGATGCAGAAAGGAAAGGGTAACTATATCTTGGGTTGACAAATGAAAGCAGACCTTAATTGGACTTCTATGGAGAGTTGGCATAAATGCAGCGTAAGAGGTCTCCTTTGCATCGGCAGATGGTTTTCTTCTAAGTGATTGAAGAAGCGGGAGCTTAATTTGACCTCGGTTGGCATTCAAAATGCAACGTAAGAAGAAGTCTCACTGCATCGGCAGATGGTTTTTCTTCCAAACCCTACGGCTACAACATGAAGCTTCTCAACCACCTAACATATCTTTGTGCGGGATAACATTTTTTAAACAATTTTGAAAATATTGTTTTGAAAATGGAAAAATATTGTTTTGAAAATAAATTGAACTAAATTTTGAAAATCACCGGACTTCATTTTATCAAAATTTAAGTCACTCAATTATCGACTTCGGTCATCGATTGAGGGGGAGAGTGATTTAATTTAAAATATTTTCAAACGATATTTCTTCATAAAAGTCCGTTTGTACGAAATTAAGTGGTGATCTAAAGATTTAATGTTATGTCATGGTATGATTTTCTTTAGAATCAAGATCTTTCAAAATGAAATTTTTTCCGTTCTTGTTTGATTGTGAAATTGTTTTATTTTACCTAAAAGATCTCTTAAAACAATCATACCTGACACTAACAATCTTTAATGTCTTAAAATGGTTCTTATCTATCATTTTTCAAAGTTAAATCAAGCCCGTCTTTCCCCAAAATCTTTTAAATGATTTAAATCAATTGGGATCACAAATCTCAAAAGGTTTGAAATTTTGATCGGGGTAGAGATCGTTAGTTAAATCTCTTATCATTTTAATGGAATTGGTTTTAGTCCTTTAAGGCACTCCATGCCTCCATGTGCCAAGCGATTTCATACACAATGCACATGTTGAGGAGGAGGATTTATCCAAAAACATGATGAGTATTTAAACCAGGGCCACATATTCTCCCATGTTTTCTAAACCGTATTAAATCACTTGGGATCCAAAATCTCAAAGGGTTTGATATTTTTGATATGGGGAGAATTTGTGATTTAATAATGAAATTTGATAAAAGGTGATCGTTTTGATTTAATTGTGCAAGCTTCTCTCTCATATGTGCTAAGCGGCTTTGAATCTCGAAGCACATATTGAGGGAACAAACAAACTATCGAGGTATGAAAGCTTTTTAAAGTAATTTATAAAGTACCTTGATTGTGTTTTAAAATGGTTTCTTAATGGCGCTTGTGATTGTGGATGTGTTTCAAAAGAACTCTTGCCTCTATGTGTTAAAATAATTTCTCTTATCCTATGCACATATTGAGGGGGAGAATTTTACCAAGAAAATCAAATGGCTTTTCTATGAAAATTGTGATCAAAGAAAATATTTCAAAGTCCTCTTGCCTCCATGTGCTAAACAATTTCTAAATCATATGCACATGTTGAGAGGGAGGTTTTCTAAATGATCAAAACTATTAAGGTACAAAATGCTTTGATCTCGTATCACAAGTACCTTGATTGTTTTCCAAATGATTTTTCAATTGGTTTCGAAGGAATGAAGCGTACCAAAAGACCGACCATTTTACTTTATGTATGGATTTATAAGGATGGTTAGGTTAGGTATTCGTTCCCACGATCCGCGCCCGAGCGGAGGGATCTACCGGGGACAATCCACTAGATAGTGTAGAGTCCTTAGGTATAATGAAAAAAGGAGAAAAGTGAGATATGGGAAGAGTGCGGACTGAGATAGAGCTAAAACTGGAATAAACCCAACAAGGTTCTAGTAATGAAGTCTCAGTAAGCACTGAAGGGGTTGAAGAATGAAAAAAAAATGAATGAGAAAAGGGTGAAAAGAAATAGCCCTCCATTAATTCAACCTTAGAGGCGTGAAAGGGTTCAATACATATGCTCTTGGTGTTTACTAAGGTAACTGCGGTATTGAAGACAAGACGTCATGGACCCAGTGGCCTTGCTGCACTAAACTTCCCAAGCTACTCAAGTTCCTCTTAAAAGGGCTTGTTTCATTCTCACGGGAACCGACATAATCTATCGACTTTCTCTTAGAGATTGTTGATATTGAAGAAGGAGATCCTCTCCCTAGTCTCCGGAATAGGAACCAAATGTGCACTATTGAGTCTAGAGCCAAGAGATCATCCACAATATCTCATTAGGACACTAAATTCTTGAAGACTTGCTTTTTTCACACAATGTGGAAAGTAAGAATATTTTAAGAGTCCTACGCATTTTCCTTGTGGTATTGCGGAACATCGAGTGATATGCATACATATTCACAATGAAGATGGAAATCCTTCTGGAGCCAACATCAAACAAGCTCTTGGTAGGTGGCATGTGAGATCTATTCTATAGATCAACCATGTGACAACTGGATAGAAGCGATGGAAGCGATTCACTCGTGAATCAACCTTGGTCCAGGAATGGAATTGACGAATACTTTTGGAAAAACCATTCGGTGTGCAAATCTTATTTTTTCTAGCACATCGAATGTGTGCTTATGTTTTTCAAACACAAAAAGTATCTCTGATTGAAAAAAATACTTTTGGAAAAACCATTCGATGTGTAAATCTTCTTTTCTCTAGCACATCGAATGTGTACTCTTTTATAATAAAAAAAGTATTTTGATTAAAAATTGATCTTTCTCATAAAACCTTTGTATTACAAAACTCTTTTCTTAAGCAATACGATTGTTTTCAAATCATTTTTTCATCAATCGATTGAATCTCAATTATTTGGTTCACTCACTTCGTGTTGTCTTCTTTGAGGCGTTCGGTTTGAGAAACGCTAGAGCATTTGCGAAACCACATCAAGGAGATTCTTAGGAATCCTACGATCACGAGCGGTACTATGCTTGATCAGCGTGGAACCGTGGGCGTGTACCTCAATTCAGCGAAAGTGATCAAAGACACTTTAGGTGTGTTTTATTGCTAGCTTGTTGTTTCGGTACATTTGGACGGTTGCGGTTGATCGAGAATGAGGAGTCATTCAAAAGCATGCTCACGGCATCCACACTTAATTTAAAGAAATCATGGATGGTGCATATCTACATAACCTTGGTTACGATATTTTTATACTATGTACCTTACCCATTGCTTTGCAAATATCATGAACCGTAAGCTTCGCTACTCGATGGAAAGATGTCATGATTCAAAAGTGTGAGCATGTCGGTCGAAAAGTCACAACTTCACATGATGGCAACAAAATAAAGGGTGATCCGAGAGATTTCTTGTGGTGATGATCTCAATGAAAGCTCGAAGATCATCAAAGATGTGGATCAGTTAAAGGCCTCCACTAAAAGTACAAATCAATGCGGACTTTGAAGAATCGCTACTAAAGCACAAAGATTGCAAAATGAAGAATTCAAGACTACGAGCTCAAGAACGAAGTCATATAGAATGCTAGGATTGAAATGTAAAACATGGGGTGACCTCCCTGGGGAGATTGTTAGGAATTGGAAATTTCATGTTAAAGTGTCGGTCACCCCAATAATGGTCTAGCATATGTTAGCTCGTAGATTTGTAGTTGTTTACGTTATTTAGTAGTTTATTAGTTAGTTTGTAGCGTAGATTAGTTTAGTGCAACACCGTGGAGGAAGGATGGGTCTTTACCCACTTTACCTGTATCACGATCCACAGGCCGATGGGAAGTAGTGTTTTCTTGTAACTATAAATACCCCTTCCATCCATGGAAGGGGTGTGGCTTCTTTGAATAAACCTTTCATTTGTTAAGCAACTCTCTTCAAGAAACCTCCTCTCAACTCTCTTCATCTCTCTAAATGGCTTTCTTATTTAATCATTGTCCTAGACCACCCGAATCATCAAACAACATAAATATTAAGATCTAACAACATGTACGTTTGGGGATTATTGGGTAAATTGCTGAAACTTATCAATTAGTCTATTTATGTTACATGAATAGTCGACGTCGTTTCCTAGTCTTTGACTAGCTTGAGTATTGTCAGTCTCTCTTGACTTGGTTGATGTCTTTTTTTCTCTTTTGGAAGTGAGTTATGAGTACGTATGTCTCGATTTGGTCAATGTCTTCTCTCCTTTACGTGTGGTTATGCGTCGTCAATGTTTCTTACCACCACACAAAATGTTACAACTAAACATTTGAGATAACAATTATAAACTTTTGGGAGCGATACGTACCTTTGAAAATAACGACATGAATGATCCACGAAAACTACGACACAATACTTTTATCAACTTCTTTACCATATGGTACGTATTTTAAGATTATCGTATCACGCATGGGTTGCGTCACAACTATTCTATTGTACTAAATCGTCGTACATTCTTTTTGGATGCCATGGAGATTAACTTTAGATGCCAGTCTGTCAATAGTTAATAGTGCATTCTTTGTGGCAAAGGTGAGTTTCATAACCTACTTTTATCTATGTTTTTTAAGCTGAATTGGGGTGAGAATCATGCTCTTGTTTTTTTCTACCTTTGAAACTATTTGGATTTGCTTATATGCTTACTTGTTTAGATAGGCGTCGTTGTAGTTTTTGCCTTAGTCTAGGTTAAACCGTTGCCTAGCTAAGAATAGACTTCTACCTCGACCTAGTTTGGGGTTGGCAATTATTCTAGATTTTGCCACGACAGTCTTTGGACTAGAGTCGCGGGGCTTTCGGTAATCCACTGGATGCGGGATATGATTATGGTTGGTATGATCCGGGTAGGATGGTGTGTTAAACGGTATTTATCTATCTTAGGTCTTGCATAGTAAATCAACTCTTATAGGTCCACTATGATTTTGTTGAACTTAAAACTATGAACTCACAGTAAGAGTCGACCTTTTAACATGATTGCTTTCAGGTATTTGAGAGATGTTTGGATACGTTGATCGGTTGGAAGCTTGGCAGAAGGCGGGCTTCAAGGATCATTTCTGACTCTGATAAACTTTGAGGACCTATTTTATTAAATCATGTGTTGGGCCTAATATTTTCACTTTTGGATTAAATGTTTTAAATAACTAAATTTGGGATTGGTTTTGAATGTTAAATGACTATCTTTTTGCTATACTTGTGTGCGATACCAATCCGATAATAAAACCCCAAAAACTTGATTAAGTCTTCCGCTGTACCGAGATTTGGGGGTGTTACATAAGGTCTACTGATTTTACAAAATAAATACGTTTACAGCCCGCTGTCCAGAAACTGTTTTGCAATTTAGGCTCTTATGATGTTTCTAGCGTTTAAGTTAGATTTTCCAAGCATAATTACATATAATAAGTATACAAAACATGTTAAATACATGAAATACTAATATTTAAAGAAATCAAAGGTAAATATAGGATTTTTCTTATAATCCTTGTGATGAAGTTTAACAAGAACCAAGAACTAAGAACACTATCTTAAATCTTTACAACCAAAACCCTAGCTTCCAATCCTTCAATACAATTCTTGGAAACCTTTGCTAGCCTTGATATAACCATTGTGAAAACCTTATGAATTCAGCCCCTAACACCTTGTGTAGTTCTTAATCCAACCATGGAATCACCAAATAAACTTAAGATCTAGGTAGAGAACACTTATGCTTTTGACTTTGTAGTGTAACTTGAAGCTTCTAGATCAAAGATGGATATGTTATGGCTTTGTGTTTGGGAGTTGGAATGAAGAAGAAATGAAAGAGATGAGTTTGTTTAAATAGCCAAATGAGGAGGTTACTTTTACTAGATATTTGCAAGGCTTCCTAAAGAAGTTAAGTTTACTTAGCTAGGTCATATTACACTTGTACCAATCTAAATTCATCCAGGCTTATCACAAGCCAACAAGGCTTGTACTTAGCATAAAATTTTGTTCAAGGTATATCTTGGATGACTAGATATGAGTTTTGATAATATCTTGTCTTTACATAGTGAGTTTTGGTCCCGGTAATCGCTAACGGTAAGTATTTAAGTCACGAAACTTAAAACCGGGTCTCCTAAAAATATGAAAATTATAAATATGTTAAAAATTATCAATATACTCTATATTAGTATATTAATTTAGTGATAATTATCGGGGTGCTTAATCGTCGTAAAAACCTAAAACCGTAGGCTAAAAACGCGTAAAATGAGTAAAACGCAAAACCGGAAAATGTAAAAATTTAAAAATTGTGAAAATGTCGTAAGATGTGAAAAACGTATATTTATCTTGTTTTTAATGTTGTATGGACATATCGGGATACCTAAATGTAGTTTAAACCTTAAAGTAAATCTTAGACACGGTTTCGTGATATTTGCAAAAATGATCCGGCGAGTGTCAAACTCTCGGGTTATCATGAGAATAGGTTAACTGACAAGAATGTGAAATAAAAATTTCGGGAGTGAATAGTAAAAAATGAATAGTAACAATGAATAGTAACCCGAAAATGCGAATTGTTACAACAATCCTTTAATTAGCGAGATATTAATTATTGAAAAAGGCTACTTAGGCTAGTTTTGACAAATTGAAAATCTCATTTTCAAACCTTAAAACTTTATAACTTTTGCATGCAACCTGGTGACATGTTATTTAACTCATTTTCAATGTTTTTAGGGTAGTTCAAGATCGAATTTATTAAAAATCACAAGTTTTCCCAAAGACCTGATGTATAGGGGCTTTTGGTTTTTAGGACATATGGCTCTAAAGTAGGGCAGTTTTTATGCATGACCCTAAGGCTTTTCAACCAGGTTATGGGGGAATTTTAGAGTTTCCTAGGTGGTGTTTACAAAGGTCCTTTGGTTGGCCCTAATACCTTTAACCCGATGTAGAAAAATGGTAAGTAGGGGTGTTGGCCTGTTTTGGCGTCAAGACCAGAAAGCAGAAAAAGTATTTTAAACTTTGTGAGGAATCAATACTTAGGTTTAGGTTTTTATTACTGATCATGTAACTTACTTAATGGTTAATCTTTATAGTTTCTGCCTTAGCCAATACCACAAAACAAAAAGGTTATCATGCAAGTGCGCATTTTAAAGAAAGTATACAAAAATCGTATTCTAGCTTTAGTTCTACATGTTATGAGTTTATTAACCTAAATAAGTGATATTAGATGTGTAAAAATGATTAAAGAAAAAGAGTGGGAACACTTACAAGTGATAAGTTGCTTAAACCAGGAAAAGCCTCTAATGGCTGCTAATAATCTCCAAGATAATTCCACTCCTTCTAAGCTTTAGATTAGCCTTTCTTTACACTACTTAGGGTCAAATTTCAGAATGTATGTGAGTATGGGAAGTTTTATATGGTGCATGTGATGGATGAGGCTTGAGGAGGGGGAGGGTCGTTATTTATAGGTGTGGGAAGGCAAGAGTTCACAAGGTGCTAAGTCACCTTATCTAGTAAAAGAGGGGACAAGTTGATGTGTTGCAAGACATATGGAGGCTTCATGTGGTTTTAGGGGGACATGGGATGGTGTGGTAAAACCCTAGCCAAGAGTTTTACCTACAACCTTTGACTTGGGTAAAACCTTATGGTAACAAAGTGATGTGTAAATTCATGGAGCAAGTAAGTATTTGTGGTTAGAGGATTTACAAGTAATTGGTAGGAAACTAAGTGGTTGGGACCTAGTTCATTTCGAACTAAGGGTAACAAGGGGGGGGGGCGTTAGGCTTAAAAGGGTAGTACCTAGGCCTTAGTGTGTTGTACCTAGAGTGTATAGGTGTAAGATACTTAGTTAGGGTTTCTAGTTTGTTTTAAATAAATGCTAGTTTGGTTTAGTTTAAGTGTAAATAAATAAAAGTAAAGGTTTTAGGTTTGTGCATTTTTGTACATTGGCATTGATTTGTTGTACTTACTTAAAAGAAAGACATTTTTAGGGCTTGTGCTTGAAAGGTTTGTATAATATGTTTTAAAATGAATACACCATGGTTTATAATGAGTTTTATGTTAGTAGTATGCTCCTATGCATCAATGACTTGTACATTGGCTTGATAGACTTGTACTTTGGTAATTGGTAAAAGTTTCATGTGTATTTTTAATTTTAGTTTGTGATTTTATTTACATAAAATCATAGGGTTTTACAAATTAGGGTTTAAACGGGAAATACTCTAAGTTAGGTTTTATGCCTTGTAAATTTGTACATTAAGTTTAAGGGTTTGTATTTAAGGGTTTATGACATAATATAAAAATTATTATAAATCAAAGCTTTAGGAAAAACCCTAACATATATAGTAAGCATTCTATTGGAAATGACGCTAATGATATAGGGATAATTATGCCAGACATCACGTGTCTCGTGTAAGGACACAACTGGCATGGGTGACCATGCCGGGAAATTTCAAGTAAGACATAGAAGTGATGTTGTGAGACTTCCATTGTCATATATGAGTGTGTATATCAAAAGGCATTGACTATGCAAAAGAGCAGTTTGTGAGACTTCAAGTAAGACATAGAAGTGATGTTGTGAGACTTCCATTGTCATATAAGAGTGTGTATATCAAAAGGCATTGACTATGCAAATGAGCAGTTTGTGAGTGCAGCATATTATCTAGTTGTTGTAATCAAATAAAAAAACATTTGTACGTAGAAAATGAATTATTATTAGTTAATATAAAGGCGGATTTTTACCGGTGGTTACAGTCTCCCCTCCTTAAATGGAATCTCGTCCTCGAGATTCACTCTGTGTTGGTTATGGTGTGGGAAAAAAGTGTGGATATCCATGGAGCGTTGATTACAAGGATGTGTATGAATAGTTATCTAGTTACGAAGTTTTGCTTTTGAATGAAGATTGTTTTAGGAAATCTGTGAAGATAACTGTTTCCTTCATGACATATTAGGAATTGGAAATTCCATGTGAAAGTGTCGGTCACCCCAATTATGGTCTAGCATATGTTAGCTCGTAGACGTGTCGTTATTTACGTTATTTAGTAGTTAATTAGTTAGTTTGTAGCGTAGCTTAGTTTAGTGTAACACCGTGGAGGAAGGACGGGTCTTTACCCACTGTATGCCTGATCTACAACCCGTTAGGAGGGCGTATCATTTGTAACTATAAATACCCTTCCATCCCTGGAAGGAGTGGTGCTTCTCATAATCTTACCTTTCATTTTTGTATAACAACTCTCTAACAAGAACACCCTCTCATCTCTTTCATCTCTCTAAAAATGGCTATTTTGTTTAATCACAATCCTAGACCACCCGAATCATCTAAACAACATATAATATTCGATCCTACAAATGGTACCAGAGCCAAGGTTATTGTGCTGTGTTGATATGTGTGGTTTCGTATCATGGTTATGTTGGTTTTTGGATCATGTGTTAAAACTGTTTTTTGGTACTTTTGTTGGTCGGAAAATATTTTTTTCCGTCTTACTTTGGGTAAACAGGTTTTTACATGGTTTTTGTTGTATCCTCTTTATTGGTCAAAACAATTTAATATTGTCATGTGGTCTTTTCTTGGTAACAGCTGCTTTGTGTCTTTTTTAGTCCAAACAGATATTGTTTCATCTGTATTTGGCATGTTTTTGTTACCAAAGTGTGAAAATTTTCATGGGTCAACTGGTCAAATCTGAACATTCTCACATGGTCAAACTGCTCAAAGAAGCATTTTTATGCTTGTTTTCTGGGTTTCTTATGAATCTGGTCAGATTATTGGTGGTCAAATATTGGTCAAACAGACAAAAAGTTGCATTTTTATGTTACTTTTTCTGGGTTTGTATGAAGATGGTCGAAAAATGGCCGGAATAAATCGCCGGAGCAAAAAGTCAAAAACAGCGACTTGTCCTTATAAATTGTCCAAGCGAATTGTCCTCATAATTTGTCCAGATACATTGAATATGAAAGCGGTTTGTGTGATTATGTCATGTAGCGACTTGTCTCAAACGTTTTATTGAAAGCGATTTGTTAAGAAAATATGAGCGGTTTGTCAAGACTGGTTTCTGAAGTGACTTGTATTTCGTTTTTTGATAAAAAGATAGCGATTTGTTGACCTTTGACCAAACAATACCATCATATCAAAATAATCGACCTCAGGAAACCATCATCAGTCACTGTATACTAAATGATAAGAACCTGAGTGTTATGACTCGATCCACAATCAAATCTAACCAAAACATTCATCCTAATCTAGACTCAACCCAAGACCGTCACATCCACTCCCCAACTCTCAATCATTCAACAATTTAACACGATATGAATTTAAACAAGACCTCAGATTCGATTCAAATGTCTTTGTGCAATCTCTTCAAGATTGTTTTAATTGAATCTTTATCATCATAGATCCTATTGAAGCATAACTTCATTTCATTTTCGAATAATTAAAGATCGATTGATAACAAGGTTGTTATAATCTTTCTTTTAAATTTGTTAAGTCACATCAAACTCAAAACATATAAGCTACAACTAAACCTACCTGAGACCCGAAAATGGATCTAGAAGCCTTTGTTATTTTCTTTATCCGGACTTGAGAAATAATTGACAAACATCAAGGTATGGTACGATTGATGATTTTTGATGATAAAATGGAGCTGTGAGTGATGATAGATCTGAGATAAGTTTTTTTTTCTTGGTTTGAGATGAAATTTGGTGACTGAGAATAAGTTGGAGGCGTATTTTTTGTGTGAGTGAGATTAGGTTAGACTAAAGTGAGAATAATTAGGGTATGTCAAGATTTATATAACCGGTTATCACTTATCAGTATTTGGACGTTGGGTTTGGATAAGTTGGATGTGGGCCTATACACTTGGACTGGGCTTCATTGTTGGTAAGTTAGATTGGTGGACTGGACGAGTTTATTAATGCGTGGGGCAAATATATTAGGCTTGTGTTATCCGAATTACTTTGGACATACAATGTGTTGTCCAAATATTCTTTATGAACAAAAATATTGGATACAAATTGTTAATATTATTCGGTTAAGAGTGGCATTTTTGGTATAAAATTTCACGGAGGATACAAATTCACAGCTTGAATTAATAATGGTAAAAGGAATGACTACGGGTTTTTTTTACGGTATTGCTTACGCGAAATTGAAGTAAGTTTCACGGGTGAGCTTCTTTATCATTGAGACGTTTCTTGGTTGGTTGCATGTCTCAAGATGACTTGTTTGGGCATATATTGAGTGTGATGATGACTTGGCTATCTAGTTACTTTTATGATTCCTTAGCTTTTAACCCACAACGTAACTATCACTTCGGTGTCTCACGCTGTTGAGGATTCGTCAAGAGGTTCTGTACATTGGGTACACCATTTCTTTTTCACAATGATTAGTACAAGCTTAAGTAGCAAATCTGGGGAATTTTACGTCATGTTCAAGTTTGGCATATCAGGTTTTAATTCTCCAAGTGGTCAATATTATAGCCGACATTATACGTGAATGATGTGCGATGTGATCAACAATTCTAATGGAATATTCGGTGCCACCGAATGTTTATGATACTTCACTGTCTAAGCAAAATCTTTCAAGAATCTTCCGCGTCAGTCATGACTTTTCAAGATGTTTGCTTATGACAAGAATTTCTTGTCTTGAGATGGTCGTACACGTTAATGATGCTTCCGAAAGTTCGAAACCATCATGGGGTAGAAACGTGTACTTTGATGTGTTACGGTCAACCTCCAGGGGAAAGTAGTGTATACTACTCGACTTAGTATGGTTTGTGAAGTTATCTACATATGGGAGAAGAATTTTCGATGATGGAGTATGAACCGAAATCAAACTTGACATAAAATATTCTAGCTGACATTGTTTACGGTTTAGTCTTGATTTTGTAAAATCCCGCGAAAGAAACTATTTCTCGGTTTGAATCATAGACTTGTAAAATCCCATGACAATGGAAACATCCTGGTAATTGTAAAGTACATTTCCGGATCTATCTTACGGTTTATTCTTGGTTTTGTAAAATCCCGCGAAAGAAACTATTTCTCGATTTAATCCATAGAGTTGTAAAATCCCGTAATGATGGAACCATCCTGGAGAAAGGAAAGTGTATTTCGGGATCTCATCTGATGCTGGTGCTACAGTTTCTTTTCCGAAGAAGGGATAAAAGGGTGTACTTCATGAATTGGATGTGTGTTTGGATATTCTTCATGGCAGTTTGGTTATTACATGGTTTTACGAGGATTATGTGCTTTTAACCATGGTCAGGATGAAAACCATTATCATAGTTCACTTAAAACGACAAAGGAGGCTAGATTTGAGCTTTTAACCAGAAGATGTGACAACGGAGTTAATTCACTATTATTTATTTGAGGTTGAAGTGAAATATCACGGGCGAATGTACTTAGTATCTGAAGGTATCGGGGATGGTTGGATGAAGATTCTTCATGATCCTTGTTCGAGCTTATTATTAAAAACAAAGACTTGGAAATCTGGTTATTGTTGGGTTATTTTTTCCTTTTCTTTTACCACTTGGGGGAATTGGGCTCTTACCACCACAAATTAACTATCATTTTAAGGAGTTACGTTGTAGTGCTCAGTGTCACATTCAATTGTGGATTTTTCAAGAGGTGATGTACGTCTTATACTTGATGGTTGGTTGGATGAAGAGTATAGAGTACTTAGAGATTCAATGGAGGATGAAGTCTCGGCACCGCTCTTTGTTACATATGTGCAAGTTTAAGTCACGAGTTCGGGTTAGTTTACTTCAAGGTCAAATTCGTCATATTGGGTTTTCTCCATCAGTTGTCACAACAAAGAGCCTACTTAATGATAATGGGGTTGATTACAAGTTTGCCAAGAGTAGATGAAAAGAGAGAGATTAATGACGTTTGAACACAACAGTTCAAGCCTCGTTCTATAAAGAAAAGAAAAGTGTACGTCTCAGTGCGCTTTTTCTTCTGAAGAAGAGAAATCTTCTTATAACGTTTGAACACAACAGTTCAAGCCTCGTTCCTCAAAGAAAAGAAATGTGTACGCATCAGTGCGCATTATCTTCGGAAGAAGAGAAATCTTCTCATTAATGACCATTCTCATCAACATGATTCATGCTTTTTCCATGAGCTTTAAGTTATTAAGTGAACCGGGTTATCGTTACTAGTAATCTTATTCCACTTGCTCAATTATAATGGCGATGGCGACATCATATGCAAATCTTGCGAGGGAGAAGTGTGAATAGACTACATTATGAAGATATTCACTTGTTTAATCAAGAATGGCAACTCTGTATGCAATTCTTGAGGGGGAGAAAAAGTGTGAAAATACTGCATGGTTGATCGAGTTATGAGAATATATGGTCATACGGCTCCTAACTCATGTAAGAACCGAGCTTCTTCTTATCGGGTCATCTTCACATTGAGTTTTTCTTCTAAGAGCCGTTGGTTGACATCTTCTCATGGACTGATGAGTTTAACGACAAAGTACTTCCAGTTGCGGGGTTGATTTCCTTGATGAACATCTTTCTGTTCTTGTTTGATTGGGAGGGATTTGAGTTAAGGAGATTTGCTATATACAAGTTAACGGGAATGCATGTGGTGAGAAGAAGATGTTAACTTTCTATTCCCCAAACGGCAATCTTGAAGAAGGTCGAGTCTGATCGGTTCTACATTTTCTGTTGTATGTTAGAAGACTAAAAGACGAGTTGCATTTGACGATCTAAAGACTTCTTCTTATTCCGGGTATTCGTCGAAACGATTGTCAGTTTAGGGGAGAGCACTCATTGGGGGAGAGTGAAAAGTCAGATTCAATCCCCAATTAGACTTGCTCACATTCTTCAGCAAGTTGATTCTCACAAATAATAAATGTGGTCTTCTAAAAAAAAATTCAAGTATTTGGGCTTATAATATGTTGCTGATTCTGAAGTGTCAAAACCAGCAAGGGGGAAGGAGACACGCATCTAAACACAAAGCGAGTAAACTTGATGAACTTAATTCTTCTAAGTGATTGAAGATATCCCGGGAAGACAAATGTCATGACCGCAGAGAAACTCAAGGTTTACTCATCAAGGCTTTTAGTGTTATTAATTCAACTACGTGGGGGAAGAGATGGAAGAGTTAGTTTCTGGGGATAAAAGAGGTACACAAGTATGACATATTCAGGGAGATAATTGTGTAACATGAGGGAGGTGTTATCAACTATTCTCTCTTTGGGAATGTGTGTACTTCGGGATTCTTGAGCTTCATACACGATCATCAGGGAAGAAAAATGCGAACATTGGGCAGGTGTTTTCATTCCCCTCATGATGTGTACTCGAGAGAGCTCTTGGGTATTAGTGTACTTCATATTCTTGAGCTTCATACACCATTATCAGGGAAGAAAAATGTGAACATGGGGAGGTGTTTTCATTCCCCTCATGATGTGTATTCGGGAGAGTTCTTGAGCATTATTCAAAGAGACTGACTTCATCAATTCAACTACTTGGGGGGATTGTTCTCTTGACACCTTTTTGAAATGGATCGCATCAGACTTCAGTGGAAAAGGAATTTAAAAAGATTATTTAAATGTGGGATGATACGTTGCTGTTCTTCTATTGGATGATATAACCTCGAACGAAGAATCACAAAGATCATTCTTAAAAGGAGCAACAAGATTGATGATAATGGGGTGCTTCTGTGTGCACCTGGCTAAGGCAAGCTTGAAATAGAGCATCGAATCTGCTCAACATAAGGATTTTCGGTTCGGGGGGAAGCTACCAAAGTCTCACTTTCAGATGGTTCAATTTCTCTCAATTCAGGAGCCTCGAAAGCTTTGGTGGTGAATGTTTAAGAGATGATGACTTCTATCTTCTTCAACGGGACTGCTCGATATCCTTATCTCGGTACTCATATCATCATCTTCTTAAACTATGTCATCTACTCTATCTTTGTATATATTTATCAGAAAAACCAAAATATAAAAATATAAAACCAACAAAAGCAAAATAGAAAAATATAAAATCAACAAAAACCCATAAAAATCAGAAAATTTAAAAAACACAAAAAATATGCTTTCTCAAGACATGTCTTCTGGTATTGATAACATCTACGGTCTTAGAAATGTCATTCAATAATTGCACGGGACCATAGATGAAGTTCGAGCAGGAGGTGTAAATATTCTTTTCAAAACATGTCTCAAAATAAGGCTTGCTATTATTTTAGATAGCAACCCGTTTTTCAAGAAAGGAAAGTGCTGTGCTAAACCAATTTTCAAATATTTCGTGCACTTATCCTAAAACAAAATGAGGAAAGTATGTCGAAGGACTGCTGTTCCTACTCAAATATTTTTCCTTTTAAAAAATCTTCAGAAAAATATTTGTTTTAACAAAATTGTGGTAAATGAGTTGCTTGTAAATCAATCATATTCAGAGTTTTCGTATAAATTGAAAACTCAATCAATGACTTCAGCGCTTTTAAACATTTCAGAAAAATAAGTCATTGATTGAGGGGAAGAATGTTTTCAAATCTATATTATCTAACGAGCTTATCTAATTATCCTATATACTTAAATGAAAAACATGTTAACCTACGTTGAAGGACTAGGTGCCTAGGATATGATTGTTAGGATTAGATGATTAGAGTTTGATAAACACATTATTCCCATGCTTTATATGAACTGATTGATATGTTGAATTAACTTTTATTAGTCGATTGTTGTTTGGGTGTTATCGACCACCATATATCTGTTTGTGTTGACTAACTTATTCAGATAAGATGGTTATAAGAATGTTCCCGATCTGGATCCCACAATTGAAGATGATTGGATGCCAAAAGGAAAGGGTAACTATATCTTGGGTTGACAAATGAAGAAACGAAGCTTAATTTGACTTCTATGGAGAGTTGGCATGAAAAAATGCAACGTAAAGAGGTCTCACTGCATCAGCATATGGTTTTCTTCATCATCAAATGAAGAAACGGAGCTTAATTTGACCTCTATGGAGAGTTGGCATGAAAAAATGCAACGTAATAGGTCTCACTGCATCAACAGATGGTTTTCTTCCAACCTTCAGCAACAACAACAAAAGCAGCTCAACCACCTAATGTATCTTTGTGCAGGATAATAGTGATGATACAATTTAAAAAAAAAACAATTTTTGAATAATATTGTTCAGAAAATGGAAAAATATTGTTTTGAAAATAAATTGGACTCAAATTTTGGAAATCACCGGACTTCATTTTATCAAAACTTAAGTCACTCAATCATCGACTACGGTCATTGATTGAGGGGGAGAGTGATTCAAAATAAAATATTTTAAAACGATATTTATTCATAAATGTCCGGTTTGTACAATAATAAGTGGTGATCTAAAGATTTAATGTTATGTCATGGTATGATTTTCTTTAAAACTCAAAGATCTTTCAAAATAAAATTTTTTCTGTTCTTGTTTGATTGTGAAATTGTTTTATTTTACTTAAAGATCTCTTAAAAACTATCATACCTGACACTAACAATCTTTAATGTATATAATTGGTCCATCTCAGTCAATTTCATAAGTTAAATCTTGCCACGTCTTTCCCCAAACTTTTCTAAATGATTTAAATCAATTGGGATCACAAATCTGAAATGGTTTGAAATTTTTGATCGGGGGAGAGATCGCGATTTAAATCTCAAATCGGTTTTAAAGGGTGATTGTTTCTAAAGCACTCCTTACTTCATGTGCCAAACGATTTTGAAATACATAATGCACATGATTGTGAAGGAGCATTTAACCAAAAACCAAAAGAGTATTTAAACAAGGCCACATTTTCTCCCATGTTTTCTAAACCTTATTAAATCACTTGGGATCCAAAATCTCAAAGGATTTGATATTTTTGATCGGGGGAGAATTTGAGATTTAATTATGAAATCTGATAAATGATGATCGATTTGATTCAAAAGTGCAGGCTGCTCTCTCATATGTGCTAAATGCTTTCGAATCTCGAAGCACATATTGAGGGGGAGCATTTAAAAAAAAATAAACTATCAAGGTACAAAGATTTCTATGTTTCAACATAATGTACCTTGATTGATTTTCTAATGGTTTTCTGTATGGCAATATGATCGTGAAAGTACTTCTAAGAACTCTTTCCTCTATGTGATAAAATTATTTCAAACATTCTACGCACATATTGAGGGGGAGAATTTACCAAAGAAATTCAAATGGCTTTTTCTACGGAAATTGTGATCAAGAATACATTTCAAAGATCTCTTGCCTCCATGTGCTAAACAATTTCAAAATCATATGCACATGTTGAGGGGGAGCATTTCTAAATGATCAAAACAATTAAGGTACAAAATGCTTTGATTTTATATCACAAGTACCTTGATTGATTTTCCAAATGATTTTTCAATCGGTTTCGAGAAGGAAAGAACAATACCAAAAGACCGACCAATTTACTTTATGCATGGAGTTATAAGGATGGTTAGGTTAGGTATTCGTTCCCACGATCCCGCCAGAACCAGAGGGATCTACCCAGGGACAATCCACTAGATAATGTATAAGTCCTTAGGTATGATGAAAAAAAGAGAAAAATGAGAATACGGGAAGAGTGCAAACTGAGACTGAGCTAGTACTGGAATAAACCCAACAAGGTTCTAGTTATGAAGTCTAGGTAAGCACTAAAGGGGTTGAAGAATGAAAAAGGATTGAATGAGAAAAAGGGTGAAAAGAAATAGCCCTCTATTAATTCAACCTTAGGGCCGGCCGGGTTCAATACATATGCTATTGGTGGTTACTAAGGTAACACCGGTATTGAAGACAAGACGTCATGGACCCGGGACGACCGCACTAAACTTCCCAAGCTACTCAAGTTCCTCTTAAAAGGGCTTGTTTCATTCTCACGTTGAACCTACATAATCTATCGACTGTCTCTTAGAGATTGTTGATATTGAAGAAGGAGACCCTCTCCCTAGTCTCCGGCATAGGAAACCAAAATGCACAATTGAGTCTAGAGCCAAGAGATCATCCACAATATCTCATTAGGACACAAAATTAATGAAGACTTGATGTTTCACACAATGTGGAAAGTAAGAATATATTAAGAGTCCCACGCATTATCCTTGTGGTATTGCCAGAACATCCGAGTGATATGTAAACGTATTCACGATGAAGATGGAAATCCTTCTAGAGCCAACATCAAACAAGCTCTTGGTGGGTGACATGTGAGATCTTTTCAAAAAGATCAAGCTTGTGACAACTGGACAGAAACAATGGGGCGATTCACTCTTGAATCAACCTTGGTCCAGGAAATGAATTGACGAATACTTTTGGAAAAACCGTTCGATGTGCAAATCTTTCTTTCTCTAGCACATCGAATGTGTATTCATATTTCAAACTCAAAAATTATCTCTGATTGAAAAAATACTTTTGGAAAAACCGTTCGATGTGCTAATTTCTTCTTTTCTCTAGCACATCGAACGTGTACTCTTTTCAAATATAAAAAGTATTTTTGATTGAAAATTGATCTTTCTCATAAAACCTTCATCGTATTGCAAAACTCTTTCTTCTAAGCAATACGTGATTGTTTTCAAATCAATCTTTCATCAATCAGTGAATCTCAATTCGCTGGTTCACTCACTCCGCGTTGTCTTCTTTGAGACGTTTCGGTTTGAGAACATTTAGAAACACCGAAAACCACGTCAAGGAGATTCTTCGAATTATACCCGATCAGGCAGTACTTATAGCGATCAACGGGAACCGTGGGCCATGTACCTCAATTCAACGAAAGTGATCAAAGACACTTTCATATGATTTATTGCTGACTGTTGTTTGCAGGTACATTTAGACGGTTGCGTACTGATCGAATTGAGAAGTCAATCCAAACGCATGCTCACAGCATCCACACTTAATTGAAGAAATCATGACTGGTGCATATCTACATAACCGCTCGGATATATTTATACTATTATGCTTCGCTTGGCTGAAATATCATGAACCAAGAAGCTTCCGCTACTCTGATGGAAAGATGTCATGATCCATAAAGTGTGAGCATGTCGGTCCGAAAGTCACAACTTCACATGATGACAACACAATAAAGGGTGATCCAGAGATTTACTGTGGTTGATGATCTCAATGAAAGCTCGAAGATCATAAGGACGTGGATCAGTTAAAGGCCTCCACTAAAAGTACAAAACTATGCAGACTTTGATGAATCGCTACTAATGCACAAAGATTGCGAAACTTGAAGAATTTAAGTCTACGAGCTCTGAACTAAAGACAAAGATAGAATGCTAGGATGCAAAATGTATTTCATGGGGTGACCTCCCTTAGGGGGAGATGGTTAGGAATTAGAAATTCCATGTGAAAGTGTCGGTCACCCCAATTATGGTCTAGCATATGTTAGCTTGTAGACGTGTCGTTATTTATGTTATTTAGTAGTTAATTAGTTAGTTTGTAGCGTAGCTTAGTTTAGTGTAACACCGTGGAGGAAGGACGGGTCTTTACCTAATCTTTGTATGCACGATCCACGGCCGTCGAGGAGGCGTATCATTTGTAACTATAAATACCCCTTCCATCCTTGGAAGGGGTGGTGCTTTTCATAATCTAACCTTTCATTTTTGTATAACAACTCTCTAACAAGAACACCCTCTCATCTCTTTCATCTCTCTAAAAATGGCTATCTTGTTTAATCACAATCCTAGACCACCCGAATCATCTAAACAACATATAATATTCGATCCTACATGACATGATTCTTCCTAAATTAGACATAGGTGATCAGGCTATGTATAATTGAGGAAAAATGATGTGATGCTTGATTCAGTCAAAGTAGTATTATATTTCTCAAAAGTTTTAGATGGTGTTCAACGTTTTGCTTTTATAAAATGGCAGCCTAAACAACTTTTCAAGGTAACAAGAAAGATTGGTTCGCCTAGCGGTAGTAAATAGTTGGTAGAATGACAAATTATCAATTTCCGAGGTGATAACGGAATAGCTTGGAATAAAGTTTGTAGATTAGATTCTAGGATAGGTGGAAGAAACTTAGGGAATGGAAATAGTCTAGGGCAGTCGGGGTGAGTTTAAGTAAGGAAGCGAAAGTAATGGATATAAAGCTTTTATCCCCTCCAGTATCAAATAATACTTTAGCTAAATGTCGATTGAGAGAAAATGTACCCGTGACCACATCCGGGTTGTGCTGAGTGTTTGCATCTCCTAGCATAAGCTCTTGCGCGTGTTGTTTGGTTTGCCATTCTATTTCGGACACCGAATTTTGTAATGTCCTTTCTCACCACATCCGTGGCATATCACTTCTACAGGTTGCAAATTAGCACTGAGGCCCTACGATCTCGGTTTTGTGGCGGTTCGTGACACTTTCGCACTTAATAAAGCATGGACCATTGTGATGCATTTTTCATCGGTTGCATAGGGGCATATTTCCAGCATAGTCACTGCCTCCAGCAGGTGCGGCTACATAAGCTTTGACAGTTTCCTGCCTTCAGTTCTGTTGGTAATGATGGTTGTTCTTGTTGTAGTAGGTGTTATTGTTGGGGTAGTTGTTGTGATGGTGGATGGTCCTATTGTCATCAAGCTTCCTTTTGTGATCATTACCTCCTTGGGTGAAACCATGCTTGAATTCCCGATCCATTAACATCTGAGCGATAGAAATTGCTTCCTCTAGTACCGTGGTTTTGATGAGGTGACATTACCCTCGATCTTTGCGGGTAAGCCTTGATGTACTTCTCCAATGTCTTCGAGATCGAGCACTACACTTGGGCATAGCATTGCTGGTTCACGAACCTCCGGTTGTAGGTCTTGAGATCATTCCTTTCACCACCAAATCTTGGTGAAACTCATCTTCCAACTTCTTAATCTCAAAAGGGGGAGAGTACTTCTTTAGCATCTTCTTCTTGAAGTCAGCCCAGGTGAGTTGATAAGCTACTTCAACACCCATAGTTTGTGTAAAAACATTCCACCAAGATAGGGCATCATCCAATAGAGTCCAGAGCAAAAGTGACCTGCGGTGCTGTCATCGAACAACCGCTTCTCATGAATACCTGTCTCTGTTCGCTCAAACCGGCGATCCAACTTCGATTGCTCTTACGTTCCTTTGAAAAGGTTGGCTTCAGTTCATGAAATCTTTGTAAGTACACTTGCATAGGCTGCCTCGCTTTCTCCGTTAGGCCTACTAGTGCTCCCAGAGAGGGCCATTGTTGCTGCTTGTCTCTCGAGTGCTGCAGCAGCACTTTCTACAACTAATTTTTGGATATCAGCTTGGGACATGGCGGGTGCCGAAGTTTCGGTTGATTTTCTTGTTCGAGCCATATTTCTATTCATGCCACAAGAAAATATATGTTTAGAATGACCATGTTATGTTATAACATAACAAATAACAAGGTATACGCGATGAAATCATAGCAATATAAGAATCATATGATCATATTATGCCCGAATACTATCACATGGTAAAGTGATCCACCCTGGTCCGCATCAATCGATATCATAACACAACATAATATCAAAACCACATATAGTCATAAACTACTCACAAATTTTGTCATATAACAAAATGTTACAAGTGTCATATTTATGCCACATACCGTGGCTAGGATATCATACCAAAAACTGTTAGATAAGGACCTATTCTAATGGCTACCAGGGGATTCTTCGCGTCGACTCTCCAGCTCTGTGATCATGCCTTGAGAAGGACCAGATATACTCTCTGGTATCGGGCCGGAAATCTACTACTCGCCTCTAGCGTGGTAATTCTAGAGTAAGCCATTACTAAGTCATCACTCTGCCTCATCATTGCTTGTGACATCATCACATCATTGTCATATAGCAGCGGCATGTGTTGACTAGTTCGCCCGTGATGTTCCTCCAGATTATCTGCCCTCTCACGAGTCTCCTACATTCTAGTGCTCAAAATATCTATCTCCTGCTGCATAGTTTCTTTCTTAGAAACTAACTCCTCCACTGAATCCTCAAGTGACTCCATGCGCTCCAGAGGTAACTCATCTATATGGCCTAAGGCAGTATCAATATGCTCCTCGTGTCTTTCCAAGCATGCCAATAGTGTGGGAATGGTGGGCAGTCGGTCCATCGCTGCTTGCGAACTTTCTCCAATCTCGAATATCTGTGGTGGCGTAGGGATATCTAGAGTAGGTGATCATAAGACATTGTACCACAGCAATGATGGCCCTTGCCTCTTCTCCAGAGCTCATATGGCTAAGGCGGGATTAAAGTCAGCAGTGATGGTGGGGGGTGGTGTTGTTGGCGATGGTACATACATGGTGTAACATGTATGGGTGTGGGGTGGTGGTGAGTGTGCAGTGGTAATGAAGTAACGTCTCGGATGGCTGCATCGCAAAAGTTGGATATCCTCTCTAGCTATCACATATGGATCAGGAAATGGAGCGATATCGTACTACCGTGGCGTGTTCTGTCTTCTGTGTACCTAGTTCTTTGGGGTCTACATCGTGTACTACCGAAATCCTCGAGATGACTCTTCTAAAGGATCGACTCCATATCTTCCATAGCGGGTGTTTGTCAGGCGAATGAACTAATGTATCCGGTGTAAGGAATGGTGTCTTGGACTCGATTATCAGATCCATAAGATAATAATATAAGGGATAGGAAAGACATAACTCTGTAACAAACGGTAATTGTAAATATCTCATTATATATATAAATATCGGATAAACATGCATAAATAGTGTCACGAATGGTGTAGTGGCACGAAGGACTTTATTTAAGTATGAAAAAGAGTTATAGTTTCAGTTTTGTACTTTCAGGTTCTCTATAACTCACGCTTTCGATACCAATGCAGAACACCCCAAATTAGATATGCATGGCCGGAATTAAGGTTGGGGTATTACATCATGGATCATAGTCATAATAATAGATAAACGGCTCAAAAAGAGACGTTTTAGATAAAACAGTTATCATTCATTTATTTAAATCAGAGTTTTACAAAATAAAGGTCCCAACGGAAATACTAAAATACATAGTTTTATTCTTGTGAATGATAACAAAATGGATGCCCTTTTTATAAGAAAGTCCATAGCCACTCCTTGCCAAGTCGTGCTATAGTTTCCTGAGATAAAACATGCTAAAAATTCAAAACAAAGGTTGAGTGAATCCATAGTGTTTGTACAATAATCAGTTGAACACAAGATAAACAATAGTAAAATCAGTAATATTGCTGATGCAGTATATTGCCCTAAGTCTCATGATACATAAAACCTTAACATCGCAACGTCATAATAATGACGTAAGTTACAAACATCATAGTGATTATGTGAGCAACAATGCCCTCCGGTAGGAGTTTGCCATTCTCCTAGTATTCTCAAATAACGTGCATTTGGTAACCTATCCGGTCAACTGCCAATAGATCTATTCACGATATTCGCGTTCACTCGCAAGTGATTAATGGTTCATGATATGAGGGACTTTTAGTGGCAACAGTAGGTACTTAGGCAATATCAATCATGATAGCATACAGAAAAATACTTGTGTTCGGGTTCGTAGCATGTATCTCCCCACGAGTTTGAAAAACATGTAAAAGTGGGACTATGAACTCACCTCGGTGTTACCGTAGTCTGGATGGAAAACAAATTAAGTAATGTGAATAAAGTGCTCTAACTCATGACCTGAGTTAGTATGTCAAGTTTTTAGCATTCGAATTCAAGTATATGCGATGATAATGCTTTATCGATGGTCGGGTGAACATGAAGTCTCTTCAAAAATTAGTAATACTAATCATACTTATTTTTATGGCTTGGTTGATTTTTTATAAGTTTTATCGAAACCCAAATTTTTAAATATGATATGTTTCCAAAATGTTATATTTTTACAACTTTGAATATTTACAGTTTTTACCCTTGCACTTTCAAAAATGACACTTTATACACTTAACTATGAGTTATTGACAAAATCAGCCCTTGTACAATTAACTTTAAAGAAATTATATTTTCAGCCCAAGAAAACTTTATCTTTCAAAAATTACAATTTTTATCCTTGTAGTTTTATAAGAAAAGCTTACTTGTTTTAGGCCAAAATCGACAAAAATAAGGGTAAATATAAGCGAGGACTTAAGAGGTTTTTACTACGTTCTTTATCTCTTCAAGAGTTTGTCGGATGGTCTTTCTAATGGTTCAAACTAGAAGTCTTAAGCTCTTACGGTTTGGTCGCAATGATTTCCCAAAGTAGGGGGTTAGGTGCCTTATTTAAAAGTGTTGGTTTTGGCGACAACAAGCCCAAATGAGGACAAATTTTACACGAGGCAAGCCAATATTTTTATGACGCAATTGATCCTTTAAACACTTTGCTGTAAGCTCTTCAAAATGGTATAGGTCTCACATTCTAGTTATCTTTGGTTAGAGAGAAACAAGCCCGTGAACATGGTCCTATGTGCTTGAAAGGTTTGTATAATATGTTTTAAAATGATTACACCATGGTTTATAATGAGTTTTATGTTAGTAGTATGCTCCTATGCATCAATGACTTGTACATTGGCTTGATAGACTTGTACTTTGGTAATTTGTAAAAGTTTCATGTGTATTTTTAATTTTAGTTTGTGATTTCATTTACATAAAATCATAGGGTTTGCAAATTAGGGTTTAATCCGGGAAATACTCTAAAGTTAGGGTTTTATGCCTTGTAAATTTGTACATTAAGTTTAAGGGTTTATACTTTAGGGTTTATGACATAATATCAAAATTATTATAAATCAAAGCTTTAGGAAAAACCCTAATATATATAGTAAGCATTCTATTGGAAACGACGCTAATGATATAGGGATAATATATGCCAAACATCACGTGTCTCGTGTAAGGACACAACTGGCATGGGTGACCATGCCGGGAAATTTCAAGTAAGACATAGAAGTGATGTTGTGAGACTTCCATTGTCATATAAGAATGTGTATATCAAAAGGCATTGACTATGCAAAAGAGCAGTTTGTGAGTGCAGCATATTATCTAGTTGTTGTAATCAAATAAAAAAAAATTGTACGTAGAAAATAAATTATTATTAGTTAATATAAAGGCGGATTTTTACCGGTGGTTACACAAGAATTTAATGTTGCTTGAGAAAATACAAAACTATGATCATGATAACATGGTCAAGCATTTTTCTAAATTAGAGGTTGATAATGTTAATTTACAATTAAAATTTCAACATCTAGAACAAAAAATTAAAACCTTAAATGCCTAAACATCTTTGTATGCTCCTGAATTTGCTGCATATTTTGAAATAAGCAATCGAGATGAATGGATTCAAGCTCACTATAACACGATTCGAAAATTGAAAGCTCAATTTTCTCAATTGAAGGGAAATAGGAGTGAATTGGTAGGCTCCCATATACCACCGCTTCTAGATTCTCAGAATTTTCAATATCAAAACATCATCAATAAATTGCAACAAGAAAATGAATGTTTTCAAGATGAAAATTCAAAAGTTAGATCGCAATACGAAGAGTTATATGATTCAACTAAGGTCACTCATTACAAACATAATGAAAAGATAACTTCTTTACTTAACGAGATTGAGAATCTAAAGACTCAGGCGAAAGGGAAAATGCCAATTCCCCACGTGTAAATATGTTGTTCCAAAGGTTTCTGCTTGAAATAATTATGCTATTAAAGTGATGTATATTCCCCCTCCTCTTAGGAACAATAAGATTGCATATCAAGCATATCTCACTTACCTTAAGGATAGCCTTGATAGTCTTTGTAAGATTGTAGAAGATGATAGAATAGAGAAACTACTAGATAGTGATGTTGCCTATGCTTGTATGTATGCTAAACAATCTCAGGAACTATTAGAATATGTCATTGGCACATGTCCTAAAACCGGTACCAAGCGAGATAAATTTGTTGCACCCTCTTCATACCTAATATCAAGCATGTTGCCTTTGATGTACCCATGACAACATCTGAACCCAGCACATCAAAACCAGAAAAAGAAATAGCAGTAAAACAAACTAATGTTCCCATCGTTACTTCTACAAGAGTAAAAAGTGACACTAAAGCTAGCGGGTCAAAGCCTAAAGGCAATACCAAGAATGATAGGACTATGCAAGCTAAAAGTGTTCACCAAAAGGAAGTAGAAGACCACCGTAGGAATCATAAGTTTGATTTGAACAAAAAGAATCATGTTGATTCTAGTATTAGCTATAAGCGTACTGTAATTAATTCGAATTATGATGTTGTGTGTAAGACATGTAATGAATGTTTAATTTCTGGTAATCATGATCAATGTGTTGTGTCATTTTTGATGTCATCGAAACAATCCTCAATTGAGATAATTGGAAAAGCAAAACAAGTTAAGAAATCATGGAAACCTACAGGGAGAATGTTTACTAATGTGGGCTTTCACTGGAAGCCAACAGGTCAAATGTTAACTCTAGGCGAACTATGCCCTTTAGCTAGAACTACCATACCTAAAGTAGAGCCTGTTAAGGAATGGAAGCCAATTGGTAGAATTATCCCTTTAGTAACAAAATTCCCTTCGACTAGGTCTTGTGCGTCTACTAGTGATGCCCCCGTTGTTATCACCATGGCACCTAGAGTTTTTGATAATCCAGAGATTGTTTGCACTAACCAAAAGGACCCCATCAGCACATGGGGACCCATTGTTTCCAATTATCCATCTTCATCTATTTTCAAATGCAGGCCGTACAAATCGTCCTTTGGTATTTAGATCCAGACTGCTCAAAACATATGACTAGTGATCTCTCATGACTCAAGAATTTTGTGAATAAGTTTATCGAGATAGTTAGATTCGGGAACGACCATTTTGGGGAAATTATGGGTTACGGAGAATATATTTTTGGTGAAAGTGTAATTTACAGGGTATACTACGTGGAAGGACTTGGTCACAATTTGTTCTCTGTTGGTCAATTATGTGATTCCGATCTCAAAATGGCTTTCAGAAAACACACATGCTTTGTTAGAGAATTGAATGGTGATGATCTTCCTAAAGGCTCTCGTGGCACAAATCTATACACCATCTCTATTGAAGACATGATGCAGTCCTCTCCTATTTTCCTGTTGTCCAAAGCCTCAAAGAACAAATCTTGGTTATAGCACTGTCGTTTGAATCACTTGAACTTTGGTACAATCAATGATCTTGCTCGAAAGGACCTTGTGCGTGGTTTACCTATAAATTCGAAAAGGATCATCTTTGTTCGGCTTGCCAACTGGGCAAAAGCAAAAAGTATTCCCACAAACCCAAAACTGTCAACACCATCATGGAAGTTCTTCACACACTTCACATGGATCTATGCGGACCAATGAGAGTGCAGAGTATATATGGGAAGAAATATGTCTTGGTTGTGGTAGATGACTATTCTCGGTTTACATGGGTGAAGGTTTTGAGAACAAAGGACGAAACTCCAGAGGTTATCATCAAACTGATCAAGCAATTATAAGTCAAACTCAACAAAACTGTCAGCTTCATCCGAACAGATAATGGAACTGAGTTTGTTAACAAATAACTCATTCAATTCTATGAGAGTATTGGCATTAGTCACCAGAAAAGTGTTCCACGTACTCCTCAGCAGAACGACGTTGTTGAAAGACGAAATCATACTCTTGTAGAAGTTGCATGAACCATGCTAATATTCTCTAAGGCTCCGATTTATATTTGGGCAGAAAGCTATTGCACTGCTTGTTACACTAAGAACCGATCCTTGATACATACTCTGAACAACAAAACTCCATATGAGCTGATACATAACCGAAAACCAGATCTATCTTTTCTACGTATGTTTGGTGCTCTATTCTACCCAACAAATGACAGTGAAGATTTGAGAAAGTTAAAGGCTAAAGCAGACATTGGATTCTTTATTGGTTATGCACCAGATCGTAAGGGATACCGAATCTACAACAGACGAACCCGACAAATAATGGAAACTATTCACGTGACATTCAATGAGCTGACTGAGCAACCGACTCCTGGTCATACCAGTTCTGGTTCCACGACTATTTTTTTGTCACTTGGGCCAATTAGTTCAGGTCTTGTAGAAAATCCCACTCCTGCAGTTCCTTATGTACCCCCCCTCAGATGAAGACTTGAAGCTCTTGTTCGATCCTATGTTTGATGAATATTTTGAGTCACCATCTGGTGATACTCCGACATTACCGGCTGCAACAGCTCCTACCCCAAACAATCTCAATGTTCCATCTGTGTCTACCTCTGTATTTCTAGATGCTCCCTCTACAAGTCAGTCTCCATCATCATCGTCAAATCTTTAATCTTCTTCAGTACATCAACACACTGCAGTTGAAAATTCTTTAGAACTAAATCCTTTTGCTCCTCCTAAAGATGCTCCGTTCGAAAAAATATTTGCTCCTGAATCCCCTTCTATGATCATACGATTGATAACATTATTGGGAATCCTTCTCGTCCGGTATCCACTCGAAAGCAACTTACCACCGATGCCTTGTGGTGCTTTTATAATTCCGTACTATCCAAAGCCGAACCCAAAGATTTCAAAACCGCTATTGATGAGGACTGTTGGTTCAATTCAATGCAAGAAGAAATTCACGAGTTTGACCGACTTAAAGTATGGGAATTAGTACCACCTCCAGACTGTGCAATAATTATTGCCCTCAAGTGGATCTATAGTGTGAAGCATGATGAGCATGGCGATGTTTTAAAAAATAAGGCATGACTTGTTGCCAAGGGATATCGTCAAGAGGAGGGCATAGACTTTGACGAGTCTTTCGCACCAGTTGCTCGAATAGAGGCTATCAGAATCTTTCTCGCTAATGCTGACATCAAGAACATGATAGTCTATCAAATGGATGTGAAGACTGCCTTTCTAAACGGCGAGTTAAAAGAAATAGTTTATGTTAGTCATACAGAAGGATTTGTGGATCCCGATCATCCTACTCATGTCTACCGTCTGAAGAAGGCTCTTTACAGGTTAAAGCAGGAACCTAGGGCATGGTATGACACTTTTTCAAAGTTCCTATTGGCAAACAGATTCTACAAAGGTGCTATTGATCCCACGTTATTCACTCGGAAAACAGGCAAACATCTACTTCATGTTCAAATATATGTTGATGATATCATATTTTCCTCAACCGATCAAATGGAATGTGACAGTTTTTCAAATGAGATGAGTTTAAAATTTCAAATGTCTATGATGGGAAAAATGTCGTTTTTCTTAGGATTACAAATTTCTCAAAGTCCTGGAGGCATATCTATAAATCAATCTAAACATGCAAATGAAATTTTAAAGAATTTTGGATTTGATTCTTGTGACCCTATTGACACTCCCATGGTAGAGAGAACAAAACTGGATGAGGACCTCTCTGGGATCCCGATTGATCAAACTAAGTACCGTAGTATGATTGGATCCTTGATGTATCTCACTGCCAGTAGACCAGATATTATGTTCGTTGTATGCATGTGTACTCGGGATCAGGCTAAGCCTACCAAAAAGCACCTTGAAGAGGTTAAAAGGGTCTTTCAGTATCTCCAAGGAACCATTAATATGGGTCTCTGGTATCCGAAGGAAACTGCCATGGCACTAACAGCCTATGAAGATGCTGACCAGGCAGGGTGTCAAGATATATGTCGAAGTACGTCGGGAGGTGCTCAATTTCTGGGTGATAAATTAGTGAGTTGGTCTTCGAAGAAGTAAATGAGCACATCAATATCCTCCACATAGGCAGAGTACATTGCCATGTCTACATGTTGTGCTCAAATATTATGGATGAGATCCCAAATATCAGACTATGGCTTTGCATTCAACAAAATTCCTCTGTATTGTGACAACAAAAGTGCCATTGCTCTTTGCTGCAACAATGTCCAGCACTCTTGATCAAAGCACATTGATATCCGACATCACTTCATTAGGGAACAAGTTGAGAACGGTGTGGTTGAACTTTACTTCGTAAGGACTGAGTACCAGTTGGCGGATATCTTCACTAAAGCTCTTCTAAGAGAACGGTTTCAGTTTATTCTCCCGCAACTTGGCATGAAGAGTCTGCAGCCAGAAACACTAAAACTTCTGCAGGAAGAGACTGACAAGTAATGGAGTTGCTTCTCTTGTACATATTTAAAACCAAAAAAAATAGAAAAATATAAAACCTTCAAAAACCACAAAAATCAGAAAAATTGAAAATACCAAAAATAGTTTTTCAAGACATGTCTTCTGGCATCGATAACATTTACGGTCCTAGAAATGTCATTTAATAATTACATGGGTCTTTAAATGAAATTCGAACAGAAGTTCAAAAAGTTTTCAAAACATGCCTAAAATGGCTTGCTATTATTTCAGATATGCAACCCGATTTTCATAAATATCGAGCACTTATCCTCAAACAAAATGAGGAAAGCACATTGCCAAAAAGACGGTTGTTCCTATACAAATGTTTTTCCTTATATGATTTTTCAGAAAAATATTTGTATTTCACATGGTGGTAACAAATTGTTTGAAAATAAATTGGACTAAAATTTTTGCAAATCAATCGGACTCAATTTTTTTCATAAAATTTGTCACTCAATCAATGCCTTAGGTCATCGATTGATGGGGAGAGTGATTTCAAATCATCATATTTTCAAACGTTACATCATCAAACGAGTCCATTTGTACATTATAAGTAGTGAATAAATGTTTAGTTGTTATGTGTCAGTGTATGATCTTTCGTATATTCTAAGATCTTTCAAAATAATTTTTATTATATTCAAAGATCTCTCAAAACTATCATACCTGATACTAACATTCTCCCTCATAGATTAAGGGGGAGCGGTGTAATGTTCCTTTATCAGTACATATTAAAACCAGAGCACATTTTTCTCCTAGATTTTCTAACTTATTTAAATCAATTGAGATCACAAATATCAAAAGGTTTGAAATTCTTGATCGGGGGAGAGAATGTGATTTAAATATTAAAACTGGAAAAAATGTGATTGTTTAAGACTCAAGCAGGTACTCCTCCCTCCATTTGCTAAACGATTTCAATTACCGATGCTCATGTTGAGGGGGAGCATTTCTGAAAGATAAAAAAAAATTGAGGCACGGGATTTTCTAACTTGTGCCATGGTGGCACAAGTTTAATGCCATAAAATAAAGTGAAATTGCCATATTGACATGTTAGTTAATATTAATAGTTTCTTTAATTAATAATGTTTACCAAATTTACCATTGTTTTATATGGAAATCAAGTTTTTTTAGGAAAGTAATGTGTTTATTGAATACTTTAAACTTGTGCCACTATGGCACAAGTTAGAAAACCCATTCGATATTTAAAAAGGGAACTAACGACTTAAACTAGAAAATTAATTTTGTAAGTTCTTGTGTTAAATATTTAGTAACAAGACATACCTTGTTATTCGATATTTAAAAAGGGAACTAACGACTTAAAAATGGAAAAGTTTTATAATAACGAGTTATTAAATGTTTTAAGGGAACGTTGACCAAAAACATGTCATTTATGAGTGTTTAATAATCATTGTGGGATATGCATGAGTTACAGATGACTTGCCATTAATATGTTTAACCCGTATAGATAACAGACTTATTGGGTTGATGAATCCAATAAGAGCCTGTTATGTACGTAGGACAAATCTATTAATGAACAATATATCCTTACAACTCATTAGGTTGTGACTAGTTTTTGGAATAATAAGTGAAATAAATAAATATTTGTGTTTATCTAGTTGACGAATTCGATAAGCTGTAACAATTTATTTTGAAACTTATTAGACTATAAAGCTTATCACTTAGAGGTTGCGTCGTATTGTCATGAGTTACATTGCTAGAAATATAGTGCATTCATAGAAGTCTTATCGAGTCGACACGTCACATGATGATACCAAACACTTGTAACTAAATTAAGAACGAGATGTTTTTGAAATAAGAAATGGAATATATTCGGGATAGAAAATATTGGAATTGGAAAATGTATTAAGGATGGATTTTATTAATAGGTTGTGCCGAGTCAGTAGTTTTCGAGCTGTGTTAGCTGCTTATCTGCTTTTGCTATTGGTTATTTGTGCTTTGCTTTATCGAGGTGATTTTCATAGCCCCATTTTTAATTATGTTTTATCCAAATTGGGGTGAGAAAGCATGCTACTATTTTCTTGGACCTGCTTTTTACTCTTTTGATTTGCTTATGTGTTGACTAGTAAAGGATAGATATGTGGTAGATGTTGAATTATACTAGGATAGCAATCCCTTGCCATAACTATGCAACCTAGCTAAGGATAGATATCTACTCCGACCTATACCAGGGTAGCATTGATGATAGGCTTTGCTATGACTGTGGTACCTGGCTAGAGTCACATGGGGCCCTGCTAAGATCTCGATTGTGTTATTGGAAGGATTGTTGATATAATGTGATTAGAATGTTTATTGTATATCTGTCCTAGTCTCACATAGAAAATAAACTCTATCAGGTCCACAACTGAATTTATGATTAAACCTATGAACTCACCAGCGTTAGCTGACCTTTTTAGCATTTTTTCTCAAGAAATTAAGATGATGCTTGGATTTCTTGTTTCTTGGAGGCATGGCAGAAGGGGGCATGGTTGGAGGATCATCCTAGACTCTGATAATAATTGTGGACCTATCTTATGATTTCTTTTGGGCCTTTCTATAAAATGTTTTGAATAAATGTAACCGGATAACTAATTATGGGATTGGTTTGTGAACGATTTATGCAATCTTGTTTTCCTATACTTGGGTTATGTACCAATCCAGTAGCACCCCGAAAGCTTGATTAAGTTTTCCGATGTACCAAATTTTGGGGGTGTTACAATGAGGATAACTAATAACACCTTTGATAAAATGGCCCTTGGCTTAGTCATGTACCAATTGTGAAAACGCAAGCTATCAAATTTTGATATAACTTGTGATTCACAAACAAGACACAACACATGTTCTTATTGTGAAAGGATAGAATGTTGGTTTTGAAGTTTTTTTGACAGTAGGACTCCAAAGCCAAATGTACTATCTCACGTGACATGACACAAACCATACACCCTTAAATAAGGGCTTTAGGCATAGCGAAATGAATGTACGTTAGATTCACACGACTACCCTTGTGGTCTCTTGTCACAAGCAGGTCACAAATACCCTTTGTGGGTGATGTTGAACCAAGATGCCCAAATGAGTACACACCCCCTTTTTATTTTTGTGGTGCCTTGTTAACCATAAAATCAACTTAAATCACACCCTCTTGGGTTGGCAGCCTCAACGACACCAACACAAACCCAACTCATAAGCTATGTGTCAATTAGGAAACTAAACAAGAGAATTAACCAAGAATCAAAAATCAGATTTTTAACCATTTCATTTGCCGTAAAGAATGCGACCAAAGACGCGGAGCCTAAACCAACTTCAACTCCTATGGTTCGACCTACAGAGGTTCGACCGCAATCAAAACCTAGACACAAACACAACCTTTCAGGGTACAATGGTGCTTTCTGAGTAGCAGTGATGCAACTGTCTTGGTCTTTAGCCTTTCAGGGAAAGTTTGACCTTTGCTTGATAAGACTCCCCCTTAATCACTTCAAACTTATCGCGCCTTGTACCGCCTTTACTTCAGTCTTTTAGCCTTCAGTCTCTTCATTATTTAAGTCTTCATAGTTGTTGAGGAGACTTGGGGTTCAGTGAGTTATTGTCATCACTCGCTGAACCCAACATCTTCTTCTTTGGCTTAAGTATCATTCACTGAGTCCTACCTCACTGAATGGAGAACCTTTCTTCTTAGGCTCGTCCTGAGCATCTTAAAGATGACTCATTGATCAACTGTTCATTCAGTGACTTGTGTATGTTTAAGGGTATTAAACACTTAGGTTATTTTATCTTCAAATCCTAGTTTAAGGGAGTTTGGGAATTCACTACCCAACATGTAGCTCCTTTTTCAACCATAAAATCACCAAATAAACATTAGTTTCATGTAAAGATCACCTAGGACTTTAACTTTGGTATATAACTTATTGTATAAAGATCAAAAGATGGAAGGTTTATGATGTTGATGGTGAGTCGGTCACAAGGAGAAAAATAGAGAAAATTGGATGAGTTTCTTCTTGGTTTGACTAGTTAATGATAAGTTATTGAAAATATGTAGTTCTAGTAAACTTATGTGTTACAGTTCATACCCCTTAAAGGAATCGCGTCCAATGATTTAGTTCGAATTATTTGTTGGAGTGTTGTCGGTGAGAGGTGTGGTCACTCGTGAGGACTGAAGTCTAGAATAACAGCGATGTAGTTCGATTATCGTCGTCTCAGAATAAGGTATAGGGTAAGGTTTGGCTTCACGTGGTAAGGGTAGAGTAAGAACCTACTTAGTTGTTGTGCTCGATCGTACGAATACCCATGAATTGTTTATACTCACACAAAATTACTGTGATTCTTGAAAATAAAGTAGAAATCAATTAGAACATAACCCTAGTACAACTATTCCCAGTATCAAAAATTTTATTTTTAAGTTTAACATAGGTGGTCAGAATATATTCCACTGTCCCTAGGTTAAATATAGGTGACCGGACCATATTTAACAAAGGTTCGATGAATTTTTAAATACTCAACTTAGTTATACTCGTGATATGTCCGTTTTTGTGATAATATAACGTTTATATATATATATCTTATATATGACCAGACCATATTTAACTAAGGTTCGATGAATTTTTAAATACTCAACTTAGTTATACTCGTGATATGTCCGTTGTTGTGATAGTATAACGTTTATATAAATATCTTATATATAAGGTATGATTCTACTAATTGAACATTGATATAAATAGTGTCAATAGTGGTGGTTCTGAAAATAGGCAAAAAAGCTTAGAAAATTATAAGCGTACGAGGAGTAAAATTCACCCAGAGAAATTTATAAACTTGTAATGGGTTTCGCTATCATATGAAAAGTTTTCTCACAATGTCTGAGAAATAAGCAAGACCATTGTAATTGGTTACATGGTCTTGGGAAGGTTTCGTAAATCACAAAATTTTTGAGTTGGTACATGATCGAGAAAGTGTAGTTGTGCCGAAATGATGTTTACAAGAAGGTATTCGATGTAAAAAACAAATCAAATGTTTATATAAAGTGATCGAAAGTATGTCGAGTGTGTGTATATATTAATATACTAATATGTTGGTGTAGCATAAAACGCCTAGAAGTCACATATTCGTCTAGAGGATGGAAGGCATGGAGAGCATAAGGCTATAAAATATTTTAGTGTAAAAACGGTTATTTCGACCTGTTTCTTTATAACTATAGCTCTAATACCAATCTGTAACGCCCCCAATTTCGTGATAGTAGCAAAATTTAAACTAGGTGTTACTCGACGGTATAACAATTATAATAATAGAAAACAAATTCTAGTTGAGTCATTTTAAAAGATGTATCATTCGAAAGTTGAAATATTATAGTTTACAAATATTAGTAGTTTCATGGTTATATAATACGTAAATGTAAAGTTATTGATGATTTTTGAATAATAATACATAACATAGCCTTCTTGAGTATCCATGCCCCTTCGTGCCAGCCTCGTACATTATGGACATAAGATAAACATGCTAAAAAGTGTCAACACAAAGGTTGGTGAGTTCAAAGGTTTATTGAAAATAATTGTGAAAACCTTTATAAGTGAATTCTCGTATCAAGTATATGTAACATTAAATAGAAATCACAAGACTTTAGTGTTTGATTATCCAATATATTCGGTCGTATTGCTTGACTAGTATATACTGTCATTTGATTGATTTCACCAGTACAATCGGTAGTACTTGATTTCACCTATTCGGTCGGTAGTAGTTGATTTCACCAGCACCGTCGGTAGTAATTGATTTCACTTATTCAATCGGTAGTAATTGATTTTATCCAAGTCCGTTAGATTGAATTTATCCATGTCGGTTAGAACTGATGTTATCCAAGTCCGTTAGAACTGATGTTATCCAAGTCCGTTTGTAGGAAGAAGACGAGGGTAAATTAGTCATTTCGCATGTCTTTGACCTTGACTAACGGGGATTTTTAACGATCGTTAGCAAAAGGGGCATTATTTGCACCAAAGTGAAAAACACGGGGACATTTTTCTCAGTTTTAAGTTTTGAGGAACATTCGCTGCAAAAATGAGAAACTACAGGGACATAATTTGCAGTTTACCCTATCTTTTAATATTAGTAGTTACCTTATTTAGAAGATTGTATCTTGTGGAATACAACATCCAGAGCCGTATATGAGGGTGTGCGAGGTGTGTTATCGCATAGGGCCTCCAAATTCTAGGGGGCTTCAAAATTTGTATATGATATGTGTGTGTGTGTGTGTGTGCATATATATATATATATATATATATATATATAGGGATAACTTGGCTACAATTTTTGTAGCCAATTAGCTACAATCCTTCATAAAAAAATACACTAGCATGAATGGGACACTGAGAAAAGATGATCCCACAAAAAGAATCGTGGGACCACATTATATAGCACAAAATTGTATTGGCTACAATAAATTGAAGCTAATATATTCTATATATATATATATATATATATATATATATATATATATATATATATATATATATATATATATATATATATATAGATTGGATCATTTAAAAAGTTGATCTCAAGAGAAAAGTGAGAAAAGTAATCTCAACCATTGGATTAAACCTCCTTCCCCTCTTTTTTTTCCTCTAAACTCCAGGGACCTGTTTGTTACTTCTTTCATTCTTCAGGGGACGATTTTGTAAATCACACTCTTTTTTTCTCTGACCATATAAAATGTCTAATTCTTTTCATTTTTTCCTTTTTTTTTCTCTGAGCATACGCTTACGCTCTCTGTGAATTTCTTGAGCTTTTTTTTCCTTTCTATTCTCTGATAAAATTCTACAATCAAGACACTAAACAAGGTTTATTATCAGATCTTCTTGTGATAATTTCTCAAATTGAAGATCAAGGTAATTTGTTTAACTGATTTTGATTATATTTTTATTAGTTTTGCTATTTAAATTCAAATATAGACTATATATATGTGTGTGTGTTTGTTAGTGTTTATTTGTCGGATTCTCGTTTATTATGAGTTTGGGTTTTGTTTATTGCAATTTGCTTCTGTAGTGACATGTTTGTTCATTGATATATTGATTATAAGAGTTTATTGACATGATTTAATGTATAGAATAGTTATTTGAAACGAAATTGAGGAAAAAAATGCCTGTAAAACGTGCATATAAATATGCACATAAGGTGTTTGATAAAATGTTTCAATAAAACTTTATAATTGTGATGCACTAATTTCATACTGTGATGCATCAATTGTTCATAACTACAATGCCACGTAGTTGATATGTATGATGCTATAATTGCATATGGGAAAAATGCATTATGGGATTGGAAGGTAAATTTCCAATTATTGGAACATAATATAATTTGAATTATTAAATTGGCGGTTAATATTACTCACTAAGCTGTTTTCACCCAATCTATCAAATTGACTTTGGGATTGCGGTTCAAAATGCATGCGAAAGTGCGACAGAGCCTTTTTTAAATTCTTGTACCCTTTACAAGCAAGTATAAATGACAAGATATAAGCTATAGCAACATCATATGGTTCCAGTTGTGTCAAATACTCGCAAAGCTACTCAAATTTTTCACTCACGTTTAACGTTAAGGGGTAAATAGATATATGTAACTTCACTTGGTATATATTTCTTGCAGGCAGAGAAACAGATTAAAATGTATACCAAACAAGGATTCTCGGGACTTCCCATCTGTATGGCAAAAACTCAGTACTCGTTTTCAGATAACCCTGCTGCAAAAGGTGCACCCACAGGATTTATGATGCCTATTAGAGATGTAAGAGCAAGCGTTGGGGCGAGATTCATTTATCCATTAGTGGGAACTATGAGCACAAAGCGTGGTATTCCAACTAGACTTTGTTTTCAATGACATTGATCTCGATGACGATTATGTGGATTTCCATCAAGTAAGAGAACTTCGGAGAAAGGCATCCTTTCATAAAGCATCCAATGATGACGATGAAGAGAAATTGAATAGATAATGTGATGCACCATCATCATTGGTTCTTGGTGTTGAAGATATTGACATTGCAGATGTTGAAGAAACTGAATATCGCCTTCCACGATATTGTCCTTGAACCGAAGCAAATGAGCTGTTAACACACCATTATTCAAATATTTTGCGATATAGTTTCTCAAAATTTTAAAGATTTTCTCATTCTACTCTCTGATTATTGATCACCAGATATACCAAACATATAGAGTTTGTATTATGCAGTTTGTTCTCTACTTTTCAAAATAATTATCCAATTAAGACAAATTGACTAGTCATATGAGTTTTTGCGGCTTGACGAGGGTTGTTTAGAACAGTAGTTTGGATTTTGCTTAGATCCCATGTGTTGTATATTATCAATTCTATTTTCAATTTAAACTCGTGTTTTTCTATCAAATTAACATCAGCAACTTGTTACTTTTATTCTTATAAGGTGCATAATTCTTAAACATTTACAGCTACTACTGGCATGTGTAACTCGAATGGGCCTGTGATCATATTTAGAGGTGGCCAAACAGGTTTAGGTCCCAGGGAGTGTAGCATGTTCTGGGTCAAATCCGAGTTGGGTTATGTCAGGTTCAACATTACTTTTTAGTACTTTTTGATTATGTATAATACCAAAATAACTAAAAAGTAGCGGGTCAACCAACTAGTTTTCACTCGATGTGAAACCATTTTATGAAATGACCCATTCTTCGTGTGACCCACTTTGAACCAATCCTATGATACAAACTTCAAGTGTTTTCTGGAAGACGTATCTAAACTTCAACGGCTCTATGCTGAAAAATTGTTGCAGGCAATAGTCTTTGGAAGTGCTTCTGGTACTTGAAGTTGTATTATTAACTTTTGATGGGATGTTTAGCAAATTGTGATTAATGATAAAATTGATAGACCAATTAAGGGTGTATAAGTATTTTGTTTCTAAGGTCTGATAGTTAGTTCATTGCCGCTAGTATTAAACAGACTATTTGACTCCTAAATAGCATAAGCAGGTTACTAAACACTAGAAACTAAGTATCACAACCAAGTAATCGTATCCAAAAATCAAATTAAACACCCACTGAGATCCATAGCCGGATGTGGCAATGTAAAACCAACGGGGTCCTTTTAGTTCCACTTTGCCTCTCATGGGTCAAAGATTAACAGTTTAGAAAAAGTACTTGCAGGCTATCCCGACCAAACCTGTTTTGACCCGTACTAAGATTTAACAATTTTGACCCGTTACTCTACTCACCCATTTTCCCACCTATGAAAGATAAAAATACTATAAAATTAGTCGGCTATAGTGAAATTTAGCAAGAGCCTTATGAGAAACTTCCTTAACACGATTGTAAGAGAAATAACTAACTGATAGAGTTCATAATGGTTCCTTATGTGCAAGAGTAACGTTGTTTTTTATCCATCATTTAAGGAGTAAAAATCAGTAATTTCCATGAAAATGCTGCTAAGAGTCATGAGCCCAAACAATGATCCATATGGACGAGTTCGAAACGAGCAAAAAAATTGAAAAAATTGTAATTGATAAGCTCCATCTTTCTAAAATGTTTTAATTTGTTTAACTTTGAACAGTAATCATCATCTTACGTCCAATTTATTAAGGTCAACTTAGAAAAGTTCACTAGTCATATTTCAAAATTATTATCTAAGTAAAAATTGTCACTTAAACAACATAAAGGACAACTCATTTATCAAACTTTGACATTAACTGTGAATCCATTAAATGAAAAACATACATGTACATAAACAATGATCATATAAGATACAAAGTCTAAGAAACTTGCTAGAAATTTGTTGCATCTTTATGACTATAAATCAAGAGATGTGAAGAGTTGTATTCTAAGAGGAACTATTACAGAGTTAAATCTACAACTCGATCAATAAGCTCACTTTCTCCGAGTATGTTATATTACAACAACATTTCTTGGTAAGAGATGCTTAAGAGTAGCTAACAAATTTTTCTGAAAGAGGAAGGAAATGATGCTATAGACCTTCAGTTTTGCATGAAGTAAGGAAACCATGTATATCATTAAAGCAAAAGATCCCACTAATAAGAAACAAGCCTTTGAATGTACCAAAATTCAAGGTTTTAGGCTTTGGTTGGGATGACGAGGAGAATTTCTGGAACCACTTCTACAAGAAATTTGTTAGCACGAGTATCAAACAGATACAATGATACAAACGGATGCACAAAAGTACCGCAAAGAGATGCACTAAAGTCCCTCAAACGGATGCACTAAAGTACCTTCCGATATGCCATTCTATATAGAACGAACAGGACTCCCGTGAGCAACCATAAGATATGTACGTCAAACCACATATCATTAATAAAGCCAGTAAATTTTCTGTGCTACAAGCCATACATTCACATTTCACGCATTTTGTTAATATAGTTTGGGTAATAACCTGCGCAAACAACAGATAACAATTAAACATAAAACAAAAGTGACAAAAAATTAGTTTATGAATAATTCTTATTGATTATATTTGAAAGATCAGATATCAAAAAAAATTATCTGTTATCCAAACCGCTGAACCCACCTGCACCTTTAGCAGTAATGACATCCAGTCAAGCAGGCTAGCAGGTTATACCTCTCCTTTATGCGGTACAGAGCTTTTGCCTCTTCTGCTTTTGTTTTCCCCTCAACTTCTCCTTTAGCAAAAGTTTATAGTTTTATAAGCATATCTTCATGTACTTGTGCGTCCAGCTCAATAAAAGAAAGTGCAACAAAAAATTCAGAAACAACAATTTTAGTTTCATGATGGTACAGTTTCCTTATTGCATGCCATGTATCATCACCACCTCCTTCTAGTAGGCCTCCGATGCACTAAAATATACCTTTTTGATGCACTAATTTTATAAATAGATTCTCTAATATCTACCTTTTTGATGCACCAATTGACGAGGACGAGCACCTAGAAGATGTGGTGTAGAATACTTATTGCTTGTTATTTTTACATTCATTTTTTTTCTAGAGGTGGAAACTTCGACTCATCTATTAATGAATGAGTCTAATTTGGCTATTTTTATTTTATCAAACAAGTCAAATAAATAATGGCTAGAAGATATTGACAGATTCAAATCATCAGATATACATAAACATGTAGCATCAACTCATCCCCACAAATTAGATAAAACTATTTCAAAACGCAATTTGAAACACCCTCATAAAGATAAGTAAACTCTACATAGCAATAAATAATAGAATTACATAACATTTAAAAGAAAAAAATATAACTTCTTGGTCTCATAAACTCTATACAGAGCAACATGTATCTCAGCCAACCACAATCCCGGAAACAAAGTCTGCAATAATATCAATATAAATTTAAGTTAATAAGATATGGCAACACAATCATATACTAGTATGCAAGAAAAACTTGTTACAATTATCTTAATAAACACTAATTTCAATCGTAGATGTATAAGATAAAAGATGCACATAGTTGCTGATGGTATGGCGCCTTGATGTTATCTCCTTATGAGATTCAGCAGATACCATCTCGTTATCTACAAGCAAATTTAGGATTACTTATTGCAACTGCTTAATATTTTTTGAAATAAGCAAAAGAAGGAGGATTATGTCAAATTGGTAAATATCACAATTTTGGTCATAATGGAAATGGATTGAATGAATCAAAAGTCACCCGAAACATATTTAAACTGCCCATACCTCTTAAAGACTTAAAACGTTCAATTTCAAATTCCAACTATCACTGTATTAATATACTTTTCTTAATTAGACTTAAAAGATTTTCTTATTGGCATAATTTATGAAAACTAAACACAAAAATTGCTTGTAAAGTGGCCCCACCCAAACAGTTCTAATAGTGACCCGTTTAACCCTAGCCTATTTCAACATGTTACCTAACCGGCTCAGGTTGCCACATTCATACCTGATGAACAGTTAAACATATATCACCGCAAGTATCACACATTTGCCTAAATTTTGATTATGGCTTTAATTTGTATCTACAACTTGAATTCCTTACGAGCCTTTAGTGCACCAACAGTTTTTTGTACCTTAATTGCTGACATGCGTAGATTACTATGGGCCTTTGATGCCTTAATATGTCTAGTGATGTAAGTCGATGCACTAAACATACACGTTGATGCCTCAATATGTCCAACAATGCACCAAACATACCAACCGATGTGAAGTAGTTCCATTGATGCACTAAACATACACATTGATGCCTTAATATGTCTGATGATACACTAGATTAATCATACTCATTGATGCCCGAATATGTTCATCGATGCACTAAACATACAAACAGATGCACTAAACACGCACACTGATGCCTTAATATATTTAACAATGCACTAATCATAATCACTAATGCCCTAAACATACTCACTGATGGTCTAATATGATCAACGATGCACTAAACATATTTTTGATAAAATAATCACTCAAACAGATGTCGTAACAAGTCATTTGATGCCCTAATCTTACAAACAAATATTATGACAACTATTCCTGATGCACTTATCATACTAACAGATGTCGTAATACATTTTTTTGATGCACTAAGAAAACAAGAAGATGCCCTAACTTAACATTATGCTCTTATCATAAAAAGAGATGTTGTAACTCATTTTTTAAGCACTAACTATGTAAACAAATGCTGTAACAAGTCGCGTGATGACCTTATCATACTAACAGATGCGCTAACGCTTATTTTGGATGCACTAAATTGTAACTTTATACATACATGTGCTTAATATGTCATTTCATTCGACATAACAACAATTAATTTATAATTTACACAAAGATGCACTAAAATAACATAAAAATTAAAAAAAAACTGTAAACACTTACTGTTGTTTTTTTTCCAATGATCGAATTTAGTTCACCTACGATTCCTAAACTTCATTTATGTCATTCATCTGAAGATCGAAATCCAATTATTGAATCCACGAGTTTTATCTGATTTTTATTAGATTTTGATAGCTTTTTAGGGTTTCTTGATCGGAGTATGTGTTTTTTTATCGGAGTATGTGTTTTTTTATCGGCGTATGCGTTATTGATCGGAGTGTGTTTTTTAACCGGTGGTGGTGTGACGATGGCTGTGCCGATGGTAATGGTGGTGATAGTGAGTGTGTATGTTTGAATCGTTGTGTGATTGAATACAAACTGTGTGTTTGCAGCAAAAAAGACAGGTTCCATCTCTTTTTTGTGTTTTTTCTTTTTTTACCCTAAAGTTTCAAGCATTTTCACAATCTACCATGTAACTTTTTTTCTCACTTTTCTCTCTAATTACACTTTTCTCTAGAACCGGACTCTATATATATATATATATATATATATATATTGAACGGCGAAAGTATTATAAAAACTAGCTAGAAAACAAAATTACAGTGAGTTTTTACAAGCTTTGATTGGATCAAAATCCAATCTATCCACAAGGGATTTAATTTTCTATTTCTATGTAAGATCCAATAGTAGGATAGCACCTTGATGTCTTCGCCGAGAGTGTCTTTTCGAAAAGGCTTGAGGTCGAAACATATCCCATTTCTATATCTCCAAAAGATCCAAGTTGTCGTTTAAACAACAACATCAAAACAAGATTTCAATGTGTTGTTGAAATTGACATTATCGCCCCAATATAAAAGACAACGAATATGTTTCGGAAAATCACCACAACCCTACCAAGCCGAAACCATATTCCATAAATTAACCGCTACTGCACATTCGATGAATAAGTGACAAGAAGTTTCTTGGCCTTAATTGCACACCGGACAACAAATCGAATCAATGTCAATCCCACGAGCATTTAAGTTACACCTCGTAGGAAGACGAGCAAGACCAAGTCTCCATGAATGGATATGTATATATATTCTATCAAAGTGACTTATTGTATTTGATTTAAAGTGTTGCATTGAAAAATACTAGCTGGAGCATTTTGAAAACTATTATTTCTCATTTTATCTTTTATGAAAAAAGTTTACTTTCTATTTAGGCCCTATTTTTGTCTTTTAACTAAATTCTGTACAGGATTTCCGTAAACTTAAAGATGGCCCTGACTCCATCTTGTAACTGTATATAAATACGTCTATTATGAGATAAATAAGAACATTCTTACTATCTCTATCTCTACCATTGTTTTGTTCTTTACTGTTCATAACAATTTGTATTTTGTACAAGTTGAGGGTTTTGTCGTAATAGGTATTAATTAGTTTTAAAAACATAAATCTATAGATAGTGTGTTAGATTGTTGTGATATCTCTATGCTGCTATACATCAAACTAACCACCAAAACAAAATGTGAGCACAACTAAAAGTTGATCTTGCATTAATTTGATGCATCTAAAGTTATTAATCATGCACATGAATGATACACCTACCTTTAGTTATGGCTAATTGCTTACTTGGTACCCCAGTGGCCCAGTCACATGCCTACAATTCAACTCCTATCTCGTGTGTACCAAACTTTTCTAAGAGTTCATACTTGTGAACTATATTTCAAGATTACATACATATACATTCAATTCCACAATTTTTGTTTACATAACCTTTTCTTATGTTTTGTATTCGTTTACAATCATATCTTTAGTTCCCCTAATGCTATAGCCAAGTTGATGAAAACAACTGTCATAGTTAGATTCTAGTCAAGAAAATTATCATTAAACTATATATAACAATGTATGTAAAGAATAAAACATATGTATACGTATCAGAAACTATATATCCTTCCAATAAGTATGATAAAACTGTTATCCCTGCATGCCTCATTACATAATTGTACGTCTTTAACCTCGCAAGTGCTTGTATTCGGGGCACCGGCCTGTAGCTTCTAGCTAGGGGGTTATTTGTGCAACATAGTTTGGACTGCTGCATGCATCTAGCTAGTTTATTGTCACCCTCAACTTGCAGTTGCTACATACCTAACCAAACAATTAAGCTATATTTACATGCAGTTCTACATGCACCTATACATACAAAGCATGCACATGTATAGTGCAGACATATACAAACACTATTGAAAGTATCTTATTAATACAATGTCTGATTGTTGAAAGAGCTATATGTATTCCCGTTTCCCACAAACCTAAATACATTCAATACGAATATCATGAGCACTTTAACAAACATTGTGCCAATATAATATGCATGTACATATATAGATGCATACATGATACATACGTATATGTGTATTATAGATTATAAATGGGAAGCATATTACTAGGACTTAAAGTTAAAGATCTTATTATTAAGGCAGAATGTTTTTTAGCCACTTAAATAGAGTTACAGTTGAATAGAATAACCAAATAGAGAAACAAAGATTGGAGCTCAAAGAATAAAATAACAAAAACTATCTTTAGTTTACTTGCTGCTCTATGGCCCCGTCGAGTTGGCTTGCGGATTCATCCAGAAGCCATCTTTCAAGGAAGGTCATCGGGGGATTGTTCAAGCTATGTTGTTTCTGAAGCTTTCTTTCATGCAAGATATGCGAAGCCTTCTCATCGTTGGCGTACCCACCCTTTTGGTAGTAATCACCACTCATCATCTTGTCCCAGCATCCGTTATCAAATGAAAGAACAGACTCAAATTCAAAGTCAACACTTTCTACGAGACTATTTAGGCACTCTTTTCCGGGAACTTGATCTGCAAGTTTCTTCGGTGAAGTTGACGATGAAGATGATCTCATCCACCCATCTAACAATCTTGAGATGTTTTGTGTGCTTGAAGCATAGATGTTGGTATGATGGTGAGGATTTTTTGTGCTTGTCACATTCTGATGGCTTTTCTCTGAGGGCACCTTGGACACCAATAGAGGAGGGTATTTAGTCGAATCAGATGGCACGGTCATTTGTGAATCGAAGGCTGATTGCAACTTGTTGATCTTTTTTTTCAAGTGGGTGTTCCAGTAATTCTTAATATCATTATCTGTTCTTTGTGGAAGATAAGATGCTATGGCTGCCCATCTGCAAAGTATAATTTCCATGTTACGTATAGTAGCTTTATTAATTAATTGCACTAGTCTTGAATTTTAGGAACAAGAATAAAGAGAATCACACAACATAATCAAGATTGAGTCTAGATCTTCGGCCAGACTCCAACCAACGTGCATTTAGTTTAGGATATATATAATCCACAAATAACTAACTAAGTAGACAAGAAATCTCAACAAAGATTTGATGTGTGAACTTACTTGTTACCCAATAAAGCTTGGAGATGAACGATCATTCCTTCTTCATGTGAAGTGAAGTTTCCCCTTTTGATACCGGGCCTTAAATAATTTGTCCATCTCAGTCTGCAACTCTTGCTGCATCTTAACAGACCTTATATATTGATTCAAGAGACAAACTTTCAGTTCCGAGACTTACGCAAGGTTAATATTGATCAATAATGTTACCAAAACACATCAAAGAAAACCAACATTATTCAGCAAGTTAAGAAGATTATCCACTTGAGCTCTTTCTTAATTAAAGTAGGTTATTATGATATGTAATTCATGGTAGAAAGTAAAAGACATGCATGTAGTACGTTGTAAGTTCGAACAAGAATATAACCATTGTGCATTGCTACATTCCAGTGCCATTCTCTGGTTTCTAAGGAGGTGTATATACTTATAGCTCCCGGCATAAAGATAAAGTGAAGAACAACTAATTAATAGAATAATCTATCGCATTTATTCATATATGACAATGTTAACGAAATATAGATTATTTTACATGATACATACATTTAAATATTATTGGAGTTAACATGTTTTCCCGATCTTGTTAAAAGAATATTAACCTGCGCGCAACTTCCAGCCCAGTTATGAAATTCCTAGATCTTGAAAGTAATCCTTACTTGCTATATAATACTAACAAAACCTTTCATAATTAAGGTGACATATTAGATGTTACGTTTGAGTTGTGAATCATAATCTGAATGTACTATTTCTGATAATCATAGTTGTAGTTACATGTGTCGTGAAAGGATTTTATTATAAACTAGCTAGATAAATGTGCATGGACGATAGCGATCGAATACCTGCATGACAAAGTTGCATGCTTTGTAGAAAGGAAAAAGGATGATATATTTACCAGTGTTTGTAGGCACTGATCTCCAGTTTCCAGGACCATGTTCTTGGATGTATGTGACCAAAATAATGTCTTCTTCAGGGGTCCATGGGCCTTTCTTGATGCCAACCTTATCACAGCATGGTGGCCTACCCATGGCTTTATACCTAGCTAAAATTACCCCCTCAAAAACACTCACTACTATTTTTGATGCAATGTATTTATACACCTAGAAATAAAAGCTGTTTTTGTTTATATTTATTTTCCCACATCCCTAGAAGTTTGAGGTATGTACACTGTTGACCACATAAATATGTTGTAGTTTATCCTTTACGAGAGTTTTGTGTAGGCATACGAAATTGACAATTAAAGGTTTATACTAGAAAATTTGAAACCTTCTATTTAGCGCAAAAATGATCGAGTGGATGAGTGCACTTGTAATCTACCACTGGGAATTGAAGGAAGCAACCTCATATATTAGTTAAACTAGCTACTATTGTGGAGATGACCAACTCATGGTTTATATACGTATCCTTCTTCACAAGTATACAGCCATTTGACTAAACTATACTTTCAAGTCATGCATAGTTCTAGTTTCCTAGCTTTTTGCAAACACAAATATAAAAAAGAAAGTACTAGCTAGCTAAACGCAAACAAACCACCAAAGCTGAATAATAAGATTTGTGCTTCTTCAACCAACCACCACAAGTCTCCTTTTGTTATTTGCATATAGTCGTTGTACTTTGTTAACTTTCGGTTAAAAATGCTGAAATGTGAGTTTCACATTCATTTTAATTTCCATCCGATTTTGTGCTAATGAAATAAAATTTTGCTAGTAAGTTTAATTTGACGACTCGGTATTATTTGTAGTTGTACTGGTTGTCAAAAGAATTGTCTCCACTTTTGAAAGAGCCTAGAGGGAAACATGAGACGAGTGTTACATGGTTTATCAAGCAGGAAAATGTTGGTTGGCAACTTGGGATATCAAACAAGGGTATCTCACGTCTTAGACCTTATTTGATTGTAAGTTAATGTTGAGGGAGTCATACTGATCACATCAAGTCTTTGAAGGAGTAAAGAAAAATCTTTCTGCTTTTTATTATAAAAGACAGTTGGTGACAATTATTCAATTCACAAGTCAATTGGGTGGCAAATTAAAAGTCAGAAAGAAGAGTTAAATATGTTGCCCATCTTTTTCTTTCCTTTTAAAGGTCACATGCCACACCACCTCCATTTCTCAATAACTTAATGATTTAAAGTATGTTTTCAGTTTAAAATGTATAATATTAATAAAAGTTTTATAGTGCTTATTAACATATGACACCTTATATGAAAAACAGCATTAACGGACGAATATGATACAGTCCTTTTAGTAAAATTCCATTTTGAAATTTGCAAATGATAGAAGTGTTCCCATGTCAACCTAAGAAGTGTTGTCTCTAGTGAAAACAAAATATATATTTCATTTCAACATGTAAATTTTTTTTATCGATAATTAGAAGTTTATATGTACATGAATTATCATAATAATTTTACTACTTGAATATTGAAGTTCGCCTTTTGTTTTGATCATTTGTGCGACATACAGCGAGTGAATAACTCAAGAAAAATTAAGTAACAAGAGTACTAAACTACCCTAAGTCAATATGTTTTACTACATATAGAAAGTGGAGTAAAATATATCGTTCATCCATCAGAACCTTAAATACATTTCTATCGCAAATTCAAAATAAATACACCAAACATTCCCAATGTCGCTATTTTTTTATTTTTTTATTTATTTATTTTATTTTATTTTATTTTTGGAGGGGAGAGGGGTGTAAAGAGTTTAAGTGGTAGGTAAACTCTCACATCTCAGCCCGTTTACATAAGCGAAAACAAACACACCTTATGTTAACCTCGAAGAGTGATATCGAATGCATTACAGAATGCCAACTGCTGTTCGGTTAATCCAAAAGCATCATTCTCGTAACCATCATAAATATCATAATCTTCATCCTCAAGAAAGCTTGCATCGTTTGTACCATCTCCAACTCGTTTCGCTAAGGAAGCCATGAATCAAGCGGTTTCATCATATACCTCCTCAACTTCACTATTCGAATTACCTTCTTGATCTCCCATTGCAGTACTAGGCATAGATGTTGATTCTAAATTCACCTTCTTTTCAATGTTTGATTGTTGATCACACGACCGAATAGCGTTTTGGGTTGTACGTTTATCCTTTTGCCCATTTTCATCTACAAAACTCGCTTCTTGTGCAATGTTTTATTTCGGTCAATACCCCTTCCGTCATCCACGTCCACCATATCGCCTAAAGCTTCAAAAGAATTCGAAGTAGTAGTAATACTAGTACCGTTTTTAGTATTCATTCCCTTTGTTTAAAATCACACCTATAGGAAAATCTAACCGTTGGAATTGCATGTAATTAAAAACCTATGTTTGAAATCACTTAGTGAAACTTATATCACTTACAGATTTGAAGTTTATAACACGGATTTGAAGTTGGATTTGTGAGGGTGGATGATGGTGGTTGTGTTCTTAAATGCAAGTAATAAATGAAAAGTAGTTTTAGGTGAGGTGTTTTGTTGAAAATTAGTTTCAAACTTTGATAATAATAGTCCCCCCACCTCAACCATTTTCATCCACAGCCCATAACTTTCATTTTGGTTAAGCACGAAGTGTAAGTTTGGAAAGAAACTTGACGAAACTCCCCCTCGACTTTAAAAATAGAGAAATTTTACAATTTTGAGTCCGAGGAGAGTTTTGAAACAAGGAACGAATCCACCATTATCAAAGACACAACCAATAATGGGTAACATGCAAGTACAAGGTTTTATGAAACAGAAAAATATTTACTTTCTCCCCCTCAACACTTGATCGATAAAATAATGAATTGTTTGAAAGAGCAAAGTGTTGACGGAAGATTTGTACTTGCGATGTTGAAAGAAATTTTAGATAGAAGAATATTTTTGTATTTTATAAAATTTTGATAAAATATTTACAAAAGAGGTTTTGGTGTTTGACTGGTTTTAAGAATGTGTCAAAAGTTCGTCCAGTTCTTCTGGAGTCAAACACCGCATGCTAATCCGGTTGATCAAATCAGTAAACCTAGCAGGAGCTAAGACTTTGGTGAGAAGATCTGCCAGTTGGTGTTCAGTACCCACAAAATATAATTCAACAATACCCTTTTCTACATGCTCCTTTATGAAATGATATCGAAGATCGATGTGCTTGGACTTCGAATGTTGAACGGAGTTGCACGAGATCACAATAGCACTTCGATTATCGCAGTACATCGAGATTCTGTCAAATATGTAACCATAGTCTTTGAGTTTTGTTCTCATCCAAATGACTTGATCATAACACGCTGACATGGCTACATATTCTGCTTCGGTTGAGGACAGCGATGTACAATCCTGTTTCTTCGATTGCCATGACACCAGTTTGTCACCAAGAAGTTGTAGAGCACCTGAAGTACTTTTTCGAGAATCTAAGCAACCTGCGTGATCAGCGTTTGAAAAAGCTATTAGTTCAAAACCAGAATCCTTCGGATACTAGATCCCCAAATTAATGGTTCCCTTGATGTATCGGAGGATTCTTTTAGCCTCAGAGAGGTGAGTTTCAGTTGGTCTCGACTGATAATGGGAGCAAAGATATACAGCAAATACAATATCAGGTCTACTGGCTGTTAGATACATGAGAGACCCAATAATACTTCGGTATTTGGTAGGGTCAACCAATTTCCCATGCAAATCAGCGTCCAGTTTCTTGGTATGTGCCATTGGTGTGGCATAGGTATCACAGCTTTGCATTCCATGTTTGTTTAAAATTTCAAGAGCATATTTGGACTGATTTAGGAAAATACCACGGGGTGATTGATGAACTTGCAATTCTAGAAAGAATGTAAGTTCACCCATCATGGACATTTCAAAATATTTTTTCATAAGTTTTGAAAATTCTTTTGAGTACTTTTTATGTGTTGACCCAAAAATGATGTCATCCACATAGATTTGAACGATTAAAATGTGAGCCCCGTGATATTGAATGAAAAGTGTTGGGTCGACCGATCCTTTAGTGAAATTATTGGCAATGAGAAAGGATGATAACTTATCATACCACGCCCGAGGAGCTTGTTTGAGACCGTAAAGAGCCTTTTTCAGTTTGAAGACGTGATTCAGGAACTCTGGATCAACAAATCCTTTCAGCTGACTAACATAAACCGTTTCCTTCAGTTGACCATTCAGAAAAGCGGTTTTGACATCCATCTGATAGACCGTGATGTTCATGTGAGTCGCGAATGCCAGAAAAATCCGTACAGCCTCAAGTCTAGCAGCCGGTGTGAATGATTCCTCGAAGTCAATCCCCTCTTCTTGTCTATAACCCTTAGCCACCAGACGTGACTTATTTCTGATAACCGTACCCTCAGCATCTAACTTGTTTTTCCAAATCCATTTTAGACCAATGACATAGACCCCTGTTGGTCTTTCAACCAATTCCCATACTTCAAGACGTTTAAACTGATTTAACTCTTCTTGCATGGATTCTATCCAGTTGTCGTAAGTCATTGCTTCTTTAATGTTTTTGGGTTCAGATTGACACACTGTTAAAGCATAAATGCAATGTTCTCCGTCAGTATGAAGGCGTTGTCTAGTTACGACTGGTTGATTCGGTTTTCCAATAATGTTCATAAGAGGATGGTCTTTAGTCCAACGATGTGTGGAGGGTTGATGTTGAAATACATTATGCAGATTGGGAGGATTCAAATTGCTTGTAGATGATTCCGCAACATCTGAAGAGGCAGTTGCATTAGCGAAAGGGTTAAAGAACGCATTTGGATCATAATCTGCAGGTGTAGGTACATCATGATTAAGAGGATCATCAACTGGTGCAGCGTCAATGGATGCGGTTTGTTCAGCTGTTGTTGTTGAATCAATTGGAGGTGCTTCATCAACAGTTGTTGTTGTTGCAGGTGTATCAGGTATTGGAGTATTATCAGGTTGAGCAGCGGAAACATTTGATACATCTGAAGCACGTAGATCAATATCATCACTAAACAGAGGAGCAAATAGCTGTTCTATTTGACGACGTGTAAGCTGAATGCTTGGTTCAGCTGATGATGGGGTTTGGGGGAAGTTTAGACGGTTATGTCCGGGTTCTAGGCTGTTTTGCTCAGAAGCCATTTCAGTAAGTTCATCGAAATTTGCATGAATCGTTTCCATAATCTGCCTTGTACGACGATTCCATATCCGGTATCCTTTATAATTTTCACATTATCCAACGAAGACTCCAATATCAGCTTTAGCCTTGAGCTTTCCAAAGTCATCACGATCATTATTCAGGTAACATAGAGCACCAAATACATGAAAGTGTTTGAGATTCGGTTTATGGTTATGGATAAGCTCATAAGGTGTTTTGTTGTGGCGTTTAGTGATCATAGAACGGTTCTGAGTGTAGCATGCAGTTGACACGGCTTCTGCCCACAAGTAATCTGGTAGTTTTGCATTTATCAACATCGTTCTTGCAGCTTCCACTAACGTACGGTTTCGTCTTTCAACAACTCCATTTTGTTCTGGTGTTCGTGCAATTGATTTTTGATGCTCAATTCCACTTTCTCATAGTATTCTCGGAGAGTCTGATTTACAAATTCAGTTCCTTTGTCTGTTCTGATTTGTCTGACTGTGTTTTGGAGCTGAACTTGAATTTTCGTGAGAAAAGTGATGATCATTAGTGGAGCTTGATCTTTACTTCGAAGAAAATAAACCCAAGTCCATCTTGAGTAGTCATCAACAATTACTAGAACGTAGCGTTTGCCATTGATCGTTTGTACACGCATCGGGCCACACAAATCCATGTGAAGAAGATGAAGCACATGCTGAGAGCTGTGTTCCACCTTTGAAGGAAAGTGAGCACGAGTGATTTTCCCTTGTTCACAAGCTGAGCATAGATGATCTTTAGAATACCGAAATCTTGGAAGACCTTCAACAAGTTTGTAACGTGCAAGATTGGTTATGGTTTGAAAGTTTAAGTGTGAAAGACGACGGTGCCATAGCCAAGATTTTGCAGATGTTGCTTTAGACAGTAGACAGATGGGAGATGAACCAATCATGTCTTTCATGGAGATTGTGTAAAGACTTGATGTACGAGTTCCAGACATAAGATCGTTTCCTTGTAGATCACGAATGAAACAAGTTTTCTCCTAAAAGCAACTTCCAAATCTCCATCACAAATTTGACTGACAGAAAGAGATTGTGACCGAGACCTTCCACATAATAAACTCTGCTAATTTCGATATACCCATTGATGTAATCTCCGTAGCCCATGATAGCTGCGAAGTGATCATTCCCGAACCTGACAGTGCCAATGAACTTTGAAACAAAGTTTGATAAAAGTTTGAGATTGCCTGTCATGTGCCGGGAACATCAGCTATCAACAATCCAAAGGAGGATTTGTATCACCTGCATTACATACAGACGACACAGGTGGAATAGAAGTAGAGGTGGAACCCGAAGATTTAGAGGGTTCCATTACAGTTACAGAAGACACATACATGTTAATGATTTTAGGTATCCATTTAAAACCAAGTGTATTATGTAACCATTTATGCCATCTCCAACTAGTCTTAGATTTTGTCTTAGTGAATGCACTAGGTGATAAGTTCTTCCTAGGAGGTGAAGGGGGTTCTATGGGTACATCAATGATTAAGGCATGAGCACTAGAAGGCGGTTTACCTAGCACAGAATTAGAAGCATTAGTGGGCCTAGAGGTATTCCGTTTTCGAGTATTCCGCTTACGAGATAAGATAGCATTAGCAACACATTTGTCATGACAACCAACACAAGATGCTTCAAACATAACATTCAAAGTACTTAAAGGTTCAGCATTCGTTACATAACTTTTTCTATTACATTTGTCTAAAGCAATGTCTAAAGTGGGTGCAACTTGAGTCTTATTCAAGGTCCTAAGGTGTTCTTCTACTTCAGAGGTCTTTATTGTTCTTTTATTACGTTGCAACTTCCTATTCTTCCTTGATATGCTCTTAAGCTGTGAAGTGCTAGCGTTGGGAAAAGAGGCAACTATTCTTGTTTTAGTGGAAGGAAGCACATTAGTATCTTGTGGTTTGTCTGTAGGTGTTCTAGATTCAAGTTTAAACTTTTCAGGTGCAAGAACATTTATGTTACTAATCTTAGTATGCTCATACTTTCTTAGCTTAGCTTTCAACTCAACAATAGTGTGCAACAAATCTTGATTTTCAGAGCGAATGTTTGCATTAACATGTACAACATCTTTAGTGTATGCAAGATGATTATCAAGTTCTTGTGATGCTTTTTCACGAGTCTGTTTGAGCAAATCAAATATGACACCATATTCTGTTTTGACTTTGGCAATTTCTTGTTCATATTTTGAAATTTGACATTTTAAAGACACGTTTTCATCATCCAGATGTTCTATTTTTGGATCAACAGATTTTGAACGCAACTGGTTGATTTTGTTTTGCAAAGCAAGTTCTCGATTTTGACAATCCTTTTGACACCATTGAAGACGACGTTTTGCATTTGAAAGTTCGTTGATCAAACGCTCATTTTCAATTTTCAAAGATTTGATTTGCTGCACATTATCGATATTCTCAACATTTTCAACAGAATCAACAGCAATATAATCGAATGCATATGCAACAGAATGAAGTAACACAACATTTATGGTATCAGCACTGATAACATCTTCCAAGAGTCGATCAACATGATTTCAAAACATTATCTTTTTATGTTTAGTATTTGAAATCGTTGTTTCAGTTTCCTCAAAAACTTTTTTCATAAGACCTATCTCCTTTTGAAGATCCCGTTCCCAATATATTGCACACATTTTAAGATTTCGGACATGTGGTAAAAGCCCTTTCTGAAAAATATCCTTTGTTGTCACGCAAATGGCGATTGAAAATGTTCAGCTTTGATTTCAGAATTAACTTCAATTGCATGTTCCAAAAGTTTTATGTCAGACATAAAAGTGGCAAAATATTTGAGAACTTGACATTGTTCATCTAATGGCTTTATTTCACTAAATGAAGGTAAAGAACCATTAATTTATGCAACATTGGATAGGGGACCATCATTGGAAGAGGACTCAGAAGTTGGTGTGATAACCCAAGGTGTGTTAGAATTATCCTGTTGTGTGACGAAAGTTATGGCTTTTGAATAGTTAAAAGGTTTGTTATAACATTTTCCAATTTTAACCGACTCTCGTCTTCTGCATCTAGTTCCTCCATACGATTATATTCAACAACACTCATAATGGAGTCATCAATTCTATGTTCTACATTGTAAACTTGAGGATTTGGTTTGAATGCTCGATGTGAGAAACGTGGTTTGTAATCAGCAAGATTTGGTCCATATCCATTTGGATTTGGTTTAAAAGTAAACTTTTGAATTGTTGTGATTGACTCACCATGTTTGTAAACAACATTTCGAAGATATTTGATTTTGTTTTGTAAGTCGACAATTTCCTCAAGATAGTCATCTATTTGTTTCCTCGAATGCTTTTTGTACTCACAATACTGTTTTTGACAAGTTAACAACTCAGACTTGGTTTTTGAGTTTCCGAAGTGAGAGCGTTAAGTTGTTGTTTATGATCAAATTTCAATTGTTCAATTTGAGACAACAAAGCATTCTTGGATGCAACTAGATCACATATCTGTTTTTCCAAAGATTTTTCATTTTGGTAAGATTTAGCGAATGCGACTTCAAAACCTTTTTCACGTTTTTCTTTTGTTTAAAAAATGTTGAGTTGGAACTTATAGCATTCATTATCCTTAATCAATAGTGCAATTTTATCTTGTAATTTCTTATTGATCTCATTGCACTTTTCAAATTTAGATTGGGTGGTCTGAAATAAGGTGGTCATGAGTTCAAGATCTGGATCAGACAAAGGTTCATCTTGTTCAACTTGAGTCTCAACATGATCATTATTTAGATCCTCAAATATAACCACGGAGTCAACTTGATTATCAATATTAACCATAAGGTCATCTTGATCGTCAAATATAACTACGGGATCTATTTGATTATCATCAAAATGATTTGTAGAGGGCTCATTTTGAACACTCTGTGGCTTGTCGGATGCAGATGTTGACGTAGATATCAGATCATGTATAAGAATATTTGGATCTGGTACCTGAGACAAGCCGTCAGTGTCATACACTGGGCATGTGTCACTCGTGTGGAGCTCTTGCATGTTTGCCATTAACATCACAACTGCATTAGCCTGCAAGTCCTCCATGTCATCATCCGAATCTGCATTTGCCATGAAGCTCTGTTCCTTATTGGTAAGAGTTCCACCAGCTTCATCCTTGAGAGCCAAGAGTAAAGCCTCTTTGTGATAAGCGCTGCCTCTTGTCCTCGACTTTGGGCATGCATTAGCCAGATGACCCTTTTCATTGCAGTTATAGCATCGGAGACCATTAACCCCAGTCTGAGCATTTACCTGATCAACCACTTGAACCCGTTGTTGTTGAGCACCCATGTTATTCCTTCCATGAACATTAAATCCTTGACCACTACCCATCTGACGAGCATTACCACGATTCTGAACTTCAACTCTTCCGTTGTTCACAACAACTTGATTCCTTGTGTTGGATGAGGTACGAATGCGATTGTTGGATTTGTTAGAATATCGACCGAAAGCTCGAGCAATCATGACAAACCCTTGTTTCAATGCATCGAAAGCTTCAGCATCCTCATTAGATTCACTGTAGAGTGCTTGATCATTGTTGTTGTTGTATGGAACCAATTGAGTTTCTTGGGATTGTTGCTGTGATGGATCATATGGTGTAATATGAGCAGTTGGTTGTAGAGGATTTGTGAAGACAGTTTGCAATGTCGGGAATTAAGGATAACATGCTTGAGCTCATAAAGCAAGAGTTTGATTATCCGGGAGTGAAGGTGAAATAGGGGCCCCACAGATGACTCTTTCTTTGTCAACTTCCTTTTGGTGATGTTCCAAATAGTCATACAATAATCCGTATGTAGCTTGATGAATATTCTTCGCTTGATGGATAAACATAACATACTTTTCCCAATCAGGACCAAGACTGCTCAGGAACTTTGTGTTGAATACAATCCTTGGCATAATGATATTATGTTTATCCAAGTCATTGATGATGTCTGAGAACTGATGATGATATGACTATAATGTCTCCCTTGGTTCAATCATGAAGTGTTCATATGCTAAGTAGATTTTTGATTCCATGTCTTCTTGATTGAGTTCAGTGCCTTCCATTAGAAGATGAATGTGCTCCCACATTGCTTTAGCAGTCTTCTGAGCATCAACACTACGAAGTATCGGATTGGGTAATCCCAAAAGGGTATATTGCATTGCAAGTTCATTAGCTTCTAAGTGAAGAGGTTGGTCAGTAGTAAGTTGATCAAGACCGACAACGATGGTGATGTCATCTCTTGGTGGATTGGCAGTCGGATCTCCGGGTACAGTGATAGTAGGCATCTGAAAAGGACCTTCAAGGATGACCTTCTTCAAAAACTTACCATGTGGCTTCTTGAGATCACAAAACCTAAAGAACCTTATCACCCATTGATCGTAGTTACCGGGAGTGAGCATTGGAGGTCTGTCAAGGGATCCAGCTTCATGAATGGATTGTTGGCTACTTAAAGCTTCACACATCTTTGCAAACCAAGAGGGTTCCTTCGGAGTTGTAACATTCATTGCATACTTGGCTGGATACTGATTTTGAAAGTATGTGTAATGTTCTACTTGTTGACGAGGGTTAGGGGGAACCATTTGTGGTGTAAGAGGGTTTGCTCCTTGAGGAAAGTGTTGAAATTGTTGTTGAAATTGTTGCAATTGTTGTGGAGATGGTGGAGGATATTGTTGATAGAATTGTTGTTGTTGTTGTTGTTGAGGATACTCATGAGGAAAGTAGCTAGAGTATGGTGGTTGAGACATCTTGAAACTTGTGTTGATGATGGATCTTTGTAGTCGAATGAAACAATGTTGATGAAGTAACCTTATGCGTAGAAACCAGCTTAGGCGTAGAAATCGCCTTACGCGTAATACCTAACTTACGAGTAGACAATGGCTTACGCGTAGACTTGAGGAAAACTTAGCTTAGGCGTAAACCAAACTTAGTAGTAGAATCCTTACGCGTAATATTTGCTTAGGCGTAAGACAAGCTTAGGCGTAAGAAATGCTTAGGCAAAAGAGATGCTACACGTAAGAGATTAGCTTAGGCGTAATACTAGGGTTTTGCCCAAAAATCCTTTACACTTGTACCAGTGTAAAAGATATCCAAAGTCGAAGTGTTTTCAGGCTTATCCAAGCAAGAAAACACTGAGTAAACCAACAGCACTGAAGATCAAATGATGAGCAGCTTACGCGTAACAGAAGCTTAGGCGTAGACAGAAGCTTACGAGTAAAACTAGGGTTTTACTACGAGTAGAAAGTACAAGCTACCACCAAAACTGATTTTTATGCTTAAAAGTGTTTAGAAACCTGATTTAAATAATGAAAGAGCTTCAATATCACCAAAATAACACAAAAGTTTGAAACTTGATGATCTAAAACACTTTTTCACTTTACGCGTAGACAGAAGTATACGAACAAAATCAAGTTTAAAAACTATTCTACACACGTAAAGTTTCAAACTTGATGCTAAAAACTTAAACTTTAACACGAAATAAACCTTAAACCACAAAAATCTTGAATTTTTAAGTGTAAAATTTGAAGCTTTTAAGCGTATGAAAGTTTAGATACCGAAACTCACACGTATAACAAAAACTTTCAAAAACTAATATGTTTCACCCAACTAGATGGCGATTGATACCACTGTTAGGTCACCATATTGTAACACAAGCATTAATATGTAAGAAATAGATAGAGAAGTGATCGGATGAACACTAAACAACACACACATATGAATACTAAAGAAAGTTATGCGTAGGATATATTGTGAAGTGAACAACCAACCTTCAAATGAAGGTTTACAAGTGCTTATATAGGGAAAGGAACTAGGGCAACACACAAGTTCCCTTCCTTTCCTTATTGGGCTTGGACCAAGGCTTATGGGCTTTCTACATAAGCCTTGCCTTTAATACAAACATAAAAACCTAATTAAGCAAACTATTACATATTGATTACAAACACTTGAAATGAAGTTTAGGAGTGATTCCAAAATTAATGTATTATGAAAGTTAATCAAAAATGTGACTAGTTAATAAAATGTCTAGTTACCATTTTGTAAAATAAAAGTCTAGTTAAGTACCTGTCAAAATAAAATGAATTTTGTCAAGTATAAGTAAACTTTAGTGTTTGTATGAAAAATATGATTAGTTTACTTGTACAAATAAAAATGTACTTTTTTACGTAAACTTTGTGTAAAAATAAAAGTCATGCCTTTATATAAAAATACTTGTATATGCAAAATATAAAATGAGGTTCAAAATAGAATGGTTAACCTATAAAATACTTAATGTCTCTAAATGTATTTTAAACATTCTAAATGGTATGTTAAGGGTTTGATCATAATGCAACATAACAAACATGTAAAAACCTGTGTTGTATCATACGAGGACATGAGACATCGAGAGATGTTGAATGTATGTTGAGGCAAAATGTGATTACGAGTAACTTATATATTTTACATTATGTATTACAAGTTACATGTTTGTCATCAATAAAAACTAACGAGATTGTATAGAATAAATATCGTAATATTTGCACTAACAAAGTGAAATGGATGAGATAACAAGCAACAAAGACAAGGGCCCAATGGGGGCTCTTGCCTTGGTCGGGCACCATGAAGGGGAGGGGAAGGGAATGGTCATTTTTATTTTGTACAAGAATTTTAAGATACGGAGTGCACGTTAAAGGCCAACAAAGCTACATCCTTAAGGTTTTAAGCGTAAATGTCAAAATACATATCATTTACGTAATATTTAAATAAAAATATTATATTTAGCTTTAAATGACTAAATTCGGTATTTCATGTATTTCCCGAGCCTTCTGGAGTGTTAAATGTCGTTAAAACTTAAAACGCGAGCAGTAAAAGCGTAAAATATAAAAAGTGTAAATTTTGCGTAGAAATGAAAAATTAAAATATTCCATATGAAAATAAGTATATGGTGGATTTAAAATGCACAGACAGGTAGACTGATCATAGTCTAGAATTGATTATGAGTTAAGTGTACGTGTTACGACGTACGCAGGTAACTTTCTCGGTAAAAGTAAATTTACTTAAAGTAGGGTAATAAGTAAATAAAAATAGTAAAATTATGACCTAAAATTCACGGTTGTGACAGTATTAATGAATATGAAGGCATAAGTGTTGGGATATGAAAGTGCTGAAGATTGACAAAGTACCGCAGAAAGATAAAGTACTGAAAACTATAAAGTACTGGAAAAAGTCAAAGAGTCAAAGTACTGCTAAAGATAAAGTCAAAGTACTGCTGTTGAAGTCAAAGTACTGCAAGAACAAAGAACTGTTTTATTCGTTTATAGAAAGTCTTGTAATTCTAGAATATTCTTTATTAGATTACTTGTCGTACAAGGATACAAATTGTAAACCGACTAGGGATATCCTTGAGCCTATAAAAGGACCCCTAGATTGGTATTAGAGGTACGAATTTACGAGTTCACAAGTTTAGAAGTTCGATATTATTAGAGTTGTTAAAGAATCTGCATAATAAGCAGAGTTAGAGTTATTAATAAAATCGTTCAAAGTTAAAGTTATTCTTCTTAGCTTTGTTAAGTAAATTCCGCATACTTAATAGAGTTTGCTCAGTGTTTCTCTGTTAATAACTTAGGATTTATCCGAGGTTATTAAACCTTAACAAGCTATTTAAGTTAGTTTGGTTAGAGTACATCGATCCAACAAGTGGTATCAGAGCTTGTGTGGAAACTCTGACTAAGAAGAAACCCTAAAACCTACTACAACAGAACCCAAAGATGTCGACTAAAGCTGTTCCACCACCATCAATCACCTCACTCAGAATTCCAATCATCAAGAAGGGAGAATATGACCTATGGTGTATGAAGATGAGGCAATACATTGCCATTACAGACCATTCTCTATGTTGTCAATGGTAATGAAGTAGTTCCAGAACCTGTAGAGATTGCTGTACAACCTAAACCACCCAAACCAGTCTTACCAGCAGCTACAATAAGGAATTAAGAGAAGGCTCTTAACATACTCTTATCTGCTATACCTGATGGACATCTCTTGAAGTTTCATGATGCTAAAGATGCTAAGCAGCTCTGGGCTTCTCTCAAGACCAGATTTGGAGGGAATGAAGCTTCTAAGAAAATGCACAGAAATCTGCTGAAGCAACAATTTGAAACTTTCATTGTTGGTGAAAGAGAGAGTCTTGATGTTGCATATGATAGATTTCAAAATCTCCTCAACATGTTGGAGTTATACAAGGCAGAAGTATCTGTTGAAGATGCTAATCTCAAGTTCTTAAGGAGTTTGCCATCCACATGGCATGTGATTGCTACTATGATCAGAGGACAACCAGGTTTGGATGTCATGGACTTTGATGATCTCTACAATCATCTAAAGGTGTATGAGCATGAGATGAATGGCAAAATCAGTTCCAAATCACACAGTATTGCTTTTCTGTCATCTGAAAAGAAGGGCAACACTTCCACCAAAAGTACTGCTTCTCCTACTCAAAGTACTGTGGCTCAAAGTACTGTGTCATTTTACACCCCCACCTATGCTCAGCAAGCCCCACCAACTACTACCATGCACTCAGATGAAGTTGTATGCTCTTTCTTCGCACAACAAGCTTCTTTACCTGTCACCTATGAAGAAGATCTCTCACAGATTGAAGAGGATGCTTTAGAAGAAATTGATATCCGGTGGCAAGTTGCAATGATCACTGCAAGGATCAAGAAGTACATGAAGAAAACAGGAAAAAGCATTGACTTCAAACCAAAACAGGGTATCACTTTTGACAAATCCAAGATTGAATGTTTCAATTGTCAAAAGACTGGACACTTTGCTAGGGAGTGCAGGTTTGCAAAGTATCAAGCAAACAGGTTGTCTGAAAAACCAAAGCTGGAGCTCAAAGAAATTCCAATTACTGAAACAAAGGCTTTGGTTGCTCAAGAGAAGTTATCAGAAGTTGATTGGAGTGAAGAGTTTGATAATGAACCAGTGACTTATGTATGGTAGCATGGAAGAAGCACTGAAGATTCAGTGGAAGAATTGGACTGGAGCACTGCTTTTGATGAGGAACCTGAACATGCTGCTTTGGAATCTGGAGATGGTTTTGGAGGATTTAATTGGAGCATGGAGAGTGAAGATGATTCTGTTCTACTTGCAATGGTGGCTACTTCACCAAGTTCACCTCCTATCTTTGAGGTATGCTCAAATTGTCGTGATTTTTATCAAAAATTACTTGGCAGTTATATGATTGAAAGAGATAATTGTGTTAGGGCTAGGTCTGAGGAAGCTGGTTATCAAATAACCTTAGAATCTATGGAAGCCAAAATCTTAACACATGAAAATAATGAAGTAGCTTGGGCTGAAAAGTATGCACAACAGGACTATCAGTTAAAACTAAGTGAATGGAAATTAAACTGTAAAAATTCTGAAATAGAGAAACTGACTAAGGAAAGAGATGATTTGTTAGCTAAGTTTGCTGTTTGGGGTGAATCTGGTCGTCACATGTTACTTATGTTCAAAAACAGAGAAGAGCTTACATTAAAACTGGCTTAGGTTTTGGTATGGACTTCGATAACATAGAAGAGAATCAATCTGATGATGACCTAGAGGATATAACCACTAGTGATGATGAACTCATTAATTATGTAGACACATCTAGTAATGAGGATTCAATTAGTGAACCACCTCCTGAGTATAAGAATGACAATGGTTATCATGCAGTTCCCCATCCTACTGGAAGTCATCAACCCCCTAGGCCTGATGTTTCTTGTTTTGGAGTAGACAGTCTAGAGTTTAGGAAAAAGCTAGTTGGTCAATCTAGGTCTGAAACCCCCAAATAAATTGTTGAAAATAATGTTCAAAGTCAAGCAGTATCTTCAACTCAAAGTACTGCTCCACAAGCAGTACCTTCAGGAAAACTTTTTCAAAACAGTACTGCTAAACCTTTTTGGGGTAACTTTGGTCAAAACAAGTTTAATCATTCACCTAGAAGGCAAAATAGTTTTGGTCATAGACATAGAAGAAGTCACTTTGGGAGTATGGGTCAAAAATTGTGTTTTGTATGTTTTAGTCCTAATCATTTAATCAATGATTGTGAACATCACTCAGAATACCTTAGAAAATTCCCAAAGAACAGGTCTGCCAACCACAAACCTAGAGAGACCAAACCAGTCTGGAATAATTCAAAAAGGGTCAATCACAACAATTTCTCACCAGATCATAGGTACCCTCACCAGAGAAGACCTTTTTCTAGATCACCAGTACCTTTACAAGCAGTACTTTCTCAAAGTACTGCTCCATCAAAACAAGGTACTGCTAACAATACTTGGAACAGGTATCCTAGGAGATCTCATTACTATCAACCTAGAAGGTATTATAATTCACATAGGGGATCTAGATCACAGGAACCAAGTGTTAAAACAGAATGGGTTAAGAGATAAAGTACTGCTGAGGGACAAACAGTACTTTCAACAAAAAGTGAATCAGATGTTTTTGTGATACAAGAAAAAGAGATTAACTTGTAAAAGAGAGTTGTGTTGAAAATTCAGAAAGTTTTGAAAATCCACATGCTAAAAATCAAAAGATAATTCTGGATCATGTTTTGAAAAACAGTGGAAATTACATACTCAAAGAATTTGAGTTTGTAACTCCACAAGGGGAACACAAGTCAGTAATGGCTTGGGTTCCTAAAAGTCACTAACTCTTTTATCTTTGTGCAGGGCAACCCAGAAGAGGAGCTTACAGATCATTTGATTGTAGATAGTGGGTGCTCTGGAAGTATGACAGGAGACAAAGAGATCATGTCTGATTTTAGATCTATTAGTGGAGGAAGAGTTGCATTTGGGAATGATCCTAATGGAGGAAGGATTACTGGAAAAGGAACAATCAAAGCAGGGCATATAGATTTTGAGAATGTTAGATATGTGAAGGAGCTCAAGTTCAACTTATTATCAGTCTCTCAAATCTGTGATAAAAAGCATCCTGTGTTATTCACTGACACAGAATGTCTCATCCTCTTTCCTGATTTCAAGCCTGTTGATGACAACTTGGTAGTTCTTAGAGTACCAAGAACAAATGATGTGTATAGTTTAGACATGAAGAGTCTACATTCAGTGGCATAGAAGATTGGGCCATGTAAATTTCAAGAATATCAACAAACTGGTCAAAGGGAATTTAGTTAGAGGTTTACCTTCAAAGACTTTGTTTATCAAGAGAGATAAGAAAGATATCATGTTAGTTCAAATATATGTTGATGATATCATATTTGGAGCTACTAAACAATCCATGGTCAAGGAATTTGAGAAGCTGATGCAGAATGAATTTCAAATGAGTTCAATGGGTGAGTTAACTTTCTTTTTGGGACTTCAAGTTAAGCAGTCAAAGGAAGGACTTTTCATAAGTCAAGACAAGTATGTTAATGACATACTTAAGAAGTTCAATTTTGATGACATGAAGCCTGTTACTACATCTATTAAATCAATTAACTCCTTGGGCAAGGATGAAGATGGACAACCAGTTGAAGTCAAGTTGTACAGATCAATGATTGGTGCCTTATGTATCTTAATGCATCAAGACCTGATATCATGTTTGCAGTTTGTTTATGTGCAAGATATCAAGTCTCACCAAAGATTTCTCACATGAATGCAGTAAAGAGAATTTTCTGTTATTTGAAACAACAACCTAAGTTGGGGTTGGGGTTGTGGTATCCAAGGGATTCACCTTTTCACTTGGAAGCTTTCTCAGATAGTGATTATGCAGGTGACAACTATGACAGAAGATCAACTACAGGTGGATGCCAATATCTTGGAAGAAGATTAGTTTCATGGAAGTGTAAAAAGCAAACAATTGCAGCAACATCATCAACTGAAGCAGAATATGTAGCTGTTGCAAGCTGTTGTGGACAAGTTTTGTAGATGCAGAATCAACTCTTGGACTATAGGTTCAATTTCAAGAATACTCCTATCAATATTGATAATGAGAGTACTATTTGTATTGTGAAGAATCCAGTTTATCATTCCAAGACCAAGCATATTCAGATTAGGCACCATTTCATCAGAGATTGTTATGAGCATAGGCTCATCAATGTTGTCAAGGTGCATACAGATGATAATGTAGCTGACTTACTCACCAAAGGCTTTGATGTTTCAAGATTTAATCACTTGGTGGTGAGCATTGGCATGATTAACTACTGAGCTACATTTACGGGGAGGACTATTTAGTGTTAGTATAGTCCTATGCATTGCTTGAGGGGAGGATATTTATGTTATACAGAGAATGGAAAAGTACTGCTTTTTGCTTTTATGAAAGTACTGCTTGGAAAGTACTGCTTGGGAAAGTACTGCATACGTGGAAGTACTGTTTGTCTTATTGAAAGTACTGTTCCAACGGTAATATTGAGGGGTAATTATTACTAACGGTAACTTTGTTATTAAGGGCTGTGATTTTTTAAATCTCACCTATAAATAACTACTCTTCGATTTTCCCTCTCATATTGATACTTTAGAATCTTTTCCATATTTCTCTCACTTTCACCTATATTATTCGTCATATCTCTTGCTGTGATAACATAATCATCAATGGCGAATCGTACTACAGTTTCAAAGCACAATATGGTGGCTAATTTAGACAAGACTGAATCGAATGCAATCTTTCATGACATCATGGGTCGCCAATCAGTTATGCACTATTAGTAGAACCAGATGTTATAGAGCCCTGGATTCAACAATTTTGGGAAACAGCTAGGGTTCATATGGAGAATGATGAAGAGTATATTCATGCTAGAGTTGCTGGGAAAAATATCAAGGTTACCGAAGCCTCTATTCGAGAAGATTTATTGTTTAATGATGAAAATAGGGTTGTTCGTTTTGATAAGCAACTAATTTGGGATACTTTTGGACACATTGGTTATGAAGGGTCTCTAACTGAACAAACATTCAGGAAACAACTATTTTGTTCTCAATGGAAGTTTTTAGTGCATGTGTTGCTTCATTGTATTAGTGCTAAAAGTACTTCATGGGAGCAATTTGGATCTAACATAGCATATGCTATTGTGGGCTTGGCTACAGATCGTGTTTTTAATTTTTCAAGGCTCATTCTAGATGGAATGCTTTCCCACATCACTCATGGTTCAAAATGGCAGATGTATCCAAGGTTTGTTCAAGTATTCCTGTTGGATCGATGTACTCTAACTAAACTAACTTAAATAGCTTGTTTAAGGTTTAACAACCTCGGATAAATCCTAAGTTATTAACAAACAAACACTGAACAAACTCTATTAAGTATGCGGAATTTACTTAACAAAGCTAAGAAGAATAACTTTTATTATTAACTCTAAATCTGCTTATTATGCAGATACTTTAACAACTCTAAGAATATCGAGCTTTCTCTAAAACTCTAAATAATAACTTGTAAGCAATCGTAAACTCTAAGACTTATGAACTCGTATGTCTAATGCCAATCTAGGGGTCCTTTTATAGGCTCAAGGATAACCCTAGTCGGTTTACAAATTGTATCCTTGTACGACAAGTAATCTAATACAGAATATTCTAGAGTTACAATACTTTCTATAAAAGAATATAACAGTTCTTTGTTCTTGCAGTACTTTGACTTTCATGTGCAGTACTTTGACTTTATCTTTAGCAGTACTTTGACTCTTTGACTTTTTAAGTACTTTATCAATCTTCAGTACTTTGTCAATCTTCAAAGACTTTCATATCCCAACAATCCTCCCCTAACTTGAATTCTACTAGCTTGACTTCAAGTTCCTTTGTGAATTTATCTTTAACAGCTTCATCTTTAAGGACAGATTATTTCTTAGTCTTTGGATTGTATTTCTTGTAGTGTCTGTGCTTGTCAAAGTATCTCTAGAATTATTGTTTTACAGCATCATCCAAAGAAGCTCCATCTTTTCAAAGAACACAAAGCAACATATGACAATTTGTACATTAATTCAGTTTAAGTTGCATACTATTCTCATCACTTCCAGGTGTGTTAACTCTCGTGAGAGGTGAATCATTGAAAATTTAATGGATTTAGATCTCTTTACCAAAGCCATTAACTCTGGAGTAGCCAAATGTTTTGGTGTGTAAGACCATGGTACATTGATAACCATATGATTTTTAGAAAATCATCAGCTATCAACAGATTTGAGTTGTCTTTACCAAATGTTATACCCTTCTGGACTAGTTAGTTCTTTTATCTAATGGTGAACTAATTACCAATAATGGTTTTTCCACATCCTTTACCACAAGCCATTTTCTTGTGGGCTAGCCAACTCTTCACATTAACTGATATGGTGAGTTGATTACCATACAACTTATTAGCAAGTTGTCAACTAAAAACAGATTTGAAATATCTTTACCAGAGCCGTTTGCTCATGGATTAGCCAATCCTTTTGTAACCATGGTGGATTGATGACCTATCAATGTTTCTATCTCAAAAACCATTTATTTTATTCAACCTTTGTTTCAAAATATTTGTTACTTAACAAAAAGGTTTCTTTCAAAACTCACTTAACTGGTTAAAAAGCTGCAAGCAGTACTTTGATGAAAGTACTGTTTGATCAATAGTACTTTGAATAAAGTACGATTTATCAAAATAATTTATTCAAATAAGATTCATACCAGTCATTCATCCTCATCAGCAATAGTAGTCCAGTTGATAAACAGATTAATGACCATGCAAGCAATTTCATTAACCTCTTCTACTTCCATTCCATGCTCTAGCATCCTTCTCATAAGCTCAACTGTAAGAGGGTATCTTCTATTTGCAAACATGTGTATCATTGTACCATTTTCTAGCTCTAAAACATGAACACGGACTCTTCAAAGAATCTCCAACGTAAAATTTCCCAATTCTCTTGATTCTTCCAAATATCATCGCTGCTTTGTTCTTCATTTCCCATGCAGTTGTGAGATCTCCAAGTAAAACTAAACCAATCCCTTCTAATGGATTATGTTCAAAGTAAGCTTTTACCACATGATATAAATAGAATCGATCCACTCTATCTATAATGTGCAATAAATCCCATAGCCTATTGAACACTTTGAAAATTTCATCTTCTTTATGAAACATCATATAACTTCCATCTTTGGATTCCACAACTTCAAAAGCACTAATCTGAGATCTGTTCATCTTCATGTCAGCATCTTCTTTGGAATATTCAAAATCTACTACTCTGAGATAATTTCTTAGTTCATCCCTAGTCTCAGATCTTAACTCAACTTTTTCTTTCTTTGAGAACTGAACATCTTTAACTTCAGTTTTCCTTTTTCTTTTTAAACTCTTCTTCCTTTTTGCTTCAGTCCAAGTAGCTTCATCTCTAAAATCTTTGATGCTTTCAACATGTTTCTTATAAGCTTCCCTAACAGCATCATATAATCTTTTCATCTCAAAATAATTAAACCTTTGCAATCCTTTATACCCTTGACTTTTAAGATAAGCCATCATAGCATTTCTGTCTTTAGCTTTATTTGGTCTTCTTGGCATAAATCTAACAGGAGTATGTGACTGTAATGGTTCCAGCTTCAAAGATCTAATTCTTCTTGTATTTTCCTAGTTTGCTTCTTCATTCATTGCCTCTTCATTAGTAACTTCAACCACTACTTCAGCATTAAGTTCTTCTTGTACTTTTCTAGTCTGCACTTCATTCCTAGCAACTTCAATTGCTCTAAGATCTGCCAAAGTTAGATTTTTCTTCTTAGTTTCTACTAGAACACCCTTTCCTTTATCTTTAGGATTAATTGTAGGTTGAGAAGCTCTTGGTTGTTCCTCTGCAACTTCAGAAATAGTAACACCACCCCTTGGTTGTGATAAATCTTGCAAAATTACAGCAATGAACTCATCATCACTTGCAGTATGGATAGGTTTGAGTGTAGCTTCCTCCTCTTGTATAACAGTTGAAGGACCAACAACTTCTTCATGTACAGTTGTTGAAGGACCATCTTCCTCTTCAAAGTCCAACAACTTTGGTGTTAACAATTCTTGCCTGTAGGATCCTTGTTGAAAAGCAGTACTTTGATTTTCATTCTTGATCATCAGTACTTTGAACTTGAACTTGAACTTGCTCTTCAGAATCTTGAATGATCTGTTCTTCAGTCTTTTCATGTTCTTCAAGTACCTTCAGTTCATTCTCCTTCACAACATCTTCTTTCAAATTCTCTTCTTCTAAATTCCTCCCCAATTCGACAGAAGATTGTTGGTGAACCTTTTGGCGTTTGATTTTCTTAGACTGCCTTTGCTCTTTCTTCTTTGATTTGACCCATATACGATGATGTTGATCCAAAGGCCAAACAAAATTCTTTAGCCGTCTAAACTTGAGCTTCAATTTCTTAATCTGCTTAGCTTGAGCCTCAGTAGTCTTTTTCAACTTAACCAACTCCCTGGTCAAAACATAATTATCCAATGTCATTTCTTCAGGGGGTATAGTATATGAATCATCTCCTTGAATTGGTGAATGTTCCTCTGATTGAGAAGCAGGAACAGATCTTTGTGGAGATGGAGAAGGTGAAACTGCAACATTGATTCGCTCCAAACCGTCAAGTTTTCTCACACAAGCCGGCCACTTGTGAATGGCCGACCGTAAGAAACTTCAAACAGCTCAGAAGCAAATGCAATGAAAATCTGGAGAGTATAGTGTTTCCCCGGGTCGTTATGTCCCAGCGAGCTATGCAATGGATCACCAAACGTATAGTGATCGAGAAATTTGAACAGAAAAAGGGATTGAATTATTATAACTAAGGAAAAAGGACATAAATTACAAAGGCTTAAATGCAAATTAAAGAAAATTAAAAAGATAAAAAATATTAAATAAACGCTATCACTATTTGCAAAATGATGTTTTTGATTTTTCTTTTATAAATCTGAATTAAAAACTACGCGACGTACAAAACAAAATGTGAAACTGAAGCAGTATAAATCCTAAAAATATGAAAATGACATTTTTACAAACCTAATGATAAAAGAAAATTTATAGAAAAATAAAACTATTTTTATAACCAATTATCTAATTATTATTAATTAAAAACTATTTTTACTTATTTAATAATAACCTAAAATACAAGAAAATATGAAATAAAACTAGAAAAATGAAATTATGGTTTAGAAAAATCTAAAATATCAAAAGAGAATTTTCAAAACTATTTTTGTATTTTTCTGAATATTTTTCTATTTTCTATTAGTTAAAAACTATTTAAAACTACTTAAATTACTAAAAAATACAAATTTAACTAAGAAAAATATGGAAAAATATTTTTTTGTCTTTTTATATTTATCTTAACTTAAGAAAAATGAAAAATTATTTTTTTGAAACTTTTCTTAATTAATTGGATTAAAAGCTATTTAAAAAGCCTTAAAAACTGTTTTAAATTAAGAAAAATAACAAACTGACCTGGAAAAATCTGAAAAATTCAAGAAAAGTCTAAAATAATATAAGGAATCTAATAAAAATGGAAAAACAGGTGCTTGTGTGAAGGAAATGCAACTGCAATGTAAAGTGCTTAAAAATAAGCACTTAGAATAAGCAATAAGCTACCAACAAACACCAAACTGATACAGAAGCTATATTATGCTAAAATTACCCAAATGCAACTTAAAACAATAAGCCTAAACCTCTGGATTACAAGTTACAAAGATTTGGCTTATTTGAGTATAAGTGCAAAAACAGTTGAGGGGTCTACTTTGCAGCACAAGGATAAGCTACTCAACAGGTTTAAAATGAAAACCAAAAATGAGAACCTACACTAGACCTGGGCAAGTGCTTGTAAACCAAAAACCAGACTTGGATGAGCTCTGATGAGCTTGGTGCAAGGACTGCAAGAATCCTGTGCACACTCAGTTAACACTGAGTGTGTACAGGGCATTTACAACCATTTTGACAAGCAATTTTGGGCCTTATAAAAATTTCACAAAATTATACAAAAATGCTAATAAGAAATTAGACCAACAGGAGATTAAAAACCCAAAGTTTCACTTAATTTGGCTTAAAAAATGAATCCAAGAAAAATCAACTCAGTTGGCCTCAAAATGGATTTTTCACTTTTGACTTTTTAAAGCAGTTGAGAAAAGTTGACTTTTATGAACTTTGAGACCAATTTGTGAGATGATATTGATGTTATATGATGAAGTGAGACTACTGCAACCTATATCTATGTATTTTAAACACAAATCAAGACTTTGATTCTCAAAAACTCCAACAGTTAGCAGTTTAAGACAAATTGAGATGCATTTTGACTTTTGAGAGTGTGCAGGCTCAAGTTTGAGACAGATATGAGTGTACTAGAACTAGACAAGCTAAAAACAACAAGAGTTACCCACTGCCCAAACCTATAACACAGATTAAAGAGCGATTCCAAACACACCTTATGCAAACAGTTTTGAACTTTAAATGATTTAACTACTTAACTAGCTAACAATATTGAACAAACTGAGTTAAACTAACTTGAATACAATTAATTAAACATGTTTGAACTTCTTATAACTACAAAGACAGATTTTGCAATGAAACTTAAAAAATCACTTACAAAAGGGTCCTTAGCCACAATGGCTTGAAACCTGTGAACCAATGAACCACTACCTATTCTAAACCAACCCAATGAATTCTAAATCACCCCAAATCCAGCACTGCTTCACCCATTATCCATCTCCTTTTCAATTTTGGCCCCAGTTTGACTTTCTTTGACCAATTTCCAAACTTGCTAGAAACTTGAATTTAAGCTTATAAAAAGCTATAACCAGCTTATATAAGCTTGTATGAATGTGGAAAGAAGCTATTTGAAGCTTGATTGTCAGAGTTTAAAATGGAAAATTGCAACAGTGAACTAGAAACTTGGAATATGAACATAAACTGGAATTGATACTTGAAAAGAGTTTTAATACACTTAAATAACTTAACTTGACACAATGAAACAAAAGATTACAGTTTAGAACTTAATTTAAAACAGAAACATAAAAACGACATACAATTTTAAATTTAAACTAAATGCTACTCTTCTTCTCTTTCTTCTTGCTTTATTTATACCCAAAATGACTTCTTCCCTCTCTCTGATTGTTTCCCACTTCAATTTGAGGCCATTGGATTAGCTAAATTGATCTTGGCCATTGAATCAGATTTTGGCGCCAAAAGTTATATTAGCCAGTTGTAGGTTGAGTGAAAGGGGCAGGGGTGCATTAAATGATTCTTGGAGGGTAGTTGAAGGTGGGGGGACATGGAGGAGTGAAAGTGAGGAGGGGGAATGGGAGGTGAAGTGTTGCAGAAGGGTTGTTGAAGAAGACAGTGTTTTGGCGCGAGTTGGGTGGGTTTGACCAGTGGGGTTTGACTGCTTATTATTATGAAGGGGGTCCAATTTGAAAAGGGTCCAAAGGGTTGGCAGGGGTCACAAGGGTTTAAAGGATTAAATAAACAAGGGCCTTTTGTGTATTTTCTGAAATTCAAGGGACCACTTCTGCCAATTCTGCAAAGTTGCTCCAAGGGACTAAAAGTGACAAGCTCCAATAGTATAAGGACCAAACTTGACATTTTCCAATTTCCAAGGACCATTTTTGCCAATTTTCAAACTTGAAGGACCAATTTTGTAATTTCTCAAAACTTTTGACATTTTTCACCAAATGACTAATTTTGACAAGTTATGATTTTAAAAGGACCTTTGGTGATTTTTCTTTTGAAATTATGTGCTCAGGGACTATTTCTGACAATTTTTGAAACTTGGGGGACTGAAACTGCCAATTATGCAAACTTAGCTCATTTTTCATCTGATTTTAAACATTTTGCATCTGAAACATATAAAATGCAATTTTGGAATATTTTCAGTATTTTGATGCATTTCTGAGCATTTTTAAACGTTTTGCAGTTCAGATTTAACCAAAAATGATGAGTATTTACACACTCATCAATCCCCACACTAAACTATTGCTAGTCCCTAGCAATATTTTGTGAAAAACTTAATGGATTTGAATCTCTTTACCAAAAGCCATTACTTCTGGAGTAGCCAAATGTTTTAGTTCAAGTAAGAACCATGGTACACCGATAACCATGTGATTTTGAGCAAACCACCAGCTTCCAACGGATTTGATTTGTCTTTACCAGAAGCCGTTTGCTTCTGGACTAGCCAACTCTTAGATAAATTATCAATATTATCTTTGGTGAGCTGATTACCAATTATGGTTTTTCCACTGCCTTTACAACAAGCCATAAACTTGAGGGCTAGACAACTCTTCACTTTTAAGGATATGGTGAGCTAAATACCATACAATTTTGGGCAAATTGCAAGCCGTCAACGGATTTGAGATATCTTTACCAAGAGCCGTTTGCTCCTGGATTAGCCAATCCTTTTGTTTATTAGACATGGCGGACTGATAACCAATTGAGTAAGTGCAAAACACTTACTAAAAAAAAAATTTGGCCAAAATGGGGAATCAAAGGTATAATTACATGATAAAATTCGTGAGAATTCCCCCCCACACTTAGAAATGAATATTTCCCTCAATATTCAAAGTACCGGCAGTTATGCCAAAACAAAGAACGTAAAAGGGAAATACTACGGCCATTATTTTGAAAGATATTATTTATTTTTTATTTATTTTTTATTTATTTTTTATTTTTTTTAGATATATATATATAACATGTGGGGCAACTCCCCCACACTAGGGTGGTAGAACAGAGAAAGAAGACAGAAATATGGGTGAAAACCCATATGGTGTGTGCTATTGTTTTTGATTCCCGAGTCACTAGCTTGACTCGACCCCGCATTCATTGGTTCATGGGGAAGCAACGTGGAAAACCAATCTCGATCGGACTTTTGTTCACAATGTTAATAAACATATGAACATCAGAAAGTTCCACACCGACGAGACACAACCGCGGCATTGTTAATAGTAGAAACTATAAAGGATGATACCGGGGTCAAAGATGGTGTCCTCATTCCCGAAAGAGAAAAGGGAAAGAGCAACCACGCCCTCCGTGAAGAATGGAATAAAGATATGCATCACAATGCAAGTCCATTCCTCATCAGAAAGAAGCAAATCACCAATTTTGACATTTTTAAGCTTAAACTTGAAGCTTATATGGTGATTGTCAATAAGATGTCCGGGAGGGAGAGTAGGAAACGGTTCTTCAATCAACAGATTTTCAAGAAAGAGGATGTCTCCCTCCGAATCAAAGTAAGTATTGTCAATCCTTGTTGGAATCGACTCATCACTAAGAAAATCATCGACTTCCTTCCAAAATTTGCCATCTTCCTCATCCGGAGTGAGAGAAGAAATGGAAGAGTCGGAAATGGGACAAGAAACGAGTGGATGATCATTATATAGGAGATTTCTAGTTTCTCCAAGATCGGCTTCGAAATCAAAGAGATCATCGTCACTTTTCGATGAAAGTGGAGTGATGTGAGTGAGTTCATCGGTGAACTCCTCAAGATGATCGACATCAGACTGTGGGAGTGATGCCTCAACATACTCAATGTCTCCATAAGAAGCACAATCGTCGCTAAAATCGGAGAAAGTTTCAAAATGATCGTTTGAACACTCAAGAGGGAAAGAAGAATCACACATATGATCAGAAGTTCCTTGTGACTCTTCGGGATTGGGACAAGGTTCTCAACACTAGACTTTATGAATTCGTCCGATTCCTTTTCAGTAACAGTGTCAAGATGCTCATCCCCCATGTTCAGAGAGAGTGAGTGGGAATATCGGTGTGATAACAAAGACGAGGGAGTTGAGAAATATTATCTTTAAAAGGATAAAACCCTCCTCGTCATCATCATATAGAGCTGCCTTAAGAAATTGGGAACGCCTTAGAGCTGCATGCTCTAGGACTAATAATTCTTCCCTAGATTTGCGAGCCTCTCGCTCTTCTGCTAGCAATTCTCCCATGGTTTTTTCACCACTCACTTGATTCTTAAGGTTTTGAATTATATCATCAAGTTTTTTCATTGCGGTTTCAAAATCTTGGGAAATTTCTTTAGGCAACGGCTCCGGTGGAGTTTGAACCGTATGGTGCTGTGGAGGTTGGAAATTGTCAAAACCGGAAGTATAGTAATTTTGATTCCACGGTTGACATTGAAAATTATCGTGAGGATCTCCACAATTCTCACAACAAGAAAACTGTTGAGCACTGGATTGGTGAATCATATGGATATTGGTCATAACCAAAGTTCTGAGCATCACCCGAAAACTGTTCATAGACAAACGTGTTTCCGGATTGACACTCAAATCCTTGATGAGGACCTCCACAAAATTCACAGCAGTTATATGAAGATAAGTCGGGCTGTGGTGGGTAATTGGAAAAGTTTGAAGGGTCGTTAAATGAGTTCGGATTAGGATCATAATCAAATGAATTCCTCGAACCACAAAACAAACAACTCCCGTTCTGAATATCATTACCACACTGTACACAAGTACCAGCGACATGGTGAACCAAAAAGAGGCTCACCACAACCGACACAAGGAATAAACGATTCCATGATAATAGAAGAAGTTAGAATCAAATGGATAGAGGGTAAAGGGATAAAGAATCAAAAAGGGTAAGAGGGTAAAGAGGAATATTTTTGGTATTTTTGAAAAACATTTTGTAAATATAAGAAAGAAAATCTTTTTGGGTTTTTGATTTTTAAAATGTTTTTGGATTTTTTGGAAATTTTAAGAGAAAATATGTAGATATATATAAATGGATGGATGGTATAAACAAGGAGTGAGTATTCAAACTACTAATCTGCTAAACGGAAGGTAATCAGAGACAGCTCCCCGGCAGCGGCGCCAAAAATTTGATTCGCTCCAAACCGTCAAGTTTTCTCACACAAGCCGGCCACTTGTGAATGGCCGACCGTAAAAAACTTCAAACAGCTCAAAAGCAAATGCAATGAAAATCTGGAGAGTATAGTGTTTCCCCGGGTCGTTATGTCCCAGCGAGCTATGCAATGGATCACCAAACGTATAGTGATCGAGAAATTTGAACAGAAAAAGGGATTGAATTATTATAACTAAGGAAAAAGGACATAAATTACAAAGGCTTAAATGCAAATTAAAGAAAATTAAAAAGATAAAAAATATTAAATAAACGCTATCACTATTTTCAAAATGATGTTTTTGATTTTTCTTTTATAAATCTGAATTAAAAACTACGCGACGTACAAAAGAAAATGTGAAACTTAAACAATATAAATCCTAAAAATATGAAAATGACATTTTTACAAACCTAATGATAAAAGAAAATTTATAGAAAAAGAAAATTATTTTTATAACTAATTATCTAATTATTATTAATTAAAAACTATTTTTACTTATTTAATAATAACCTAAAATGCAAGAAAATATGAAATAAAACTAGAAAAATGAAATTATGGTTTAGAAAAATCTAAAATATCAAAAGAGAATTTTCAAAACTATTTTTGTATTTTTCTGAATATTTTTCTATTTTCTATTAATTAAAAACTATTTAAAACTACTTAAATTACTAAAAAATACAAATTTAACTAAGAAAAATCTGGAAAAATATTTTTTTGTCTTTTTATATTTATCTTAACTTAAGAAAAATGAAAAATTATTTTTTTGAAACTTTTCTTAATTAATTGGATTAAAAGCTATTTAAAAAGCCTTAAAAACTGTTTTAAATTAAGAAAAATAACAAACTGACCTGGAAAAATCTGAAAAATTCAAGAAAAGTCTAAAATAATATAAGGAATCTAAGAAAAATGGAAAAACAGGTGCTTGTGTGAAGGAAATGCAACTGCAATGTAAAGTGCTTAAAAATAAGCACTTAGAATAAGCAATAAGCTACCAACAAACACCAAACTGATACAGAAGCTATATTATGCTAAAATTACCCAAATGCAACTTAAAACAATAAGCCTAAACCTCTGGATTACAAGTTACAAAGATTTGGCTTATTTGAGTATAAGTGCAAAAACAGTTGAGGGGTCTACTTTGCAGCACAAGAATAAGCTACTCAACAGGTTTAAAATGAAAACCAAAAATGAGAACCTACACTAGACCTGGGCAAGTGCTTGTAAACCAAAAACCAGACTTGGATGAGCTCTGATGAGCTTGGTGCAAGGACTGCAAGAATCCTGTGCACACTCAGTTAACACTGAGTGTGTACAGGGCATTTACAACCATTTTGACAAGCAATTTTGGGCCTTATAAAAATTTCACAAAATTATACAAAAATGCTAATAAGAAATTAGACCAACAGGAGATTAAAAACCCAAAGTTTCACTTAATTTGGCTTAAAAATGAATCCAAGAAAAATCAACTCAGTTGGCCTCAAAATGGATTTTTCACTTTTGACTTTTTAAAGCAGTTGAGAAAAGTTGACTTTTATGAACTTTGAGACCAATTTGTGAGATGATATTGATGTTATATGATGAAGTGAGACTACTGCAACCTATATCTATGTATTTTAAACACAAATCAAGACTTTGATTCTCAAAAACTCCAACAGTTAGCAGTTTAAGACAAATTGAGATGCATTTTGACTTTTGAGAGTGTGCAGGCTCAAGTTTGAGACAGATATGAGTGTACTAGAACTAGACAAGCTAAAAACAACAAGAGTTACCCACTGCCCAAACCTATAACACAGATTAAAGAGCGATTCCAAACACACCTTATGCAAACAGTTTTGAACTTTAAATGATTTAACTACTTAACTAGCTAACAATATTGAACAAACTGAGTTAAACTAACTTGAATACAATTAATTAAACATGTTTGAACTTCTTATAACTACAAAGACAGATTTTGCAATGAAACTTAAAAAATCACTTACAAAAGGGTCCTTAGCCACAATGGCTTGAAACCTGTGAACCAATGAACCACTACCTATTCTAAACCAACCCAATGAATTCTAAATCACCCCAAATCCAGCACTGCTTCACCCATTATCCATCTCCTTTTCAATTTTGGCCCCAGTTTGACTTTCTTTGACCAATTTCCAAACTTGCCAGAAACTTGAATTTAAGCTTATAAAAAGCTATAACCAGCTTATATAAGCTTGTATGAATGTGGAAAGAAGCTATTTGAAGCTTGATTGTCAGAGTTTAAAATGGAAAATTGCAACAGTGAACTAGAAACTTGGAATATGAACATAAACTGGAATTGATACTTGAAAAGAGTTTTAATACACTTAAATAACTTAACTTGACACAATGAAACAAAAGATTACAGTTTAGAACTTAATTTAAAACAGAAACATAAAAACGACATACAATTTTAAATTTAAACTAAATGCTACTCTTCTTCTCTTTCTTCTTGCTTTATTTATACCCAAAATGACTTCTTCCCTCTCTCTGATTGTTTCCCACTTCAATTTGAGGCCATTGGATTAGCTAAATTGATCTTGGCCATTGAATCAGATTTTGGCGCCAAAAGTTATATTAGCCAGTTGTAGGTTGAGTGAAAGGGGCAGGGGTGCATTAAATGATTCTTGGAGGGTAGTTGAAGGTGGGGGGACATGGAGGAGTGAAAGTGAGGAGGGGGAATGGGAGGTGAAGTGTTGCAGAAGGGTTGTTGAAGAAGACAGTGTTTTGGCGCGAGTTGGGTGGGTTAGACCAGTGGGGTTTGAATGCTTATTATTATGAAGGGGGTCCAATTTGTGAAGGGTCCAAAGGGTTGGCAGGGGTCACAAGGGTTTAAAGGATTAAATAAACAAGGGCCTTTTGTGTATTTTCTGAAATTCCAGGGACCACTTCTGCCAATTCTGCAAAGTTGCTCCAAGGGACTAAAAGTGACAAGCTCCAATAGTATAAGGACCAAACTTGACATTTTCCAATTTCCAAGGACCATTTTTGCCAATTTTCAAACTTGAAGGACCAATTTTGTAATTTCTCAAAACTTTTGACATTTTTCACCAAAGGACTAATTTTGACAAGTTATGATTTTAAAAGGACCTTTGGTGATTTTTCTTTGAAATTATGTGCTCAGGGACTATTTTCGACAATTTTGAAACTTGGGGGACTGAAACTGCCAATTATGCAAACTTAGCTCATTTTTCATCCGATTTTAAACATTTTGCATCTGAAACATATAAAATGCAATTTTGGAATATTTTCGATGATTTTGATGCATTTCTGAGCATTTTTAAACGTTTTGCAGTTCAGATTTAACCAAAAAATGATGAGTATTTACACACTCATCAAACATCTTCTTGAACTTCAGTACTTGGGGAAGCAGTACCTTGTAGAGATGCAGTACCTTCTTGAGATGCAGCTTTTTGAGAAGCAGTTACTTGCAGTTGAGTACTTGCAGGTGCAGTAGTACTTGGCAGATGCAAAGTATCTTCAAGTAGCTTCATCTTCTTCAGATCAGCTCTAAAACTGAACAACTTCCATTATAGAAGTAGTTAAGGGAGTATCCTTTCCAGTGAATTGATCACTCTTCCTAGCCATAAAGGTGAAAATTTTAGCTTGTTGAACAACAACAGGTAAAAGATCTGTTGGCTTAGGAACATCAGAAAGTTGTTTATTGAGAAATACTTGAACAAACCTTGGATACATTAGCCATTTTGAACCATGAGTGATGTGGGAAAGCATCCCATCAAGAATGAGCCTTGAGAAATTAAAAACATGATCTGTAGCCAAGCCCACAATAGCAGATGATATATTTGATCCAAATTGTTCCCATGAAGTACTTTTTGCACTAATACAGTGAAGCAACGCATGCACTAAAAACTTCCATTGAGGGCAAAAGAGTTGTTTCCTAAATGTTTGTTCATTTAAAGACCCTTCATAACCAATATGTCCAAAAGTATCCCAAATCAACTGTTTATCAAACTTAATAGCCCCATCTTCATCATTAAACAATAAGTCTTCTCTAATGGAGGCTTCAGTAATCTTCACGCTTCTTCCAAAGAATCTGTAGCTCTAATATAAAATTCATCATTCTCCATATTTTCCATAGCAGTAGCCCAAAAATCTTGAATCCAGGGCTCAATTATATCTGGCTCTACTAAAAGAGCATAACTGATTGGCGATCCAGTAAGATAATCAATGATATCATGAAAAAGTGTATTCGCTTCAGTCTTATCTAAATTAGCCACCATATTGTGCTTTGAAACTGTAGGACGATTCACCATTGTTGAGTATGTGAGCACAATAAGAGATATAATTGAATAAAATAGAGGTGATGAGAGAAATATGGAAAAGATTCTAAAGTATCAATATGAGAGGGAAAATCGGAAAGTAGTTATTTATAGGTGAGATTCAAAAAATCACAGCCCATAATAACAAAGTTACCGTTAGAATTAATTACCCCTCAATATTACCGTTGGAACAGTATGTTAATAAGACAAACAATAATTTCCACGGTGCAAGATTCTTCCCAAGCAAGACTTTCCAAGCAAGTACTTCCATAAAAACAGACTTTTTCAAATTCCTCTCAGATAAGCTAAGTATAAATATCCTCCCTCAAGCAATGCACAGGACTATATTAATACTAAATAGTCCTCCCCTTAAATGTAGCTCAGTAGTTAATCATGCCAATGCTTACCACCAAGTGCTTGAATCTTGAAACATCAAAGCCTTTGGTGAGTAAGTCAGCTACATTATCATCCGTGTGAACCTTAACCACATTAATGAGCCTATGCTCATAGCAATCTCTAATAAAGTGATGCCTAATCTGTATGTGCTTGGTCTTGGAATGATAAACTGGATTCTTTACAATACAAATGGTACCGCCATTATCAATGTTGATAGGAGTATTCTTGAAATTGAACCCATAGTCCAAGAGTTGATTCAGCATCCACAAAACTTGTCCACAACACTTGCGCAGCCTACATATTCAAATTTCAGAGAGGATGTTGCGCAATTGTTTGTTTCTTACATTGCCATGAAACTAATCTTCTTCCAATATATTGGCATCCACCGCTTGTTGATCTTCTATCATAGTTATCACCGCATAATCACTATCCTGAAAAAGCTTCTAAGTGAAAAGGTGACTCTTTTGGATACCACAACCCCAACTTAGGATGTTGTTTCAAATAACGTAAAATTCTCTTCAACTGCATTCATATGAGAGATCTTTGGTGAGACTTGATATCTTGCACATAAGCAAACTGCAAACATGATATCGCCTTGATGCAAGAAGATACATAAGAGAGCCAATCATTGATCTGTATAACTTGACTTCAACAGGTTGTCCATTTTCATCTTTGCCCAATGAATTGATAGATTTAATAGGTGTAGTATCAGTCTTCATATCATCAAAATTGAACTTCTTAAGTATGTCGGTAACATACTTGTCTTGACTTATGAAAATTCCTTCCTTTGACTGTTTAACTTGAAGTCCTAAAAAGAATGTTAACTCTCCCATTGAACTCATTTGAAATTCCTTCTGCATCAGCTGCTCAAACTCCTTGACCATGGACTGTTTAGTAGCCCCAAAGATGATATCATCAACATAGACTTGAACTAACATGATATCCTTCTTGTCTCTCTTGATAAACAAAGTCTTGTCAATAGCTCCCCTTCTATAGCCATGTAGCAATAAGAATGTAGAGAGTCTCTCATACCAAGCTCTAGGTGCCTGATGAAGGCCATAAAGAGCCTTAACCACCTTGTAGACTTTGTTTGGATGTTTAGGACCTTCAAAACCAGGAGGCTGTTTGACATAAACTTCCTCTGAAATAGTGCCATAAAGAAAAGCACTCTTGACATCCATCTGGTAAACCTGAAATCCCATATATGAAGCAAAAGCAAGAAATATTCTAATAGCTTCAGTTCTTGCTACAGGAGCAAACACTTCATCATAATCTACTCTTTCTTCTTGTCTGTAGCCTTGTGCTACTAACCTTGCTTTATTCTTGATAACATTACCTCTTTCATCTCTTTTGACCCTGAAAACCTATCTGGTTCCAATAACTCTCTTCCCATCTGGAAGATCACATAAAACCCAAACTTCTTGAAATTTAAATTGAAGAAGTTCTTCCCGCATAGCTTCAACCCAGCTTTCTTTAGTCAAAGCTTGAGCAATATTCTTGGGTTCCTCTTGAGAGATAAAACAAGTAAACAGACATGTTTGATGGTCCTTATGATTCAGTCTGTTTTGTTTATACACAAAGCTAAGTAAAGCATTGTGAGGTGTTGAAAAAGTCTTAGCTATGTGTCTAGTCATCACTCCGAGTAGAAGGACCAATGATTTGATCAATAGGATGATTCTTATGAATTCTTAAGCTTGGAGACTGTGGAACTCCATAAGTATCTTCCAAATTGGTAACATCAAAGATCTTTATTGGAATTTGAGAAAATACCTTCATCTTCAAACTCATCATCAGTTTCCTCTAAGCCAGGCATGGTAGGATCATCCAAATCATCTAAAGTATCATTAACGGTGCAGCAGTACTTTGTTCGAAAGTATCTGTCCAAAGTATCTGTGAGAGTACTCTACAGTCTTGTTCTTCTTCTTCGCCTCTTCGTAAGCTCTTCTTTGTTCATCGGTGTAAGAATGTGCTAAAACATCTTGAAGAAGCATCTGATTAAGTTCCTCTTGAATAGATTGATCCTCAGCAGACAATGAGGATTGTGGTGCAACAGTACTTTGCTTAGAGCATCAAGACTTTGCTTTGGAACATCAAGATACTTTGCTTTGGACTAACAAGATCTTCATCAGAGACAGCATCAGGTCTAATATGCACTCCATGAACAACATATTGTAAATCTTCTCCATTGTGCACAGGTTGATTTTCTTCTCTAATAGGTACATAGTTCATGGAAGGAGTTAAAACTTCAAGATCAAACATCCAATCAGGACCTTTACCTTTCTCATTAACTTGATCTTCTAAAAACTCAACATGAAGACAATCTTGAACCTTCTTAGTGACTCTATTGTACACTCTAAATCCCTTACTGTTGGTACAATAACCCAATAAATATCCTTCTTCTGACTTAGCATCAAACTTTCCCAGATTATCAATTGTGTTTAAAATAGTGAGAGGGCAACCAAAAGGCTTCATAAAACGAATGTTGGGTTTGTTGCCCATCAGCAACTCATAAGGTGTCTTCTTCTGTGGCTTAGTAACTTGTATACTGTTAAGTACATAGCAAGCAAGTACTTACCTTCACCCGCATTGAATAGGTAGATGAGAATCTGCTAGCATTGTTCGGCCGCTTCAATCAAAGTCCTATTCTTCCTCTCACAACACCATTCTCGGCTGGTGTTCTAGCAATACTGAACTCCCTCTTGATTCCTTTGTTTGCACAAAATTCATCCATAAACTTGTTCTTGAATTCAGTCCCATTGTCACATCTAATACCTCTAACCTTAAGTCTCAATTGGTTTTCAAGTGCTATTATGAGTGTCTAATAGCATCAAAAGTATCATCTTTAAATCCCAAGAAAAATACCCAACTGAATCTCATCGCAATCATCATTACAACTAAGCAGTACTTTTTCTTGTTTAAACTTGCCACAGAAACAGGTCCAAACAAATCCATATGTAACAGCTCCAAAGGTTCTCTAATAGTCCTCTCCTCAATCTTCTTGCATGAAGCTTTGTGTTGTTTACCCTTCTTGCATGCCAAGCATGAATGATCATTCTTGTAAGTCTTTGAAGGTAAACCTCTAACTAAATTGCCTTTGACCAGTTTGTTGATATTCTTGAAATTAACATGGCCCAGTCTTCTATGCCATTGATGTGCCTCTTCAGTTGTTGCTTTAGCCACCAAACATGTGGCTCTCCCATAAGAGTGTAGACTCTTCATGTCTAAACTATACACATCATTTGTTCTTGGTACTCTAAGATCTACCAAGTTATCATCAACAGGCTTAAAGTCGGGGAAAGGATGAGACATTTTGTGTCGTTGAATAACACAGGATGCTTTTTATAACATTTGAGAGACTCGACAATAAGTTGAACTTAAGCTCCTTCACATATCTAACATTCTCAAAATCAATACGACCTGCTTTGATAGTTCCTTTTCCAGTAATCCTTCCTCCATTGGGATCATTCCCAAATGCAACTCTTCCTCCACTCATATTTCTAAAATCAGCATTGAATCTCTTTGTCTCTGTCATACTTCCGAAGCAACCACTATCTACAATCGATGATCTTTAAGTTCCTCTTCAGGTTGCCCGCACAAAAAGAAAAGAGTTAGTGATTTTTAGGAACCCAAGACATTACTAACTTGTGTTCCCTTGTGGAGTTACAAACTCAAATTCTTTGAGTATGTAATTTCCACTGTTTTTCAAAACATGATCCAGAATTATCTTTTGATTTTTTGCATGTGGATTTTCAAAACTTTCTGGTTTTTCAACACAACTCTCTTTTACAAGTTCATTTCTCTTGTATCACAAAAACATCTGATTCACTTTTTGTTGAAAGTAATCTTGTTTGTCCCTCAGTACTTTCCCTCTTAACCTATTATGGTTTAACACTTGGTTCCTGTGATCTAGATCCCCTATTTGAATTATAATACCTTCTAGGTTGATAGTGATGAGTTCTCCTAGGGTTCCTATTCCAAAGAGTGTGATCAGTACCTTGTTTTGGTTTGAGCAAGACTTTGAGAAAATATCTCAGAATTAACAGTACTTTGGAAAATCTGTGAGATACTGAAGGTTTTGAAAAAGGTCTTCTCTGGTGTGGGTATCTATGATCCGTGAGTAATTTCGTGATTGACCCTATTTGAATTATTCCAGATTGGTTTTTGCTCTCTAGGTTTCTGGTTGTGACCTGTTCTTTGGAAATTTTCTAAGATATTCTGAGTGATGTTCACAATCCTTGATTAAATGAGTAGGACTAAAACACACAAAACACAGTTTTTGACCCATACTTCCAAAGTGATTTCTTCTATGTCTATGACCAAAAATATTTTACCTTCTAGGTGAATGATTAAACTTGTTTTGACCAAAGTTATCCCAAAAAAGGTTTAGCAGATCGCTTTTGAAAAGGTTTTCCTGAAGGTACTTGTGGAGTAGTACTTTGAGTTGAAGGTACTGCTTGACTTTGAACATTGTTTTCAGTAGTCTCTTTGGGGTTTTCAGACCTAGATTGACCAAGTAACTTTTTCCTAAACTCTAGACTGTCTACTCCAAAACGAGAAACATCAGGCCTAAGGGGTTGATGACTTCCAGTGGGATGGGGAACTGCATGATAACCATTATCTTTCTTATACTCAGGAGGTGGTTCACTAATTGAATCCTCATTACTAGATGTGTCTACATAATTAATGAGTTCATCATCACTAGTGGTTATATCATCTAGGTCATCATCAGCTTGATTCTCTTCTATGTTTTCAAAGTCCATTCCAAAACCTAAGCCAGTTTTAATATAAGCTCTTCTCTGTTTTTAAACATAAGTAACATGTGCAGACGGACTCACCCCAAGCAGCAAACTTAGCTAACAAATCATCTCTTTCTTTAGTCGGTTTCTCTATTTCAGAAATTTTACAGTTTAATTTCCATTCACTTAGTTTAAACCGATAATCTGTTGTGCATATTTTTCAACCCAGCTACTTCATTATTTTCATGTGTTAAAATTTTAGCTTCCATAGATTCTAAGGTTATTTGATAACCAGCTACCTCACACCTAGCCCTAACACAATTATCTCTTTCAATCACATAACTGCCAAGTAATTTGTGATACAAATCATGACAATTTGAGCATACCTCAGAGATAGGGGGTGAACTTGGTGAAGTAGCCACCATTGCAAGTTGAGTAGGATCATCTTCACTTTCCATGCTCCAATCAAATTCTCCTAGACAATCTCTAGATTCCAAATCAACATGTTTAGGTTCCTCATCAAAAGCAGGCTCCGTCTAATTCTTCCACAAACTCTTCACTACTTCTTCCATGCTACCATACAGTAAGTCATTGGTTCATCATCAAACTCTTCACTCCAGTCAACTTCTGATAACTTCTCTTGAGCAACCAAAGCCTTTGTTTCAGTAATAGGAATTTCTTTGAGCTCAAGCTTTGGTTTCTCAGATGTCCTGTTTGCTTGATACTTAGCAAACCTGCACTCCCTTGCAAAGTGTCCAGTCTTTTGACAATTGAAGCATTCAATTTTGGATTTGTCAAAAGTTATTCCCTGTTTTGGTTTGAAATCAATGTTCTTTCCTGTCTTCTTCATATACTTCTTAATCCTAGCAGTGATCATAGCAACTTGCCACCCTGATATCAAATTTCTTCAAGTGCATCTTCTTCAATTTGTGCTAGATCTTCTTCATAGGTGACAGGTAAACTAGCTTGCAGGTCAACGAAGGAGCACACAACTTCATCTGAGTGCGTAGTAGTAGTTGGTGGGGCTTGCTGAGCATAGGTGGGGTGTAACCAAGTACTTTGAGAACCAAGTACTTTGAGGAGAAGCATTACTTTTGGTTGAAGTACTGCCCTTCTTTTCAGATGACAGAAAAGCAATACTTTGTGATTTAGAACTGGTTTGACCATTCATCTCATGCTCATACACCTTGAGTTGATGGTAGAGATCATCAAAGTCCATGACATCCAAACCTGGTTGTCCTCTGATCATTGTAGCAATCACATGCCATGTAGATGGCAAACTCCTTAGAAACTTCAAATTAGCATCCTCAACTGATACTTTTGCCTTGTATAACTCCAACATGTTGAGGAGATTTTGAAACCTATCATATGCAGCATCAAGACTCTCTCTTTCACCAACTGTAAAAGTTTCAAATTGTTGCTTCAAGCAGATTTACGTGCATCTTCTTAGAAGCTTCATTCCTCCAATCTGGTCTTGAGAGCAGCCCAGAGCTGCTTTGCATCTTTAGCATCATGAAATTTTAGAAGATGACCATCTGGAATGGCAGACAAGAGAATGTTGAGTGCCTTCTCTTGATTCTTTAAGGTTGCTGCTGTAAGACTCGCCTTAGGTGCTTTGGGTTGTCCAAGAACATCAATAGGTTCTGGAACTTCTTCATTACCATTAACAATTACATTCCATAGAGCATGGTCTGTAATGGCAATGTACTGCCTCATCTTCATACACCATGGATCATATTCGCCTTTCTTGATGACAGAATCCCTTGAAGTGATGGAAGGTGGTGGAACAGTAATCAGTTGACATCTTTAGATTTTGTTGTTGTAGTAGGGTTTCTTCCTAGTCAGAGTTTCCACACAAGCTCCGATACCACTTGTTGGATCGATGTACTCTAACCAAACTAACTTAAATAGCTTGTTTAAGGTTTAACAACCTCGGATAAATCCTAAGTTATTAACAAAGAAACACTGAACAAACTCTATTAAGTATGCGGAATTTACTTAACAAAGCTAAGAAGAATAACTTTTATTATTAACTCTAAATTTGCTTATTATGCAGATACTTTAACAACTCTAAGAATATAGAATTTTCTCTAAAACTCTAAATAATAACTTGTAAGCAATCGTAAACTCTAAGACTTATGAACTCGTATGTCTAATGCCAATCTAGGGGTCCTTTTATAGGCTCAAGGATAACCCTAGTCGGTTTACAAATTGCATCCTTGTACGACAAGTAATCTAATACAGAATATTCTAGAGTTACAATACTTTCTATAAACGAATATAACAGTTCTTTGTTCTTGCAGTACTTTGACTTTCATGTGCAGTACTTTGACTTTATCTTTAGCAGTACTTTGACTCTTTGACTTTTTCAGTACTTTATCAATCTTCAGTACTTTTTCAATCTTCAAAGACTTTCATATCCCAACAATTCCTCAATAAACAACTTTCAGATGTTCCTAAGCCAACAAGTCTTTTACCGGTTGTGGTTCAACAAGCCAAAATTTTCACCTTTATGGCTAGGAAGAGTGATTTATTTACTGGAAGGGACACTCCCTTAACTACTTGTATGATGGAAGTCGTTCAAGTTGTCAGAGCTGATGCGGCAGAAGATGAAGATAGTGAAGGTATTGCACCTGCATGTACTGCATCTGCAAGTCACGCTTCTCAAAGTGTCTGCATCTCAAGAAGGTAATGCATCCCAAGGTATTGCTTCCCCAGTAATGAAGTTCAAGAAGATGTTGCGGTTTCACCTTCTCCATCTCACAACGACCGTTCCTCATTCTCAACCAGAGGAACATTCACCAATTCAAGGAGATGATTCACATACTATACCCCCTGAAGATTTGACATTGGATAATTATGTTTTGACAAGGGAGTTAGTCAAATTGAAAAAGACTACTGAGGCTCAAGCTAAACAGATTAAGAAATTGAAGCTCAAGTTTAGAAGACTCAAGACTTTTTTCTGGCCATTGGTTCAACATCATCGTATATGGGTCAAATCTAAAAGAAGAGCAAGAGCAGTCTAGGAAAACCAAACGCCAAAAGGTTCACAAACAATCTTCTGTCCAATTGGGGAGGAATTTAGAAGAAAGGAATTTGAAAGAAGATATTGTTAAGGAAAATGAACCTGAAGGTACTGAAGAACATGAAAAGACTGAAGAACAGGTCATTCAAGAAACTAAGGAGCAAGTTATTGATGTTCAAGTTCAAAGTACTGATGATCAACATACTGAAGATCAAAGTACTGCTTTTCAACAACAAGGATCCTATAGGCAAGAATTGATTACTCCAAGGTTGTTAGACTTTGAAGAGGAAGCTGGTCCTTCAACAACTATACATGAAGAAGCTGTTGGTCCTTCAACTGGTATACAAGAAGAAGAAGCTACACCCAAACCTATTCATACTGCAAGTGATGACGAAACCATTGCTATAATTTTGCAAGGTTTATCACAACCAAGGGGTGTTAATATTCCAGGAGTGCAAGAAGAGGAACAACAAAGAGTTTCTCAACCTGCAATAGATCCTAAAGATAAAGGAAAAGGTATATTGGTAGAAGTAAAGAAGAAGAAACCAACTTTAGCACAGATAAGAGCTGCTCAAGATGCTTTGAATGAACAAGCAGCTAGAAAGATTCAAGAGGAATTAAATGCTAATGATAGAGAAGCTAAGGAAAGCTGAAGAAGCTCGAATAGAGAAGCGACTAAGAAGTTGCAAGAGGAATTGAATGCTGAAACTGATGAACCATTAGAGTCACCTATTCCTGTTAGATTTCTACCAAGAAGACCTAATCGAGCTAAAGACAGAAATGCAATGATGACTTATCAAAAAAGTCAAGGGTATAAAGGATTGCAGAGGTTGAATTATGTTGAAATGAAACGATTGTATGATGCTGCTAGAGAAGCTTATAAGAAAAATGTTGAAAGAATCAAAGATTTTAGAGATGAAGCTACATGGAAAGAAGAAGAGAGAAAGAAAAGTTTAAAAAGAAAAAGAAAAACTGGAGTTAAAGATGTACAGTTCTCAAAGAAAGAAAAAGTTGAGCTAAGATCAGAGACTAGGGATGAACTAAGAAATTATCTAAGGATAGTGGATTTTGAGTATTATAAGGAAGATGTTGACATGAAGATGAACAAATCTCAAATTATTGCTTTTGAAGTTGTGGAATCCAAAGATGGAAGTTAGCTGATGTTTCATAGAGAAGATGAAAGCTTCAGAGTGTTCAACAGGTTATGGGATTTATTGCACATCATAGATAGAGTGGATCTATTTTATTTATATCATGTGGTACGAGATTACTTTGAACATAATCCATTAGAAGGAATTGGTTTAATTCTGCTTGGAGATCTCACAATTGTATGGGAAACTGAAGAGCAAAGCACTGATGACATTTGGAAGAATCAAGAGAATTGGGAAATTGTTTGCTGGAGATTCTTTGAAGAATCTGGAGTTTATGTTCTAGAGCTGGAAAATGGTACAATGATTCACATGTTTGCAAATAGAAGATATCCTCTTACAGTAGATCTTATGAGGAGGATGCTAGAGCATGGAATGGAAGTTGAAGAAGACAATGAAATTGCTTGTATGGTCATCAATTTGTTTATCAACTGGACTACTATTGTTGATGATGATGAATAACTGGTATGAATCTTAATTGAATAAATTATTTTTGAAATATCAGTACTTTATTCAAAGTACTGCTGATTCCAGTACTTTATCCAACAGTACTTTATTCAAAGTACGCTATGCTTTTAACCGGTTAAGTGATTTTTGAAAGAAACCTTTTGTTAAGTAACAAATATTTTAGAACAAAGGTTGAATAAAATATATGGTTTTTGAGATGGTAACATCAATAGGTTATCAATCCACCATGGATACAAAAGGATTGGCTAAACCATGAGCAAATGGCTCTGGTAAAGATATGACAAATCCGTTTTTAGTTGACAACTTGCTAATAAGTTGTATGGTAATCAACTCACCATATCAGTTAATGTGAAGAGTTGGCTAGCCCACAAGAAAATGGCTTGTGGTAAAGGCTGTGGAAAAACCATTATATGGTAATTAGTTTACCATGATGAAAGAACTAACTAGTCCGGAGGGTACAGCTTTTGGTAAAGACAACTCAAATCGTTGATAGTGATGATTTGCTACAAATCATATGGTTATCAATGTACCATGGTCTTACACACCAAAACATTTGGCTACTCCTGAGTTAATGGCTTTGGTAAAGAGAACTTAAATCCATTAAATTTTCAATGATTCACCTCTCACAGTAGTTAACACACCTGGAAGTGATGAGAATAGACTACAACTTAAAACGAATTAATGAACAAATTGTCATATGTTGCCGTGTTTCAAAAAGATGGAGCTTGCTGGATGATGCTGTAAAAGAATAATTCTAAAGATACTTTGATAAGTTACGAGAATCTACAAAGACACAATCTGTCCTTGAAGATGAAGAAGTTAAAGATAAATTCACAAAGGAACTTGAAATCAAGCAAGTAGAATTCAAGTTAGGGGAGGATTGTTGGGATATGAAAGTGCTGAAGATTGACAAAGTACTGCAGAAAGACAAAGTACTGAAAACTACAAAGAACTGGAAAATGTCAAAGATTCAAAGTACTGCTAAAGATAAATTCAAAGTACTGCCGATGAAGTCAAAGTACTGCAAGAAGAAAGAACTGTTTTATTCGTTTATAGAAAGTCTTGTAATTCTAGAATATTCTTTATTAGATTACTTGTCGTACAAGGATACAAATTGTAAACCGACTAGGGATATCCTTGAGCCTATAAAAGAACCCCTAGATTGGTATTAGAGGGACGAATTTACGAGTTCACAAGTTTAGAAGTTCGATATTATTAGAGTTGTTAAAGAATCTGCATAATAAGCAGAGTTAGAGTTATTAATAAAATCGTTCAAAGTTAAAGTTATTCTTTTTAGCTTTGTTAAGTAAATTCCGCATACTTAATAGAGTTTGCTCAGTGTTTCTCTGTTAATAACTTAGGATTTATCCGAGGTTATTAAACCTTAACAAGCTATTTAAGTTAGTTTGGTTAGAGTACATCGATCCAACAATAAGGCATATTTAACTCTCGCAATACGTCGTATTGGAAGCTCTTCAGTCAAAGCCCAAGTCATATTATAAAGGTATACGGCGTATGAAACTCTGACCATATGCCATATTGAAGATTTTATCCCCAGTCCAAGTATATCAAGAACAGAAGGTTTACAACGTATTTCTCTTCAGTGATACACTGTACTTAAAAGACACTCAAAATATCCATTCTTCGTCAGCAATTAGAAAATCTCGAGTGTGCCGTATCCACTCTTGGATAAGCCGTATTCCAGCCCTGACAGAACACTATAAATACAAACCCAATACGAGAGTTTTAGATATAACTCTTTCAACACACTTCACTACAACTGAATTTCATCATTCCAACACCTCAAGATCAGTCTCAAGAGTTAGGAAATCAAGGAGAGAAGGTCTCGTATCATCACAC